>CM042967.1:28638444-29260944 GCA_023678885.1 Pogostemon cablin
TGAGACGATCGAGATAATTTAAAGGGTATTTCCTTATTCTTAGATCCTTTCCTTATTTTAAATCATTGGGTTTAGAAATTACTTCGGTGCTTCTTAATCATTTAAAAAAAATGGCAGCAACGTGCCCCCTTTTGATTTCTTTCGATCAAAGAATCCTATGGACAGTGGAGTCCCGCGCGATACACTTTGAATCAATTTCAACAAGTTTTGCTTTTAAATTGGAAACTTTCTCGAATTGGATGCTTTCTATTCATATATATGTTCGATATATTTACGAAGTTGTTCCTCCAATTGATTGTCATTAACCCTAGATCCTTGCCCCCGAGAAATAAATTAATACTTTCTATTCGAGCTCCATCATCGACTATTTACAACCCAACATAAAACGAAGGGTTCAGGTATAACTGAACAAACAATGTTGATCTGAGAGCACCCCTATTCTTAGACAAATAAAAAATGGTGGATGTAAAAATGCACAGTGGATCCTGTCTTTCAAGTCGCACGTTGCTTTCTACCACATTGTTTCAAACGAAGTTTTACCATAACATTCCTCTCATTTTGAACCGCTATGAAATTGATTCAATTGTGGAATCATGAATAGTCACTGGTTCAGCTGTCCATAGACATCATAATCTAGACTTTCTAATCTACACTTTTCTTCTATATATATATATATATATATATATATATATATATATATATATATATATATATATATATATATATATATAAAATATATATATAACGATTTAGAAGAAAAAGTCTTAGCAAGAAAACATTTTTAACATAAATAAACATACATATCTAATAGATAGATCCGAGAAAAAAATAGAAATAGTGAAATAGAAATAGCGAAACGAATAACTTTTTGAATCTGCATCTTCAAGTGACTCAATATGATAGATTAAATGATTTCCTACTTTTTCAAGGATTCCACGTGCAAGGGATTATCAAAAAAATATTTTTAATTGAAATTGAAAAATTTTCCTATTTCTACAGCATTCTTATTTAATTTGAAGAAAGGTGGACAATCAAAATCACTTTAGGAAGATCAGTCTTTCTTTTTGAATTGACTCATCACTGATTTAATTTCAAATAGAAATTTGAAATAAATCAAAGAAAAGAAGAAAGAAATCTATTTTTTTCATGAGATGTCTAAAAAAATGATGTAAGTTCAGATTTAAATCTATATTCTTTATTATCTAATTACGAAAATCAAAATAGAAAAAAAGGGGGTTCATATCTATCAGATAGACTGAACAATTGTTACTGTTCTAGATATTCTAGAATCTAGGATATCTAGAATTAAAGTTTAAAGAATTTAAGGATTACAGATATTTTTCACAAAAATCTAAAAAAATCTTGTCATTGAAATAGAATTATACGTACTATATAAGCATAAGCGAAACATTTCCTCATTTTATATGATTATATTATATGATTGATATGGATTTGGTTTCATTTGAATATAGGGTTGATTAATATCGACTAGTGATAAAGTGAATCCAAAGGGATAGGATAAATGCCGCTGCCTCAATCATTAAATCGATTTCAAAATTTTCATTAAAGTCAAACACGAAATACCTATTAGATTCAAAGAAAAAACATCAGCTCCATAACATATTTCTGTATAATATGGAACTTGATCATTTGTTAATGAAATTCAAGAAAACATAGATATTCAAATTAATATGGATTAACTCCTACCCACTTCCCTATTTCTTTCTATGGAAATAATGGAGCATAAAAATGGACTGCGCTGGGACGGAAGGATTCGAATCTCCGAATAGCGGGACCAAAACCCATTGTCTTACCACTTGGCTACGCCCCATTTCCATTTCTAATCGGCACTAAGAAACAATAATATTGGTATTGCTTTGATTAGTGTGAAAATCTGCGTGTTTTAGAGTCCAATTTAGCACCGTTGTATAGGATTTATATCCGTATTTGAGCATCTTGTGGTAGAATTGTATGAATTTGTGTTTCAGATGCGCGTGAGGTGTTATTTCGTGTTTTCATATGGAAAACGAGGTGAAAAGAGCAAAAACAGAAGTCGGAAACGAAGTTGGAACGAAGTCTGGAGAAAGAAGGGACGTCACTGGTCGTGCGGCTGGGAGGCCCCGTCGTGCCGCAAGGGCATGCCAGGTCGTGCCGCAGGTGATGCCGAGAGGCGCCAGCATGACCGCCGAGCACGAGCGCCGAGAGCTGCCGAGCACGATCACCGAAGCCTGCCGAGACGCGCCCCGTCGTGCCGCACAGCTGCTGCAGAGGAATGCCGCCATCAGCGCCCGCACGACTCGTACGGAGAGTTGCACGACTCGTGCGGTATCCCTACTAGGCCCAGTTCGTCGTTTCGTCCTTTTTTCGGCCCGTTCGTGTTTTTAAAGTGAAAAAACCCACTTTAGAGTCAGATTTCGAGACAGATCAGTTCCTAACTATAAAAGGAGTCTTTGGGGTGTTCCAAACCCTAACTCTTTCATACCCTTTCATAATACACCATCCCATCCACCCATCCCGGAGTCAGTATTGCTTACTTGAGAAGGAGAACGAGAAGGTTCAGAATCACGGAGGAGAGAATAGAGGATCACACCATTCCTAGGGTTTTTCTTTCTCTTTCTTTCTTACTTTTGAACATGCTTTTATGCCTAACCATGTGTGTTGCCTGTAACACCATGGGCTAGTACTTCTTGGATAGTGCTAGGTTTGAAGGTTAAGTTGTGTTGAATTGATGATCTAGATTTTGAATTGGATACCTGCAGTATACTTATTCCTTTATTAATGTTTTGATTTGAGATTGATATTTTTGTCTTATATGATCTGTCCTTATTCATGTGTATGTCAATACCTATTGCATGTTCATGCTTATTGCTTGTATCATAGAAGGGATTATATTTGTCAACCTATTATGGGTAAAGGGGATCTTACCATATAACCTTTATTCATTAGAACAATTAATATTGGACACCTAATATATTTATTAATTACCATTCTAGAGGATTTGATTTCTTAGATTGTTAGGTGGGAATTGAGGTTTAATTCTTAAGTACCTATAAAGGAAAGTCTAGTGTACTAGCCTTTAATGGAATTTTACATGAAGTACCTAGAAAGGGAGTAAGATTTATTCTTCTGCATCTGAGGGTTTAAACCAGATTTATGTGTTAAGTTTACTTCAAAAAAGTGATTTAATATAATTTAGTGATTGCTTTCATAAGAACTGCAGGGATTCTAATTTCATGTCTAGTGATTTGATTTGACCAACTTGACTGGATTTTCTAGTGCTATTTGTCTTCTCTCTTGAATACTTTCCATATTTACTTTTATTGTTATTTTATATTTTTAGTAATTATTTTCTGCAAAATTAAATTAGGATAATTCTATTTATAAACCACCAGATTTGTCTTAAATTAGAATAGTCATAATTAGATTAAATAATAGATCTATAATTATCCTTGGGGAACGATATTATTATTTTTGACTTGGTCACACGTGAAACTACAATTAATTCCCTACACTTGGGGACACATGCAAAATTGTGAACAAGCAAATGGCGATGGCTGTCGGGGATAATTTTTAGATTTATTTATTTAATTTATTTTGTGATTTATTTTATTCTAGGACGTTAAATTTTAATTACTTTTATTTTTATTTTTTTTATTTGCATCCAAACTTTTCTGATTAGCTGCGTGAGAATAGGTCTATGATAACTAGGTCAAGTGGACTTCCAGTTGAACCACTCAACCTAGAACTTGAAGCACTTGTCAGACTAAACAGAAAGAAGAGAAAAATTCCAGCCACACCTATTCCAAGCTCGGAGTCAGATACTTATTATTCATTAGAAGATGAAGAAGAAGTTGAAGAAATTGAGACGGTAGAGATGGCTGATGAACAGGTTCCAACTCCTATTAGGGACCAGTATAAGCTGAAGCATACTATGAATGCTGGATTGAATGGACCCGCAATCACTGCGGAAAATTTTGAGTTACCGTTTGGATTGATCCGGATGGTACAAGCACAGCAGTTCAGTGGTAATCCTCTGGAAAGTCCTAGTGAACATCTGCAACTATTTGATGAGTATGCAAGGACGCAGAAGAATAGGAATGTCCCGGAGGATGCTATCAGAATGAGTCTTTTCCCATTCTCACTAATGGGGAAAGCCAAAGAGTGGTACAACAACCTTCCTGCAGGGTGTTGTACTACATGGGAACAGTTAGCAGATAGGTTCTTGAACAAGTACTTCCCTCCTTCCAAGAGCTTTAAGGTGAAGCAGAAGATCACATTATTTAAAGAAGGAGCTTTGGAAAGTTTCTATGAAGCGTGAGAAAGGTTCAAGGACCTGTTGCGTTGTTGTCCACAACATGGATTTACAAAAGACACTTACTTAGGCTTCTTCTATCAATGCCTGAGGAGTGAATCAAGAGTGCTAGTGGATGCAACAGCTGGTGGATCGGTCTTCAAGAAGTCAGTGGATGAAGCAGAAGAGATATTTAAGGAGATGGCAGCTAATACTTATGATTGGCCTATGGAGAGATCAGATGGAGTTGCTTTTGTAAAGTGGCTAAAGTTGAAGTTCAGGTCAACAACAGTGAGATGTCAGAACTCAAGAGTCAACTCAGTGAGCTGCACAAGAAGATGGATTGCATGGCAATGGGTAACAAAGGAGAGGAAGCTGGTACTGAAAGAGATGATGATCAGATGGAGGATGCTAATTATGCTATGGGTCAGAGCTTGCAAGGGGATTATAGGAATAGACAGAACTTCAGGCCTAATAGTCAGCAGTGGGGAAGGAATGATCAAGGAAATAACCGGCAGAATCAGCAAGTGGGTTACCAAGGGAATTCCAACTTCAACAATCAAAGAAGGAATGATAATCTGTCTTATTCTAACTCGAGTAATGCACTGGGACCACCTCCAGGAATAGATCCAGCACATAAGCCTGTTGAAGGAAAAGCACCTTTGGATGATGAGTTGAAATTGTTGTTGAAGCAGCAAGGAGATCAGATAAAGCAGCACAGAGAACAATTGAACCTGATGGTCAAGCTGATGATGTCTACTAATGAGCAATCTGAAAGTAGGCAGAAAGAGGCGGATAGGAAGCAGAAGGAAACTGATATTGCTCTTGGAAAGTTACATGCTGCAGTAGGGAGACTTGAGCAAAAAGGTATGTTTCCATCTCAGACGGTGACGAATCCAAAAGAATAAATTATAGCTATCACCCTGAGGAGTAGAATGCAATACGAGGGCCCAAAAATGCCATCGGAACAGGCTGGAGTTGAAAAAGAGGTCGAAAAATTGGACAAAGATGAGCACAGTGGCACAGAAGCAGCGCACGACTCGTGCAAAGTTCTGCACGACTCGTGCAGTAGTGAAATGGAGGAGTCGTGCCATCCAGCAGGCACGAAAGAATTCCACACGACTCGTGCAGACAGGTCGCACGACTCGCGCAGGAGCCAAACACCTGCCGAGGATGCCGAGAAATTGGCACGAGACGTTGCTGACATGGGCCGCACGACTCGTGCAGGTGTGCCGCACGACTCGTGCACCTCTCCGACGGAAACGTCAGAAATTTGTCCCGATCCTCGTATTGTCGAACCTATCCAGAATGATCCCCAGGTCCCTAAATCAGTAGAAAAGTCGAAAGAACCTGAAGTTCGTTTGAAAAAGTGGCAAAAAGCTAAGGCAGAAAGAGCTGAAAGAGAAAAAGGAGAGGAGTTTGAGAAGGATATTTGGGGTATTCCAAAGACAAAGCATCCAATCATGTTTCCACAGCAATTTTTTAAGAAAGGATTGGATGAGAAGTTTCAAAAGTTTCTAGAGATAT
Source organism: Pogostemon cablin (assembly GCA_023678885.1). NCBI lineage: Eukaryota > Viridiplantae > Streptophyta > Magnoliopsida > Lamiales > Lamiaceae > Pogostemon > Pogostemon cablin. The sequence goes on from CM042967.1 coordinate 28,644,263, forward strand.
TCAAGAAAATCCATATCAATATTCCTTTTGCAGAAGCTTTGGAAAAGATGCCAAATTATGCAAGGTTCTTGAAGGACATCATGTCAAAGAAGAGGAGTCTAACAGGAGCTGAGACAGTTAAGTTGACAGAAAGCTACAGTTCAGTAATTCAGAAGAAGCTTCCAGCGAAGCTTAAAGATCCGGGTAGTTTCACCATACCATGTGAGATTGGACGAGGGGAATCGAAGAGAGCCCTATATGATTTGGGGACGAGTATTAATCTGATGCCTTACTCAGTATACAAGAAGCTTGGTTTGGGGGATGCGAAGTCGACATTAGTGGCGCTGCAGCTGGCTGATAGATCCATAATATACCCAAGGGGGGTGATTGAGGATGTCTTGGTGAAAGTTGAAAAGTTAATATTTCCAGTGGACTTCCTTGTGCTTGACATGGAAGAGGTTGATGAAGATAAAGTTCCTTTGATTCTTGGGAGACCGTTCTTAGCGACTGCAGGAGCTTTAATTGATGTTCAGAAAGGGGAAATCAGATTGAGAGTCAATGATGAAGAAGTAGTCTTTTCTTTGGAGAAAGCTATGAGGTGGCCTTCAGAGAACGAAGAGTGCAAGAGCATTGAAGTAGTAGAGGAGATTGTTGAGGAGTGCTTGCCTTTGATCCTGTCTAAGGATCCCATTGAAACTTGCATAAGCGAATCTCTTACTTTACCTACTACTGAATTTGATGAACTTAATGATATGTCTAATGAACTAGCTCTTGAATTTCTTGAAAGCTTACTTGCATTGAATGAGAACAGGGGCTCGAAGAAAGAAGCAGCAAAAGTGGAGGAAGCTAAGTGGAAGAGGCCATTTCTGCCACTTGAACTTGAAGGAGCAGAACATGAGGAGAAAAAGAAGGAATTAAAGCAGCTACCTGATCATCTCAAGTATGCGTATTTGGGGGAGAATGAAACTTTTTCGGTAATTGTATCTTCTTCCTTATCTGAAAGTGAGCTTGATAGGTTGTTAGTTGTTTTGAGAAAGCATAAATCTGCTATTGGTTGGTCTATTGATGATCTGAAGGGTGTTAGTCCATCTATTTGCATGCATAAAATAAGATTGGAAGATGAGAATAAAAGTTGTGTGTAGTATCAAAGGAGGTTAAATACTGCGATGCAAGAGGTGGTTAGGAAGGAAGTGTTAAAGTGGTTGAAAGCTGGTATTGTGTATGCGATTAGTAATAGTACATATGTTAGTCCTTTGCATATAGTTGCTGAAAAAGGGGGGATGATTGTCATTAAGTCTGATAGTGGAGAGGCATTGGCTACTAGAACAATCACTGGTTGGCGTGTGTGTACTGATTATAGAAAACTGAATGAGAATACACGTAAGGACCATTTTCCTTTACCTTTTATGGACCAGATGCTTGATAGGTTAGCAGGTTATGAGTTCTATTACTTTCTGGATGGTTATTTCGGGTATAATCAGATCTTGATTGCACCGGAGGATCAGGAAAAGACAGCATTTACATGTCCTTATGGTATTTTTGCTTTTAAAATGTTGCCTTTTGGTCTTTGTAATGCACCTGCAACTTTTCAGAGGTGTATGATGGCTATATTTGAAGGGTTGATAGAGAATATTATGGAAGTATTTATGGATGATTTTTCAGTCTTTGGATCTTCTTATGATGTTTGTTTATCTAACCTTGCTGTTGTTTTGAAGAGATGCCAGGATACTAACCTTGTTTTGAATTGGGAGAAGTGTCACTTTATGGTAAAGGATGGCATTATCTTAGGTCATCATGTATCATCTAAGGGGCTGCAGGTTGATAAAGCTAAGGTGGCGGCGATTGAAAAATTACCTCCACCGATAAATGAGAGAGGGGTGCGGTCATTTCTTGGACATACAGGATTCTACCGCAGATTCATCAAAGATTTTTCTAAATTTTCTAAGCCTCTATCTCATTTGTTAGAAAAAGATGTCCCTTTCAAATTTGATGATGAATGTTTGAAGTGTTTCCAGGTTTTGAAAGAGGCATTGACGCTGCCCCTATCCTAGTCACCCCAGATTGGACTCAACCCTTCGTGCTTATGTGCGATGCGACTGATGTTGCTTTGGGGGTAGCTTTGGGACAGATGAGGGAGAACAGGTTTTGAGCCATCTATTACGCAAGCAAGACATTTGATGCAGCTCAAAAGAATTACACCGTGACTGAAAAGGAATTTTTAGCTGTGGTGTATGCTTTTGACAAGTTTAGAGCGTATTTGGTGGGGATGAAAACTGTGGTGTATACGGATCATTCTGCGATCCGGTATCTGATGGAGAAAAAGGATGCCAAGCCCAGGATTCTTAAATGGATCTTACTGTTGCAAGAATTTGACATGGAGATAAGAGACAAGAAGGTGAGTGAGAATGTGGTGGCTGATCACCTCTCTAGGCTTGAGACAAGGGAGCACTGTGAAGATGAGAAGGAGATTATCAAAGAGTTGTTCCCGGATGAGAAGATTTTAGATGTGGAGCTTCACCAGGCATACGCTTTGGCTGCTAAACCGAAGGCTCCTTGGTATGTTGATTATGTTAATTTTCTTGCAAGTGGAGTTAAGCCATATAATTTAAGTCGGCATCAGCATTTGAAGTTCATGAGAGATATGCAGAAATATATCTGGGACGAGCCTTTCGTATATAAGATATGTGCAGACTCTATCATCCGGAGATGTGTACTGGAAGAGGAATGGGAGAGTGTGATGAATCATTGTCATGCACAACCAACTTGGGGCATTTTGGTGCCGAGAAGACAGCCGCAAAAGTATTACAATCAGGTTTGTTTTGGCCATCCCTTTTTAAATCTTGTGAGTCATATGTTGCAAGCTGTGATAGATGTCAAAGGGTTGGAAACATCTCTAAGAGGGATGAAATGCCTCTGCGGAATAGTTATGTAGTGGAGATTTTTTATGTGTGGGGGATAGACTTTATGGGTCCCTTTCCCTCATCCAATGGGTATCTCTATATACTTTTGGTTGTTGATTATGTGTCCAAGTGGGTGGAAGTAATTCCAACCAAGACGAATGATGCCCGGGTTGTGCAAGCATTTTTAAAGAAGCATATCTTTTTGCGATTTGGAGTACCTAGAGTACTAGTTAGCGATGGGGGAACCCATTTTGTTAACAAGCTTATGGAGAAGGTATTGAAGGATTATGGTGTTTGGCATAAGGTGGAAACACCTTATCACCCACAGTCGAATGGGCAAGCTGAGGTCTCCAATCGTCAGATTAAGCAGGTTTTAGAAAAGACAGTGAATGTGAGTAGAAAGGATTGGGCTATGAAGTTAGATGATGCATTGTGGGCATTCAGGACTGCTTACAAGACTGTTTTGGAGATGTCTCCGTTCCAAATTGTCTATGGAAAATCATGTCATCTTCCTGTGGAGATTGAACATAGGGCATTTTGGGCGGTGAGGAAGATGAATTTGGATATGAAGGAAGCAGGTGGCTTGCGGATGACTCAGACGAACAGACTTGAGGAGTTTAGAAATAGAGCTTATGAGAACTCACGGATCTTCAAGGAGAAAGTGAAAAAGTGGCATGATGACAAGATTCACTTTAAAGAGTTCTGTGAGAAGGATGAAGTTTTGTTGTTCAATACTAGACTTAGACTTTTTCCTGAAAAGTTAAAGTCTAAATGGATGGGGCCATTCGTGGTACATAGAGCTATTGGTGGAGGTACATATGAGTTGTTGGATAAGGATGGAAATAGTTTCGTGGCTAATGGGCATCAGATGAAGCATTATAGGTCGCCACGGGATAAGGAAGTTCTTTTTGTTGATTAACTCACGTAGTTCTTCTTTCCGTCGAGCTCAACGACGTTAAATATGAGCATTCTGTTATGACTCAACGACGTTAAACATGAGCGCTTGTTGGGGGCCTACCCTCCTGTTTTATTGCTTTAATATTTTTGTTTGGTGTAGGAAATTTGATTAGGTGCTTCTTCGCCTATGGTTTTCACTTTTTGCAAACTTAGTTTCTCACTTAGTTTGAACTAAGTTTGGGGGGTGGACGTGCATCCCAATATCTTGAAGCACCGAGGTAAGTTTTCTTCACTTGTGTGTGATGCTTGGAGGTTAATTTTTTTTAAAATTTTTAGAATTTATTTCGAATGTTCGAATTTTTTTGCAATTATCCAAGTGCTTTGTTTTGTTATGTTAGTTGTCCTAAGTTTGGTGTGATTTATTTTTGATTGAAATTTTGAGTTTTCCTGATGATATGACTGATGAATTAAGTGTATTTGAGCTTGAATTGGATGAAAATTCGGAGGAATAGGAGAAAAGTCGAAAAGTGCCCAGGTGTACGTTGAAGGAGGCTGCACGAGTCGTGCAACAACTTGGCACGAATCGTGCAAGGCAAGGATGTAGGCAGGAGAGAGTCGTGCCCGCCCAGCACGAGGGCTGGATGTGCGGCATGATCGGAAAGCGTGTGCGGCACGACCGCCAAGAGCTGCCGGCACGAGTCGTGCAACACCGAGCGCCAACGCGCAGAGTCTCCGCCAGGTAAGGCCGCACGACTCTTGCAACCTTCCCGCACGAGTCGTGCGGAGCTCGTGCCAACTCCCAGGTCAGTTTAAAAGGTCAGTTTTGAATTAGTATGGGCATTTTTTTCTTCCTTTCGCGTTCGACTATTTGTCACGGTAGGGGAAGCTTTTTCGAATTTCTTCCATCCAATCACCATTCCACATCACCATTACACTTCCCACACACTTTAAACACATTTCCACACTTGGATTGAGGATTAAAAGGGGAGAAACTAGGGGTTGAAGGCCAAAATTGGGGGAAAAGTTTAAAGTTTAAAATTTTCGAATTTCTCCGATTAAGGTACGTTTTCTTCATCCTTTTGCTCTGATATTTTAATATGTTCATATTGGATGTATGGGTAAGTGAATTCAAGTTGAAATTTTGGATTTTTGAAGTGATTTTCTTTGAGGCATTTTGTCGAACACTTTGTGTGCATACTGTTTAGGCTTCAAATTCGAAATTACATGCTTGAATATTGGTTTTGTTTTGATTAGTTGATACCATTAGGGTGGGAATTGATAGTTTATGATGATTGTTAATGGTTGAAGCTAGTAAAAGCATGTTAGGATTTTAATTGTGAATTTTTAGTGTTAAAAGCATGCTGAAATTTTGTGAAATTGATATGTTTGAGCTTGATTTTCATATTTTCTTGTTCCTATTAGCTTAGAAACATGAATGATACTTTGTTGTGTGTTCATGGTTGGTTTTGGCATGCTTAACTAGGAATTGGGAATATATTTGACATGTTGGTTTTCGTATGAAAGGTGGTGTTTTGTTATCTTAGTTAGCTTAAAATTGGTCAAGTATTGATGCATTAATTTTGTCTTTGGGATTATTGCTTGCATCTTACTTGTAATTTGTAGATCATAAAATGGGAAAGAAGTGGACGGATGAGCAAAAGCAAAAGGAGATAGCTCGTATTAGAAAGAATAAAACTAGTCCTAGGCATCTTGGGATTCATTTTCCCGCTTGGAAGGATCATATAGAGACCTACAGTCATCTGGAGAGTAGGATAGTGCGTACGCGCTATCATAATGAGGAGACTATGGTTAGACTTAGGATCAAGCGGGATGTGGATACCCTCTTAGAGAGAGTGGGGATAGTGGAGTTTTTGAATGCTAGGAGGCCTACTACATATGCATTAACAATGGATTTCTTTATGTCGTATGATGTGTATCGAGAGGCGGATGATAGATTGCCCAGTTAATGCACTTTCATGTTGAGAGGGAGAGAAGAGATGATGACTAGAAAGGAGCTGAACATGGGGTTTGGGTCTCCTTATGATGCTACGGATGAGATGTATGCTGCTTTTAAGAGGGATGGATTCTGGAGGAAAATTTCAGGGAAGGATGAGGCTTTTGTACCGAGAGTGTCTAAGTCCACGTGTATTATCAGCCCAGTTCTCAGGTACATTAAAAGAGTCCTCTCCTATACCATCTTCGCCAGGCATGAGGAGGGATCAGTCAGGTTAGAGGAGCTCTATATCCTATGGTGCATATGTGAGGAGAAGTTGTTTGACTTGGCCGCACTTGTGATGGAGCAGCTCTACCATTTCAGAGTTGGAGATACTCGATCAGTGATAATGGGTGGTATTATCACCCAGATAGCTGAGATCAAGGCAGTGCAAATTGATGGGATGAAGCTCGTGGGTGAGAAGAAGCCAGATATAAATATGCAAGCTTTGAAGAATGCACATATCATGCATGAGCGAGCTGGGCAGCTATACTATCAGCATGGTAGCCTGTGTATACCACTCCCATGTGAGCAGTTGACGACATTGGAGAATGCAGAGAACTTCCTTTGCAGGACTTATTTGCATACCCATGTCTCGTCTGTTTTTAATAAGGATGGAGATTGGGAGAAGGTTATCAGGGAGCATAATGAGCGAGCAGCGAATCCCCATGTTCAGAATGAAGCTGACTTTACTTATGTTGAGTATGAGGATGAGATGATGCTTGATGAGGATGACGCGCTGGAGCTTTTTGGGACTTATGACTCACAGCATCCTGCTAGTGGATTCTATGAGGGCGGTCCATCCGGAGTAGCACCTGATCCATTTGTACCGGGGACATCTGCAGCTCCATCTGGAGCTCAGTACAGAGGACCAAGCACTTATGCTGGTCCATTACCCCCTGATTATCATTCTTATTATGTTCCAGGTGTGCAGGATCCTTGGGGAGAGATGTATAGATACATCAATGATCAGTTTAATTCCATCAGGCGCTCGAATGATCAGCAATTTTGAGCGTTGTTTCAGGAGGTCAGGAGTTCTCAGAAGGATATACAAAGAGCTTGAGAGATGAAGTTCGAGAGCGCCGGGATCGACGCGACTGATGGAGTTTTAGCGCCTGTTTAAAACAGCCTTGTCTGTCGAGGTTGTATCATTCTATCTCTTCACGTTATTTCTATTTTCTGTTTAGGCTTTGAGTGGAGTGATAGGTTGATAGGGTTGTTTGGATGTATTGATCTTTCCCATGTATCAGTCTTATCTTGATCTGTATTGTTGGATATTTGTGGGGATATTATATTGAGATATTTGTGTTTGAGTTTTTGGATTTGTGTTTGTTATGATCTTATTTGATGTCTGCCAGAAATTCATATGCTCTTGAAATTGATGAAGGAAGTATACTTAAATTATATTGTGGTATGAAGTTCTATGTGTATTTGTGAGACATTGCTTACCATGAAGAGTGCTCTGTTACTTGTTAAATACCCATGTGAGATTTGAGCCTATAAATCATGTACATAAACACATGATATCTCTTTCTGGTGAGTATATTCTTGTGTGTGTATTCTAGAACTTGCCTCTTGTCTTACTTGAGACCGCATGTTATGTTAGATAATGGGAGATGATCTTAGGCCATCTTTGATTTTATGAGTCACTTTGCCAAGTAATTTCCTACCAAATAATTATATATCCGTAGTTAGCCCTTTTGAGCCTAAAAGCCTTATTTCTTTGGCAACCTACGAAGATAGTCACTTTGATATCTTATTTGAGCCTTAAATTCCTATATTTAGTGGAGAATTAAATGCTGTCAAAGTGTGTGAGTGATTTTCATGGAGTTTGGAAGGAATAAAATATTTGGAGCTGTACAAGTGATTATGTGCTGAAAAGTATGAGTTGAAAAGTAAATTGCTTAGGGGTGGTGCCCGAAACTGGTACCCCGAATGTTAGAGGTAGTGCCCAAAACTGGTACCTCAAGAAAAGATAAAGAAAGAAAAAAAAAAGTATGTTGAAGCTTGAAGGAAAGAAGAGGAAAAGAAAATTAGAAGAGCATGAAGCTGGAAAGCCTTGAAGTGTAAAAATCTGCAGTACAAAAGATCTCCGGTTTTAATTCTCTACTAATTGAGTAACTTATCCATATTTTTCCTACCCTTAACCAAAGAGCCAACATTACATCCTGATAAAAGTCCTTTTTGATCACATTGTCGAATCATACTTTAAGTGGTGGAGAGTTTGAGACATTTGGCAAGCTTATGGTTACGCATGCACTTGAATTGAATATGAGTGTAAACACCATACCTATAAGTGTACATCTTTTGCACTTGAGTGAGAGTGATATAATTCCCGTGAGAATAAGTTGATGGAGCATTTTAATTGGTGGTGATTGTCTTAACTTGTATGCTATGAATGGATTATTGCATGTAATTAGAGTTTCATGACCGGAGTTAATGACAATTGTGTTGAAAGGCTTAGTTGTCATATTCTTTGTTTTCCCTTAGATTTACACACTAATTTTTCTTCTTCTTTATTCTTTTTCGTTGTTCGGGGACGAACAACATCTTAAGTTTGGGGGTTTGATTAGTGTGAAAATCTGCGTGTTTTAGAGTCCGATTTAGCACCGTTGTATAGGATTTATATCCGTATTTGAGCATCTTGTGGTAGAATTGTATGAATTTGTGTTTCGGATGTGTGTGAGGTGTTATTTCGTGTTTTCAGGTGGAAAACGAGGTGAAAAGAGTAAAAACGGAAGTCGGAAACGAAGTCGGAACGAAGTCGGGAGAAAGAAGGGACGGCACTAGTCGTGCGGCCGGGAGGCCCCGTCGTGCCGCAAGGACATGCCAGGTCGTGCCGCAGCAGCTGCCGAGAGGCGCCCGCATGACCGCCGAGCACGAGCGCCGAGAGCTGCCGAGCATGAGCGCCAAAGCCTGCCGAGACGCGCCCCGTCGTGCCGCACAGCTGCTGCCGAGGAATGCCGCCATCAGCGCCCGCACGACTCGTGCGGAGAGTTGCACGACTCGTGCTGTATCCCTGCCAGGCCCAGTTCGTCATTTCATCCTTTTTTCGGCCAGTTCATGTTTTTAACGTGAAAAGCCCGCTTTAGAGTCAGATTTCGAGACAGATCAGTTCCTAACTATAAAAGGAGTCTTTGGGGTATTCCAAACCCTAACTCTTTCATACCCTTTCATAATACACCATCCCATCCACCCATCCCGGAGTCAGTATTGCTTACTTGAGAAGGAGAACGAGAAGGTTCAGAATCACGGAAGAGAGAATAGAGGATCACACCATTCCTAGGGTTTTTCTTTCTCTTTCTTTCTTACTTTTGAACATGCTTTTATGCCTAACCATGTGTGTTGCCTGTAACACCATGGGCTAGTACTTCTTGGATAGTGCTAGGTTTGAAGGTTAAGTTGTGTTGAATTGATGATCTAGATTTTGAATTGGATACCTGCAGTATACTTATTCCTTTATTAATGTTTTGATTTGAGATTGATATTTTTGTCTTATATGATCTGTCCTTATTCATGTGTATGTCAATACCTATTGCATGTTCATGCTTATTGCTTGTGTCATAGAAGGGATTATATGTGTCAACCTGTTATGGGTAAAGGGGATCTAACCATATAACATTTATTCATTAGAACAATTAATATTGGACACCTAATATATTTATTAATTACCATTCTACAGGATTTGGTTTCTTAGATTATTAGTTGGGAATTGAGGTTTAATTCTTAAGTACCTATAAAGGGAAGTCTAGTGTACTAGCCTTTAATGGAATTTTACATGAAGTACCTAGAAAGGGAGTAAGATTTATTCTTCTGCATCTGAGGGTTTAAACCAGATTTATGTGTTAAGTTTACTTCAAAAAAGGGATTTAACATTATTTAGTGATTGCTTTCATAAGAACTGCAGGGATTCTAATTTCATGTCTAGTGATTTGATTTGACCAACTTGACTGGATTTTCTAGTGCTATTTGTCTTCTCTCTTGAATACTTTCCATATTTACATTTATTGCTATTTTATATTTTTAGTAATTATTTTCTGCAAAATTAAATTAGGATAATTCTATTTATAAACCACCAGATTTGTCTTAAATTAGAATAGTCATAATTAGATTAAATAATAGATCTATAATTATTCTTGGGGAACGATATTATTATTTTTGACTTGGTCACACGTGAAACTACAATTGATTCCCTACACTTGGGGACACATGCAAAACAAGCATGCTTGTTTGTCAATTCCAGTCCAAATGTCTATGAATCAACTGGTACTAGGATTTTGATATATATAGATATAGAATTCAACTTAATTCATTGATCATTACATAGAATTCAATTAAGATATTGTATTAAAGTATGATTTCTTCTATTCTCCTTTGAGAATTGGAAGATTTTTGGTTTGGTGGATTCAAAGAAAAAGGAGGTTTTTTCTAACTTACTTATTTTCTTTTTCTTATATCAAAAACGCAATCAAAATGCAATTATCTCCAAGAACAAAATGTCTGTTATGCTTAATATCATTAGTTTGATCTATATTAGTATTAATTCTACCATTTATTTGAGTAGTTTTTTCTTCGGCAAATTGCCTGAAGCCTACGCTTTTTTGAATCCAATCGTAGATGTTATGTGATGAGAGTGAAAATAAGCGTGTTTAAGTGTCTAATCTAACACATTTTTGATGGAAATTCTTGTTATATACTAGCACAATAGTCTTATATTCATTATATGTGAGAAAAAGGCGCACTTGAGGTGTTTTATTGTGTTTTAGGTGGAAAAAAAACCAAAAGTGTAAAGTTGGAGAAAAGGTGCAATTTGTGCAAGAATGCTGAAAACGTACGTCCAAATTTCATAATTATTCTGTATTTTTGTGGAGCTCAAAACTGGTAGAGTGATACATGGTTAGAAAGTCACTGAAGAGAGGGTCGTTTTGGCGTAAAGAACACCTCAATCGGATTATGGACGAGGAAGTTATGAGCAAAGTGGTGACGCCGAGCGAGCTGTGCCGAACAGAATTGCAGTGCTACTTTCCATGGCTTGTTACATATTCAATTCTTAGATTATTTGTGTGTTCTTCATATGGATAGAAAGCCAAGGAGGAGAGGATCGCGTGAGTGCAAACATCACTCAATTCAGAGGTCGGATTCGAACCTACGATCAATCGGTTAACAGCCTACCGCTCTACCACTGAGCTACTGAGGAACACCTTGAGATTCAATCTCATAGAGTTCAATTCCCATTCTCAGCCCATGACCAATATGAGCTCGAACCCTCCTTCGTAACTCCCAGAACTTTTTCGTAGTAGCTCCCTTCCATGCCTCATTTCAGAGGGAACCTCAAAGTGGCTCTATTTCATTATATTATATTCTATCCATATCCCAATTCCATTCATTTAATACCCCCTTTGGGGTCATTGACATAACAAATGTCGAATCTAGTCTATCTCTTTCTATTTGTTTTCTATATATGGAAAGTTCAAAAATCATCATATAATAATCCAGAAGTTGCAATAGAAAAGAAAAGTGATAGGTTTGTGATGATTTTTCAATCTTTTCTACTAGGTAATCTAGTATCCTTATGCATGAAGATAATCAATTCGGTCGTTGTGGTCGGACTCTATTATGGATTTCTGACCATATTCTCTATAGGGCCCTCTTATCTCTTCCTTCTCCGAGCCCAGGTTATGGAAGAAGGAACCGAGAAGAAGTTATCAGCAATAACTGGCTTTATTACGGGACAGCTCATGATGTTCATATCGATCTATTATGCGCCTCTGCATCTAGCATTGGGTAGACCTCATACAATAACTGTCCTAGCTCTACCGTATCTTTTGTTTCATTTCTTCTGGAACAATCACAAACACTTTTTTGATTATGGATCTACTACCATAAATTTAATGCGTAATTTCAGCATTCAATGTTTATTCCTGAATAATCTCATTTTTCAATTATTCAACCATTTTTTTACCAAGTTCAATATTAGCCAGATTAGTGAACATTTATATGTTTCGATGCAACAACAAGATGTTATTTGTAACAAGTAGTTTTGTTGGTTGGTTAGTTGGTCACATTTTATTCATGAAATGGCTTGGATTGGTATTAGTCTGGATACGTCAAAATCATTCTATTAGATCGAATAAGTACATTCGATCTAATAAGTACCTTGTATCAGAATTGAGAAATTCTATGGCTCGGATCTTTAGTATTCTCTTATTTATTACCTGTGTCTACTATTTAGGCAGAATACAATCACTCTTTTTTATTAAGAAACTGAAAGAAACCTAAAAACGAGATTGGAAGAAAGGGTGGAAAGTGAGGAAGAAAGAGATGTAGAAATAGAAATAGCTTCCGAAATGAAGGGGACTAAACAGGAACAAGAGGGATCCACCGAAGAAGATCCTTTTTCCTCCATTTTTTTGGAAGAAAGGGCGGATCCAAATAAAATCGATGAAATGGAAGAAATCCGAGTGAATGGAAAGGAAAATGAATTCCACTTTCGATATACAGAGACAGGCTATCAAAATAGACCCGTTTCTGAAGAGTCTTATCTAATGAATATCAATGAAAATCAGGAAAATGATAATTCAAGATTCAAGATATTTGATCAAAAAATTAAAAACCTTGACATAATTAAAAAAATTGATACACAAAAAAAATAGAAGAAAAGATAAGAAGGAATCCGATCGACCCCTACATATTTGATACCTTCTCCTAGAAAGAAACTCATGATACCAACTCCATTCGTAATTCCATCAATTAATCGTCTATCAAAAAAATACATTAATTGGGCCAATTCCCTTATACCTCCGATAAAGGATATTGTATTAAAAGAATCGATATAAGCACAATTATATGACCAATCATATAGGCCTTTTATAATTTGATCCCAACATTTTATTTTCGGACCTAACTTAACAAATGAATATATTAAGTCGAAATTTTGGAAAGAGGAATAAACGGGTTTATATAAAAAGAATGCTAGAAATGTTCCCCAATAAGCGATACTGACTGAAAAAATGGCATCTTTGCAAAATTCATACCAATCTGCCGAATCCTTTGACTTTTGATCTAAAAGGTTAATAGACAGAGCTAACCATTTCGATAATAAATTCAAATCTGTTCCTTTAAATTTAATAGGAATTCCTAGAGATCCAACAAACAAAGTAAATAAGACTAATAGAAGTAAAGAAAATAACATAGTATTGGCGGATTCATAAGGATAGGAAAAGTACTTGTGATTATCAAAATAAAAAATAATAATAAAAGGGTGCCCCCCTTTTTTTATTACATTCTCATCACTTCGATATATCTTTTTTGAAAAAAAATAATAACTTTCATTTCTTAATAAACAAAATTTTGGGTTAATTCTTTTGGAATACCCCTTCCCCTATAGGGATATGGAATAAAAAGTGGTATTTTTTTACCACTATAATTTTTAAAATGAACGTTTAAATGCCCTTCAAAAGTAAGTAAATAAATGCGAAACATATAAAAGGCGGTTAATCCTGTCGTGGCCCAAGCTATTACTGAGAAAATCGGAGAATACAACCAACTCGCATTAAGAATTTCATCTTTTGACCAAAAACAAGCAAGCGGCGGAATACCACAAAGAGAAAGTGTACCTAATAAAAAATAAGTTTTGGTAATCGGTACGTGTTTTATTAAACCACCCATAAGAACCATATTTTGACTTTTATCTAAAGAATAACCAGCAAGAGTTTTCATTGAATGAATAACGGACCCAGACCCCAAAAATAATAATGCTTTGGAATAAGCATGAGTAACCAGATGAAATAAAGCACTTCGATAAGACCACATTCCTAGAGCGAACATCATATAACCCAATTGAGACATTGTCGAATAGGCTAAGCCCCTCTTAATGTCTTTTTGAGCAAGAGCTAAAGTAGCTCCTAATAATACTGTCAATCAATGCAATTAAATTCATTATATAAGGTATAACTATAAAAAGAGGAACAAGGCGGGATACAAGAAAAATACCCGCCGCTACCAAAGTAGCAACATGTATAAGAGCCGAAATAGGAGTGGGGCCCTCCATAGCATCGGGTAACCACACATGAAGAGGAAATTGTGCAAATTTAGCAACTGCACCGGCAAATAATAGAGCAGCAAAGAAAATAACAAATGAAAAACTGACTTCATTATTATAAATCAAGTTATTCATTATTTGAAATAAATCTCAAAATTCAAAACTACCTGTTTTCCAATAAAAACCTAAAATTCCTAATAATAAACCAAAATCCCCCACACGATTAGTTACAAATGCTTTTTGATTAGCATTTGCCGCAGAAGGTTGTGTGAACCAAAACCCTATTAACAGATAGGAACACATTCCAACCAATTTCCAAAAAAATATAAATTTATATCAAATTTGAACTAGAATCCCAACATGGCTGTACTGAAAAAACTCATATAACCTCAAGTATCCTTGATCGTAGGCCGTATAATTACCACTATAAATAAGAACCATAATTCCAACAGTAGTGATTAACATCAACATAATAGAACTAAGTGGATCAATCAAGCAGCCGAATTCTAAAGAAAAATCACTATCGAGGATCCAAGACCATACATATTGATAGATAGAACTGCCATTTATTTGCTGAATACACAGATTAGTTGAAAAATCATGACTATAAAATACTTGGGAAAGCCCACATACAATGAAGATTTTTTGTTGCGGTCGGAAAAAGAAGAAGTCCCACTCCTGGAACTGGAACAAAAGGTAAAATCCACGCATATTGATATGTCTGTTCCATAAAAAAAGTTTTTAAATTCTAAATTAATATTAATGGTTCCCGATTCGCAGTACCTTAAAAAAAGAAGTCAATAAAAAAATGAAGATATGTACTAATTAAAATAGAATTTTTTATTTTTTTTTGTTTTCTACTAAATACTTCAAATATTCAAATCAAGAAGTTACAATTGGTCATATCATAGGAATAAAAGGTGCTAAGTGCCAAAAAAAAAAAAAAAAACTACCATATAGGAAATTAACCTTTAAGTGGGAGGGAGACATATAGGAAATTAACCTTTAAGTGGGAGGGAGAAAGTATATTATTATGGATCCACAAATGGGATTTCCTATTACATTCTCATGTTTCATCTACTATTCCACATATTAGATGATTGTCATGTGTCACATTCAAGGGCCAAAATTTAATTTATGCCCCAAGGGTTTATTGTTAAATTGTAGGGTATAGTTTTGGTATGTTATGGAACACCATGAAGAGTGGAACAGGGAATTCAAGTTGATAGATCCAGTAGTAATAATTAATTGAAATGAAAACATAAGCATTAGTGAGATTACAGTTGTGAGATTATAAGAAAAGAAATGACTGACATTAATTAATGAAAAACTAGTGGTGGTTAACTTATGAGGAAGGCGTGAACCAAATGAAGCCTGGAATATTTGGCAGTGAACTCCAGTAAGCAAAATTGCAGAAGTGCGAGAAGGTTCTGTGTTGATGGTCGAAGACGCAGAGCTCTTCTTCTGCTAGGTGGGCAAGCATCGTCTTTGAAAGAAAGAGAGATTCGTAACTCAACTCAGACGTAAAGTAGATAGAGTCCGGCTTCAACTCCGGCGCCGCCACTGCCATGGAGTTATTCTTTCCCACGAACATGGACAGACCATCCAATGTTCCGTCCATCGAACCCAACTTCCCATCTAATGTTCCGTCCTTTGAACTCAACTTTCCACCCTCCCACCCCAACCTGTAAACACAGAAATGAACAGTTTTCTTGAAAAACCTATCACCACGTAGTTTCATTCGTAATAGATAATACAGTTGATTTGTTTGTTGTTCGCACACCAGGTACACATGACGGGCGCACGGCTCAGGCACAGGCACGGGCCAGCGCGTCTCAGCTGGCCCGGGCACGGGCCAGGGCTGGGACAAGGGCTTCTGCCCTACGTCGCAATTCCATTCAGGGGGTCCCATGTAGGCACTCCACACCAGTTTGGGTTTGGAAGATTCCGAGAAATCCCAAGCCTCAAACTGGTGGAGTTCAGCGACGCAGAAGAAGAGATTCAATGAAGCTGAATAAAACACCTCGTTGTAATGATAATTATAGCCAATCCAAGTCCACTTGGTGCTGCGACCAGGGCGGCAGTAGGCCAACATGACGCCGTAGATCATCATGGCGATGCAGTCTTCATCGTCGGGAGAATGCGAGATGATTAATTTCTGCACAGAAGAATCGCCGGGGGACGGCATGCTCTCCACCCGAGGTAGCATTATTTGCCGTCCCGAAAAGGGATCCCAAAGATACAACTCCCGGTCGGTCCACTGATTGAAAAAAGCTAGCCACCCGAGTGACGATCCCACTAGTTCCGATTTTGCTCCGCATCCTCCTCTCTTGTTGGCCCTAATTACTCTCTTCTCTGCAATGCTGTAGAAGCTGTAAATAGCACCGCCCTTGGACGGCTCCGGGGCCAGCATCAGCCACGGCAAGTTCCCACTTTGACCACTACTAGTGCACATCATCCGACCGCTTTGCCTTTGAGTAGTGCTACTGCACAACCCTAAATAAGTTGAACGCCAACCCGCACCACACATCCGCCGGATTAAGTTATACCAATTCATTATTTGATTACTACTCAAATCACTGCCACCTTCTCCATCGCAATATATACATATATTGTATCTTGGAGAACAAGTTACAATTATTTCTCCATCACAATAAATAAATATATAAAATGTATCTTGGAGAACAAGTTACAATTATTTAAATTTGGCTAATTATTCACTTGGAGCAACTTATTTTTCCATCACAATAAATATATTATATATATATATAAAATGTATCTTGGAGAACAAGTTACAATTATTTAAATTTGGCCAATTATTTAAATACAACTACCCACTTCACATTAAATAACAATACTCCTTAATCTACGTGCCCAAAACTAAATGGTACCCTTGAATTCGGACGGAGGGAGTATACCCTTACTTACTAGCATAATACCAGCTATGTGCAGGGTAATTTTTTTTAATGGGATAATTTATTGGGTAGGTCTTGCGTGAGACCGTCTCACGAGAGACCATTTTTCACTTTTTAAAATGGTTATCACCTTCACTATAAATCATTATCACTTTCGCTATAAAATGTTATCACTTTTTATTTACACTATAAACTGTTCATGAAAGAGCATTATCACTTTCATTGATTTATTATCACTTTCCTTTATAAAAGCTATCACTTTCTGGCCGTCTCACGTCACTTTCACATAAGCCTTTACGTGAGACGGTCTCACACAAGTCTTTGCCTAATTTATTAATATATAATTATTAAATATAAAATTAATCATAATTATTTATAAAACTCATATGAATATCTTAGGCAAAAATTCATGTGCTATGAGTAAGACCAATTCCTTAAAAATAAAAAACACATGCTTATAATAATTTTTTATTTAAGTATAACAAAAATTATGTGCGTAACAAATACTCCCTCCATCCCACACCAATGCTTACGCTTCCTTTGTAAATTACAAAGGAAGCGTAAGCATTGGTGTGGGACGGAGGGAGTACATATTTTCATTATAGATCTGGTACATACCGTTGATCTCTAAACTATATTCTTGAAAAAATGGCATCAAAACACCAATACTCCCCTCGATGTAAGAGTGAATTTTGTATGTTTGGTGCGAATAGTAATTTTGAAAATTAAAGTGTTTTTAAAATTACTTCCTCCCCTAAGTGTTAATTTTACTATTTTAGTTCGTTCCATTATAAAGCATTAATTTTCTATTTTAAATTGATGTAACCACACATGACACACCCTCAACACTAATACAACAACTTACTACACTTTAAAATAAAATTTCTCTTACCTCAAAATATATTAAATTATTATTCTTCTTAATCCATATGTAAAAAATAAATGACTACTTTTCAAAAGGACAGAGAGAGTATTCGATAAAATCTTTTTTAGTGTACGCAATATTTTAGGACAAATAAATTAATAAAGTAGTACTTCCTTTTCTCTTGATCATAACCGTCTATTTTGCTATTTGATCCGTCCTAATACAAAATGTTTATTTTCCTTTTGGATTAAGGGTAGGTCTTGCATGAGACCGTCTCACGTGAGATCATTTTTCACTTTTTAAAATAGTTATCACTTTCGCTATTAATCGTTATCACTTTCTCTATAAAATATTATCACTTTTTATTTACACTATACTTGTTCATGAAAGAGCATTTTCACTTTTCATAATTTATTATCACTTTCCTTCATAAAAGTTATCATTTTCTGGCCGTCTCACGTCACTTTCCTGTAAGCCCTTACGTGAGACGGTCTCACACAAGTCTTTTCCTTGGATTAATGTGACACACATGATAATATTATTATAATTAACTCACTATAGATAGGTCACACTCAACACTAATACAATTGACAAACACTAATGAGCAGACTTATTTTTTCAATATGTGAGACTGGATCTTTTTATAAGATATGGGTAAAAAAAGGTTAAATGGCTCAGCAGGTGCACGTCCTCTTTCTCTCTTTCCTCTTTCTCACTCTTTCTCTCTCCACGCCTTTTCTCCCCTATCCTCCTCAACTCCACATCCACTCTCTCGATCTTTATACTGTCATATCATCTCTCTTTAATAATTGAGGCGGCTCCACATTTGCACCTTTGGCAGCAGCGGACGAAATTTGGCGACGGCCATCAACGTCGAACTCCAGCAACGGCGAATGGCAGTGTTGTGGCTGGGTCCGGCGGTGTGATTTCTTGCGTGAGCAGATCTGGCCCTACAAGCCAGAGAGATGGTGGGGCATGACGGAGGAGTAAAGCCATCAGATGATGGATCTAAGTTGTGTACTGCTGGAGGTGTTGGAAGCCAAGGGACTCATCGGGTCGGATGCACTGGCTAAAGCTTGTGTGCGGATGGATTAAAAGATAATGGGGAATTTCTACCCGAAATCCTACACTTTCAAATGTGAAATTTTTAGTTGAAGGTGGAATGTTCAATTTTTCAACTAGTTTAATGCCGATTTATTTGAATTTTGAATTAGCACCAGTCATTTCTAAAGCATGTAGATTTGGAAGCAGTGATCATACTCAATTATATCCCTATAGAATTTGTTTGCCTCACAGTTGACGTTGCTTTATATTCCTGTAGATTTTTTTTTCTAAAAAATCTGCTCAATAAACGTAGGGTGGCTTTGAATATTCGAACAAGTGGTGATTTTGGTGGCATTAGAACAGAGCAGACAAGACTACATTAGAAAAGCAATAGCAGGCCAAGCCAAGTACATAAATTGGGACAAAATAAATCAAGTCCCAAGCCCAATGAAGAAGGTATATATCGCACTTTCGGTGGAGGCTGTGTTTAATTTTCACCATTCTTCACTGCTCTAAAGGCT
The DNA here is from genome assembly GCA_023678885.1 of Pogostemon cablin. Lineage (NCBI taxonomy): Eukaryota > Viridiplantae > Streptophyta > Magnoliopsida > Lamiales > Lamiaceae > Pogostemon > Pogostemon cablin. The sequence goes on from CM042967.1 coordinate 28,663,418, forward strand.
TAGAAATTAAACATGTTCTATAAAATGCAAACCATGAAAGTGGAGCTAATACAAGAAAATAAAAGTTTAAAATTCTCAGTGAGAACCTTAGTGGTTAGACAATGAGAACCTTAAACAATGAGAACCTTAGTGTGGGTAAGTTGACAAAATGAACATGGTGGATAAGTTTGACAAGAATGACTGCATTAAGGTACTGTCCAGTTTCCCCTCTTTCTTTCTGTTATGATATTGTTGATATATTGACACTAGTCAGACGTGTGAATAGCCTCTTTTTTTGTGATAAAAAAATAGTAATAATAATTGAAAAGTGGTTCAATATGCTAAGGGGGATATAATTCTTCCGACTGAGTTTCTCTGTATAGATTTAATACAAATTAATTTTCCACTATATATTATTAGTTTTTGAAAATCAGAGTTTCAAATAAAAGAGTAACCAAATTCACTATAAAAATAACCCAATTAATATCGAAAGAGTAACCTACTTATTTTCTTAGAGTGATCTAACAACGTATAGATTTCATGTAATTTAATTAATTTCAAAGAGTGACTCAGTTTATTAATTGTTTTACTCTTTATAATAATCTGAGTTATTCTTTAATTTCATATATTCAGATTTTAGAAATAAAATATTATTCTACTTAGTTAACATCTTTTAGGTTACTCTATTCTGTTAATTGGGTTACTCTTTATAATAATTTGGGATTTCATATATTCGAAAAAAAAATATTGTTCTATTTGGTTAATATCTTTTAGGTTACTCTTTTGTATTAATTGGTTTACTCTTTTTAATAATTTGGGTTACTCTTTAATTTCATATTCGAATTTCAGAAAATAAAATATTATTTTAGGTTAACATCTTTTAGGTTACTCTTTTGTATTAATTGAGTTACTCTATTTAATGATTTAGATTACTATTTAATTTCACGTATTTTAGAAAATAAAATATTATTTTTATTTTGGTTAACATATTATTTACCTATGATGATACAGACAAATAGATATTTATTAAAAAAATAAATAAAAATAAGAAAGAGGGAAAGAAATAGAATAAAGCATACATAAAAATTGATAGATGTTTTATTAAAAGATAAATGAAAATATGAAAGTGGGAAAGAGATAGAATAAAGCATACATAAAAATTGATGTTGTCCATTGAAGAGGCCACACATTCAGCTTTAAAGAGGCCCAACAAGTGGCCTTGTGAAAGAGAGCAGCAGCTCTTGTAAATTAAACTCTTGAAACATGCTGCTAAGATAGAAAAATTAAGACTAAACCAAATCTAGCACTTAAAACAATCAGTAAATCACAGTACACAGAAGAGCATAGATATGTCATCATTCTGATTCCAAGATCGAACTAGGAAAGATCTACAATGCTCATACACATCCAAATCAACTAAACTAAGTGAGCCACTTATAAACTGAACAAGTAATGGGCAACAAGCAGTATCTATCATCAAGCCCCAAGTTGCATCATTGTGAACTACTAAATCTCGACAAATAACAAACAAGTAGGCGCATCCTTCAAAACACAAAAATGAGCATATACACGATAAATGAACATCACCAAATGGACGAAGAGAATCTGAAACCGCATAGCAGGCGCAAATTGATGTCAGCACAAAGAATCCATTCATGGCGTACAAGGGCGACAGCAAGCATCAATAAGCCAATACCCAAAAGGGATGCATCATCATAACAATCAGAATTGGGCATCAAGCACCCATTAAACTTAAAGAGCCGCTGTCGTAACTTGGTTCTGTCGGCGGAGGGTGTAGAATTCGGTGTCTAAAGACAAAAAATTAAAATTATAACTAACATAGTTGCGCCTGCCCACGTCTAATCACTTCCTACATACGCCCATTCTTTCTATAGTTTTTTACCCATTGTCTTTGTTCGTGTTCTGCGAACTTTGTTCATTGACTTTAATCACGCCATCTGTGATGGCGTATGAAGACGATGGCGCAATCAACCGAGTCTGGAGGGGCTCCAATCACGATTTCTCAAACATTGCTGTAATGAGAGGCCCGATGACTCCGAAGCTGACCTAGTTCTCTTCATTTGTGGTCTAGTTATGGCGTAACGGCGAGACAATTTTTGGAGAATCGGGCGGAGATGAGCAGCGGTGAAAGGTGGAGGTAGTAAGAGAAGGGAAAGGAGGGGGAAAGCGAGATGCGGATTTAGCTCCCGAGAGAGAGCGCAAAATTGTATACTTAGATCCCCTTGTGTGTGTGTGGAAGAGGAGGATCCATGCATAAAGATTGACCCATTTAACTTAAAAGATCCGGTCTTAAATTTGAGCCAGTCCCAACCTAGTTGCTCTCTAAAATATTACTCCCTCCGTCCGGATTCAAGGGTACCATTTACTTTTGGGCACGGAGATTAAGGAGTATTATTAATTAATGTGTAGTGGGTAGTTGTATTAGTGGAGGGGTGGGTTCCATTTTTTAATTGTATTAGTGGATGTGGATGAGCCCCATATGTATAAAAAAGGAAATGAGACCCTTGGGGGCGGACGCCCAAAATGGAAAAATGGAACCCTTGAAAGCGGACGGATGGATTATTTCTTTCATCTCATTACACTTTAAAATATTATACTTCTTAATTTATGTGCAAAAGTAAATAGATACTTATCAAGGGGATGGAGGGAGTATTAAGAGTATTGTGGAAAAAATTGAGCATATAAACATCATAGATTGATATCCTATGCATTCGGATGCACGTCTGCGTCCATATGCATCTAACTTTTTATTTAATAGTATATGAAATATATTTTCCTTAATAATTGTATAAATTTTTTACATTCAATTTTTCATTAAAAAAATTAATAGAAAATTCATGACAAAGTATATATATATATATATATATATATATATATATATATATATATATATATATTTAAAAGTGAGTATACGATGCATAGGATAATTTGCAAACACATGGCTCATTTTATGTGTTAATTATGAGTAAAAATGTATACAGTTTAATTGTTAATTATTTTAATAAAAAATTGAGTATGAAAAATATACAATTATTAAAATACATGTACACACTATTGAATAAAAAATTATACACATATGAATATAATTTTTTAATGAAAAACTTAGTGTGAAAAAAGTATACAATTATTACAAAACACTTATACAAAAAAAATAACATGTATACAAAATAGAATAAAAATTTATACACAAATGGGTGGACCATTGCACCTGGGTGTACCTAATATACACTCAACCCTAATTTGCAAAATAAAAAATTCAAAAGACACTCGAAGCTCGACAATCCCACACAATTCCTCCGACTTTGTCGACAGGTCTATCAACGAAAGCGACGAAGAAGACGACATCGTACCGTGCTCAACGCAGGCGAAGACACCATGTCCATCGCCGCCGCCTTTGTTGGACGTCGCGGGGGCTGAGCGAGGCGAGGCGGGGCAGGGCTGTTGGGTTCGTTATAGCGATCCGGGTGAATGCAGCGGAAATTAAAATTGTTAAAAATTAATAAATCACATTTATTAGTGACATCAAATGTTTCACCTAAATGCTCGGAAACGATTATCGGATCCGGTGTTAAAATATTCTAAAGAGAATCCACAAAAGATTCTTACCCTCGTAGACCCTCTTCAGTTGATGCAAGGAGTAAGGGAATCAATTCCCGGTATGTGGTTAACACCGTTCTTCTCAATGAGGGATCCAAGTGTATCCCTCTAAAGTAATTCGCCAATTGAATTAACGACACAGAACTTACACTTCGCTAGTAAATCTGTTGGAATCAATGGTGTCCCTAATATCAACTGGTGATAATAGGAACGAGAATGGATTGAAGAACAGTAATCAATTTACTATCTCCAACAGTCAAAAGAAAGGAATAGAAAACTACTGCTATTGAAAAGAGAGAATGCGAAAAGAGAAGACCTTCTTCTCTTCAGAATCGGTAATCTCCAATGCTATTAAAGTAAGTTGATTATAATATGTAATCTTATGATAACTAACCTATCTTATCTCTCTTTTCACGCAGGGGAGTGGGAAGACCAAGTCTTCACACGTTCTGTTCCAGAATTAAAGAAAGGCATAGACTAAATACACACCAATTTTATTGAATACACACCCTCAATAATATACACTTAAAATATGTATTTTTAAAAAGTCTAAATTACTCTTAATTCATTAAATACACACATTTATATATTTTATTATATTCTAAGAACCCTAAATTGAATCACATCATACAAACTCTATTAATCTTGGTTTCACATCTTTAATCGAACAAATGAAAATAAAAAAGACAAATTAAAACAAAAAGAAACAAGATTACTATCATTAAGAATATTATCAAACAATCATGGAACTATTCCTCTAAAGATTTCCAGGCATGTTTGGGACGGCGTAATTGTCTTAGCAACATCTTTGAAGACCATACTCTCATTAAAGAAACAGAGAATATTAATGAGTATGGAATCTGGCTATGCACTCAACCGATCGACCTTCGTCTTCTTCGTTTCTTTATCTTCTTCATCTTCATCTCATTTTCTTCTTTTTTCACCATTACAGTTACACAATTATTTCGGACAACTATATATTTATATACAGGAAAATTGATTTTTAAAAGTGATATGCCCCACGTTATTCATTGTTTATAGGATATTATAAGGGTATATCATCATCAGGATCAACTTTTCTCAACAGCTCACTATTAATCAAGTTGTGTTCTTCTTACCAACCGATAAATCCCAAAACTAATGCTCCCAATTTGAACCTGGGGTTGTTGGACTCCATTACTTTAAACACTCCAAAATCAAAACCAGAATCATCAGTGTCAAGTGTTGTTGGTAACTAATTGTATTAAAATGTGAAGAATGGATCAATAACAGGGTAAAGAGGGGCAAATAGGAGTTGGGTATAATTTTAAAAATAATATAATTGAGGGTGTGTATAATTGAACTTTATGCCAATCGGTATAATTGTGCAAGGTAAGTGTACCCTATCATTTGTAGTTATTGAACCAGTTTAAATAACGATCAAAGGGAGAGTTTAATTCGAGGTGTATCAGGATTCGTTCTTAATCATGTTTTATGGGAGTGATCGGGCATGAGAGTTTTTAAGAATTAAAAGATAATTATCAAAGCAAGTAGCAAATAAAATAGATGGGAACTAAATGAGATTGATGCAAGAGACAATTAACCAAGACGAAAATAAAGTGGAAGGTGAGTAATCTAAAGAGGAGCGAGGTTACCCACGTTCAAGATTAAGGGTATTACATAGATTAGTTAAATCAAAATAATAAGTATCAATGATAATTGGGCTAGAAGCAATCACAAATACACCACTAATTCCTTGGCCAAGGTCATTAGGTTCTAAACTCATGACAAGTTTTAAGCACAAAAGATTGTCCCTTACTCCCAATTCCCTCAAGGGTACTATGATTATAAGGTTGGTTCTTCTCACTCAATTAACAACCAATTAAGATCCATTAACTAAGTGTCCTCACATGAGTATTCTAAGTATATAAAGATGCCGCCACATACTTCACATACTAACATACACTTTTCATACTATAACATGATTCGATCAAAACCCTAGTTACAATATCGGAATTGCCATCCTAACATCATAAATAGAGATTTCAATCACACTCATCATAATAAAAATGAGTGAATATTAAATAATGTAAGAAAAACTAAATATCATATCAACTATCATTTAATATCCAACAAATCTACAAAGCCCTAATCCATCTTGTGGCTAGCCTCACTAGAGGTCTAGCCAACAAGAAACATGATCAAAACATCCTCAAAATGCTTAACTATATTCATTGTTTCAAAACAAACAAAAAAGGTTTACAAATGAAAAGCAAGATATCTTCCCTTCTTGAGGTAGGTTGGATGTCATTCTTCACTTTGCAAGTTCCTACTTTCAATCCTCTATCCCCAATAGATTGTAGGTGAAAAGATGAAGAAAATGGAGAAGATTGATGAAAGGATGGTGGATGGATGATGATGAAGGTGTAGAATGTAGAGAATGGTGTGTGTGGTGTGTCTGTCTTGGGACTCCCCCTTACAAATCTAATGAGAAAAGTGAGTATTTAGGGTATTTATACCCCTCTTGAATGCCCAAAAGTCGCATTTAATAGCTGACACTTTTGCATAAAAACTCGACCGATTTTTTAGAACTCGTTCGAGTTTTCATGCTTCGACAAATATGTTGAAACATACTGTAAGAGAAACTCGGTCGAATTTATGGAAATTCAACCGAGTTTTTACACACTTTCTTGAATCTTCAATTTTTGCTTTCACTTTTGCTTGATTCTTCTTTCAAAACACCTGTTCACATAAATACAAACTCAAATTAATGAACTTCATCAATTCCATCCATGACCTTCAAAATATGAAACGAAACATACTATACATACATAAAATGGGCATAAAAACACGACAAAATCTAGGTGAATTAGACGACAATCAAATCCCTCAAACTTAAAGTGTTGCTCATCCCCGAGCAATAAAAGTGAAAGAACTAAGGAGTAAAATTCACCTAGATACACACAATAGAACAACATGGGCCCCGACATATCTACAAGCAATTAGAGATCGCAAATCATGTTAGGAAACCTTACTAAACTAGTAATTAATACATGTGGAGTTTAAACTACTCAAGATGGAGAGGAAGCAACACAATTATATCCCTCAATCGTAAGCCTCACTGATGTGTAAAACACTCCACTCTTGTGATAAAAAGGTCACGATCCATCATTCAATTGATCATAGTCGAATCATCATAGGTTTGCAAGTGAACTCAAGCTTGTTTGCCATTTTCAATGTCACACAAAGATAAAAAAAGACTTGTAATAAGAGTGTAATGAGGGTTCTTTGGTAGGGTACGGAAATATGGATAAAAGTGACTTAAATGCGTGTGTTATGATCATAGAAAAGACTGATTCTTCCTTAAATTCCTCTCTTTTCTTTATTGCACTTTTTATCATTTTCATATGTATCTCAAAACATAAAATTGGATAAGAAAGACAATTTTCATAGACTTCCCAAGCTCTAGAACTTCTCCCGTTTGCTTTTCCGGCGAGGGGGCGGGTGCCCCAACGTCGCCGGCTGCTCCACCCGCCCCCCTCGCATTCGTGATCCTCTACACACTTCATCGGGCAATTCCATCCCTCCGTTGCTTCTCCGGCGATGGATTCTTCCAACATGGCAAACTAGTTCCTTGCAATCCAGTACCATTTAAGTAGTTGTTGTCAAGGTCTAACTCTTCAAGCTGTGTCAAATTCCCAAATTCCCCCGGAATTCGTCCAAGAAACATGTTATACGACAACAAGAGATGCTCGAGTTTGGAGCATAGCCCCAAACTCGAAGGGATCTCTCCACGAAACTCGTTCAAGCGAAGATCAAGCTCTCTGAGTCTACGTAGATCACCAATTTCCCGTGGCAAAACTCCACGGAAAAGGTTGCCGCTCAAGTTGAGAGATGCAAGAAACGACAGGTTTCCGATTTCGGGTGGGATGGTGCCTTCCAAGCCCATGTTTTGAAGAGCCAAAGCAGTGACTCTGTGGTGGTGAGTGTGGCAAACAACTCCAATCCAACTACAAACAGAGCTTTCAGTAGTCCAATTGGTAGTGATTTCATTGTAAGAATCTGTGGTGATGTGAGATTTTAAGACCAGAAGTGAAGATTGATCTGAATTCAAGTTGGTGGCTGTGGTGTAACTGACCAAGAATTGAAGTAACAACACTAGCACAAGTGGGGGTTGCTTCATAGTAATTTTTTCGTCGGCTTGAAAGCCGGTCAATGCTGGAGGCCGACAGCATGATCCAGCCCACTCCTTTCCACCTTGCTTGGTCTTCGTGTTGGCCACCATGTTACTATTCTGATAATTTTTCCATTTGTTTGGATTTCTTGTTATTTACAGCTGCTCCTTTTGGTTTCAACGATGCCGCTGTTTTGTCAAAAGTTTTCTTTCACAAATGCTTTTTTTCGTCTTTTTCTGCTGGACTACCCCACATTTCACCTTCCCTTGCACGTTTCTCGGTTGGAGTTTGGTCAGCCCCTTTTCCTTCAATGACTTTGAACTACTTCACAGTTCATTGTTCATTGCTGCCCTTTTCCGTCTCTTTCAAGGAGTCATTGCCATTTTCTGGTTCTAATGGTTTGCAGTGTATTTCCTGGCTTCATTTCAGCAACCCCCAAACAGCCTCATCATTCGATGTTTGCTAGTGAAGGGGTTCTTTCTTGGCTTCCTTCCAAGAGTCGACTGCTCGTTCTCTATGCCAACTCCACGTTTTCAACATCTGGATGTTTTTGGAGTTCTTCATTGAGTGTTGGTCATGATAATCATGGTACCGTTGCAGATAGAAATTTTAGGAGGAGTAGGGATACACTCTCCGATGTGGCACTCTTAAGCCCACTTGCTGATCAAGATCCCTGGATCAGCGCCTATTTATTTGCTTTCACTCCAGTTCTATGTTTTGTTATGATTCACACTCATTTTCTCATGATTATAGTGAGGTTCTTAATGCTTCAGCCAATGTTTTGGCTTCTTTTTTTACTGTAATCATGTTCTTCCCATTTGGTTATTTTGAGCCACCTGTTTAGGCTCTTTCTGCAAGCCACCTGTTTGGCTTTCTTTTCCTTTCCATTCATGTACTCATTTTCCTTTTTATAATATTACGTATTTAATAAAAAATATGTATCTCAAAACATAAGAGCACTTGTTAAATTTTTATGCGAGCTTGATCATCAATGATGCATTTTTCTTAATATCTTGCTCTTTCTTTTCAACTTTACAACCTTTCTTTTCTTTCCACTTTATGCTCATTCACTAGTTCGTACTCTTATTTCGCTTTCCTTCCTTTTTATCTCTTTCACTCACCCTTTTGTCAACTGATTAGCCATAGTATAGTAGGAATAATTAATTAAAGAAATTATCGAACCACAGGAAGGAACGTGGTAGTGCTTAAGCGATCTCACGTTTCTTGCGATTTTATAGAGATGAATCATCAATAGGGAGGTTGTTCAAACAAGGAAATGAAATCAATAAATTCAAGAATCAAATAACACACAAGATGGATGGATGATAAATGGATTACCAAATTGATTAAAAGTGAGATTAACAACAATCAAGAAGTGGAAATCCTAGGATACATGCATTAAATTCATATGATCATGGGTTTAGACTAAGGGCCATCACTAAGTTCACCTAAGCTCCTTCTCAAGATGAATAGGATATGGAATAAAGCTCAATGGATTGGTTCTCACTCAAACAATTTCAACTAGGTACTAAGCTTGAAATGAGAGTCCCTTCACACGATTAATCAACCTCTCGATCAAACCAATCGAATGTCCTACCAAAGGGTTCTAAACTATGAAGGACTTCTCAATCTCTTCACAATCTATAATGCACATGAAGTGTATGATGAAATGATTCAATTAATTTTCTTGGAATCAAATGGAAGATTTGATGTTTACAACCTTTGAATCACTAACTCTCACCTCCAATGGACGTTGTTTGAAGATTTGAGGAGTTTGGGAGAGAATTCGTTGAATGTAGGGTTGAAGTTGGCGAAAGGGAATGAGGGTGTTTTGAAGAGGCCAGCCCATTTTATTCAGCCTCAGGACACGACACGGCTCGTGTTGCCTACACAGCCCGTGTAGCCTCACTCTGCACGAGTCGTGTTGCTTAGCACGGCCAGAGGGTGCTCATGCTGAAGTCTCTGATGTCCCCACACGGCAGTCTGTTAAAGGCCCGTGTTGGAGACACGGCCCGTGCTTCATGACACGACACGAGTCGTGTTGCGTAAAATGGCCTATGTCTGCCTGTGTTGCTGCCTCTGATGTCAGTACACGGCCACCTGTTACAGGGCCGTTTGCTGAACACAGGTCGTGTGCTGCGTTTCCTATTTTCTCCCATTTTTTAGTTCAAACCCTATTTTTCAAGCTTCCAATACTCCCTATTCATGATCACAACTTAAAAGAACAACATTAGCTCAAAATTTAGCATCAAAACATGGATTATTGATGAGAGTGAAAATTAGCATATTTTAGTGTCCAATTGAACACCTATTTGATTGATATTGTTGTAATATATTAGTACAAATGCCTTATATTTGATATATGTGAGAAAAAGGTGCACTTGAGGTATTTTATTGTATTTTAGGTGGAAAAATGATAAAGAAATGCAAGATTGGAGAAAAGGTGCAAATTGTGCAAGGATGCTGAAAACGCACGTCCAATTTCATAATTATGCTGTGTTAAATATGGAGATCAAGACTGATAGTGTGCTATTTGGTTGTAAAGCCACTGAAGAGAGGGTTATTTTGGCACAAAGAACACCCCAATCGAGTTCCAAACAAAGAAGTTATGAGCAAAATGGTGACGACGCGCGAGCTATGCCGAACAGAATTGCTGTTCTACATTCCGTGGCTTGTTGCACATTCATATCTTGGAGTTTTTCTGAGTTATTTATATGTATAGAAAGCCAAGGAAGAGAGATCGCGTGAGCACAAGAATTATTAAATTCGGAACTCGGATGTGGAATTTATAAGCAAAACGGTGAGACTGCGCATGACCATTCGACCTGGACAGCATCCATTCGACCAAGAGCTTTTGTCGAATGGAGGTCGAATGGGCAGAAAATGGCTTCCAGTAGCCTCATTCGACAAAGACCATCTCATTCGACCAGAGGGCCTGGTCGAATGGCTTGTGTAGGCACTTGAATTTTATTGCCTATTAAAGGAAAATATGTGGCAAATTAATGCAATAATTATCAATTAATTATTTATTTATTAAGGGATTTAAATAAATAAATTCCTAAAATAAATGAGTAAATAATTTATAATTGGGTAAGATCCAGTCAAATAAGTCTGACTTAAAGCCTAAGAAAGTGAAAGGCCCAAGCCCGCATAATTAGGTCAAAACTGACCAATCAGGCTGCGAGTTATTTATGGGGCATGCTCATTCCTCACCTATATAAGGAGTCCTCCTCCATTCATTCCAGACACACTCAAATACTTGAAGACATAAACGCTCTGAAGAGATCAAGAACACGAGCAGCGCTCCCTTGAGATCTTCAAGCATCTTCAAGTCAAGAACGGCAAGCGATTCGGGATTAAGGTGCGGAGCCCCCCAAATCAAGCGTTCTTCATATACTGAGTTCTTCGGTGTTCTTCGCGCCAAGAACAGCATACGACCCGGGATTAAGGTGCTAAGCCCCCCAGATCGAGTGTTCTTCGGATTGACTACGTTTAATCCAAACAAAGGCTCGATGCCTCTGGATTAACGTTATAAGATCCCAAATCCGAGTTCGGAAAAGCTTCAACTGAAGATCCGACTCAACACACGCGGTCAAGTCAACAAGTCAAGTTAAATTCAAAGTCCCAAGTCAAGTTAAAGTCAAAGTCCCAAGTCAAGTCAAAGTCAAAGCCAAGTTGGTTCGAAAGAAGAATCAGATGATTGATAGAGATTGTTTTCTAAATTATCAAGTTCAATCCGTCTGGATTATCATTGTAATTCTCATGTGTTTATTTTATTATAAATACAATATTTATTGTTATAAATTTTGGCACGCCCAGTGGGACAGTCTCTACCTCTCATCTCTTCTCTCAACAAGCTCGAAGATACAAAGTATGACTCCTCTTAGGATCGCGATAAAAAGGTCATCTACCTCAAAGCCTTTAGAGCTACAAGCTGTGAAGACGCAAGTTATGACTCCGCTAAAGATTGCGATACGAAGGACTACTGCATCAAAGCCTCCAGAGTTGCAAACTGAAAAGGTTGAAGTCGTTACAAGAAGTATGTCTGAAGGCTCCTCAAAGACAAATTGTATGGTGGGGATTACTCTCAATAAGCCATTGCACATCGACAAAGATAGTGAAGATGACTCTATCTGCTCAACTCCTCGCTCCACGCCAAGCTCACCACATGCCTCAACTGAAGCTGCAGTGATGACGACAAGTGCTATGACCATTGATGATCAACTCGCAAGTATGATGAGAGCCATTGAAGGACTCAACAAGCATATGGAAGCTCAAGACGCAAAGATCTCTGTACTTATGAAGAAAATGGATAATGCGGAGATAAGCCATGCAAATAAGAAACAAGTTGAGGATGAGCACGAGGAGGAAGACTCGATGAAGCATCATTCACCTGAAGAAAAGCCAGCTGAGGATAAGATACAAGTTTCAACTGATGGAACGCTTCCTATCAACCAACTAAAGAATATCGTGATAAATACGATAAAAGATAAGCTTGAAAGGAGCTCCAAATCTTCTTCAACCTATGTCAAGCCACATACAAAGAGGATTGATAACTTGAGGATGCCAATTGACTACCAACCTCCCAAGTTTCAACAATTTGATGGCAAAGGCAATCCGAGACAACATGTGGCGCACTTCGTCGAGACATGCAATGATGCTGGGACCAACGGAGATCACATGGTAAGACAATTTGTCCGATCTTTAAGAGGAAATGCCTTTGATTGGTACATCGACTTGGAAGCCAACTCCATTGACAGTTGGGGGCAAATGGAAAAAGTATTCCTCAACCGCTTCTACAGCACACGAAGAACTGTTAGCATGATGGAGCTAACAAATACTCATCAAAGTGATGAAGAATATGTCATCGACTACATCAATAGATGGAGGAGCCTCAGCCTCAATTGCAAAGAGAAGCTGTCAGTAACTTCAGCTATTGAAATGTACATTCAAGGGATGCCATGGAATCTTCGCTACATACTTCAAGGAATTCAGCCAAAGACTTTTGAAGAATTGGCTACAAGAGCTCACGACATGGAGTTGAGCTTGATATCAAATGATATTGAATGGCCATCTATTCAAGACTCCTACGAGTTTGAGGACATGCCTTCTGATGAGCTCGTGGAAGATGAACCACAAATAAAGACTGCAGTTTCCATAAAGATTCATAGAAATGAAGTGGAAGCAAGAGAAAGCAATGCATCCCAGGATTGGGGGCAATGAACTGTTGATAAATCAAAGACAAAGCTCCTTGACATGAGCGAAAACTGTCCACATAATGCTCCTTGATACGAGCTTAAACTATCTAAAATCTCCCAAATCAAACTTTCAGCTCCTTGACACGAGCTAAAACTGTCCACATGACGCTCCTTGATATGAGCTAAAACTGTCCACATGTTGCTCCTTGATACGAGCCTAAACTATCTAACACAAATCAAATGCCACGCTCCTTGATATGAGCTAAAACTGTCCACATGATACTCCTTGATATGAGCCTAAACTATCTAACACAAATAAAATGCCACGCTCCTTGATACGAGCTTAAACTATCTAAAATCCTCAAGTCATGCTCCTTGATATGAGCTTAAACTTTCTAAAATCCTCAAGTCAAAGCTCCTTGGCACGAGCGAAAACTGTCTACATTACGCTCCTTGATACGAGCTTAAACTATCTGAAATCTCTCAAGTCCACACAGCGCTCCTTGATATGAGCTAAACTATCTACATGTTATGCTCCTTGACACGAGCTTAAATTGTCTAACTCAAATTAAATCTCCTTGAGAAGAGACAAAACTCTCTACATGTTCGATACTCCTTGATATGAGTATAAACTATCTGCACATCAAATCAAATCTCCTTGGGAAGAGAATAAACTCTCTACACATAAAGCTCCTCGGCACGAGTGAAAACTGTTCATACAATACTCCTCGACACGAGTGAAAAATATCCACACAAGGCTCCTTGATACGAGTATAAACTGTCTACAAGTTCAAATTCAAGACTCATTGACACGAGTATAAAATATCAGTAAATTCAAATTCAACGCTCCATGACGCACGAGCCTAAACTGGATGTTACTCCTGGCCCACATGAGTATAAAATGTGTACGGCCCCCCATTCAAATCAAATCATGTCTCTTTGAACTACGTTTTGACTTGATCCTCTTCAAAGAGGTACGTAGGCAACTTAGCACTCTGCTAAGTTCAGTCATAATTCAGGCTATTCATATCAAATTGGAGAGGCAAACAATAAAATTCAATCATGTTGATCAAGAAATGGATTGTCGCAATTTGTTCACCTCAACACAAAGGCGTCCGTGAACAAAATGCGAGGGGGCATTTGTAGGCACTTGAATTTTATTGCCTATTAAAGGAAAATATGTGGCAAATTAATGCAATAATTATCAATTAATTATTTATTTATTAAGGGATTTAAATAAATAAATTCCTAAAATAAATGAGTAAATAATTTATAATTGGGTAAGATCCAGTCAAATAAGTCTGACTTAAAGCCTAAGAAAGTGAAAGGCCCAAGCCCGCATAATTAGGTCAAAACTGACCAATCAGGCTGCGAGTTATTTATGGGGCATGCTCATTCCTCACCTATATAAGGAGTCCTCCTCCATTCATTCCAGACACACTCAAATACTTGAAGACATAAACGCTCTGAAGAGATCAAGAACACGAGCAGCGCTCCCTTGAGATCTTCAAGCATCTTCAAGTCAAGAACGGCAAGCGATTCGGGATTAAGGTGCGGAGCCCCCCAAATCAAGCGTTCTTCATATACTGAGTTCTTCGGTGTTCTTCGCGCCAAGAACAGCATACGACCCGGGATTAAGGTGCTAAGCCCCCCAGATCGAGTGTTCTTCGGATTGACTACGTTTAATCCAAACAAAGGCTCGATGCCTCTGGATTAACGTTATAAGATCCCAAATCCGAGTTCGGAAAAGCTTCAACTGAAGATCCGACTCAACACACGCGGTCAAGTCAACAAGTCAAGTTAAATTCAAAGTCCCAAGTCAAGTTAAAGTCAAAGTCCCAAGTCAAGTCAAAGTCAAAGCCAAGTTGGTTCGAAAGAAGAATCAGATGATTGATAGAGATTGTTTTCTAAATTATCAAGTTCAATCCGTCTGGATTATCATTGTAATTCTCATGTGTTTATTTTATTATAAATACAATATTTATTGTTATAGCTTGTTTTTGGCAGAAAACGTGATGTTCGATCTGCCATTCGACTTGGGGAGGATTCATTCGACTTAATCATGTGCATATCTACTTGTCAAGATGATGCAAGTGGGAGTAGTTCACACATGCGCAAAAGGGAAGATAATACACCTCACATGCACCACATGAAGCACCTAACATACATTAGATTCTACATGGTAAAGAAGACAAGGAAGAAAAGCTTGGAAATAATGCAAATGAAGCTGCAAAGATCAATGACAGCAAGATTAAGCAAGAATAAAATGCATGTGGAAGCATGGAGAGCAAGAACAAGAAGAAGTGGAAGCATGTGATGCAACATGGGCAGCCATCAAGAAGAATGGAGGCATGTGATGTTGTGTCCCCTTCCACAACTATAAATAGGGGCTACAATTATCCCATCTCCATCCCTCAACCAAGAAGCAACACAACACACAAGAGGGGGAGTGAGCAGCAGCAACGTTTTGAGGCTGGATTCAAGTAAGAAAGGAGAGGAGGAGGAGCTGCACATGGCGATTCAAGTCCGATCAGACCAATCTTGATGTGTTGGAGGACATGAAGCTTCAAGTAAGATCATTCCAACTCTCCATGATTGTTCTTGAATCAATCATGGAGTAGATCCTCTTATGGTAGTTCTAGGACTTTGAAGGATTCATGATTTGATTCATCTTTCGTGTGTAAAAACTCCGTACAACACTACTTATGATTTAGTTCATATAAGATTGCTCATTTTTAATCCATACTCACAGTCGTTTTGTGCATCGTTAATCATTGTGTAGAGTCTGAATACATAACATGGTTATCGATTGAGTGCGTTCACTGCTGAGCAGGGTTTGATGTTATAATTCTAAGTGAAGGGATTCCGAAGTCTTATTAGAACTATCTTATATAAATACTTGTTAATTGAATCATAGCGTATTCCGGTTAACAAGTAGGACAAAGAGTATAACTTCATAGTACCTATAAAGGGAGATCGTATCGGGTTAAAGTTCCAAGTGCACGGGAAATAATTGATAATGATAGTACCTAGAAAGGGGGGTGGATTATATCTCTTGCTCCGAGGATATTCACACGATGGACACGCATTTTACTTGTGTCTATAGAGTAGAAATGCATGGTTTAGTGATGCGTTCATAAATCACAAGGCAGAGTCGGGTAATATCACACAAAAGACGAATTAATGAGTGAAGCTGGATGATCTTCGAACTACCTACTTTCTTGTTTGCTCACCACTTCATTATCGTTGTTGTTATTTCTTTTACTTGTTATTTTATTTACCTTGTTACTCAATCCACAATTCATAAACATTACACTCTCCATGATAGTCTTGATTCACTAGAACATAATCAAATTGATAGTTATCCGTCCTTGGATTCGATATTCACTTGGTCACCTTTCGCGACTACAATTGATATCCTTAACCTTGGAGATTAATATTGTGCGCTGAAAAAGCAACGATCAAGTTTTTGGCGCCGTTGCCGGGAATGGCATAAACTATCAATTGATTATTTCTAGTTTTATTAAGACTATCAAATCATAATCCACTTTCTTTCCTCTTATCTAACCTATGGAGTCACATTATCATCGTACTAACATGAAGAGAGTTGAAGAAAAATTCATTCGATACATGGCTGAGAATGATGCAAGGCTTGACCGCATCGAAGATAGAATAAATGATAATTATACAAATGTATCTAAGCAGTTGAAGGACCTTACATCAATTATGGGGCATATGATCGCAAATGTGAATCAATTGACACAAATATTGGACGATGATGCCATCACGTTAAGGTCCGAAACACAGTATGAAGGAACGATGAGGCCAGAATCAAACTTGGAGACGTCAAGAGCTCAATTTGACCCCAATTCAACTAACACTATAGGTCAAATTCAACAGGGGAGGTCGAATCGGCCCACTAGACGTGAATTGGCAGCACCAGCGCCTCTATTCGACCAACATCCATTCAATTTGACCTATTCTTCAGGTCGAATCCAGGTCGAATCCACCCATCCTGAGGGCTCTGTTTCGTCAGAAGCCCGATTCGACCAACACCATGTCGATTTGACCATACCTTCAGGTCGAATCGGAAGACAAAAAACTTACAGAGAGTCAATTCGACCAGGGGACTTCGATTCGACCAGACCTTCTGGTCGAATCATGGCCGAATCAAACATACAGTGGGAGAATTGTGTTCCAGAATATCAATTCGACCACTATGTGCCCGTTTCGACCAGGAACATTGGTCGAACCCATCAATCTGTACAGTTTTCAATGCCAACTGCTCCACAAGATGTTGATGTTAGTCCAGTACCATTACATGAGCAAATTACTGAGCTTACAATGGAGAAAAAGTGGGAAAGAGCAAAGAAGTCAGGAGCAAAGAAGCTTAGACTACAAACGGATATTGAAGATGTGGCTTTATGTCTTGATCATGCAATAAAGATGCCCATAGAAACTCAATCATGCGCAAGCACATATTTGATTTCTAACTTGTTTAATCTTGATTTTTCTAAAACAGATGACTCTGAATTTAAATGGAAGATTAACAAGGAGGTGTCCAAGCAGCCATGGGAGGAAAGAAATGATAATGATAATATTTTTGTGACCAATAAAGGTGAGGTGTTAAGAGTAGATAGGAAGAGGAAAAGAAAGTATTTAAAGGTGAGGATGCGAGAAGAACGTCCTCCGATCAAGTAGTCTACAAAGGTTACATCCATCGTGACTTTCCGACGTTAAACATAAGCGCCTGTTGGGGGCTTTCCCTCCCATTTTATTGCTTTATTTCTTTCGTGTGAGTAAGAAATTTTTATATTTGAAGTGCTTACTTATCGACAATTACATCTCTTTGCAAACTTAGTTTCAACTATATAGTTTCTACTAAGTTTGGGGGGTGTGATGTACTTACCTCGATAAGCACTGATAATATAATCTTTTCTTTGTGACGTTTGTTAGGGGAGTTACGAATTTTTGTAACTTGCCTAATGTTTAATGGTTTTTCGTTTGTGTTTTGTTTCTTATTTTGAGTTGATTGCGGAGTTATTCATGAAAGTTAAGTTTTAGGATTAATTCTTTCATCTAGTTCTCCTATTGATGAATCCTTTGATGTTGAGGAGTGCTTGAACTTTGATGATAGAAAAAGGTAAAAGAGTGGCAAGACGAGTTCTACGCTGCGGAGCTAGTGTATACGTTGAAGAAAAATCAGGTGCCCTCGTTTCCTTTTTCTAATTTTCATATGTGCTTTTAATTCATGGAGTGAAAAGGTGTGTGGTGATCCATGTGAGCTTATATTGTTTAAATGGTCTTGAAAATTCATATGCTATTGAAATTGATGAAGGAATTGAACTTAAGTTATATTGAGATATGAAGTTCTATGTGTACTTGTGGGATATTACTTACCATGAAAAGTGCTCTGTTACTTGTTAAAAACTCATGTGAGATCTAGTGAATTATGGAAATGATATTAGGCCATCTTCGATATTTAACCCATATTTTTCCATATACTTTACCTGAAATCATTAAATTCCCAGTCAGCCCATTTGAGCCTTTTTAAATCAATTTTTTTGATAAGACAATAAAGCTTAATTGAAGAGTGTGGTGATTTGAGGTATGATAAGGATAATGAAAGAAAAATCTTAAAGAAGAAAATTCATGAAGTAGTGCTTAAATCTAGTACTTCATGTAATCAAATACCCTAGGGTAGTGCTTAAATCTAGTACCCTATGGAGGATGTGAGAGGTAGTGCCCGAAACTGGTACCTCGAAAGAAAAAATAAGTAAAAGGTGAAGAAAAGGAGAATGATGGAGTCGAAGAATTAGAAAAAGTTGTAAAAATATGTTGTGCTTGATTGAAGTGATGAGGAAGAATGAAAGATCGAAAGAGAGTGCAGCTTTATTGATCCAAGTTTTGAGTCACTTATCCATATAATTCCCACCTATTCCAAAGAGCATATCTTACAACCTAATAAAAGACCTTTTTTGATCCATGATTTACTAGCTACTAGTAAAAGGAGAGTTGAGACAATAGGCAAGCTTATAGTTACGCATGCACTTGAATTGAATCTGAGGGTAAACACTTTAACCTATAAGTGTACATCTTTTACACTTGAGTGCGAGTGATATATAATCCCAGTAAGAACATGTTAATAGAGCATTTGAATTGTTGGTGATTGTCTTAACTTGTACTCTATGAATTGATTATTGCATGTAATAAGAGTTGCATGTCCTAAGTTGATGACAATTTTATTTTGAATAGGGTGTTGGTCATAATCCTTGTTTCCCCGCTAATTTTCTTACTCTCTCGATCTTTATTTTTATTTTGTTGCCTCGGGACGAGCAACGGGTAAGTTTGGGGGGTTGATGAGAGTGAAAATTGGCGTGTTTTAGTGTCCAATTGAACACCTATTTGAATGATATTGTTGTAATATATTAGCACAAATGCCTTATATTTGATATATATGAGAAAAAGGTGCACTTGAGGTGTTTTATTGTATTTTAGGTTGAAAAAGGATAAAGAAATGCAAGATTGGAGAAAAGGTGCAAATTGTGCAAGGATGCTGAAAATGCACGTCCAACTTCATAATTATGCTGTGTTAAATGTGGAGATCAAAACTGATGGTGTGCTATATGGTTGGAAAGCCACTGAAGAGAGGGTCATTTTGACACAAAGAACACCCCAATCGAGTTCCGAACAAAGAAGTTATGAGCAAAATAGTGACGACGCGCGAGCTATGCCGAATAGAATTGCTGTTCTACATTCCGTGGCTTGTTGCACATTCAAATCTTAAAGTTTTTCTGAGTTATTTATATGGATAGAAATCCAAGGAAGAGAGGATCGCGTGAGCGCAAGAATTATTAAATTCGGAACTCGGATGTGGAAGTTATAAGCAAAACGGTGAGACTGCGCATGACTATTCGACCTAGACAGCATCCATTCAACCAAGAGCTTTGGTGGAATGGAGGTCGAATTGGTAGAAAATGACTTCCAGTAGCCTCATTCGACCACGACCATCTCATTCGACCAGAGGGGCTGGTCGAATGATGGTCGAATGGCTTGTTTTTGTCAGAAAACATGCTGTTCGATCTACCATTTGACTTGGGGAGGATTCATTCGACTTAATCATGTGCATATCTACCTGTCAAGCATGATGCAAGTCGGAGTAGTTCACACATGGGCAAAATGGAAGATAATACACCTCACATGCACCACATGAAGCACCTAACATGCATTAGATTCTTCAAGGTAAAGAAGACAAGGAAGAAAAGCTTGGAAATGATGCAAATGAAGCTGCAAAGATCAATGACAGCAAGATTAAGCAAGAATAAAATGCATGTGGAAGCATGGAGAGCAAGAACAAGAAGAAGTGGAAGCATGTGATGCAACATGGGCAGCCATCAAGAAGAATGGAGGCATGTGATATTGTGTCCCCTTCCACAACTATAAATAGGGGCTGCAATTATCCCATCTCCATCCCTCAACCAAGAAGCAACACCACAACACAACACACAAGAGGGGGAGTGAGCTGCAAGTGCAGCTTGCTGCACTTGCAGCAGCAGCAGCAACGTTTTAAGGCTGGATTCAAGCAAGAAAGGAGAGGAGGAGGAGCTGCACATGGCGATTCAAGTCCGATCATCCCAATCTTGATGTGTTGGAGGACATGAAGCTTCAAGTAAGATCATTCTAACTCTCCATGATTGTTCTTGAATCAATCATGGAGTAGATCCTCTTATGTTAGTTTTAGGACTTTGAAGGATTCATGATTTGATTCATCTTTCGTGTGTAAAAACTCCGTACAACACTACTTGTGATTTAGTTCATATAAGATTGCTCGTTTTTAATCCATACTCATAGTCGTTTTGTGCATCGTTAATCGTTGTGTAGAGTCTGAATACATAACATGGTTATCGATTGAGTGCGTTCACTGCTGAACAGGGTTTGTTGTTATAATTCTAAGTGAAGGGATTCCGTAGTCTTATTAGAACTATCTTATATAAATACTTGTTAATTGAATCATAGCGTATTCGGGTTAACAAGTAGGACGAAGAGTATAACTTCATAGTACCTATAAAGGGAGATCGTATCGGGTTAAAGTACCAAGTTCACGGAAAATAATTGATATTGATAGTATCTAAAAAGGGGGTGGATTATATCTCTTGCTCCGAGGATATTCACACGATGCACACGCATGTTTACTTGTGTCTATAGAGTAGAAATGCATGGTTTAGTGATGCGTTCATAAATCACAAGGCAGAGTCGGGTAATATCACACGAAAGACGAATTAATGAGTGAAACTGGATGATCTTCGAACTACCTACTTTCTTGTTTGCTCACCACTTCATTATCGTTGCTGTTATTTCTTTTACTTGTTATTTTATTTACCTTGTTACTCAATCCACAATTCATAAACATTACACTCTCCATGATAGTCTTGATTCACTAGAACATAATCAAATTGATAGTTATCCGTCCTTGGATTCGATATTCACTTGGTCACCTTTCGCGACTACAATTGATATCCTTAATCTTGGTGATTAATATTGTACGCTGAAAAAGCGACGATCAATTATCATCTACTTTCACACCACCAAACAGACCAAAATCACACCGAACTCATGAGAAAATTTTCAATTTAGCTCAAAAACACAAAAATTTCTTGCTTCCATAAAATAAATGTCTCACCATGCCATATCCCCCCAAACTTAAATTGAAACAAGAATTTCGAGATAAGTTTGCAACAAAATGGGGAGACTTACATACACACTTAACATGAATTTCTTGTCGTATCTTTAAAACGTCTTCTCCTCATAAGCACAATCAACCTACATACCAAGAATGCAACAAAAGAAAAGAAATATTTACAAACCTAAGCTACCAAAGGATACGAACTTTCAAGAAGTGAAGGTATCCACATATACCAACTCACTTTGAGAGGGAGAATGGTAATGTTTCACCCTGTGACCATTAACCACAAAAGCCTTTCCATCCGATCCTTCAAGCTTTATTGAACCATCATCTCTCACTTCGATCACCAAGTATGGACCGGTCCATCTCGAACGAAGTTTTTCGGGGAATAATTTAAGTCTTGAATTGAACAATAAAATATTATCCCCTGGAATAAACTCCTTTGTTTTGATCCTTTCATCGTGCCATCTTTTAAGTTTCTCTTTCAAAATCCTCGAACTTGAGTAAGCTTCCTCTCTAAATTCCTCTAGTTCAACCAATTGAAGACACCTTTTCTTTCTGAATTCTTTCTCATCAAAGTTCAACTTCCTAAGGGCCCATAATACTTTGTGCTCCAATTCCATGGGTAAATAGCATGCCTTTCCATACACAAGCTTATATGGTGAAAATCCAAGAGCGGTCTTATAAGCCGTTCGATAAGCCTATAGAGCATCGTCAAGCTTTGAAGACTAATCTTTTCTATTCCCATTGACCGTCTTTTTAAGAATAAGTTTGACTTGCCAATTTGATACTTCCGCCAAACCATTGGTTTGAGGATGATAAGGTGCTGAAACCTCGTGCTTCACTCCATATCCCATCAAAAGGTTCTCAATGATTTTGTTAATGAAGTTTGATCCCCCATCACTAATCATCATTCTTGGCACTCCAAACCTAGTAAAGATGTTCTTCTTCAAGAAAACTTTCACCACTTAAGCATCATTTGTCCTTGTCGGGATTGCTTCTACCCATTTGGAAACATAGTCCACTGCAAGAAAGATGTACAAATACCCATTGGATGGCGGAAATGGTCCCATGAAGTCCATCCCCCATACATCACACACTTCAACTTCAAAAATGTTCCTCATAGGCATCTCATCACGTTGCCCTATACTTCAAATTCTTTGGAATCGATCACATCCCTTGATATACTCCTTGCAATTTGTGAACAAAGTTGGCCAAAACAACCCCGATTGAAGATTTTTTGCACCCGTCTTTTGAAATCCAAAATGTCCTCCACAAGGTGAACTATGGCACATCTCTATCACGCTCAACTTTTCATCCTCCGGGATGCATCTCCGTAAGATTCCATCCGGATAATTCTTGAATAGAAGAGGGTCATCCCATAGGTATTCCTTGACATCATGATAGAACTTCTTCCTTTAAGATTAGGTGAGATGATCTGGTTTAAGGCCACAAGCTAAATAATTCACAAAATCTGCATACCATGGCCTTCCGGTGTCACACAAAGTATACATCCTTTGAAAATCAACTAGAAGAATTTCTTCATCTGAAAATACATCTTTAATGAACTCCCCAGTTTCCTCTTCATCAACATTTTCTAAACGTGATAAATGATCGGCTATGACATTTTCAACTCCCTTCTTGTCACGTATCTCCACATCAAACTCTTGTAACAAAAGAACCCAACGGATTAATCTTGGTTTAGCATCCTTCTTACTCATCAAATACCTAATAGCGACATGATCCATATAAACAATCATTTTTGTGCCAACTAGGTATGGACGAAATTTTTCAAAAGCATAAACCACGGATATGAATTCTTTTTCCGTTGTGGTATAATTCTTTTGATTGGCATTGAACGTCTTTGATACATAGTAGATTGCTCTAAACTTCTTCTCCCTAACTTGTCCAAGCACCACTCCCAATGCATTATCACTTGCGTCACAATGAAGCTCAAAAGGTGTACTCCAATCGGGCGAGACGAGGATTGGAGAGGAAATTAAGGCTTCCTTGAGCACCCTAAAAGCATTTAGACATTCATCATTAAATTCAAACGGAGCATCTTTTTCAAGTAATTTGCACAAAGGTTTGACTATATTAGAGAAATCCTTTATAAAACATCGATAGAACCCGGCGTGGCCAAGGAACGATCTAATCCCTTTTTCATTCTTTGGTGGGGGAAGATGTTCAATGACTACAACCTTCGCCCTATCAACCCTCAAACCTTTCTACGAGATATGATGCCCAAGTACGATACCCTCTTGAACCATAAAATGACATTTTTTCCAATTCAAGACTAGGTTCGTATCTTGACATCACTGCAACACCATAGAAAGATTAGTCAAGCATTTATCAAAAGAAGACCCAAACATGGAAAAATCATCCGTGAACACTTCCATCACATTTTCAATCAATCCTCCAAAAATAGCCATCATGCAGCGTTGAAAGGTGGCGGGAGCATTGCACAACCCAAATGGCAATTTATAAAAAGCAAACGTGCCATATGGACAAGTAAAAGTTATTTTCTCTTGATCCTCGGGGGCTATCATGATTTGGTTGTACCCCGAGTAACCATCTAGAAAACAATAATACTTGTAACCCGCCAACTTATCAAGCATTTGATCAATAAAAGGCAAACATAAATGATCTTTATGAGTGTTTTCATTAAGCTTCCTATAATCACATCAAACTCTCCACACTGTTTTTACCCTAGTAGCGAGTTCTTCATCAAATTCCATTTTCACAATGGTTAGACTCCCTTTCTTGGCCACAACATGCAAAGGACTTACATGAGGACTGTCATTTATAGCATACACAATTCCCGCATCCAACCATTTCAAAACTTCTTTCCTAACAACCTCTTGCATAATAAGGTTCAAGCGATGTTGAGGTTGTATGCATGTTTTACTTTCATCAATCAACCTAATGTGATGCATGCAAATAGTAGAACTTATTTCTTTCAAATCATCAAGACTCCACCCTATAGCACTTTTATGATTTCTAAGCACTCTCAATAATTTCTCAAGCTCCAAATGTGAAAGGGATGATGATACAATTACCGGAAAGGTTTTATCGTCCCCCAAGTATGCATACATAAGGTGATTGGGTAATGGCTTCAATTCCTCTTTTTCTTTATCAACCTTGGGCTCTTCATTACTTATCTCCAATGGAAGGTACTCCCTTTTTCCATAGTACATCTTCTTGGCTTCATCCTCTTGCATTTCCCTACAAGCATTCAAATCATGTAAGCAATCATTAATATCATCATCTTCCAAACAGTATAAAGAAGAAGAATTTAAAGATAAAGTAAGAGAGTGGCTTATGCTCGTTTCAAACGGATCCTTAGATAAGAGTAATGGCAAGTTCTCTTGAACAATTTCCTCAATCAAATCAATCCTCCTACACTCTTCTTTCTCATCCGGATACTTCATAGCAATTCTCAAGGAAAACACAACTTCTTCTTCATTTACTCTCAAAGTCAATTCCCCTTTATGCACATCAATCAAAGCTCTTCCCGTAGCCAAGAATGGACAACCCAAAATCAATGGAACATTTGCATCCTCATCCATGTCAAGCATTACAAAATCAACGGGAAACATGAACTTTCTAACTTTTACAAGTACATCCTCAACCACTCCTCTAGGGTAAGTTAAAGATCTATCCGCAAGTTGCAACGTAATAGATGTATGCTTAACTTTCCCTATACCAAGTTTCTTAATGATCAACATAGGCATCAAATTTATACTAGCACCAAGATCACAAAGAGCCTTGTGTACTTCACTCTTTCCCATCTCACATGGAATAACAAAACTCCTCGGATCCTTTAGCTTTGGCGGCAACTTCTTTTGAATGATAGAACTACACTCCTCCGTCAAGTTGACGGTCTCATTCTCCATTTAGCTTCTCTTCCTTGACATGATGTCTTTCAAAAACTTGGCATAATGAGGCATTTGACTCAATGCATCCGCAAATGGTATATTGATGTGAATTTTCTTGAAAATCTCCAAAAACTTTGCAAACTTTTCATCAAGCCCCTTCTTCAAAAATCTATGTGGAAAAGGAATGGGCACTTGAGTTTTTGGTATCCCCCAACTATCCCTCTCTGATTCTACTTCTTCCTTCTTCTTTTTCAATGCTTTAGTCCTTTCCCATTTCTTCTCAACAACCTTTTTATCAATCAATCCCGGTTCATCATTCATTTTGTTCTCAACTTCACTTTCTTCTAGGTGCTCTTCCTCAACCAACTTTTCCTCATTTCTTTTATCCTCTACCTCATCATTTTCTAAGGGCATTGAAGGTCCTTCATAATTGGTTCCACTCCTCAAGGTAATAGTCTTGCATTGTTCCTTTGGATTCACAACTGTGGTAGACGGAAATTTACCTTTCTCATTAGTGCTCAATGCATTTGCAATTTGCCTCACTTGATACTCCAAGGCTTTGAATCTCTTATCATTGGCTTCATCAACCTTTCTTCTTGACTCATCTTGAGCTTTGGTCGAAGCAATCAATTTCTCAATCAATTCTTTGGTTGTGGCTTTCCCCTCTTGATTTGGTGCTTTAGCTCCCGGATGGTACCCTGGAGGCAAGGAACCGCATTGCTTGGGTTTGAATAAGAAAAGTTATCTTACCTCCTTTGTTGTTGCAGGTATGAGCTTCCACTTCCTTGGTTATAAAAGTTCCCTTGCCTTTGTGGATATTTTCCTTGGTTGTGGTTGAAATTACCTTGGTAATTGTTTTGATAATTCCCTTGGTAATTTTTTCCTTGCATGTATTGCACATCTTCCACTCTTGGCATTGACATTGCCCATTGCTCTCCACTCACAATACTTGAGGAAGGTGCTCCTTACTCATCCTTCCCATCAACCATATTAACTCCTTGGTTCACATTTTGATTCAAGCTCATTTGCCTCAACACTTCCGATGCTATCATTTCTGCACTAGGCATTTGTGGTACACTTGGTACACTTGACTCAACATTCAAGCTCTTCACATTAAATTGTTGCCCTTGATTTAAACTTTCAAATCCATAGTATCCACTCACCCTTTCCGATGGCCATTGGTAGACATTTGTAGCAATCTCCTCGAAAATTCTCATTACCCTTTCCGGTGTTACTCCAAGTATGGATCCTCCCGCCGAGGAATCAACATAAACTCTTTGCCCATTAACCAATCCTTGGTAGAAATATCCAACTTGTTCATTTTCTGGGAAACCATGTTTTAGACACTTGCGGAGCATCTCTTTAAACCTCTCCCATGCTTCAAAGAAACTCTCATTAAGCATTTACTTGAATTGTGTTATCAAGCCTTTCATTTGAAGTGTCTTGGAAGGTGGGAAGTATTTGTTCAAAAATATTTGCACGAGCTCATCCCAAGTGTTACATGTACCCGGTCTAATTGTAGATAACCATGACCTATCTCGATCTCTCAAGAAAACCGGGAATAACCTCATTCTTATACAATCCTTACTCACCCGTTCATCTTCATGGTATTAGCAATATCAATGAATTGAGCCAAGTGTGCATTCGGATCCTCATTCGGAGTTCAACCAAATTGTTGGTCTCTCACCATATTAATTAAACTTGCCTTGATCTCAAAGTTGTTGGCATTGGTCGGTGGACCCATCATATTTGGCATGGTCCTTGGCAACAAGAAATCCCGAATCACCCTTTGATCATTGTGAATTCCATTGTGAACTGGCGGTGGTGGTGGTGGCATGTAAGCTTGATGTTGAGGGGGTGCATAAGCATTTGGAAAACCTTGTTGATACATAGCTTGTTGCACCATTTGTTGGAACAAAGCTTGGTTGTCATTGCATTGAATTGAGGCCCTTGTTCATTGTCATGCATATTTTGCCCTCCGTTTCCATCATTCACAACTTCAACACGTTCACCATTTTGATTGTTCTCCATCTTAACACTCTTCTTGTTCTCCCTTCTCCTTCTTCACAAGGTTTATTCTAATTCCACGTCAATGGGCTCCAATAGTGTTCCCTTTGACCTTGTTTGCATACACCTTCAAAGAAAAGAAGTTAGAATCAAGCTTCAACACCAAATAATAAAAAGCAAATAAAATAAAAAAATTGTCTCTAGTAAGATCACTCAAAACGATCCTTCTTCAAGCTACTAGCAACCGTTGCCTCCCTGGCAACGGCGCCATTTGATTAGCCATAGTATAGTCAGGATGACTAATTAAAATAATTTATCAAATCCACAGGGAGGTCGGTGCTAGTGCTTAAGCGAGATCACATTCATTGCAATTTTAGAGAGACAATTCATCAAATAGGAGGTTGTGATCAAACAAGTAATTATAAATAATCAAACAAGTAAACAAGTAGTGATCAAACAAACAAGAATAAAAGGATGATAAGTGTTTTCCAAATTAAGTAAAAGTGAGATTCACAACAATCAAGAAGTGGTAATTCTAGGATTTATGTATCAAATTCATATGTATCATGGATTAAAGATTAAGGGTCAACACTCAAATCACCTAAACTCCCTCTCAAGATGGATATGATATGATTCCAATCATAGCTCAACAAGTTGGTTCTCACTCAAACAATTCCAACTAGGTACTAAGCTTGACATGAGAATCCCTTCACATGATCAATCAATCTCTCAACCAAACCAATCACATGTCCTCCCAAAGGGTTCTAAACTATAAATGATTTCTCAATCTCTTCACAATTTATAATGCACATGAAGTGTATAATGAATTGATTCAATTAATTATCCTAAATATGCAATCGACTTCTCAATCTAATCACATGTTCAAAACAATAAACCACACAAATCATCATAAACATCAAAATCTAAAACATCAATGGTAGAAAATCAATTAACCCAATAAACATATGAATTTAAATACACAAATCCCAAAATTGTCCAACAACTTTCATGTTGTTAATCCCACAAGGGAGATTAGCCCACAATCTTCATAAGATCCTTAACATGGACTTAAAAAACCTTACAATTCATGATAAACTAGAGGATTAACACAAAATTTGGATGAAAACTCCCTTGGAATGGTTCCAATTGAATCTCCTTTCCTTCCTTTAGTGATCACCCACTCTTCCTTGCTTCTTCACTTGATTTGGATGGTAAAATTTATGGATAGATGATGTAGGATCAAAGTATGGATGAGGGGATTAAGAATATGGTGTAAAATCAAAGGATTGGTGTGTGAGGTAGGTGTGCAGCTGAAAATTTCATGTGTCCTCTCAAAATGTCAAATGGAAGGGTATTTATAGTCATTGGGGGCCTTCTAGAAGAGTTCTTTTTTTTACTGAACATGCACCTACACGACTCGTGTGCAGCAACAAGCCTCGAGTCGTGTCAGGGTTTTTGAGTCAACGCAAACTTACAATGCAGCACGGGTCGTGCGCCTCAACACGGCCACAGGGTGGTCGTGTTGATGTCTCTGATGCTGTGACACAGCCATCTGTTACAGGCCCATTTCCAGTACACAGCTCGTGTACTTGAAACGACCAGCCGTGTTCTGTTGCTTTGTTTTCTTCTTTCCTCTTTTGTCTCCATTCTCCATTTTAGCTCCGATTTCACATGTTTTTCATATGATTAAGTTCATTCACACTCAATTCCGCAAAAACAAATAACTCCACCAAATAACACATAAATACGGATAAAATTCTATGAAACAGACCTAAAAAGACACTAAAGTCTAGGTGATAATATCACTCATCAAAAAGCAGTTACAGAATTTGTCATATACCATGGGATAGCTCTCCATTGTAGTAAATTAGCAGCAAGTGTTGTTTCAGAAAGGAAAATTTCCTTTGGATACAGAAATCAACCCGAAGGAGTGCCATGCGATCAATTTGAGATCTGGAATGCAGTATAAAGGTCTAGAACTGATGTAGGACGTAACAGAACTGATGCAGAACGAAGCATAACAGAAACAGGATGGAACAGGGGAGGAACCGAGCCTCTCGGATGCAGCTTGGCAGCCAAGTCGAGCCAATCTGGCCTCTGAACCGGCCGAGTTGTAGTAGAGTGGGGTGCAGATCATTTCAGGTGGTTCTTCCTGTTCGAACCAGACTCCACTCGGCCAGTTTGGTGCCCTGCTCGAGCCGAGTGGACCGACGAGCTACCCTCTGAGTTTTCTGTATAAAGTCAGTATGATCTAGAAATTGCTGATAAAAAGTGGCAGAGAGCTAAGAAACTGAGAGTAATGGAGGTGGTATTCGAGAAAGACAGTTTGGAACTTCCGATAACAAAGGTCCCACTTCCGTTTCCTCAAAAGAAGTTGTCGAAGAGCTTGGATGAGAAGTTTAGAAAGTTCGCTAAGGTCATGAGGGATGTCCAAGTTACTATTCCTTTCTCGGATGTATTGGATTAGATGCCACACTATGGAAGGTTCATCAAGGATCTCATTTCCAAAAAGATAAAGCTTAACAGTGTGGAGACAGTGAATTTAACAGAGAACTGCAGCTCTATTATTCAAAAGAAACTTCCAGAAAAATTAAAGAATCCAGGCAGCTTCATCATTCCTTGTGGAATTGGAAAAGGACAATCTAGAAGAGCACTGTGTGATCTAGGAGCCAGTATAAATTTGATGTCTTTCTCAGTGTTCAAGAAGCTTGGTTTGGGGGAGTTGAAACCTACGTCTATTACTCTACAGTTAGAAGATCAGTCATTGACATACCCCGAGGGAGTTATTGAAGATGTGCTAGTGAAGATGTCGGATTTGACTTTTCCTGTGGATTTTCTTATTCTTGATATGGAGGTTGACAAGGATGGAGTGCATCTGATCTTGGGGCATCCATTCTTTGCAACTGGAAGGGCACTGATTGATGTATTCAAAGGAGAATTGAGGTTGAGGGCCAATGATAAGGAGATTGTCTTTTCTTTAAATAATGAGATGCAGATGCCTGCAGATCAGCAGCAATGTAATGGTGCAGAAGTAGTGGAGAATTTCACCTTATCTGACGCAGAGTTCGAGAGTTTATCTAACGATATATGTATTGACTATCTTGAGAAGTTACTTGAAATAGGTGATGCTAGGGATGAACAGATAAGGAAGACCACTGCTGACATGGTGAATCGGAATAAAAAGTCTATTGTCGAAGAGGAGATGAAGCCTGCTGCTAAGGAAGAGAAGCATGAAAGCCAAAGAGTAGAAGTGGTAGAGGGGATCACAGGAACAAGCGTATCTCTTACTTTTCTGACTACTAACCGTGATGTGATGTTTGATAATCTCTTGGTTGCAGAAACGACTGATGATCCATATCTGAAGCCTCCGAACTTACCTCCAGATTTTTATTCTTATATTGATGTTGAAAATTCTAACTTGTTTGATCCTTGTTTTGCTACGCAGGTTGAGCCTACAATTGAGTGGATTGACAAGAAGGAATTTAGCCAGTCATGGGTGGATGATTAGCCATAACTTGTAGTCAGGATGGCCAATTCAAGAATTTATCGAACCACAGGGAGGAAGGCGCTAGAGCTTAAGCGATATCACGTTTTTCATGATTTTATAGAAATGATCATCAAACAAGTTGGTTGTCAAACAAGTAATTAACAAGTAATCAATGCAAATAAACAAACAATGATTAAGCAAGTGGAATAGATAAACGAAAATGGTTTTCCATATTAAACAAAAGTGAGATTAACAACACTAATGAAGTGGTAATTCGAGGATTCATGCATTAAACTCATATGTATTAAGGGTCAAGACTAAGGGCCAAACCAAATACCTCCTAAACTTCCTCTCAAAATTGATAGGATGTAGATCATTTTCACAATCTCAAAATAGCTCTAAGGTTGGTTCTCAATTAAACTATTCCAACTAGGTATTAAATTCAATTAGAGAGTCCCTTCACATGATCAATTGACCTCTCGATCTAACAAATCACATGATCTATCAAAGGGTTCTAAATTACAAAGGACTTCTCAATCTCTTCACAATTTATAATCCACATGAAGTGTTTGATTAAATGATTTATTTAATTATCCCAAGCACATAATTGATTTCTCAATCTAATCACATATTTAGAATAACAAAACACACAAATCATCATAAACCTCAAGATCTCAAGCATCAATGATAGAAAATCCATATACCAAATCAACACATGAATTTAAATGCATAGATCCAAAAATTATCCAGCAACTTTCATGTTGCTAATCTCACAAGGGATATTAGTCTATCATATTTATAAGAAAATTAACATAGACAATTAAATCCTCACAAATCATGACAAAACTATGAGGTTTAATAAAAAGTTTGAATAGAAACCCCCTTGAAGTGCTTCAAAGGTTATCTCCTTCCTTCCCTTGCAATTCCCCTCTCTTCCTTGCTTCTTTTATTCAATTGGATGAAGGTTTTTATGGTTGGATAATGGTAGATGGAGAGGATGATGAATTGATGAAGATGATGGTGTGGAATGGAGGAAATGGTGTGTGATCTATGTGACAAAGTGAAACCCTTGTGATGCTCTATCCAATCTCCCTTTGAATGTTGAACTTGGAGCTATTTATACTCTTTCCCATCTTGGGCCTCGAATTTTGTATCAACTGGGCTTTAAAACACATACCACACACACCGGAAGGTGAAAATCCAATTTTTTAGCCCAAAAACATTCAACTCGAGTTAGCCCTACCTAACTCTAGTTGTAGCTCAAGTCTAGCTACGTTGTAAGTAACTCGAGTTGAAGTAGCTCGACTCATGTTGAACACTTGTGCATCCGCCTGTTCGGTCGTGTTGCGAGGCTCTGAGACTGAAAATCCCTCGAAATGCAGCTCGACTCGAGCTAGCAACTTGAGTTGCACTTTGCAAGTTGAGTTGGCTCACTATATGATTTTTGGTCGCTACCCTGCTCCTAGCTCGATTCGAGTTGCAAGTTGTGTTGGACCTTGCAACTCGAGTACGCTCTCTGGATGAATTCTGGACCCTAACTCGACCTTCTCTCAACTCGAGTTGGAAGGCAAGTTGGACCTTGCAACTCGAGTTTGGTCTCTAGACAATTTTCGGACCCCAACTAGACTCGAGTTGGCAACTCGAGTTGCTCCGATTTTCTAGGTTTCATGTCTTGTTTTGTGTTGTTTATCGTGTATCATTTGTTGTTCCTAGCGTTAGTATAGTTGATTTTTGGTTCTCGGTAATGATTTTTTTATTTTTCTTAGCAGTTGATTATATGTGTGATTGTGTTTGAGAAGCGGTTTGAGATTGTGCTTTGATATTGAGATGCTTGAAGTTTGATTATGTGCATGGATAATTAGTTATGTAGCTTTATTAGGAGTGCTCATTCATTCTTATAGCCATGTGAGATTTGAGCCTTTTGAAATCATTTCAAGTTTCATGATTCAGTTTATTCTTGTAAGTGTCGTTCATATACACGTATTCTAGAACTTGGCTTTATATCTTGCTTGAAACTACGTGTTTGATTAGACAATAGAAGATGATCCATCTTTGTTATTTATTAGTCACTAGTCATATCATTATCCTACCGAATGAAATTATCCGTAGTCAACCATTTTGAGCCTAAAAATCTTATTTGTTGGAAGCCTGCGTGATTAGTCAATTGTTCCCTTTGCTAGCCTTAAAATGTCCTACCTAGTAGAGAGTTGAAGGAGTCAAGTTGGTGTCTTGTGAAGAAAAATAAAAGGAGAATAATGTGGAATTGATGAAAATTGTAGAAAGAAAGTGGTTAAATTATTGCATAAAGGGGGTAGTGCCCAAAACTAGTACCCTTATTTGAGGAAAAAAGAGAAAAAGAAACGAAAAAAAGAAAAGAAAAAAATTCAAGTGAGGATGTTGTGTTCAAAAGTGAAGGAGGAATCAAGTTGCAAGAAGAGTTGAAGAGTATTGAAGAAGAAGGAAGAAAGCAAAGCTGTTTGTTGAAAATTTGTAAGTCTTCTTTGATTCTCTACTAGTGAATTAGTCACTTTATCCATATATTTCCTACCTTTACCAAAGAGCCAACATTACAACCTAATGCAAGACCTTTGTGATCCTATTGTTGAAATTATTCCTTTAGTCGAGAGTTGAGATGATTGCCAAGCTTATGGTTACGCGTGTGTTTGGATTGACTTTGAGTATAAACACCTTACCCTAAAGTGTATATCTCACACTTGAGAGTTGAGCGTAAAAACTACTCATGAGAATGGGTGGATGAGCATTCCGAATGAGTAAAATAGTTTATTTGAATTGTATGTTTTTAGATGGATGGTTATCTTGTATCTAAAGTATGATATTTAAATTGTTATATTGTCTTGGATGTATTCTACTGTGAAATTTCCTCTCAATTACTCTATAGATTTTCTATGTCGTTGCCTCGGGACGAGCAACAGTTAAGTTTGGAATTTTGTTGAGAGGGGAATTTCACGTATTTTAGGTCTCACATTACACCGTTTTTGATAGAATGTGTCCATGATTCTTTAAAGAATGTCATGGTTTTCATATCTTGCATAATTAAGATGCTACTAACATGTGTTTTTAAGTTTTGAAGGGAAAAACATGATCAAAAGTTCAAAGTTCGAATGAAGAATGAAAGTGTGAAGAAACGCTGAAAACACACGCCAACATTGCATAATTTTTCTGCATTTTTTAGAAATTCAAATTGAGCGTGTGATATATGGTTGGAAAACCACTGAAGAGAGGATCGTTTTGGTGTAAAAATCACTCAAATTGGAGTTCATATGAGAAATTTATGCTCAAAACGGTGAGATCGCGCAGTGTAGTCTCTGTCGCTCGGCTCGAGCAAGACCACCATGGTCGACTTTTTGGCCGAGCTGAGGTCCTATGGAACCCTCATAAGGTCCTTATTTTATCCATATACCGCTCGGCACCTTCCAGGCATAGCTCGGCTCGAGCTAGGTGTCGAGCGGTGGCCAATTAAGCCGAGTGGGGTCCAGATGGGACCCTAGTGATGTGACACTTCGTGTGGAAGGCCGCTCGGCTGGATCCATGCCCAGTTCGAGCCAAGCTGGGTGCTGAGCGGCCCAGGTTCGAGCCTAGTCGGGGCCTGTTCGATGCAGCAGCATATATATATCACCAGATCGTGTTTATGAAGAGTTTACGTCGCGAAAAAGCCCAGCATCAGTTCTAGAATCAATTAGAGAGATCAAGACATAGATGGTAGAGAACCCATCCATAATTCATCATCAATTCACCCATCCTACACTTACATATCAGATTAACAACCTGATTTCACCGTCCATCCACTTTCAAGTGCTAATTGAGGGAGAATCGAGCAATTGGAGAGACGGAGAAAGAACTTGAGACTACGCTTACGCTAGGGTTTGATTGATTGATTTAATTGATTTGAGGATTTAGATCAACGATTGGGATTTTATGCAGTTGATTTTTTGGTTTTACTTATTTTATTAAGACATGCTTTTCTACTTCGTAACGTCTTCATAATATATTCATGATATCAGCTATAATGCTTGGATTATTGTGTTAGCTTTTATGCGTTCATGATTGGTATTGTCTATCTGTTAGGAATTAGGGTAGTTCCTCTATAAACACGCTAATTCCATGAACTGGTAAATCAAATACTTGAATTGTTTAGTGGAATAATGCAATTAGACAATCAAGTAGGAAGTGAATAGAACATTGTAGTAATTCCAGAAAATATCTTGCTAGTCCGGCTTTCTATCCGGAGGTATTGTTGCTTGCTTTGATTAGTATCTAGGAATAAGGCTTGGTAATATTTGCGCACCATAGGATTCAAACCAAATTATACTGTTAGCTTAGAATCGAATCATATTCGGTGGGATAACAGGGATATGTGGTGTATTTTCAGTGAAACTACATGAATGAACAATCATAAGTTTAATAACCCAAATTAATTTGTCAATACCTGATACCTTAGAACTGTTCGTCATCTCTTCGTTAGAAACTTGCTTTTATTTTTATTGTTTTTTAAAAATTAAGTTATTTAATATTTCAATATTTTAGATAATCAAATCACAACACTTTGAAAATCGGTTACTTAATTCTGATTAATTAGTATTTCATAGAATAAATAAATAATTAGCTGCCTTAGTGGGATCGATAATTTAACTTGGGTTCTTGCTGCTACAATTGATATCCTTACACTTGAGGATTAAATTAT
Source organism: Pogostemon cablin (assembly GCA_023678885.1). Lineage (NCBI taxonomy): Eukaryota > Viridiplantae > Streptophyta > Magnoliopsida > Lamiales > Lamiaceae > Pogostemon > Pogostemon cablin. Next base: position 28,699,124 of record CM042967.1, read on the forward strand.
GGTGCGCAGAAAAAGCCTAACAACGTGCAAAAAGCAAACGTAAAGATTGAAACGGGATGGAGGGAGTATTATTTATAATTAACTCTAATTTGTTTATCTTTTACACTTTTATTTAATCTTACATGCAGGTTCAATCATTCTCTTTAAATGTATCATTATACTTTTTAATATTTTGTTATCTTAATTTTTTTCTTAGATTTTGTGTGGTTTTTTTAATAACTCTATAAATCCTATTTTTATAATTTAATTTTTGTTTTGTACTTTTATTTGATATTTTTTCTTAGTTCAATCATTCTCATATTTGATTATATATGTAGGTCTAGTCATTCTAATTTGAAGCATCGTTCTTTTTCTTTTTCATTTTTTATGTTTACTTTATAATAATTCTGTGAACCCTATTTTTATATTTTAATATTCTATCTTTTGTTCATCTTTTTAATCTTATTTTCAAGTTCGAACATTATCATTTGAGACATTATTCTTTTTTTGTTATTATTTATAATATATTTGTAATTTATTATATTAAATAATATTTTATATTTTATTTTATCCATATTCTATTTAATTAGAAAATATATATTATAGTACTCCCTCCGTCCCACATATTTTTACCCACTTACCATTTTGGGTGTCCCATGTATTTTTACCCATTCCATTTTTGACAAAAATACATAATATTTTATTACCTACTTTTTACAATCCCAACAACTTTAATTACTTTTTTACACTTTATTCATCATTCCCAATAACTTTATTCACTTTTTCTTTTTAAATTACTAATTTATCCCTACTTTCTCTTACTTATATATTAAAAAAATAAAACATCTTAATCTTCGTGCCCATACAAACGGGTAAAAATACCCGGGACAGAGGGAGTAAAATATATCTTTATTTTAAAATAAAATACTAATAATTAAGTTTTATAGAGAAATTATATCTATTTTTTTATTAGATGAATATCAATTAAAATTAGTTTTAATATAATTAATTATACAAAGTTAATATTTATCTTAAATTTCAAATCAAATCAATCAATCAAATTATTTATAGAAAAATAATATACTTACCTATTATATACTCCCTCCGTCCACTTACAAGGTAACCGTTTCACTATTCCTGTCGTCCGCTTCAAAGGCTAATATTTCCTCTATTTAGTAGAGAAAGTACGCAATATGACCCACTACTTCTCTCTAATACAACTGCCCACTTTACCTATAATAATAATACTCCTTAATCCACGTGCAAAAAGCAAATAAAGACCTTAGAACCGACCACGTGCAAACAGCAAACGAGTACCTTTCAAGTGGACGGAGGAAGTATGTGTTTTTTATATTAATTAATTGAAACAAATTTAAAATATGCTAATTATAATGTGCATCCATTTTAAAAATACGTATACAATTATGAACAAAAACGAACAAAAATGTATACAATTTATTTATTACTTTTTTTAATAGGTGCAAAAAATTTACAATTATTAAATAATATGTATATACTATTGAATAAAAAGTATACAATTATTAAGAAACATGTATACAATTATTAAGAAACATGTATACAAAATAGAATAACATATATACAAAATAGAATAAAAAGTTATATACATATGGGTGACCATTGCACCAGGGTGCACCCAATATCAACTCTTTAAAATAACACATGCCAAGCTCCGGAAGATGAAACACATTAATGAAATTATTCATAATTTGTATGATACCCATCTTCTTGATGTAGGATAAGGTATGTCTTTCACCTAAATTCGTATGGAGCTATTTTTTTCCTATGCATTCAGAATTTTTAAATTTTTTATTTTGGACAAATAAATTTAATTGTTCAAGTCCTCCTTTCTAATGATTTATTACAAAATCTTATTAGGCGTTGTTTTACTCAATGATTCGTGTTTGGCGAATATAATCATGGTGGAATTTTTCATTTTTCGAAGATCGTATTCGTGCATTGTTGTATCTTTGAACTAAACATTAATGAATTTTAGCCTTTCAACGTTCTTTAAGGAATATTATAGATCAAGGTGGATGTTGCCTCCAACTCATCGTAATGATCACGTTTGCTTCTTGCACGAGGACTAAGGAACATAAATCTTAAATGTATATTGGGTAGTCGGATTAGTATGGTGGTTTCATGGAGATATTTTAATTATTAGATATGGGTACTATATACCAAAAATGGAAATGAAATTATTAGGATGTGACGCCCAAAATGAAAAAATGAAACCAATACAACAGACAAAGGGGAGACTCCTTAATTAACTTGGATAAAGAAAATGATACCACAGAAGGACATGAGGAGTACAAGAAAGAATATCAATAATACTACACAATTAATCATATAATATAATATAATAATATCCGTATAAAATACAAATGAGATACTTGTAAACATAAACAAAAAAATGATAAAACAAAATTCAAACCACACAAAATACGAATAAAATAAGTACAAATATATTCCTCAAGATAAAAACATAAAAATAAAAATAGATAATAACAATAATCTTATAATAAAATGCTTTCCGTGCAACGCACGGATGGGAATTACTATTATATGCTCCCCCGTTCCAGGCTAAGAGGATCATTTTACCATTTTGGTCGTCCCACCCAAAGAGTCTCATTTCCTTTTTTGGACACATGGGACCCACCCGCATCCACTAATACAATTAAAATTTGGCCCCCCACACCAACTAATACAACTACTCACTACACATTAGATAATAATACTCCTTAATCCACATGCCCAAAAGCAGATGAGACTCTTAGCTTGGGACAGAGGGAGTATAAAAGTAGAATAAATCACCATTGAAATAAATTTCAATCAAATAAATTTCAGCACCCACTAAAATAGTTAAATAATTGTAATTATTACTTCTTCAACTCTTCCAAATTAGGAAATAAAATATTATTTATTAAAAATTAATGATATTGAATACTACTCCCTCCGTCCCATAAACAAGTTCACACTTTTTTGAAAAAGCTCTCACAAAATCTACAGTAACCGGGAACTTATTTATGGGACGGAGGTAGTATATAATTTGAATATATTCAAAATTTTCAAACAAATCTAACCACCCTTTAAAATAATTAAATAATTGTAGGCAAAAGCTCCTGTGCACCCGGGCGCACGGAACACATTTCGTGTGCCTTTAGAATTTTTTGTTAAATTGTATACCCTTTAGTATACAGATGTGTAGCCTTTATTTTCTAAAGAAATTTATTGTGTGTATCTGAGCGCATGAACAACACTCCGTGCGCCTTTAGAATTTTGTGTTAAATTATGTACCCTTTAGTATAAAAATGTGTACCCTTTATTTTCTAAAGAAAAAAATATTAATGAAATGTGTATACTCTTTAGAACAAAATGATGTACATTTTATTAATTAAAGTGTATACTCTTTAGAGCAAAGCAATGTACCCTACCTATAATATTAAATTTCTAAAGGCACACGGAATGTGTTCTCGTGCGCCCGGGCGCACGCAAGCCTCACTCATAATTGTAATTATGACTTTTTCAAATAATGAAATAATTTAGTCTAAATTCTGAACATCTATTTCATAAACAAATTTCAGCAACCCATTAAATTAATTAAATAATTATATGGGTTTATGGTTTAGAGTTTATGGCATAATTCTTTTAGTCAGCCACTCATTAAAATAATTAAATAATTTTAATTATGATTTTTTCGAATCAGAAAATAATGTAGTACAAATTCTGACCATCTATTTCTCAAATTAATCTCAACCACCATCTATTCTAAAAAAAATCTCAGTCATTCATTAAAATAATTTAAACAAGTATAATTAAGACTTTTTAAAATTAAAAAATAAGATATTATTTATTAAAAATTGAATAATATTAAATATATTATTTGAATACATTCAAAGATTTCAAACAACTCAGCCAGCCGTTAAAATAATGAAATAAGCATAATAAATTCAATCCTAACCATCTATTTTTCAAACAAATCTCAGTCACTCATTAAAATAATAATACAATTGTAGTTCTGACTTTTTCAAATTAAGAAATAATTTAATCCGTGAAGAGAAATATTTACTTTATTTATGAAGAAATATTTACTATTCAAATGAAAAGGAAGTTTTAGCCATTAGGCTATATTAGTATTTCATTTTATATATATATATATATATATATATATATATATATATATATATATCGTTTATGTTTTTAAAATAAGCTATTTTATCTAAATAATATTATATTTTAATAATACTTTATTAGTAATATAATTTTTAATTTGTATCTTCTATTAATTAATTATTTTTGTCAAATAAACTATCATATCATCACATATGTTTTTTTCTAGCTACACATATGTTTTATGTGTAGTTAAATAATATATATTAGTCAAACAATTATAATATCTATATTCATGTGTGAGAATTCATAATATAAAAAATAATAAATAAAATTAAAATGTTATTATTGATTTTTAGTGACACATTTTAAATGTCATAATTAAGTATTTTAAATTTGTTACATTACCCACACATAAAAATATTATGTGTCACAATTTAGTCACACATTTCATGTGTGAGCATTTTTGTATGTAGGTATTGATTAAATTTCTTGTAGTGTCAATAAGTTTGAGATCGAACTTGTCGACTATTCCTTAACAAATGATACTCAAGCTTAATGGTTATCGTCCCAACTCAATTATCTTATATCCCTACTTTAGCCTTTAATCAAGTCATAAATTTGTTTAATCAAATAATAAATACTTCAACCAAATCATAAATACATGCAATCGAGTAATAATATATATAATTGAATAATTTTTTTTGAACTAATAGAAAATCAAATTAAGGGTCTTTTTTTTAAAATTTAGCATTTAAATAAGGCAAATATTTGTGTGTACCCAGGCACACGAATAACACTCTGTGCATCTTTAGAATTTTGTTTAAATTGTATACCCTTTAGTATAAATATGTGTATCTTTTATTTTACAAAGAAAAATAAAAAATATTAATAAAAATTGTATACATTTTATAATAAAATGGTATATCCTTATTAATTAAAATGTATAATTTTTACAACAAAATAATATACACTTATCCATAATACTATTTTAAATACGCAACCAAGAAACAATAGCCTCACTCTCTAAACAAATTCTTTTGAAAGTTGGATAAAAAAAATCGTACCAAAATATTGGGCATTGTCGCCCATTATTTTTAATAATTTTGTAAAATATTTAGAGCATTAATTGAATATGTGTTCCACCTTTTATTAACACAATGTTTGAAGTTCACGTTCAAAGTTGATAGATGGAGGGAAAAGTTAATAATTTTTTTTTTAATTTATTCATGATAATTTACTACTCTCTTAAGAAAATTGTTGCTTATTGAAATAATTTTTTATTATATTATAATTCTAAAAGAATTAATAACTAACTACTCCAAAATTTAATAGCTCTAATACAATTAGCTTTTTTGAAATACAAACTCTTTAATTATTGCAAAGTTAATTTGAAACCTAATCTTCAATTGAATGTTTGAATGTGTAAATTCGTGTATGGGTTTTGAATATTCACATGTTTGAAGCATGTCCATGATTGTAATACATGAATTAGTTGGTTTCATTGATGAATTGTGTGAAATTGTTAGGAAATTAGGGTTCATAAAGAATTTTAATTTGGGGATTTTTTTTAAAATCAATGAAGTTTGATATATTTGGTGCTAGGAATTGCTTGATGATGCTTTCATATATGTGCAATAGTCCATATTTGTTAGGTATTGAGGATTTGAGCATGAATGAGATTGAAAATAGATGCAAATAGATGATTGAGAAATACATGCATGCTAAGTGTTCGATGAAATGCTTGAATGAAGTTTTGAGTTCAAGTGAGAACCTATTGCAAGTATGAAGCATTGTTAATTTATATGTGCTCATAGAAAAGAAAATGTGATGATTTGATGGAAGCATGAAAGGATGGGAAGTGTAGAATGGAATGTGTTATAATTGAATGAATTGTTGAAAATTTGTTTGATTGATTTTGTTGAATAGCTTTTTCGAAGGGATTGTTGAAAGAAATACGTTTTAGGTATTGTTGAAAGCATTGTTGGTTAGATGATTTGATGTTGTAAGTGAGGAGGTAGGCTAGAATTACACTTAGTTGAACAAGTAATGTTGATTCTATGCATTATGAGATGATTAATTTGTTTAAGAATTGAGAATGAATGTTAACTTGAAACATGTTGAACATTGTAGATGGTTGAGAGAAGGACAAGGAAATGTAACGAAGACTTTATCATTGTGGAGTCGAATATGGAGTTATCCAACATTGATGCTGAGTTGATGATAGCCCAAATATACCCTCAAAAGTTTGGAGTGGAATTCTCGGAGTAGGAGAAGTATGCGTTGAGGTGCCAATACATAATGACCCAGATCAGGCCAACAAGATTCTAAGATCAGGCTACTATGGAAGGACTTGGAATTGCAGATGATTTGAGAGCATTGTTCAGAAGGGTGGACATGGAGGAATTTTTCGACAAGAGGCCTCCTACTTATCATCATCTTACAACAGAGTTTATAAGCACGTTGGAAGTTCACAAGGATAGGGGAAATTTTCCTTTAGAAATTACATTTCAGTTGAACAATACCATGTGGGAGAAGGTTCTTATCAGTGACTTGAACAACTTCTTTGGGTGTCCAATCATCAGAGGCCATCAGAACTTCTTGCCTGGAGGGGGTTTCAACCAACAAGAATGGTGGACAAGGTTAGTAGAAGATGGAATTGAGCCTCCAGAGTACATACCTAGCTCCTCAAAAGGGACAGCGATCAGAAATCCGGTGATGAGGTATCTTGAGAAGATAGTATCAAACACCATTTTGGGAAGGTTTGAGAGTGGAGCTGTTGGCGAGAAGCAGTTGTAGTCATGTACAGCCTTTATAAAGAATTCAGAATCAACATTGCAGCTCATTTTGTTCAGCATGCGAAGAGGATAGCGAAGAGAACAAACACTCGAGGGATCTTGATTGGAGGTTTGGTCACAATGATTGCTCAGGGACTAGGGATTAATGTGAGTGGTATGCCGCATCGAATGGTGAGTAAAGGGCTTACTTACACTCAGCTTGTTAGGATGGAGTTCCTTTCAGTTATAGAAAATATGTACTGTTTGAAGCAAGATAAGGGAGCTCTATTTCCTCTACTAGCTCCGGAACTCACCACAGTGTGAGGTCGATAAAAAGCTCAGAATTTAGCTATGGCGAGCCCTAACCACTCCGCAGTTGTGAGAGCATTCTACAGACGCAATTGAGAATGAGTGGAGGCAGTGCTTCAGCAGATGAGAGTAGAAGAAGATCAAGAGCTAAGAGAGCTTAGAGCTGAGCTAGCCGACTTGGAGATAGGGGACGAGGAAGAGCAACCCCATCATGTTGAGTTCGAGGAGGAAGCACCAGAACCCCCGATTCATGAGCAAGAAGAAGAAGGACAAGAGGAGGAATTTCAGCAGCAGCAGTACATGGGACCTGGTTTGGCTAGGTGGAACTTCATGGAAGATGAAATCCAAGGGATAAGGAACACTCAGCAGTCACATGTAGACATGATTAAAAAGCTCAGGGAGGAGCAACAAAGGCATGGACTGACACTGAGGGAGATTAAAGAGGGGCAGCGCCGGAGGGATTACAATGATGAGCAGGGGCGCATTCATTAAAACAACATGGAAGAGATGCTCACGATGATGTTCAATTTTTAGTTCCCTACAGCACCGCATCCTTAAAAGCCGTGGGCCCCGTACCAGCCACCATTTCCTCCGGAGAATTGAAGGGAGTAATTTTATTGCTCGTCACTTCAGTAGCTCTTTATTTTAGTTAAATTTGAATTGTGTTGGATTTGATACTTTTGATTATTTGTTATAGGATGTTTTAATTTCGTACTTTAGTTTTATCTTGTTTTCAATTAAGGATTGAGATTTATGGTTATTTAAATTGAGTATGGATGGGGAATGTTGAAGTTTTATTTAGTCATGTGGTGTTTTGTTCTTGTGTTTTTAGTTGATTCTTGTTTGGTAAGTCTTTGTTTTGTGTTTATGTTTGTGGTATTTTTTTTATTTTTGTCTAGGGATTGATTTGGTGGTTTGTTTTGGGATGTTGTGAGTCATTTTTTAATATAGGTGATGACATGTTGTGGTAGTAAGGATAACAAGTTATGATTAAGAATATCTACACTTTCGAATTGTGACATGTTTTACTTAACTTGTTCAATTTTGAGATGAATGTGGTGTAATAAGTTCTTTAAGGTCCAATGCATAAGCTTGTGAGAATTTGAGCCTCAATCGTGCACACATGGTTTTTCTTCATGAGTGGATCGATTGACTGTTAATAAGCTAGAACTTGCTCAAGGACCATCGGAACGAGCCCGATTTGTAGAGATTAGTGATATGATCTAAGGCCATCCTTGTCATTTATAGTCATTGCCAAATATTTTCCTACCTTGAACATCATCCCTAGTCAACCACTTTGAGTCTATAAGCCTTTTTATTGTGAATATAGCACATTACAAGCCTTGATTACCCTCTTAAGCCTTATATATATTGTGTGAGTGATTAAGGAGATGTGGTTTAGAAAGGTTTGATGTGAATTGCAAAAGGAGATGGTAACAAGCAAGAAAAAAGATGAAAAGAGCAAAGACAAGAATGAAAATGCAACCTCAAAATAAGAAAATGAGCAAAGAAACAACAAAATGCTGAAATATAAAAAATCTAAGAAAAGAGGCATACATCTATAAGAAGCTCAAGAAATCCAAGGAAGTGATGATTTGTGCTTGTGTTTAACAAAGAAGAAAGAAGAAAGAAAAGTGAAGGAATGAAAGAAAGTAGTTATCTCTTTGATTACTTACACTTGTATTATCCATATTCTTCCTACCCTACTAAAGAGCCTATCATTACATCCTTAATAAAAGACCTTTTTGATCATTAATTAAAATTTTGGTGGTTTGTGAATGTAGTCCACGAGTAAGCTTATAGCGAGTCGAACCAATCGGGTTAATGAGTGCTGATTTACCTTACTTGAAAGAGTCTTGAGTGAACTTTATAACCATTATGAGGCTTGGGCCAAAAAGGGACTATATTACACTTTATTCTCTTTTGATTGAACTTGTTAATATTTTTTGCATGTTATGATTTTAATGTTGTAGGATGACTTAGCATAAATTGTGATTCTCATTACTATTGATGTGTTATTACTTGTGTTCATTTAGTCTTTTCCTTGGTGAAAATCACTCCTCTAGGTTAATCATTTTCGTTGTGTGGGGATGTTCGGCGTAATTCGCGCACCCCAATTTAAAATCCCCAAGTGTAGAGATATCAATTGTAGTGGCAAGTACACAAGTTAAATTATCGAACCCAAGGGATGGTCAACTATTTATTTTACTTTAAATCACTATTTAACTAGAATTAATGTGTAACCGATTTTTAAGATTGAATTATTAACTAAAGAATTTAAATTATACAAAAATAAAATAAATTAAAGCAAGGAGTGAAGGAATATTCAAAATTGAATAAAGAGAGAAATAATAGTTCTAAGGTATCAGGTGTTATGTAATTGATTTGGTCCTCTAGACGTCTTATTGTTCATTCATGCTATTATATGGAAATACATCACACAAGATGATGCGTGAATAGTTATGAGCCCCCTGACTAGATACTAATAAGGCGAATTTAACAAACCTCCGGACGGCCAACTCGACTAACATATATTCTCTGAAAGTACTACTCACACTTATTCACTTCCTACTTGATTTCCTAATTGCATTGTTCCACTAGGATAATCAAGTATCTTGTTTACCGGCCCTTAGAATTATCGTGTTCACGGGCAAACTACCATAATCCCCAGTAAGTAGACAATATTAATAACGTGTTCACTCTCGCTAACACAATACACCACGCATCACGGACAATGTCAATGGCGTATTATGAAGACGTTACACACGTATTAACAAGGTCTTATAGAATCACATAAACAAGAATATCAATAGCATGAATCAACAATATTAATCTAGGTTTCTTAATCAACTACATTATTCTTCAACCTTAGAACTTGTAAAAGATCTAGCTCATGAACATAACACTCATGGCTAAGCAAATCAAAACAAAAATCAACAAGAAAAGATAAAAGTAAAGAATACAAAACCCTAGTGTCACGTGGCTTGCGTTCTTCTCCTTCTCTCCCGTTGGATTGCTCGCACTTGGATTCTTGATGAGTGATATTTTCACCTAGATTTTAGTGTCTTTTTATATGTGTTTTCGTATATTTTTATCCGTATTTTATGTGTTATTTGGTTGTGTTTTGTGTTTTCATGGAAATGTGTGTGAATGAGCTTAAACCTACTATTTTCACTTTTTATTTGATGCTAAACATGATAAGGAAGATGTAGGAAAAAGCGGATCTCAATTTGGAGTTGAAACGAGGGAGAACGAGCCAAAACAGTGAAGGAATCAGGGCAGCAGCAACACGACTGGCCGTGTCGGTGGCACGAGCCGTGTCGCAGTGCACGACTCGTGTAGCTAACACGGGCCTGTCCAGAATGGTCGTGTAGCAACATCTATTCATCCAACACGACCACCACTTGGCCGTGTTGCGGAGCTCGACTCGTGTTGCAGCACACGACCTGTGTAGCCAACACGGGCCTGTACGCGATGGCCGTGCGGGAGCATCAATTCACGCAACACGGGCACCTCATGGCCGTGTTGCGCCACACGACTCGTGTCGTGTCTTGGACCAAAAAAAAATCAGAATCCTTCTAGAAGGCCCATAAGGGTATAAATACCCCTCCATTCAGATTTTATGGGAGAAGATCCGAAATTCTACTGTTCCCACACACCTCACACACTATTCCTTTGATTTCACACCATATTCTCCATCCCATTCATTCATTTGGAGATCTACATCATCTCTCCATAATTTCCTCCATCCAAATCAAGTGAAGAAGCAAGGAAGCTTGGGTGATCACCAAAGGAAGAAGGGAGATTCAATTGGATCCATTTCCAAGGGAGTTTTCATTCCAATTTTGTGTTAATCCTTTAGTTTATCATGATTTGTAAGAATTGTAATGTCTATGTTATGGATCTTATGAAGATTGTAGGCTAATCTCCCTTGTGAGATTAGCAACATGAAGGTTGTTGGTTAATTTGTGGATCTATGTAATTAAATTCATATGTTGATGGGGATATTTGATTTTCTATCATTGGTGCTTATATATCTTGAGATCTATGATGTTTTGTGTGTTTGATTGTTCTAATTATATGATTAGATTGAGAAATCAATTATGTGCTTAGGATAGTCAAGTGAATCATTTCATCAAACACCTCATATGCATTATAAATGGTAAAGTGATTGAGAAGTCCTTTATTATTTAGAACCCTTTGATGGAACATGTGATTAGTTAGATTGAGAAGTCAATTGATTATATGAAGGGATTCTATAATTGAACTTAGTACCTAGTTGGAATAGTTTAATTTAGAACCAACCTTTGAGCTATTTTGAGATTGTGCAAATGATCTACATCCTATTCATTTCGAGAGGAAGTTTAGGTGGTATAAGTGTTGGCCCTTAGTCTTAACCCTTGATACATATGAGTTTAATGCATGAATCCATAAGTTACCACTTCAATAGTGTTGTTAATCTCACTTCTACTTAATTTGGAAAACCACTCATTCATCATTTTTATCTTGTCATTGGATTATTGTTTGTCTACTTTCATTTAATTACTTGTTACCCAAACCATCCATCTATGATTCGTCTCTATAAAATCGTGATAAACGTGATATCGCTTAAGTGCTAGTATCGACCTCCCTGTGGTTCGATAAATTCTTGAATTGGTCAACCCGACTACAAGTTATGGCTAATCAATTCTCCTCCTCTCCTTGGTTGTGCAGCTGTTGCTGCCTCTACATTGCCCCTCTCATTGCAAGCTTGCTACCCTTACAAAGTACAGCAAGCTTACTGCAAGTGCAGCAACTTTGGTGGTGGTGTGTTGTGTGTGGTGTTGGGAATGTGTTGTGTGTGTTCTAGCCTGATTTCTTCCTCTTTGCAGCTGCCAAGGTTCTCCTTTTATACTTGCAGTAAAGTGCATCTTCACATGTAGTTATTCCTCTTGTTTGCTACCCATGTTGCTCCACATCATCCCACTTCTCTTTGTTGTTTGTTGTCCATGTGCTCCTCTTCTTTTAGTGTTGGATTTGCAGCTCATTGTGCTGTCTTTGCAGCTCATTTTGCTGTCTTCATTTGTCTTCTTTCCATTTGTGTGTTGGTTGCTTCATGTGCTCCATGTTCATAGTGTATTATTATCACTTTAGCCCATGTGTGCACTTACTTTCTTGTGTGTTCCAGGCTGGTTGGCATGTGAAGAGGTCGAATGAAGCTTCCAATGTCGAATGGCATGTCGAATCAGCTTCAGACGTATGGTTCGACCTTGATTCGACCTTGGGTCTTGGTCGAATCGATTTCTCCAAGTCGAATCAACATACTGGAAGTTTCAGGTGCTCAGTTCGACCACGACATCAGGTCGAATCATGTTCCCCCAGGTCGAATCGATTTCTCCCAGGTCGAATTGACTTGCGCAATCTCACCGTTTCGTGCATAACTCTCACATCCGAGTTCCAAATTCAATAATTCTTGTGCTCACACGATTTTCTCTTCTTGGGCTTTTAATCAATATAAAGATCATTCATAGACACCAAGAATTGAGTGTACAATAAGCTACGGAAAGTAGCCATCAGTTCTGTTCGGCACCTCTCGAGCGTCGTCACCATTTTGCTCATAACTTCTTCGTTTGGAACTCGATTGGGGTGTTCTTTGCACCAAAACGATTCTCTTTTCAGTGGCTTTCCAACCATGTATCACACCAATAGTTTGGATCTCCAAAAAAACACAGAAAAATTATGAAAGTTGGACGTTCGTTTTTCATCATCCTTGCACAATTTGCACCTTTTTCCAACCTTGCAATTTTTATCCTTTTTTCACCTAAAACACAATAAAACACCTCAAGTGCACTTTTATCTCACATATATGAAATATAGGACATTTGTGCTAATATATATCAACAATTCTCATCAAAAAGGTGTTAAATCGGACGCTTAAACATGCTAATTTTCACACTCATCAAACCCCCAAACTTACTTGTTGCTCGTCCCGAGTCAACAAAATAAAAATAAAGAGTGAGAGAGTAAGAAAATTAGCTGGGAAACAAGGATTATGACCAATGTTCATTCAAAATACAATTGTCCTCAACTTAGGTCATGCAACTCTCATTACATGCAATAATCAATTCAAAGCATACAAGTTAAGACAATCACCACCAATTCAAATGCTCTATTAACATATTCTCACGGAAAGTATATCACTCAAGTGTAAAATATGTACACTTATGGGTAAGGTGTTTACGCTCAAATTCAATTCAAGTGCATGCGTAACCATAAGCTTGCCAAAAGTCTCAAACTTTTTACCACTAAAAGTATGGTTTGATAATGGGATCAAAAAGGACTTTTCTTTTGGATGTAATGTTGGCTCTTTGGTTAAGGAAGGAAATATATGGACAATGTGACTCAAATAGGTGATAATTAAGGCTGATTGATCATTTCAACTTTCATCCTCTTTTTCTTTTTAATACAGACGATTTTCATTCCTTCTCCACCTTCAAGCACAACTATTTTTCTTTATTCTTTCGAGGTACCAATTTCGGGTACTATCTCGCGCATTCTCCATAGGGTACTAGATTTAAGCACTACCCTAGGGTGTTTGATTCCATGAAGTACTAAATTTAAGCACTACTCCATGATTTTCCTTATATGCATTTTCAAGTTAAATCACTATGTAAACACAAATTCATTCCTTCCAAATCTGTTATCAAACTCCATTAACACACTTTGAAAAGTCATTAATTCTCTTCTAGAAGGATAATCAAGGCTAAAAAAAAATTCAGAAGCTCAAAGCGTTTATTTCTCGTAGGATGCCAAAGAATGAGGTTTTTAAGCTCAATAGGGCTAACTACGGATGAACAATCATATGGTAGGAAATTATTTGTTTAAGTGACTCATAATTCAAGAATGGCCTAAAATCATCTCCCATTATCTATCACAACATGTAGTTTTAAGTAAGATAAGAGGTAAGTTCTAGAATACACACACAAGACGATACTCACCAGAAAGAAATATCATGTGTTTATATAACATGAATAAGGCTCCAAATCTCACATGTGTTTTTAACAATTAACAGAGCATTTTCCCTGGTAGGCAATATCCCACAAGTACATAGAACTTCATATCACAATATAACTTAAGTACATTTCCTTCATTAATTTCAAGAGTATATGAATTTCAAAGACAATTTAAACAATATAAGCTCACATGGATCACCACCATAGACACAATCCATCATTTTAAATTCAAGTGCTTTAGAAAGATCCAACAATTATACTCAAGAACCCAAAATAACCACAATAAACTAGGAAAAACACACAACAAAAATAAATAAACAACACACACCTGGACAATCACAAAAAATCGATCTCTCAATATAATCAAATTTATCAAAAATACTGAAAAATCGCAAAAAATTAATCATCCAAGCATACAACACTATGAAGCAATTTTACTTTGGTGTAGCAAGACTCAGGTATCCCGTATCCCCCCCAAAACTTAGCTCAAACGAAGTTAGAGCATAAGTTTGTAAAGGAGTGTATACCCTAGTCGAGCAACAACTAATAAAATTACTACATAAATTCAATAAAGCAATTAAAACGGGAGGGTAAGCCCCCAACAGGCGCTCATGTTTAACGTCGGAGAGTCACGACGGATATTCTAATTAAATTAGTAATAAAAGAAGAATAAATAATTAAGCTGTCCCCGGCAACGGCGCCATAAACTTGTTCGGCGTAATTCGCGCACCCCAATTTAAAATCCCCAATTGTAGAGATATCAATTGTAGTGGCAAGTACCCAAGTTAAATTATCGAACCCAAGGGACGGTCAACTATTTATTTTACTTTAAATCACTATTTAACTAAAATTAATGCGTAACCAATTTTCAAGATTGAATTATTAACTAAAGAATTAAAATTACACAAAAATAAAATAAATAAAAGCAAGGAGTGAAGGAATATTCAAGATTAAATCAAGAGAGAAATAATAGTTCTAAGGTATCAGGTGTTGTGTAATTGATTTAGTCCCCTAGACGTCTTATTGTTCATTCATGCTATTATATGGAAATACATCACACAAGATGATGCGTGAACAGTTTTGAGCCCCCTGACTAGATACTAATAAGGCGAATTTAACAAACCTCCGGACGGCCAACTCGACTAACATATATTCTCTCAAAGTACTACTCACACTTATATACTTCCTACTTGATTTCCTAATTGCATTGTTCCACTAGGATAATCAAGTATCTTGTTTACCGGTCCTTAGAATTATCGTGTTCACGGGCAAACTACCATAATCCCCAGTAAGTAGACAATATTAATAACGTGTGCACTCTTGCTAACATAATACACCACGCATCACGGGCAATGTCAATGGCGTATTATGAAGATGTTACACACGTATTAACAAGGTCTTATAGAATCACATAAACAAGAATATCAATAGCATGAATCAACAATATTAATCTAGGTTTCTTAATCAACTACATTATTCTTCAACCTTAGAACTTGTAAAAGATCTAGCTCATCAACATAACACTCATGGCTAAGCAAATCAAAATAAAAATCAACAAGAAAAGATAAAAGTAAAGAATACAAAACCCTAGTGTCACGTGGCTTGCGTTCTTCTCCTTCTCTCCCGTTGGATTGCTCTCTTGATCGCACTTGGATTCTCCTCCTCTCCTTAGTTGTGCAGTTGTTGCTGTCTCTACATTGCCCCTCTCATTGCAAGCTTGCTACCCTTACAAAGGGCAGCAAGCTTGCTGCAAGTGCAGCAACTTTGGTGGTGGTGTGTTGTGTGTGGTGTTGGGAATGTGTTGTGTGTGTTCTAGCCTGATTCCAGGCTGATTTCTTCCTCTTTGCAGCTGCCAAGGTTCTCCTTTTATACTTGCAGCAAAGTGCATCTTCACATGTAGTTATTCCTCTTGTTTGCTGCCCATGTTGCTCCACATCATCCCACTTCTCTTTGTTGTTTGTTGTCCATGTGCTCCTCTTCTTTTAGTGTTGGATTTGCAGCTCATTGTGCTGTCTTTGCAGCTCATTTTGCTGTCTTCATTTGTCTTCTTTCCATTTGTGTGTTGGTTGCTTCATGTGCTCCATGTTCATAGTGTATTATTATCACTTTAGCCCATGTGTGCACTTACTTTCTTGTGTGTTCCAGGCTGGTTGGCATGTGAAGAGGTCGAATGAAGCTTCCAATGTCGAATGGCATGTCGAATCAGCTTCAGACGTATGGTTCGACCTTGATTCGACCTTGGGTCTTGGTCGAATCGATTTCTCCAAGTCGAATCAACATACAGAAAGTTTCAGGTGCTCGGTTCGACCACGACATCAGGTCGAATCATGTTCCCCCAGGTCGAATCGATTTCTCCCAGGTCGAATTGACTTGCGCAATCTCACCGTTTCGTGCATAACTCTCACATCCGAGTTCCAAATTCAATAATACTTGTGCTCATGCGATATTCTCTTCTTGGGCTTTTAATCAATATAAAGATCATTCATAGACACCAAGAATTGAGTGTGCAATAAGCTACGGAAGGTAGCCATCAGTTCTGTTCGGCACCTCTCGAGCGTCGTCACCATTTTGCTCATAATTTCTTCGTTTTGAACTCGATTGGGGTGTTCTTTGCGCCAAAACGATCCTCTTTTCAGTGGCTTTCCAACCATGTATCACACCAACAGTTTGGATCTCAACAACAATACAGAAAAATTATGAAAGTTGGACGTTCGTTTTTCATCATCCTTGCACAATTTGCACCTTTTTTCCAACCTTGCAATTTTTATCCTTTTTTCAACTAAAACACAATAAAACACCTCAAGTGCACTTTTATCTCACATATATGAAATATAGAACATTTGTGCTAATATATATGATGAGTGATATTTTCACCTAGATTTTAGTGTCTTTTTATATGTGTTTTCGTATATTTTTATCCGTATTTTATGTGTTATTTGGTTGTGTTTTGTGTTTTCATGGAAATGTGTGTGAATGAGCTTAAACCTACTATTTTCACTTTTTATTTGATGCTAAATAGGATAAGGAAGATGTAGGAAAAAGCGGAACTCAATTTGGAGTTGAAACGAGGGAGAACGAGCCAAAACAGTGAAGGAATCAGGGCAGCAGCAACACGACTGGCCGTGTCGGTGGCACGAGCCGTGTCGCAATACACGACTCGTGTAGCTAACACGGGCCTGTCCAGAATGGTCGTGCGGCAACATCTATTCATCCAACACGACCACCACTTGGCCGTGTTGCGGAGCTCGACTCGTGTTGCAGCACACGACCCGTGTAGCCAACACGGGCCTGTAAGCGATGGCCGTGCGGGAGCATCAGTTCACGCAACACGGGCACCTTATGGCAGTGTTGCGCCACACGACTCGTGTCGTGTCAGGGATCAGAAAAATTCAGAATCCTTCTAGAAGCTTGTCAAGGAGTATAAATACCCCTCCATTCAGATTTTATGAAAAAAATCCGATTTCCACCCCTTCCACACACACCTCACACACCATTTCTTCCATTTTCCACCATCATCTTCATCCATTCTTCATCCACCCATCTACACTTGATCCCCTCCATCAAATCCACCATCCAAGTGATCAAGGAAGCAAGGGAGAGTGAGATCACAAGAAGAAGAAGGAGATCTCCATTGAAGCACTTCAAAGGGGGAATCTAATTCTAATTTTTGTGCATTTCTTTATAGATTGATCATGTTTTGTAAGGATCTTAATGTCTATGTTAATTTTCTTATGGATATGAGAGGCTAATCTCCTTTGTGAGATTAGCTCCATGATTGGTGTTGGATAATTTAGTTTTTATGCAAATTGATTTTAATCTTGAATGGGCTTTGTGTTATTTCTATCATTGATTGTTGATTGCTTGATGTATATGATGATTTGTGTGATTAATTGTCATGGGCATGTGATTAGATTGAGAAATCAATTATGTGTTTAAGATAGTTCATTGAATCATTTCATCATACACTTCATGTGCATTAATTTAGAATGAGATAGAGATATCCTTCTAGATTTAGAACCCTTTGATAGAACATTTGATTAGCTTAATCGAGAGGTTGGTTGATTAAATGAGGAGACCCAAACAATTAGTGAATTCATAGTACCTTAAAAGGGAATATTGCTTATGATTTAGTACCTAATTAGGGAACTCATAGAGTAATTAGTACCTAGTGGGAGGTGTTTGCTATTGTCTCGATCCTATGTGCATTTGGGAGCCTTGTTGAGGGCCTACATCCTATCCATCTCGAGAGAGAGTTTAGGTGGAATTAGTGATCGCTTCTATACCTTGTCCATGAGAGATTAGAATTAATTGCATAATTACTTAATTATCTATGCCATGATTGTTGTTAATCTCATCCTTGCATCATTTGGAACCATCTTATCTTTGCATTCATTTTATCTTTATTTCTTGCTTTAGCATAATTGCATTCATTTGCTCCTATCCTCTCTTCCGTCGTCCTTATAAAATCACGATAAACTTGAGATCGCTTAAACTCTAGTACCTTCCTCCCTGTGGTTCGATAATTCCTTTAATTGGTCATGCCCACTATATTATGGCTAATCAATATATCAACAATTCTCATCAAAAAGGTGTTAAATCGGACGCTTAAACATGCTAATTTTCACACTCATCAAACCCCCAAACTTACCTGTTGCTCGTCCCGAGTCAACAAAATAAAAATAAAGAGTGAGAGAGTAAGAAAATTAGCTGGGAAACAAGGATTATGACCAATGTTCATTAAAAATACAATTGTCCTCAACTTAGGTCATGCAACTCTCATTACATGCAATAATCAATTCAAAGCATACAAGTTAAGACAATCACCACCAATTCAAATGCTCTATTAACATATTCTCACGGAAAGTATATCACTCAAGTGTAAAATATGTACACTTATGGGTAAGGTGTTTACGCTCAAATTCAATTCAAGTGCATGCGTAACCATAAGCTTGCCAAAAGTCTCAAACTTTTTACCACTAAAAGTATGGTTTGATAATGGGATCAAAAAGGACTTTTCTTTTGGATGTAATGTTGGCTCTTTGGTTAAGGAAGGAAATATATGGACAATGTGACTCAAATAGGTGATAATTAAGGCTGATTGATCATTTCAACTTTCATCCTCTTTTTCTTTTTAATACAGACGATTTTCATTCCTTCTCCACCTTCAAGCACAACTATTTTTCTTTATTCTTTCGAGGTACCAATTTCGGGCACTACCTCGCGCATTCTCCATAGGGTACTAGATTTAAGCACTACCCTAGGGTGTTTGATTCCATGAAGTACTAAATTTAAGCACTACTCCATGATTTTCCTTATATGCATTTTCAAGTTAAATCACTATGTAAACACAAATTCATTCCTTCCAAATCTGTTATCAAACTCCATTAACACACTTTGAAAAGTCATTAATTCTCTTCTAGAAGGATAATCAAGGCTAAAAAAAAATTCAGAAGCTCAAAGTGTTTATTTCTCGTAGGCTGCCAAAGAATGAGGTTTTTAAGCTCAATATGGCTAACTACGGATGAACAATCATATGGTAGGAAATTATTTGTTTAAGTGACTCATAATTCAAGAATGGCCTAAAATCATCTCCCATTATCTATCACAACATGTAGTTTTAAGTAAGATAAGAGGTAAGTTCTAGAATACACACACAAGACGATACTCACCAGAAAGAAATATCATGTGTTTATATAACATGAATAAGGCTCCAAATCTCACATGTGTTTTTAACAATTAACAGAGCATTTTCCCTGGTAGGCAATATCCCACAAGTACATAGAACTTCATATCACAATATAACTTAAGTACATTTCCTTCATTAATTTCAAGAGTATATGAATTTCAAAGACAATTTAAACAATATAAGCTCACATGGATCACCACCATAGACACAATCCATCATTTTAAATTCAAGTGCTTTAGAAAGATCCAACAATTATACTCAAGAACCCAAAATAACCACACTAAACTAGGAAAAACACACAACAAAAATAAATAAAGGACACACACCTGGACAATCACAAAAAATCGATCTCTCAATATAATCAAATTTATCAAAAATACTGAAAAATCGCAAAAAATTAATCATCCAAGCATACAACACTATGAAGCAATTTTACTTTGGTGTAGCAAGACTCAGGTATCCCGTATCCCCCCCAAAACTTAGCTCAAACGAAGTTAGAGCATAAGTTTGTAAAGGAGTGTATACCCTAGTCGAGCAACACCTAATAAAATTACTACATAAACTCAATAAAGCAATTAAAACGGGAGGGTAAGCCCCCAACAGGCGCTCATGTTTAACGTCGGAGAGTCACGACGGATATTCTAATTAAATTAGCAATAAAAGAAGAATAAATAATTAAGCTGTCCCCGGCAACGACGCCATAAACTTGTTCGGCGTAATTCGCGCACCCCAATTTAAAATCCCCAATTGTAGAGATATCAATTGTAGTGGCAAGTACCCAAGTTAAATTATCGAACCCAAGGGACGGTCAACTATTTATTTTACTTTAAATCACTATTTAACTAAAATTAATGCGTAACCAATTTTCAAGATTGAATTATTAACTAAAGAATTAAAATTCCACAAAAATAAAATAAATAAAAGCAAGGAGTGAAGGAATATTCAAGATTAAATCAAGAGAGAAATAATAGTTCTAAGGTATCAGGTGTTGTGTAATTGATTTAGTCCCCTAGACGTCTTATTGTTCATTCATGCTATTATATGGAAATACATCACACAAGATGATGCGTGAACAGTTATGAGCCCCCTGACTAGATAATAATAAGGCGAATTTAACAAACCTCCGGACGGCCAACTCGACTAACATATATTCTCTGAAAGTACTACTCACATTTTTTATTCACTTCCTACTTGATTTCCTAATTGCATTGTTCCACTAGGATAATCAAGTATCTTGTTTACCGGTCCTTAGAATTATCGTGTTCACGGGCAAACTACCATAATCCCCAGTAAGTAGACAATATTAATAACGTGTGCACTCTTGCTAACATAATACACCACACATCACGGGCAATGTCAATGGCGTATTATGAAGATGTTACACACGTATTAACAAGGTCTTATAGAATCACATAAATAAGAATATCAATAGCATGAATCAACAATATTAATCTAGGTTTCTTAATCAACTACATTATTCTTCAACCTTAGAACTTGTAAAAGATCTAGCTCATCAACATAACACTCATGGCTAAGCAAATCAAAACAAAAATCAACAAGAAAAGATAAAAGTAAAGAATACAAAACCCTAGTGTCACGTGGCTTGCGTTCTTCTCCTTCTCTCCCGTTGGATTGCTCTCTTGATCGCACTTGGATTCTCCTCCTCTCCTTAGTTGTGCAGCTGTTGCTGCCTCTACATTGCCCCTCTCATTGCAAGCTTGCTACCCTTACAAAGGGCAGCAAGCTTGCTACAAGTGCAGCAACTTTGGTGGTGGTGTGTTGTGTGTGGTATTGGGAATGTGTTGTGTGTGTTCTAGCCTGATTCCAGGCTGATTTCTTCCTCTTTGCAGCTGCCAAGGTTCTCCTTTTATACTTGCAGCAAAGTGCATCTTCACATGTAGTTATTCCTCTTGTTTGCTGCCCATGTTGCTCCACATCATCCCACTTCTCTTTGTTGTTTGTTGTCCATGTGCTCCTCTTCTTTTAGTGTTGGATTTGCAGCTCATTGTGCTGTCTTTGCAGCTCATTTTGCTGTCTTCATTTGTCTTCTTTCCATTTGTGTGTTGGTTGCTTCATGTGCTCCATGTTCATAGTGTATTATTATCACTTTAACCCATGTGTGCACTTACTTTCTTGTGTGTTCCAGGCTGGTTGGCATGTGAAGAGGTCGAATGAAGCTTCCAATGTCAAATGGCATGTCGAATCAGTTTCAGACGTATGGTTCGACCTTGATTCGACCTTGGGTCTTGGTTGAATCGATTTCTCCAAATCGAATCAACATACTGGAAGTTTCAGGTGCTCGGTTTGACCACGACATCAGGTCGAATCATGTTCCCCCAGGTCGAATCGATTTCTTCCAGGTCGAATTGACTTGTGCAATCTCACCGTTTCGTGCATAACTCTCACATTCGAGTTCCAAATTTAATAATTCTTGTGCTCACGCGATCCTCTCTTCTTGGGCTTTCAATCAATATAAAGATCATTCATAGACACTAAAAATTGAGTGTGCAATAAGCTACGGAACGTAGCCATCAGTTCTGTTCGGTACCTCTCGCGCGTCGTCACCATTTTGCTCATAACTTCTTCATTTGGAACTCGATTGGGGTGTTCTTTGCGCCAAAACGAGTGTTGAGTGAACTTTATAACCATTATGAGGTTTGGGCCAAAAAGGGACTATATTACACTTTATTCTCTTTTGAATGAACTTGTTAATATTTTTTGCATGTTATGATTTTAATGTTGTAGGATGACTTAGCATAAATTGTGATTCTCATTGCTATTGATGTGTTATTACTTGTGTTCATTTAGTCTTTTCCTTGGTTAAAATCACTCCTCTAGGTTAATCATTTTCGTTGTGTGGGGACGCACAACACTTTAAGTTTGGGGGTGTGATGAGTGATATTATCACCTAGACTTTAGTGTCTTTTTAGGTCTGTTTTCATAGGATTTTATCCGTATTTTTATGTTATTTGGTGGAGTTATATATTTTTGCGGAATTAAGTGTGAATGAACTTAATCGTATGAAAAACAGGTGAAATCGAAGTTAAAATGGAGAAGGAAGACAAAAGAGGGAAGAAGAAAACAAAGCAGCAGAACACGGCTAGCCGTTTCAAGTATACAAGTCGTGTTGTGTTACACGAGCCATGTACTAGAAACGGGCCTGTAATAGGTGGCCGTGTCACAGTATCAGAGACGTCAACGCGACCGCCCTGTGGCCGTATTGCGGCGCACAACTCGTGTTGCGTAGTAAGTTCGCGTTGACTCAGAAATCCTGACACGACTCGAGGCGTGTTGCTACACACGATTCATGTAGGTGCCTGTTCAATAAAAAAAAGAATTCTTCTAGAAGGCCCCCAATGAGTATAAATACCCTTCCATTTGACATTTTGAGAGGACACACGAAATTTTCAGCTGCACACCTACCTCACACACACCAGTCCTTTGATTTTACACCATATTCTTCATCCCTTCATCCATACTTTGATCCTAAATCATCTTTTCATAAATTCTACCATCCAAATCAAGTGAAGAAGCAAGGAAGAGTGGGTGATCACCAAAGGAAGGAAGGGAGATTCAATTGGAACCATTCCAAGGGAGTTTTCATCCCAATTTTGTATTAATCCTCTAGTTTATCATGAATTGTAAGGTTTTTATATCTATGTTAAGGATCTTATGAAGATTGTGAGCTAATCTCCCTTATTGGATAATTTTGGGATTTGTGTATTTAAATTCATATGTTTATTGGGTTAATTAATTTTTTACCATTGATGCTTTAGATCTTGATGTTTATGTTGATTTGTGTGGTTTTTTTGTTTTGAACATGTGATTAGATTGAGAAGTCGATTGCATATTTAGGATAATTAATTGAATCAATTCATTATACACTTCATGTGCATTATAAATTGTGAAGAGATTGAGAAATCATTTATAATTTATAACCCTTTGGGAGGACATGTGATTGGTTTGGTTGAGAGACTGATTGATCATGTGAAGGGATTCTCATGTCAAGATTAGTACCTAGTTGGAATTGTTTGAGTAAAAACCAACTTGTTGAGCTATGATTAGAATCATATTCTATCCATCTTAAGAGGGAGTTTAGGTGATTTGAGTGTTGGCCCTTAATCTTTAATCCATGATACATATGAATTTGATACATAAATCCTAGAATTACCACTTCTTGATTGTTGTTAATCTCACTTTTACTTAATTTGGAAAACACTTATCATCCTTTCATTCTTATTTTTTTGATCACTACTTGTTTACTTATTTGATTATTTATAATTACTTGTTTGATCACAACCTCCTATTTGATGAATCATCTATATAAAATCGCAATGAATGTGATCTCGCTTAAGCACTAGCACCGACCTCCCTGTGGATTCGATAAATTATGTTAATTAGTCATTCCGACTATACTATGTCTAATCACTTGTTAATTTCTTCATTCTGCTTTGTCATATTCGAGTCCATAAGAACTATGCAGTTGTTAATCTTTTTAATATCTCTATCAGCCTTCTTCATATACCTGGCCAACACTTAATCAATACCTGCCTTCCCTTCTTCAGTCTTGGCACCATGATCAAAATTAGGAGGATATGGAACTGCGTTATTTGAATTTGAATAAGTGAAGCTCTCATGCCTCTGATTCTACCAATTGCTTCCTTGATTACTAGGACCTCCCCCTTGGTTATTTCTTTGATTTGAATTACCTTGAGGGTACCTATTCCCTTGCCAATTTTGAGGTGCTCTTTAACCTTGGAAAACTCTGACCCATAGCCCAATTACCATCCTCGACCTCTTGAAGGTTCATCACTATGTCATCTCTTGTAGGCCCTCGGTTGCCTCGCCCATTATTACCTTATATCAGAGTAACCAGGTGCTTGTTCATCTGTTCTAATTGAGCGACAACTTTATCATTCCGATCAACTTTAGAAAATTTCTGCTCCACCTGTGCGACTTTACCAATATGTAGGCCCCTCAGACCCTTTAAAATGGCCAATCTCTAGAGTTCATAGAGATTTCATCAAATAGTTTTTCCACTACATTCGATGTTTTTTCAAAGATCGTTCCTCCAGCAGATGCATCGGCAAGCACTCTAGCCTCATTGTCAATGCCATTGTAGAAGAGAGTGATTAGCTCAGATTTCTTTAATCCATGTTGTGGGCATCTCCTTAACGTATCAGTGAATCTCTCCCAAGCCTCTCTAAAAGACTCATCTATTCTCTTCTTAAATTGATTGATCTCTTGTTTCAATAAAAGAACCTTTCCTGGTGGCATAAATTGATCCACGAACAATTGCTGCAACTCAGTCCAGTTTGAACAACTGTCTCCCTTCAGCTTATCATACCATTCCCTTGCCTTATCAACCAACAAAAACTGAAAAAGCCTCATCTTCCATCTATCCTAGTAGCATCCACAGCTTCCACTATATTCATATAGCTGTTGAAATGTTTAAGATGACAGTCGGGCTCATCAAAAATGCCTCTGGAATAGGGATTTCTCTCCACCATATTAATCAGGGTTGGCCTTATGTCATTCTCTTCATTCGCTTGAATTGCTCCAACTACGCCTGATCCTCCTAGATCGGTGGACTTAAATGTATCTCAGATGACGATGTCATCGTCATTAGTTCTATCTCCAATACTTGCTGTTTCTGATTCGGATTCTGATTCAGCATTTTCTAGGTTAACCTGATTTTCTATCTGCTTTTCTTCCTCCTCTACGACTACTTTAGGATTCAGTGTCTCCGTTTTCTTCTTCGGAAGTGGAACCTTAGCAGCTGTAGAAGGTGTTTTGAGATTCTTAACTGCTCCTTTCCTTTTCTTTGCAAACGCTTCAACTTCTGGATCAAATTTAAGATCTTGCGTTTCCTTTTTTGACCTAGAGAGCATGTAATCCTCAAGAAAAACTTAAGTCAAACACAAATAAATCTCAACAAAAATATCCTAAATAAATAAGTAATAAAAGATAAATAAACAATTAAAACTGTCCTCGGCAACGGCGCCATAAACTTGTTAGGCTTTTTCTGCGCACTATAATTTAATCCTCAAGTGTAAGGATATCAATTGTAGCAGCAATCACCCAAGTTAAATTATCGATCCCACTAAGATAACTAATTATTTATTTATTCTATGAATTACTAATTAATCAGAATTAAGTAACCGATTTTCAAAGTTTTTTTATGAATTAATTATCTAAAATACTGAAATACTCCCTCCGTCCGCCACAAAGGGTAACATTTGCTTTTTGGCACGTGGATTAAGGAGTATTATTATTTAATGTTTAGTGGGTAGTTGTATTAGTGGAGATGTGGGTCCTATTTTTTAGTTGTATTAGTGGGTGTGTGTGGATCCCATATGTGTAAAAAAGAAAATGAGACCCTTGGGGGAAAAATGAGACTCTTTAAAGCGGACGGAGGGAGTATTAAATAACTTAATTTTTAAAAAAACAATAAAAATAAAAGCAAGTTTCTAACCAAAAGATGACGAACAGTTCTAAGGTATCAGGTATTGATAAATTAATTTGGGTTATTAAACTTATGAATGTTCATTTATGCAGTTTTACTGAAAATACACCACATATCCCTGTTATCCCACCGAATATGATTCGATTCTAAGCTAACAGTATAATCTGGTTTGAATCCTACGGTGCGCAAATATTACCAAGCCTTATTCCTAGATACTAATTAAAGCAAGCAACAATACCTTCGGATGGTAAGCCCGGCTAACAAGATATTTTCTGGAATTACTACAAGGTTCTATTCAATTCCTACTTGATTGTCTAATTGCATTGTTCCACTAAAAAATTCAAGTATTTGATTTACTAGTTCATGGAATTAACATGTTTATAGCGGAACTACCATAATTCCTAACAGATAGACAATACTAATCATGAATGCACACAAGCTAACAGAATAATCCAAGCATTATAGCGGATGTCATTGTTAGATTGTATACTAAAAGTCTAGCTTTTGTATGAACAATATTTTGACAATTTATTTGAAATGAGAATCATATGATCAATCGTTTTGCATATTATAAATTGTTTATTTATATGTCTGTGCAAAAGTCCATTTACTTTATAATATAGATAATATATTGTGCGACAACACGCGGAAGATTATATTATCAGATTCCTTATAAAGTATAAATAAATGCTCACAACCGAGATAGACGGGGACTCTCTATCGGTATGGTTGTAGTGTGATTTGGTATTAGTTTATCTTGACTATAAAATCACATTAGTATGCTTTGTGTATATTGAGTAGGATCACCTGAGATCGTTCGTCTTATACTGACTTTATAGAAGAACTTGATCTATGTTATTATGGATGTTCGTGCTCTTAATCCCTATACAGTAACCTCGACACGTAAGGCAATATTTATCTCTTTGATTCATCAATAGGTAAGATTTATATATTAAATCAATAGACTCGATGAGTTGGGAAATAGTATTGTCTCTATGGTGTGCTGTTGATTGTAAAAGGAATCCGTGTCCACTATAGGTTGATGATGTCCCCTTGAGGAGTTCATAAGGATTATCATGTAAATCTTACAAGTGGATTAATTTCAGGCATGATAATGAGGTTGAGTGGTACTACTCTCGAATGAGATATTATTTAATGGAGTTGTCAGTAACTTAATTAATTATTGGACATTGTATATCTTAAACATGGGGAGACTGTCGGGCTTATAATAAGAAGGAGCCTAAAACATAATTTTGGGATTGGAGCGGTAGTGCAGTAATAATATTTTAGTGGACTATATTATTATTATTGGACTTAAGTATAAGCTTTGGGCTAAACTTGAATACTTAAGCCCAATGGAGGCCCAACTCCAATTTCTCCTCCTGGTCCCTGCTGTAGCCCAATATATAAGTCATCTCAGCTTCCTGGAACCCTAATAGAGGTGCCACTTTTGACGTGTGAAGAGGGAACATAAGCAGATTGAGAGATCCTGTAGAGTGTTGCCCACACAATATTAGGATCATACTTGGGATATACAGCAGAAGATCAAGAGGTAGTTGTCTGCAACTGTTCATCCTCTACTTCAACCCTGGTGAAAGGTAATACAAACTTTAATCTTTAATTGCTTCTGATGTTTTAATTTGTATGGAACCCTAAAGGTTCACGCTAATCGGACGATCGAACGCCAACATTCATGAATATATATATATTAGGAAGACGTTACGAAACAGAAGAGCATGTCATAATAAAATAAGTAAAATCAAAAGATCAACTGCATAAAATCCCAATCTTTGGTCTAAATCCCCAAATCAATTAAATCAATCCATCAAACCCTAAAACTGTATATAAAATTAGCCCATGAGGTCACAAGCAACACTCATGGCTAAGCAATTCATAACAAAAATCAAAGTAAAAGAAAGAGAAAGATGAGAATTATGAAACCCTAGCGTAAGCGTAGTCTCAAGTTCCTTCTCCGTCTCTCCAATTGCTCGATTCTCCCTCAATTAGCACTTGAAAGTGGATGGATGGTGAAATTAGGTTGTTAATATGATATGGAAGTGTAGGATGGGTGAATTGATGATGAATTATGGATGGGTTCTCTCCAATCTACGTCTTGATCTCCCTAATTGATTCTAGAACTGATGTAGTGCTTTTTCACACGTAAACTCTTCAGAAACACGATCTGGTGATATATATACGCTGTTGTATCGAACAAGCCCTGACTGGGCTCGAACCTAGGCCGCTCGGCACCTAGCTCGGCATGAACTGGGCCTGGACCTAGCCAAGCGGCCTTCCACACGACGTGCCACATCACTGGGGTCCCATCTGGACCATACTCGGCTCAATTGGCTAACGCTCGGCACCTAGCTCGAGCCGAGCTATACTTGGAAGGTGCCGAACAGCATATGGGTGAAACAAGGACCTCATGAGAGTTCCATAGGACCCCAGCTCGGCCAAAAAGTCGACCATGGTGGGTCCCCCTCGAGACGAGCGGACAGCCGAGCGGCAGAGACTGCACTATGCGATCTCACCGTTTTGAGCATAACTTCCTCATAAGAACTCCAATTTGAGTGATTGTTACGCCAAAACGATCCCCTCTTCAGTGGCTTTCCAACCATATATTACATGCTCAATTTGAATTTCTACAAAAAATACAAAAAAATTATGCAATGTGGACGTGTGTTTTCAGTATTCCTTCACACTTTCACTCTTCATTCCAACTTTGAACTTTTGATCATATTTTTCCCTTCAAAACTCAATAAAACACATTAGTAGCATCTTAATTATGCAAGATATGAAAACCATGACATTCTACAAAGAATCATGCCCACATTCTATCAAAAATAGTGTAATGTAAGACCTAAAATACGTGAAATTTCACTCTCAACACACGTTGATGAAGGAGTATAATATTTTAATAGATTGTGGGTGGAAATATATAACATTTAATGTAAAGTGTGTAGCTATATTAGTGCTGGATGATATATTAATTGTTTTAGGTGGGTCTCATATTCCAAAAAGGAAAACATAAATATTGAAATGAGACGCGTAAAGTAGAAACGTACAGATTGAAACGGGACGGAGGGAGTATGAAAGTAGAATCTGTAAAAGAGAAGAAAAAGAAGAAGCATTAAAGAAAAAAAGACAAAAAGATGATTAATAAGAACAACAAAATATAAAATATTAAAATATAAAAATACTGTTCATAAAATTATTATAAAACAAACACAAAAATTAAAGAAAATAAGATAGATAAAAGAAAAAGAATATTACCTCAAATGAAAATATTTGGGCCTACAAATAAGATCAAATATGATAATAATAAAATATGAAAATAATATTAAATAAAAGTATAAAATAAGATAAAATAAATTAAATTATAAAAATAGAGTTTATAAAATTATTTAAAAAAACACAAAAATCGAAAAGAAAAAAAAAGATAACAAAAAATTAAAAAGTATAATGATAACTTTAAAGAATGATTAAACCTGTATATAAGATCAAATAAAAGTATAAAAGACAAACAACTGTAAAAGAGAAGAAAAAGTAGAAGCATTAGAGAAAAGAAAAAATAACAAAAAGAAGATTAAAAAGAAGAACAAAAGATTGAATATCAAAATATAAAAATATGGTTCATAAAATTATTATAAAGCAAACACAAAATTAAAGGAAAAAATATAGAACAAAAAAGAATATTACCTCAATGAGAATGATTAGATCTACAAATAAGATCATATATGATAATAATTAAACCTAAAAATTATATCAAATAAAATCATAAAATAAGATAAAATAAATACAATTATAAAAATAGAAAAAAATAGAATTATCAAAATAAAACACAAAAATCGAAGAGTAACAAATAAGATAACAAAAAATTAAAAAATATAATAATACCTTTAATTAGAATGGTTGAATCTATATATAAGATCATATAGAAGTATAAAAGACAAAACAAATTAGAATAGATTATAAATAATATGAAAGTAGAATCTATAAAAGAGAGAAAAAAAATTACAAAAAGAGGATTAAAAAAAGAACAAAATATAGAATATTAAAATATAAAAATAAAGTTCATAAAATTATTATAAAGCAAACACAAAAAATTGAAGGAAAAAAAGATAGACAAAAAAAAGAATGATACCTAAGAATGATTGGACCTAAAAATAAGATTAAATATGAGAATGATTAAATCAAAAGGTAATATCAAATAAAAGTATAAAAGAAGATAAAATAAATTAAATTATAAAAATAAAGTTTATAAAATTACTAAAAAAACACAAAAAAAATCGAATAGACAAAAAATAAGATTACAAAAAATTAAAAAATTTAATGTTACTTTTAAGGAGAATGATTGAACCTGCAAATAAGATCAAATAAAAGTATAAAAGATAAAACAAAATAGAGTAAATTATAAATAATATGAAAGTAGAATATGTAAAAGAGAAGAAAAAGAAGAAGTACTAAAGAAAAAAATAACAAAAAGAGGATTAAATAGTAGAACGAAAGAAAAAATTAAAAATTGTAATGATATCTTCAAGGAGAATAATTAAACTTGCATATAAGATCAAATAAAAGTATAAAAGATAAAAAAAAATTAGAGTAGATTATGAATAATATAAAAATATAATCTATAAAAGAGAAATAAAAATATAAAAGACAAAATAAATTAGAATATATTATAAATAATATGAAAATATAACCTATATAAGAGAAGAAAAAGAAGAAGTATTAGAGAGAAAAAGAAAAATAAAAAGATGGAGAAAGTAAGAACTTGATTAGGTTATGGAAAAATTTATATTGAATGATTTTAAAGAATGAATTATCGTGATAGAAAACAAATATTTATAGGGACGTGTCCTAATGAAAATAAAATTGAAATATTAATTAAAATTAAAAATATATTAAAAATTAATTAAATTTATATTGTTAAATTAAATAAATAAAAAAAGTAAAATTTAAATAATAAAATTCATCATTAGTATAATTAAATTTTATTTTATAATTGAAATCAAAGAAAAATCATATGTCCTATGTATATCGAATTAAATTATAATAATATATAAATATCAATTGATATATTAATTTAAATTAAACATATATTAATTAGAAATTAGTTAAATATGCCAAAATATCTCTCATTAAAATTGAAAAGTTTTTTAAGTAAAATTGAAAAAATATTTTTCAAATTTACCAAATTATAGTATAAAATAAAAAAATAAAAAATTAAAATAATGAAATCCATTTATAATAATCTATCAAAAGAGTTAATTGAATGGTTAAGATTAAAATTAAATTGGACGCTTAAGATTAAAATTTAATTATTTCTAAATAAAGAAAAATTGAAAAAATTGAAAACAAAAGTGAAAATTCAGGTTTGCTTTTATATACGTATAGATAGATAGATAATCATTTTAATTAATTTACTCTTATTAATAAAGATATGTAATATTATTTAAGTTGAAATTGAAAGGTGTATTAAAAAATTTAATTGTCAAAATTGATAATTTAATGACATATTATAAGGTCATTAACTTAATATATTAAACTCAAAGACTTGTGTTCACTACAACAAAAAATATTAAGATACCAGTAAATAAACTACATTGATAAGAAATAAAGACAGACAAATTAGAGTAAATTATAGATAATATTAAAGGTATAATATGTAAAAGAGAAGAAAAAAAAGAGGTATTAAAGAAAAAAACGAAAAAATGATTAAAAAGAAGAAAAAAATAAAATAAAAATAGGGTTAATTGAATTATTATAAAGCAAAAACAACAATTAAAAAAAATAGATAGACAAAAAAATATTATACCTTAAATAAAAATTATTGGATCAACAAATATGATCAATCAAATATGATAATAATTAAACCAAAAATAATATCAATAAAATAAAAAATTAAGGAAGATAAAATAGATTAAATTATAAAAATCGAATTTATAGAACTACTAAAAAATTATAAATCGAAGAGAAAAAAAATAAGATAACAAAAAATTAAAAAGTATAAAGATGCCTTTAAGGATAATGGTTGAACCTACATATAAGATCATATAAAAGTATAAAAGAAAAAAAAATTTAGTTTAGATGATAAATAATATGAAAGTAGAATCCATAAAAGAGAATAAAAAGAAGAAGTATTAGAGAAAAAAATAAAAAAACATGATTAAAAAGAAGAGCAGAAGAAAGAATATAAAAATATAAAAATAGAGTTCATATAATATAATTATTATAAAGTAAACACAAAAATTTAAGGAAAAAAGATAGAAAAAAAAGATTAATACATCAAATGAGAATTATTGGACCTACAAATAAGATCAAATATGAGAACGATTAAATCTAAAAATAATATCAAATAAAAGTATAAAAGAAGGTAAAATAAATTAAATTATATAAATAGTGTTTATAGAATTATGAAGAAAAAAGACACAAAATCGAAGAGAAAAAATAAGATAATAATAAATTACTAAAAAGTATAATAATACCTTTAAAAATAATGATTTAACCCACATATAAGATCAAATAAGAATATAAAAGACAAACAAATTAGAGTAGATTATAAATAATATGAAAATAGAATCTGTAAAAAGAAAGAAAAAGAGAAGTATTAGAAAAAATAAAAAAAAGGATTATAAAGAAGAACAAAAGATAAAATATTAAAATATAAAAATAAAGTTCATGAAATATTACAGAATGATTGAACCTGCAAATAAGATCAAATATGAGAACAATTGAACCTAAAAATAATATCAATCAAATAAAAGTATAAAAGAAGATAAAATAAACAAAATTATAAAAAATAGAGTTTATAGATTTATTTAAAAAATAACGTAAAAATCGAAGAGAAAAAAAATAAGATAACGAAAAAATAAAAAATTATAATGATACATTTAAGGAGAATGATTGAACCTAAAAATAAGATCATATAAAAGTGTAAAAGTCAAAATAAATTAGAATAAATTATAAATAATATGAAAGTAGAATCTATAAAAGAGAAGAAAAATAAGAAGTATTAGAGAAAAAATAATAATAGAAAGATGATTAAAAAGAAGAACAAAAGAAAGAGTATTAAAATATAAAAATAGGGTTCATAAAATTTTTATAAAGAAACCCCAAAAATTAAAGAGAAAAAAGATAGAAAAAAAAAGAATATACTTCAAATAAGGATGATAGGACCTACAAATAAGATTCAATATGATACTCCCTCCGTCCCAACTTCAACTTCACACTTTCCATTTTGGTCCGTCCCAATTTCAACTTCATATTTCCATAAAAGGAAAAGGTACATAACTAATATCCCTCTCATATACTTTAATTTCAAAATTGCCATCACCTTTTTAACACACATAACATACTTTATCATTTATTTATTACCCAAAAATACCAAACTACCCCCAAAAGTTACTCAAAAAGTGTTTTTTCTTAATTTGCGTGTACACAGTAAATATGAAGATGAAAATTGGACGGAGGGAGTAATAATTAAACCTAAAAATAATATCAATAAAAAAAGTATTAAAGAAGATAAAATAAACTGAATTATAAAAATAGAGTTTATGAAATTATTTAAAAAATACAAAAATCGAAGATAAAAAAATAAGATAACAAAAAATTAAAAATTATAATGATCTCTGTAAGGAGAATGGTTGA
Source organism: Pogostemon cablin (assembly GCA_023678885.1). NCBI lineage: Eukaryota > Viridiplantae > Streptophyta > Magnoliopsida > Lamiales > Lamiaceae > Pogostemon > Pogostemon cablin. Next base: position 28,733,111 of record CM042967.1, read on the forward strand.
ACCTACATATAGGATCATATATAAAAGTATAAAAGACAAAATAAATTAAAGTAGATTATTAATAATATTAAAGTAGAATCTATAACAGAGAAGAAAAAGAAGAAGCAATAGAGAAAAAATAGCAATAAAAAGGTAATTAAAAAAAAACAAAAGAAAGAATATTAAAATATAAAAATTAGTTTAATAGAATTATTATAAAGCAAACAAGAAAATTAAATGGAAAAAAAGAAAAAAAAAGAAAGAATATAACTTAAATAAGAATGATTGGACCTACAAATAATATCAAATATGATAATAATTAAACTTAAAAATAATATTCCCTCTGTCCCAGAGCAAGGGTCTCTTTTTTCCATTATGATCGTTCCACCCAAAGGGTCTTCTTTCTTTTTTTACAAACATGGGATCCACTCGTCCCCTCTAATACAATAAAAACATGGAGCCCCCATACTTCCACTAATACAACTACCCACTACACATTAAATAATAATACTCCTTAATCCATATGCCAAAAAGCAAAAATTACTCTTACCGTGGGACGGAGAGAGTATCAATCAATCAAATAAAAGTATAAAATAAATAAAATAAATCAAACTAGGTAATAATATTAAAAAGTTAAAAGAAAATAAGAAGGGGGACAAAGAAAAAGGAGAGGGGAGCAACGAAAATTAAAAAAAGCCAAACAAAAGGCTATAAAAAAGAGCTGGCTCACCGCATCAAAACGAAAGTGAAAACATGATTAATAGTACTTCAAGGGAGCCAAAAAGATGGCTTAAACAATAGAACCGACTATAATCATGTGGAAAATCTAAGAGCATGGACTGTGACTAGCAATGGGCTTTTTTTTTTTTTTTTTTTTTTAGGCTAGGGATCAACAACGGGCTTGTGTTGGCTATTAAGCCGTGGGACGAGAGGTGCCGCGCCGGAGTAAATAATCCTACTCCCCCTTTGCTTGCAAACTGCACAACATCAAGCAAGTCGTGTCCAACTCAAAAAGAGCTCTCAAAAACTTGCTGCCAGGTGGACTCGGTAGGTAAGGCCGTGCGAGTGAAGAGCTCGAAACTAGCTGAGCAAACAAAAAAAGAGGTGCTGCTGCTTGTCAGAATTCGACTGCTGAACGTCGATGTAAAACAGCAGCCATGAAGAAATCCGGCGTCGAAATGTCTGGCGGCAGTGGAGCTCAAATGGCAGACCTGCAGGAGGAAGGCTGGTCGTCGAAGAGAAGCCGAAGGGATGAGGAAGAGCAGCGAAAGGCTGCTGGAAAAAAGGAAAGTGCTAGACAAAAAACATTAAATGCACAAGAAAGTCTAGCACAGACTATTAATCGAGAATAGCAGCACAAAAAGTGGGAAAGTAAAAAGGAACATAGGCTGCTAGACTAAAAAGAGGGAGTAACATGTCCTAGCATTAAATGCTAAGAAACAAAACTCCAAAATAAAACAGGAAAAAGCTGCCAGGACCTGCTCTAAGGACGTGATGTATGAGCACTCGTCGGAGATTGGAGCGGCACTGGAAAAGCGCAAGCGGAGAAAAGGAATCCCATTAAATGCACAAGCCGAGTTGCGTGAGAGATCGGTGGCCATGAAACCACCAAAGTGAAGCAGCTTTTGCAGCTTCTTGGGTTTGTCAAATTAAAAGGAAGTTTTTTCCTTTTGTCCCACATCGAGTGGGAGAGAAAAGGGGGAGGATCCTTAGGCTATATAAGGAGGCCCCTTGTTGTGATATTAAGTGCACCAATCAAGTACACTTTAATCTTTGTATTTGATTCTAGTTAAATTCTTTTCTTTGATTCTCGGTTGTGAGAATGGGAAGAAATGTGAGAATTAGTCAAAGATTTGTAAGGGTGTAGGGATTGGGGTTGAGAGAGAGAAATTTTATGTGATTGTAAAAATTTTTCACATAGTGGTATTTTCTCGGTCCGTGATTTTTCTCCAATTTTGGAGTTTTCCACATAAATCTTGTGTTGTGCTTTTTATATTCTTCTTTATTAGTCCCTTAGGAATGAATGGGGATCTGTCTTATCCCAACACTTCCGCAGTCGCCGGTGAACCGGAGATCCGACAAGATGAGAAGATGTTAGCATGGAGTTTTCATACGAGCATGGAGTTTTCATACAAGACGGATGAATAGATGCTGTCGAGAATTATTCCGGCAAGATAACAGCCATATCAGTTAGAGTGGAGAGCTCCATCTGCTGCTAAAAAGACGATCAGTGCAAACAAGAATGCTGTCCCAGAAGAAAGGCGAGGGAATGGGCAGGTGCACTGTAAATGAGCATAGACTAGAGGGCTGTGGCATCGAGTAAGTCGGAAAGTGCTGATCTGAGGCTGGAAATCAGGAAACGGGCATTATTTGGTTGGGAAAGGATTGCCACGTTAGAGAGTTTAGCCCTACTACCATTCTGAACACTCTTTGCACCAGCACCACAACGTCCATGGCTCAACAGCAGTGTAGCCGGCCAGCTGCACCAAGCATCTGAAGTCCAACAAATCAGCAGAAACAACAACTAAGCATTACTGCACGCTGTTTGTTTGAAAAAATCGATGGGGTTCAGATCTTCACAAAAAGGGTAAGCCAGCACCACCGATTCAAAGACCACAAAAAAGGGATGGAATGGAGATCGTAGTGATGAGTTCTATAATTGAACAGGATCTGCCATTGAAAAAAAATCCAATAACTGGGAGGTGAAGGAACAGGCCGATGCAACAAGAAACGTCAAGAAAATGAAACATCTACAGGAGAAAAAGAAATATGAAAAGAAGTGGAGAGAGCGAGGGGCAGACCTCAAAGAAGGCCGGAGACCTGCCCCCTCGCCGTAAAAGCTAATTGTGGGCGGCTGTTTGTAGAGAGAGAGGAGGAGAGAAAGTTTAGAGAGTGAATATAATGAAAATAAATAAATTAAAATAAATTACAAAAATAGTGTTTATAGAATTATTAAAAAAAATATTAATATCGAAAAAAAAATAAGATAATAAAAAATTAAAAAAATATAATGGTACATATAAAATCATATAAAAGTTGCCGCACAAAAATAAATTAGAGTAGATTATAAATAATATGAAAGCTATAAAAAAAGAATATATCGTAAATAAGAATGATTGGAACTACAAATAATATCAAATATGATAATAATTAAACCTAAAAATAATATTAATCAAACAAAAGTATAAAAGAAGATAAAATAAATTAAATTAAAAAAATAGAGTTTATAGAATTATTAGAAAAAACACTAAAATCAAAGAAAAAAATAAGATAACAAAAAATTAAAAAAATGTAATGATACCTTTAAGGAGAATGATTGAACCTACATATAGAATCATATAAAAGTATAACAAACAAAATAAATTAGAGTAGATTATAAATAATATGAAAGTAAAATCTACAAAGAGAAACAAAAGAAGAAGCGTTACAGAAAAAATTCATAAAAATATGATTAAAAAGTAGAACAAAAGATAGAATATTAAAATATAAAAATAGGGTCATAGAATTATTATAAAGAAAACATAAAATTGAAGAAAAAAAAAGATAGACAAAAAAAGAGTAATATCTCAAAAGAGAATGATTGGACCTACAAATAAAATCAAATATGAGAATGATTAAAATAAAAAATAATATCAAATAAAAGTATAAAAGAAGATAAAATAAATTAAATTATAAAATTAAATTTTTAGAATTTTTAAAAAACACACAAAAGTCGAAGAGAAAAAAATAAGATAGTAAAAAATTAAAAAGTATAATGAAACCTTTATGTAGAATGATTGAACCTGCATATAAGATCAAATAAAAGTATAAAAGTCAAAACAAATTAGAGTAGATTATAAATAATATGAAATTAGAATTTGTAAAAAAGAAGAAAAAAAAAGAAGTATTAGAAAAAAACAAAAAAAAAGATTAAAAAGAAGAACAAAAGAAAAAAAATTAAAAAGAATATTCCCTTCGTCCCACATCAAGAGTTCATTTTTGCCATTTTGGTCGTCTTATCCAAAGGGTTATATTTTCTTTTTTACATAAGTGGGACCCACACACCCCTTCTAATACAACTAAAATATGGGACCCATACCCCCACTAATACAACTACCCACTACACATTAAATAATAATACTCCTTAATCCACGTGCCAAAAAGCAAAAACAACTCTTGGTGAGGGACAGAGGGAGTAATGATTTCTTTAAGGAGAACGATTGAACCAGCATATATGATCAAATTATAAAAAATAAAACAAATTAGAGTAGACTATGAATAATATGAAAGTAGAATCGGTAAAAGAAAGAAAAAGAAGAAGCATTAGTGAAGAAAAAAAAGAGGGATATAGTAAGAATTTGATTAGGTAATGAAAAAATTTATATGACATGATTTTAAAGAATCAAAGATCGTGATTGAAAGCACATATTTATAAAGATGATTATATTAAAATAAAATTGATATATTAATTGAAATTAAACATATATTGATTTAAGATTAATCAAATTTGAGAAAATATTTCTTATACTTATTAAATTTATAGTATGCAATAAAAAGTTTAAAATAAAAAATAAAATCCATTAATAGTATAATAATAATAATTTATTAAAAGCATTGAACGATTAAGATTAAAATTAAATTGGATGTTTAAAAATAATTAAAATTGAATTGTTTCTAAATCAAGTAAAATTAAAAAAAAAATTGAAAACAAAAGTGTAAATTTAAGTTGAGAGGGACTAGGGTACAACCCTTTTTACCAATTGAATTGGTACAATCTTGGTCCCCATCCTTTTTAATTCATTCCTGTTACTTCATTTGTTGTGTTTTTTTTTAATTTATTTTATTTAAATGACTATTATACCCTAAACCCTAGGGGATAAATTATACCCTAAACTACAAGGGTAAAATTACAATTATACCCTAAACCCTAAACCTAGGGAATAAATTATACCCTAAACCACAAGGGTAAAATAATAATTATACGCTAACCCTAAACCCTATGGTATAAATTATACCCTAAACCACAAGGGTAAAATTATAACTATTCCCTAAACCATAAACTCTAGGGATAAATTATACCCTAAACTACAAAGGTAAAATTGTAATTTTTCTAAAATTAAATAAATAAAAAAAACACACACTGAAGGTGAAGGAAGGAGGTTTGTTAGGCCTTTTTCTGCGCACTATAATTTAATCCTCAAGTATAAGGATGTCAATTGCAGCAGCAAGTTCCCAAGTTAAATTATCGATCCCACTGAGACAGCTAATTATTTATTTTACTATGAATTACTAATTGAGTAACCAAATTTCACTGTTTTGAAGAAATTAATTATCTAAATTACTTAAATACTAAATAGCTGAATTAATTAAAAGCAATAAAATAAAAGCAAGTTCTAACCAAGAGATGACGTACAGTTCTAAGGTATCAGGTATTGACCAATTAATTTGGGTTATTAGACTTACGATTGTTCATTCATGCAGTTTAACTGAAAATACACCACATATCCCTGTTATCCCACCGAATATGATTCGATTCAAAGCTAACAGTCTAATCTGGTTTAAATCCTAAGGTGTGCAAATATTACGAAGCCTTATTCCTAGATACTAATCAAAGCAAGCAACAATACCTCCGGATGGTAAGCCTGACTAACAAGATATTTTCTGGAATTACTACAAGGTTCTATTCACTTCCTACTTGATTGTCTAATTGCATTGTTCCACTAAACTAATCAAGTATTTGATTCACAAGTTCATGAAATTAAAGTGCTTATAGCGGAGCTACTCTAATCTCTAACAGATAGACAATACCAATCATGAACGCACACAAGCTAACACAATAATCCAAGCATTATAGCGGATGTCATGAATATATTATGAAGACGTTACGAAGCAGATTAACATGTCTTAATAAAATAAGTAAAATCAAAAGCTCAACTGCATAAAATCCCAATCTTTGGTCTAAATCCCCAAATCAATCAAATCAATCCATCAAACCTTAGAACTGTATATAAAATTAGCCCATGAGATTACAAGCAATCCTCATGGCTAACCAATTCATAACAATAATCAAAGTAATAGAAAGGAATAGATAAGAATTGTGAAACCCTAGTGTAGGAGCAATCTCACGTTCCTTCTCCGTCTCTTCAATTGCTTGATTCTCCCTCGATTAGCACTTGAAACCCTTGTGGAATTGGATGGAGGATGAAATCAGATTGTAATCTGATATGGGTGTGATAGGAGTGCGAATTGATGATGGTTTATGGCTGAGCTCTCTCCGATTGACGTCACGATCTCCCTAATTCTTTCTAAGATGGTGCAGGGCTGATTTCGCGATGAAAACTGCTTCAGAATCGCGTCTGGAAGGTATTTATACAGTGTTGCATCGAACAGGCCCCGTCTGGGCTCTGAACTGGGCCGCTCGGCACCCAGCTCGGCTCGAGCTGGGTCTGGACCCAGCCGAGCGGCCTGCCACGTCACTGGCCACGTCACTGGGGTCCAGGTGGGACCCCACTTGGCAGCTTCTACCACGGCTCGGCACCCAGCTCGGCTCGCCGAGCTGCTCCCGAGCTGGGCCGTTCCGGGTCTGTTTTGCTCCTCTTCCGATCCTGCCCTGTTTTACCCTGTTTCCTGCCTTCGAAACTCACAAAAACACCTTAATAGCCTTAAAATCGTGTAAATACTTAAACATACACAATTCCATGAAAAAACGATCAATTTCCTAAGCAAAACGGTGTAATGTGCACATATAAAATGCATGAAATTCCACTCTCAACAAACCCCCAAACTTACTTGTTGCTCGTCCCGAGGCAACAACATCAAAAACCAATAGATTAATTGAGAGGAAATTTCACAGCAGAAAAACATTCAAGACAATATAGCAATTTAAATATCATACTTTGGATACAAGATAACCATCCATCTAAAAACATACAATTCAAATCAACTAATTCACCTTTTCGGAATGCTCATCCACCCATTCTCACGGGTAGTATTTACGCTCAACACTCAAGTGCGAGATATACACTTTAGGGTATGGTGTTTACACTCATAATCAATCCAAACACACGCGTAACCATAAGCTTGGCAATCATCTCAACTCTCGACAAAAGGAATAATTTCGACAATAGGATCACAAAGGTCTTGCATTAGGGTGTAACGTTGGCTCTTTGGTAAAGGTAGGAAATATATGGATAAAGTGACTCAATCATTAGTAGAGAATCAAAGAAGACTTACAGCTTTTCAATAAACAGCTTCACTTCCTTCTTTCTTCTTCAATGCTCTTCAATGCTTTTTGCAACTTGATTCCTCCTTCACTTTTGAACACAACTTCCTTACTTGAATTTTTTTTCTTTTTTTTTCTTCTACTTTTTTTTTTCAAATAAGGGTACCAGTTTCAGGCACTACCCTTTTATGCAACAATTTAACCACTCTTTTCAACAATTTTCATCACTTCCAACTTATTCTCCTTTTATGTTTCTTCACAAGACACCAAATTGACTCCGTCAACTCTCTACTAGGTAGGAATTTTTAAAGGCTAGCAAATAGATCAATTGGCTAATCACGTAGGCTTTCAACAAATAAGGCTCAAAGGCTCAAAAGGGTTGACTACGGATAATTTCAATAGGTAGGACAATAATATGGCTAGTGATTAATAAACAACAAAGATGGCCTAAGATCATTTCCTATTGTTTAATCAAACACATAGCTTCAAGAAAGATACAAAGCCAAGTTCTAGAATACGTGTGTATGAACGATTCTCACAAGAATAAACTTAATCATGCAACTTGTCATGATTTCAAAAGGCTCAAAATCTCACATGGCTGTACGAATGAATGAGCAATCCTAATAAAGCTACATAATTAATCTTCCCTGCACATAATCAAATTTCAAGCATCTCAATATCTAAGCACCATCTCAAATTGCTTCTCAAACACAATCACACATATAATCAAGTGCTAAGAAAAATAAAAAATTCATCACAGAGATCCATAAATCGACTACACCGATACTAGGATTAACACAAAATAAAATAAACACAAACAAAAACAACACGAAACCTGGAAAATCGCAAAAAATAAACCCTCAACATTATCAAATAAATTGAAAATATTAAAAATCCGCAAAAAATCGACCCTCCAAGCAACAACACAAGGCAAAATATTTTACTTCGGTACTACAAGACAAGGTATGTACGTAACCTCCCCCCAAACTTAGATCAAACAAAGTGAGAAACTAAGTTTGCAAAGAAGTATATACCGTAATCGAGCAATACCTAATAAAATTCCTTCACCAACACAGACATATAAAAGCAATAAAACAGAAGGGACAGCCCCCAACAGGCGCTCATGTTTAACGTCGGAGAGTCACGACGGGATACCCCTTTTTGACTACTGACTTGGAGGACAGTCTTCTCGCATTCTCACCTTCAAGTACTTCCATCCTCTCTTGTTCGCACCAACCATCTCACCTTTCTTTGTAATAGAAACAGGAACCTTAGAATCTCTTCTCTCCCATGACTGTTTCGATTCCTCCTTGTCAACCCTCCACTCAATTGTAGGCACAACCTGCGTAGCAAAACTAGGATTAAACAAGTCAGAATGTTCAACACCAATATAAGAATGAAAATCCGGAGGTAAGTTTGGAGGCTTCAGATATGGATCATCAAATTTTCCTGCAACCAAAAGATCATCAAATATCATATCAGAGTTAGTAGTAGGAAAAGCAAGAGATACGCTTGTTCCTGCGATCTCCTCTACCACTTCAATGCTTTGGCTCTCATGCTTCTCTTTAGCAGCAGGCTTCATCTCCTCTTCAACCGTAGACTTCATATTCTGATTCACCCTGGCATCACCCAATGTAAGTAGATTCTCAAGATATTCAACACATTCATCATTAGATAAAGCCTCAAACTGTGCATCAGACAAGGCGCAGTTCCCCTCAAACTCTTTGCCGACTACTTCCACAGACTTGCAGTACTGCTTATCTGTAGGCCACTGCATCTCCTTATTCAACGAAAAGACAACTTCCTTATCATCGGCCCTCAGCCTCAACTCTCCTTTGAACACATCAATCAGAGCTCTTCCAGTTGCAAGGAATGGACGCCCCAAGATCAGAGGCGCTCCATCCTTGTCATCCTCCATATCTAGAACAAGAAAATCCATAGGAAAAGTCAAATTGGACACCTTCACAAGCACATCTTCAATAATTCCTTCAGGGTATGTCAACGACCGATCTGCTAACTGTAGGGCAACAGACGCAGGTTTCAACTCCCCCAAACCAAGCTTCTTGAACACAGATAAAGACATCAAATTTATACTAGCTCCCAAATCACACAGTGCTCTCCTAGATGGTCCTTTTCCAATCTCACAGGGAATGATGAAGCTCCCTGGATCCTTCAATTTTTCTGGAAGCTTCTTTTGAATAATAGAGCTGCAGTTCTCTGTCAAATTCACTGTCTCCACACTGTTAAGCTTCCTCTTTCTAGAGATGAGTTCCTTGATGAATCTTCCATAATGTGGCATCTCTTCCAATGCTTCTGAGAAAGGAATAGTGACTCGGACATCCCTCATAACATCAGCGAACTTCCGAAACTTCTCATCAAGGCTCTTTGACAAGAATTTCTGAGAGAAAGGAATTGGTACTTTTGTGATCGGTAATCCCAAACTGTCTTTCTCGAATACCACCTCCATTTCTCTCAGTCTCTTAGCTCTCTGCCACTTTTTATCAGAAATTTCCAGTTCTGACTGACTCTGAACAGAATTTGGACGCGCTGGAAAGCCTGGAGGGTAGCTTGCCGGCTCACTCGGCTCGAGCGGTGCACGAACCTGGCCGAGTGGGGTCTGGTTCGAACCAGGGGAGCCTTCTGAACCGGTTTGCACCCCACTCGACAGCAACTCAGCCGGTTCAGAGACCAGCTCGTCTCGAGCTGTCTGCCGAGCTACGTTCAAGCGGCTTGGTTCTTCCCCTGCTCCATCCTGCTTCAGTTCTACTTCATTCTGCATCAGTTCTGTTACGTCCTGCATCAGTTCTGGACCTTTATACTGCTTTCTGGATCTCAAAGTGATCGCGTGGCACTCCTTCGGGTTGATTTCTGTATCTGATGGAAATTTTCCCTTCTGAATCTGCTGCTGCTGTTGATTTATCATAGTGGAGATTTGTCCCATTGAATATGCGAGACTCTGCAACTGCTTATTGACTTCTTCATGCTGCTTTGTCATATTCGAATCCATGAGTACAATGCAGTTGTTAATCTTGTCAATATCTCCATCAGTCTTCTTCATATACCTGGCCAACACATCATCAATACTGGACTTCCCTTCTTCAGTCTTAGCACCATGGTCAAAATTAGGAGGATATGGAACTGCATTATTTGGATTTGAATAAGAGAAGTTCTCATGCCTCTGATTTTGCCAATTGCCTCCTTGATTATTGGGACCTCCCCCTTGGTTATTCCTTTGATTTGAATTACCTTGAGGGTACCTATTTCCTTGCCAATTTTGAGGAGCTCTTGAACCTTGAAGACTCTGCCCCATAGCCCAATTAGCATCCTCGACCTCTTGAAGGTTCATCACCACATCATCACCAGCAGGCCCTCGGTTGCCTCCCCCATTATTACCTGATATCAGAGTAATCAGGTTTTTATTCATCTGTTCCAATTGAGCGACAACCTTATCATTTTTATCAGCTTCAGAAAATTTCTCTTCAACCTTAGCAACTTTACCAAGTATGTAAGTCCCTCGAATCCTCTCAGATGGCCAATCCCTTGAGTTCAAAGAGATATCATCAAATAACTTCTCTACAACATTGGATGTTTTGCCAAAGATTGTTCCTCCAGCAGAAGCATCAACCAACACTCTAGATTCATTGTCAAGGCCATTATAGAAGACACTGATGAGTTGAGACTTTTTAAATCCATGTTGTGGGCATCTTCCCAACGCATCAGTAAACCTTTCCCAAGCCTCTCCAAACGACTCATCTCTCCTCTGCTTAAATTGATTGATCTCCTGTTTCAATAAAAGAACCTTACCCGGTGGCATAAATCGATCCACAAATAACTGCTGCAACTCAGTCCAATTTGAGCAGCTGTCTCCCTTCAGCTTATCATACCACTCCCTTGCCTTATCAACCAATGAAAACTGAAAAAGACTCATCTTCCACCTATCATTAGTAGCATCAGCAGCTTTCACTATATCCATGTAGCTGTTGAAACGCTTAAGATGGCCATATGGCTCATCAAAAACGCCTCCGGCGAAGGGGTTTTTCTCCACCATATGAATCAGGGCTGGCCTTATGTCATTCGTTTCATCAGCTTGAATTGCTCCAACTACGCCTGATCCTCCTAGATTGGTGGACTTAAATGTCTCTCGGATGACGATGTCATCCTCATCAGTTCTATCTCCCATGTCTGCTGTTTCTAATTCTGATTCAGATTCTGCTTCTGATTCAGCCTTTTCTGTGTTAACCTGATTTTCTATTTGCTCTCTTTCTTTCTCCTCTACGACTGCTTTAGGATCATGTGCTTCCGTTTTCTTCTTCGGAAGTGGTACCTTAGCAGCTGTGGAAGGTGCTTTGAGACTCTTAACTGCTACTCTCCTTTTTCTTGCAGATGCTTCAACTTCCGGATCAAATTTGAGATCTTGTGTTCCCTTCTTTGACCTAGTGTGCATGCAATCTTCAAGAAAAATTCAAATCAAACATAATTAAATCCCAAAAATAAATATTCTAATTAAATAAGTAATAAAAGAAAAATAAACAATTAAAACTGTCCCCGGCACAATGGCGCCAAAAACTTGTTAGGCATTTTTCTGCGCACTATAATTTAATCCTCAAGTATAAGGATGTCAATTGTAGCAGCAAGTTCCCAAGTTAAATTATCGATCCCACTGAGACAACTAATTATTTATTTTACTATGAATTACTAATTAATTAGAATTGAGTAACCAAATTTTACTGTTTTGAAGAAATTAATTATCTAAATTACTAAATAGCTGAATTAATTAAAAGCAATAAAATAAAAGCAAGTTCTAACCAAGAGATGATGAACAGTTCTAAGGTATCAGGTATTGACCAATTAATTTGGGTTATTAGACTTACGATTGTTCATTCATGCAGTTTCACTGAAAATACACCACATATCCCTGTTATCCCACCGAATATGATTCGATTCAAAGCTAACAGTCTAATCTGGTTTAAATCCTAAGGTGCGCAAATATTACGAAGCCTTATTCCTAGATACTAATCAAAGCAAGCAACAATACCTCCGGATGGTAAGCCTGACTAACAAGATATTTTCTGGAATTACTACAAGGTTCTATTCACTTCCTACTTGATTGTCTAATTGCATTGTTCCACTAAACTAATCAAGTATTTGATTCACCAGTTCATGAAATTAAAGTGCTTATAGCGGAGCTACTCTAATCTCTAACAGATAGACAATACCAATCATGAATGCACACAAGCTAACACAATAATCCAAGCATTATAGCGGATGTCATGAATATATTATGAAGACGTTACGAAGCAGATTAACATGTCTTAATAAAATAAGTAAAATCAAAAGCTCAACTGCATAAAATCCCAATCTTTGGTCTAAATCCCCAAATCAATCCATCAAACCTTAGAACTGTATATAAAATTAGCCCATGAGATTACAAGCAATCCTCATGGCTAAGCAATTCATAACAATAATCAAAGTAATAGAAAGGAATAGATAAGAATTGTGAAACCCTAGTGTAGGAGCAATCTCACGTTCCTTCTCCGTCTCTTCAATTGCTTGATTCTCACTCGATTAGCACTTGAAACCCTTGTGGAATTGGATGGAGGATGAAATCAGATTGTAATATGATATGGGTGTGATAGGAGTGCGAATTGATGATGGTTTATGGCTGAGCTCTCTCCGATTGACGTCACGATCTCCCTAATTCTTTCTAAGATGGTGCAGGGCTGATTTCGCGACGAAAACTGCTTCAGAATCGCGTCTGGAAGGTATTTATACAGTGCTGCATCGAACAGGCCCCGTCTGGGCTCTGAACTGGGCCGCTCGGCACCCAGCTCGGCTCGAGCTGGGTCTGGACCCAGTCGAGCGGCCTGCCACGTCACTGGCCACGTCACTGGGGTCCAGGTGGGACCCCACTCGGCAGCTTCTACCACGGCTCGGCACCCAGCTCGGCTCGAGCGGCTCGCCGAGCTGCTCCTGAGCTGGGCCGTTCCGGGTCTGTTTTGCTCCTCTTCCGATCCTGCCCTGTTTTACCCTGTTTCCTGCCTTCGAAACTCACAAAAACACCTTAATAGCCTTGAAATCGTGTAAATACTTAAACATACACAATTCCATGCAAAAACGATCAATTTCCTAAGCAAAACGGTGTAATGTGCACACATAAAATGCGTGAAATTCCACTCTCAACAAGGTTGTACAGAAATTCGTACCAAATGGAGGTTGTATACTAGTCATTGACATTTAAATTTGCTTGTACTCCCTCCGTCCCTCCTTAAGAGGGCCAATTGCTTTTTGGCACGTAGATTAAGGGGTATTATTATTTAATGTGTAGTGGGTAGTTGTATTAGTAGGAGTATGGGTCCCAACATTTAATTGTATTAGAGGGGGTGTGTGGGTCCCATATGTGTAAAAAAGGAAAGGGGACTCTTTGGGTGGGACGACCAAAATGGAAAAATGACACTCTTAACCTGGGACGCAGGGAGTATATATTAAGATTAAGATTTATTATGCTTTTATATGTAACATATAGAGATTAATTGAGTCCACTCAAATTCGATGCCTAGCTATCTATCTATGAATAAGAGATGAAGTTAAATTTTTTTTTCATTCAAGGACTAAATTGCAATGGAGGTAAACGTTGTAATTTATTTATTAATTTTTTATGTGAGAGCGTTTCACTTAAATAATGAAAAGTAATACTAAATTAAAAAAAAGTGATAACACTATCTCATAAATAATTTAATTATAGTATAAATTAAAAGTGATAACATCTTTAGAAATTTGTGTTAAATTGTATAGCCTTTAGTATACGCATGTGTATCCTTTATTTCTAAAGAAAATTATTGTGTGTATCTGGGCGCATGAACAACATTCTATGTGCCTTTAGAATTTTGTGTTAAATTATGCACCATTTGATATAAAAATTTGTACATTTTATTTTCTAAAGAAAAAAAATATTAATAAAAAGTGTATACTCTTTAGAACAAAATAATGTACCTTTTATTAATTAAAGTGTATACCCTTTAGACCAAAGCAATGTACCCTTACCATAATACTAAATTTCTAAAGGCACACGAAATGTGTTCCTACCCTTACCATAATACTAAATTTCTAAAGACACACGAGATGTGTTCCCGTACGTCCGGACGCACACAAGCCTCACTCAACATTTTATAGCATATCGTTTTCAACACTAGCCAAATAATAATGAAAATCTGTAATTATTATTCTTACATTATTAACACATTCCTTGCATTAAAGAAGACACGAGAAAATTGCAGTAATATTAATGATTAATGAATATGCAAGATAATGTTGGCTACGCAATCTTTTCCCAACTTGTTCTCCAAGAAAACGCCCCTAATGTCTTTTCTGTCATCAACATTCTAATTTTTCTTCTTATTATACATTCTATTTTACTCCTTTTCCTTTCATCCCGCGGTAAGTGTTTCTTTTTGCCATTTTGATCGTCCCATCCAAAGGGTCTTCTTTAATTTTTTTAGACACATGGGACCCACACACCCCCTCTAATACAATTAAAACATGGGGCCTATACTCCCACTAATACTACTCCCACTAATACAACTACCTACCACACATTAAATAATAATACTCCTTAATACACGTACCAAAAAGCAAAAACTACCCTTGCCGGGAGTATTAAAAAATAGAAAAAAGAGATACATCTTTATCTAATAATTTTAATAGTTTCTCCTCCCATTGAGAAAGGAAGAGGAAGCGCGATGGTCCCATTCCCATAATTTTGCCACACAACCTAAACGCCACTCATTTTTTTTTACAAATATATTATTAATTTATACTTTTTTATTACCTAAAAATACTACTATACATTTTAAAGTCAACAAATTTGATCAACATTTTAAAGTCTAACAAATTTGATCAAGGAAAATACTTTTCTTTAAAAAAAACAAGTAGTACTATATGAGATATAATAGAAATCTTATGGAATATAAATAGCTAGAGACAGCTTGAATCCCAAATCTACACATTCCAATTGACAGGTTCTTAACAGCAAAATTTAAGAGAAGAAAGTCACAACAATTGTAGTAGACATAGGAGAAATTAATTTAAATTAATGATTTAATAAAAAACATAGCAAAGGAGTGAATTAAAATTAAAAGGTAGGAGTAGGAGTATACTAGTGGTGGTTAGGAGGAGGAAGGTAGGAATGAAGGCGTGAACCAAACAGTCTTTGGAGTTTTTTCCTCCATTTCCATTGATTGAGGGGAGCAGGGGTGGAAAGTCTTGTGTTGATAGTCGAAGACGCCAATATCGGGTGGTGGGATGGAAAGAGCCGCATTTGTAAAATAGATAGAGTTGGGGTTAAACTCCGGCGCCGCGAGTGCTATGGAGTGGTTAGTTCCGACGAACATGGACAGACCATCCAATGTTCCGTCCATGTAACTCAACCTTCCCTTGTTCTCCCACTCCCACTCCAACTTGTGAACAGAGAAATCAGTAGTCTTGGCGTATAAACTCTGATGCAGTGTAGGTTTCCAGACGAGTTTTCGTTTAAGATAATAGAGTTGATTTATGTGTTGTCCGCACACCAGGTATCTTTGTAAGATTATGTTGTCGTCGAGCGAGTACTCACGACGGGCTTTGTCGTCGTCCGAGTACATTTCTTTGGTGTTGCCCCTCCACACGAGTTTGGGTGTGGGAGATTTGGTGAAATCCCAAGCCTCAATTTGGAATGCTATGTCGGTGACGCAGAAGAAGAGATTCAATGAGGCTGAATAAACCATCTCAACGTATCTCCTAATCTCCTTATTACGGTTAATCAGGTGATAAAAATCGCCAATCCGAGTCCACTTGGTGCTCCGACCAGGGCGGCAGAAGGCCAAAACGACGCCGTAGATCATCATGGCGATGCACTCTTCATCGTCGGGAGAATGCGAGATGATTAATTTCTTCACAGAGGAAGCAGTGCGTCGCAACGTCCCCACCTGAGGTAGCTTTATTTGTCGACCCGAGAGAGGTTCCCACAGAAACAACTCCCGGTCGGCCCTCTCATTGAAAAAAGCTAGCCACCCGTGTGACGATCCCACTAGTTCTGATGATTCTGTGGAAACGCCTCCACTCTTAATTACTCTCTTCTCTGCAAGGCTGTACAAGCTGTAATTACCACCCTCGGCCTCGGCGGACGGCGGTACCATCAGCCACGGCAAGTTCCCACTTTGAGCACTACTAGTGCACATCAGCCGACCGCTTTGCCTAGTGCTCAACTTTGACCGGCATGCGCGGGAAGCCGCACCAAACATCCGCTGGATTAGGATAGACGACCCCATAATTTTAAAACACAACCCTGTAGTAACTCCTCATAAATACATAATCAATCTTGGAGAACAAGTTACAATTATTTCAAGGAAATATATACATAATGAATCTTGGAGAACAAGTTACAATCCATAAAACAAAAAAGGTATATTTTCAATTTAATTAAAAAATAATAATAATTAGATAAAAGTAAAGTAACGGCCAAGTTACAATTATTTCAAGGAAATATATACATAATGAATCTTGGAGAACAAGTTACAATCCATAAAACAAAAAAGGTATATTTTCAATTTAATTAAAAAATAATAATAATTAGATAAAAGTAAAGTATCGGCCTCTTTTTATTTATATACTCCCTCCGTCTCAACTTAAGAGTCTCATTTGCTTTTGGGCATGTTGATTAATGAGTATTATTATTTAATGTGTAGTGGGTAGTTGTATTAGTGGGTGTGGGGGCCTCATATTTTAATTGTATTAGTGGGTGTGGGTGTGGATGGGTCCCATGTGTCCAAAAAAGGAAATGAGACTCTTTGGGTGGGACAACCGAAATGGTAAAATGTCCCTCTTAGCCTGGGACGGAGGGAGTATATATATATATATATATATATATATATATATATATATATATATATATATATATATATATAGGGTAGGCCTTGCATGAGACCGTCTCACGTGAGACCATTTTTCACTTTTTAAAATAGTTATCACTTTCGCTATAAATTGTTATCACTTTCGCTATAAAATGTTATCACTTTTTATTTACACTATAATTGTTCATGAAAGAGCATTTTCACTTTTCATAATTTATTATCACTTTCCTTCATAAAAGTTATCATTGGCCGTATCACGTCACTTTCCTGTAAGCCCTTACGTGAGACGGTCTCACACAAGTCTTTTCCATATATATATATATATATATATATATATATATACTAGATTTATTTAACGTGCGATGCACGTTGCTTCTATGTAATACTTTTTCGGGTTTATTATCGAGGGATACACACTTTTGATGTTAATTGCATCCCAATACAATACAAAATATAAATAACTCCCCGATACACAAATTCATGGCAATCTTTCTGAAATACCCCTTACAGCGCCGCTTATGGCTGAACTTTCAACGGATCTATTGTATTTTTATAAAAAAAGAATAGAATGATAATGGGAGTAGACATAGGATAGATAAGTGGGGCGGTGATGTGAGGCATCCCATTTTGTAAATGGGAGTTTAATTAGTTACTCCTCACACACACACTACAATGTATGATATAATGACCTATTTATAGGGGTTAATGCTTAGTTACTAAGTATTCTTAGTTACTAAGTAATCTTTTATCTTAATTACTAAGTATTCTTAGTTATTAAGTAATCTTTTATCTTAATTACTAAGTATTCTTAGTTACTAAGTAATCTGTTATCTTAGTTACTAAGTAATCTCTAGTAAATGTGCATCAACTATTTTAACACTCCCCCTTGATGCGCATTTGGATGATCCGAGCTTTTCTCGTAGTATCTCGAACCTTGATCTTGGTAGGGCTTTTGTATTGTTGGCTATTTGAGCCTTTTTTCTTCAACTTTCACCAGGTCTCTATTGCCCAGTTTCTTGATCTTTCACCAGATCTCTGTTGCCCAATTTCTTCGTCTTTCACTAGGTCTCTGTTGCCCAGTTTCTGCCGGTGGAAGGCCGAACTGGATGAAAATATACCTCTTGAGTTAGGACGGATGAAAATGATAAAATACACTCCTTGTTGTGGGAAGGAGGGAGTATTATTTTAGTATTCCATTCTTCCAATTCTAAAGTATCTGTTTGCATTTTGCATGTGTATTAAAGAGTATTATTATTGAAAATATATTATGAAAATATATTAGTTGTTTGTGACATTTCATGTATATCATAGAGAAAATTGTAATTATTGAAGTACGTTCAAATTAAAAAAATGAAACAATTATTATGGGATGAGTGCAAAATAAGTTTTTTTTTTAATTATTGTAAAATTATAAGATTGATATTTCCATACTTACTGGCCTCTCATAATGTAATAATTAAAAGATGTGTATTAGGTAAAAATGATAAATTTGTAATTAAGATGAACTTTTAGGGAGGGGGAATTGATGTGATATTATATTTTTGTGATAATGAAGTTTAATGTGGGATAAACGAAAATGGAAAGTATAAAGTTTATTAGGATAGGGTCATATTCCACCACTGTTCGCATGAAAAGTAATTTTGAAGGAACAAAGAGCATGTCTCTAAAACAAAGAGCGTGTCTTGGCATGGTTCAGTTTGATTTGGCAAAGGATATTTAATGCGGTATATACACCCATTTTACAAGCGTACTAACATACGTAAAGCATAAGACTTAAATAATGAATCTGAGAGAACAGAATGCAGTCGTGCATCTGGAAGTAAGGGGGATTTTTTATTCATTATGAGCAATTGGAATGAGAACCTATTAATGATAGTAACTATGAATATGTTTGGTATACTTGTATTTTTTAGGAATGTAATAAAATTTTAATTTGTATTTTTTTTTTGTATATAATTCTTCATTTTCTTTAGAAAACATTATTTTTAAACTTTTAGATTTTGATTAAAAAAAATCAAATAAAAATAAACAATTTGTGCATGTCTTACAATAACGAATGAGAGTCATAGTGGCCAACATACAGATGAATGACACACTCCTTGATTCTTGGGAATCAAACCACTGTGGTAGCAATTATTATATCTTTAAGAAATACTTCCTCCGTCTATTTTAAATAGTTTTTTTTTTCTATTTTGGTTGTCCCATTAAAAGATTTTCCTTTTATTTTTTACACATATAAGACCCATACACTTTCACTAATACAATTAAAATATGAAGTCCACACTCCCACTAATACAACTATCCACTATACACATTAAATAATAACACTCCTTAATCCACGTGCCAAAAAGTAAAAGACCCTCTTAGAGACGAAGGGACGGAGTACACTCTTTTTTAATTCCATTCACATTCCCAAAAGTTTCCATCCAAACATCCCCTAAATAAGTTTTTAATAGTAAAACAACTTTTATGTTTAACATTTGTTTAAAAAAAAATTTACTAAAAATACAATCTTTTACTAAAAATTTACTAAAAATGGCCGAACTGGATGCGGCTCTAGCGACAACTCGCCACCTTCGTTCACGAGGGGATCGTTCCCCTATTTCTCCACTGCCTAGGACAATCTCCGCCGCCGCTGAATTAGGAGCCTTTCGCTTCCACCAACGGTGCGCTTTCAGATTCAAACGCAGCACCCACGTTTTGCTATCAGCCGAGCTGATTTCTCTGTCTTCCTTAGCCACCACTTCTCATTGTCTTGGTAGGCCCATTCGCGATTGTTGATTCTGATTTCGCTGCCTAGGGCACCGTATCCACCGCCATTGCTTCCATCGGTGTGCCTCCTAGTTCTGCCTAGGGCATACTATTCTCCGTCGCTGCTCGATTAACTCACAGAATCTTCCACCAGTGCGCATCCCAGCCAATTCTGGCATCCATTGACATACGATAGTCCTCCCTCGTCGCTGATGGTATTCCCAGCCACCTGGAGTGCGGCTTCATCGGAGTTCCTTTTTGGGATATATCTCTCAAACCTTTCCATTTCTGTCACTTTGAATTCTGTCTCAGCTCTATGTTCTTAAATTCATAATCAATGCGAAATCTGATACCAAAAGCCATTAATTAGTCTCTTTATGCTGCTCAGGATTCATCGCGCGTTCCGTCAATTGATTTCAGATTGTATCGTGGAGCAACCTTCTATTCTCGTGTATAACTAAATGAACGAATGCACTCTCCGTGTTCGACGAAATGCGTCAATTGGGCATTCCTGCTAATAAACTGCTCTACAACTTTTGTTGCTAGAAGTAGGATTACAAGCCAAATGTCAAAAGGACTCTGACAGATAGTGAGGCTGAAAAATACATCCAAAGATTTTCAAGCTATATATGTGATCAGCCAGATGATGGTATGATCCTAACTCTGATCAATGACACTGTAAGGTGGGACAAACTCCTAATCTGCTCATTTCATTTAAAACTACAAAGCTAATATTATAGGTTATAATGCTCTGATTGATGGATTATGCAAGGATAAAATCGGTTGTCTGAAATGCCCATAAGGTGCTTATTCTTTTAATGTGTAATTGATGGATTGTGAAATGATTGGTAATGCTCTGCACCTTTTATCTGAAATGTCTTATCCTACATATGTGTACCTCTCATCTCCACCTCTTCGTACGCATCACACACGCTCACAGTTCCCCTCTCCAAAATTCCGTTCAAGAGGTACTTCGAAGGGTTGCCCTTGTCAACTATGGCAGGCTTGTCATCATCGTCGACGTCATTGACCAGAACAATGCTCTTGTTGATGCTAAGAAGACAAATGAACTTCAAGAGGCTTTCCCTTACAAATATCAAGATTGACATTAAAATGGTTCCCAAGAAGAAAGCTCCTATGGCCGCCATGGAGGTTGCAGATGGTCTGATTGAGGTATTCTCTATATTAAGCTTCAAATTTAGAATTGTCGGATGCATGATTCTTTTTCAGAGCTTTTGCTTAAAATTTTTTGAACTTGTAAAATTAATTTTCTAACAATTCAATCCATAATTGGTATTTTCTAAAACTATTACTGTTTATAATTTAATTTTAATGTCTCATAAGTTAAAAATTCAAAGTTCTAGCTTATTTCTATGTAAAAGAAAATGTTTATTTACATGACATACTAAGATACTAGTTGCAGTTTTTGTCACAGTCTAATCTATTAGAGATTAAGTTAAGATGATGGTACAATACATTTTGTGACTCGATTTAAGAAAAAGTCTTGATACTTTATGCAGAGCTTCTTTATAATAAATGTGTTGCATCACATGCACATAAATTATGACTAAGTTATCGTAACAACTCTATTACTATGAGGTTATTTTGAAGAGTCTCAGTTTCATTCAATGTCTGTCGTCAAGTCATGGTCTATTTTCGACTTCATTTGATGATTACTCGTCCTCATGTATTTTTTGGTACACATTGGTCTATTATATGATTAACCTTGATGCATCTTTATAGTTTCTTTGTAGCTAGCTATCCATTTTCTTAGGAGTTTTTAGTTCTTGTTATGAAGATTGATTAGCATTTCGATGAGATTAACAATCACTTATACGAAGCACAAATTATACTTTTCATTAAGATCGACAAATAAGCAACTGCGGTGTAACAACAAAATTTGTATTTATTAAAATACAAAATAAATTACAAAGAAAATCCAATATGGATTGAACTTGAGAATTAAGGTAAACAGCTTCTATTTGTCCTCTGATTCCTCTCTTGAGTTGACTTCTTGACTTTATCAACTTTCGGAGCCGGATCTTCGGATGAAGCTTGTCCGAGCTCTGACTATGTAGTCTTGACGTTGACCCGGAGACGTCGAGCCTTTGTTCGGATTGAACGTTGACTTAAAGACTTTTCTGTGGAAGAAGGTTGTTGACTGAAAGATCGCCGGATCGGAGGGGCTTGGCACCTTGATCTCTGATCGGAGGCGGTTGGCTGGAATAACGCCGGATCAGAGGGCTTGGTAGCTTGATCTCTGATCGGAGGCGGTTGGCTGGAATAACGCCGGATCGGAGGGCTTGGCAGCTTGATCTCTGATCGGAGGCGGTTGACCGGAATAATGCCGGATCGGAGGGCTTGGCAGCTTGATCTCTGATCGGAGGCGGTTGGCTGGAATAACGCCGGATCGGAGGGCTTGGCATCTTGATCTCTGATCGGAGGTGGTTGGCTGGAATAACGCCGGATCGGAGGGCTTGGCAGCTTGATCTCTGATTGCAGACCGTTCTTGACTTGAAGATGCTTGAAGATCTCAAGTCTTGACTTGAAGATGCTTGAAGATCTCAAGGGATCACTGCTCGTATTCTTGATCTCTTCAGAAGCGCGTCTTCAGATGTTTTTGGTGTGTCTGGAATGAGGACTGAAGACCCTTATTTATATGTAGAGAAAATAACTACTTAAGATAGATTTTCTCCTTTAAAAGATATGTTGGGCTTATCTCCTTTAATTAAGCCTGCTGGATTGGATAAGGCTCAATTATCAATTATTTACTCATTTATTTTAGGAATTAATTTATTTAAATTCCTTAATAAATAAATAATTAATTGATAATTACTGCATTAATTTGCCATATATTTTATTTAATAGGCAATAAAATTCAGGTGCCTACAAATGCCCCCTCGCACTTTGTTCACGGACGCCTTTGTGTTGAAGTGAACAAATTGCGACACTCCATTATTGATCAACATGACTGAATTTTATTGCTTGTCTCAGCAACATGATACGAATAGCCTGAATTATGACTGAACTTAGTGAAGTGCTAAGCGGCTACGTACCTCTTCACAGAGAATCAAGTCATAATGTAGTTCAAAAGGACATGATTTGGTTTGAATAAGGGGTGCCGTACACAGTTTATACTCATACGGGCCAGGAGTAACATGCAGTTTATGCTCGTGCGTTAAAGAGCTTTGAACTTGAACTTGCTGACAATTTATACTCATGTCAAGGAGTCTTCAATTTGATTTTGTAGACAGTTTATACTCTTCCCGATGAGTCCTGAGCTTGAATTTTGCTGACAATTTATACTCATATCAAGGAGTATAGAGAGTTTCGTCTCTTCTCAAGGAGATTTGATTTGAGTTAAACAGTTTATACTCATATCAAGGAGTGTAAAATATGCAGAGAGTTTCGTCTCTTCTCAAGGAGATTTGATTTAAGTTAGATAGTTTTAACTCATATCAAGGAGCATAATGTGGACAGTTTTTGCTCGTGTCGGGAAGCATTGCTTGAGAAATTTTAGATAGTTTTAACTCGTATCAAGGAGTATAACATGTGGACAGTTTATGCTCGTGTCGAGGAGCATTGACTTTGTTAATAGTTCATTGCCCCCAATCATCGGGTGTATTACTTTCTCTTACTTTAACATTATTTCTTTGAATCTTTATTGACACCGGCTTCTTTGAATGTGATTCCTCCTCGAGAGGTTCATCAAGTGAAATGTCTTCAAATTCATAAGAGTTGTTGCTTGGCAATTCGAAGTCACTTGATGGCATACTTAACTCCATATCATGAGCTCTTGTAGCTAGTTCTTCAAAAGTCTTTGGTTGAATCCCTTGGAGGATGTATCGCAGACTCCATTGCATTCCTTGAATGCACATGTTGATGGCAGAGACTTCGGACAATTGATCTTTACAATTCAAGCTTAGATTTCTCTATCGATTAATATAATCGATTACTGGCTCTTCTTTCCACTGGCAAGTGTTAGTCAATTCGATCATACTAACAGTCCTTCGAGTGCTGTAGAAGCTATTGAGAAACACTTTTTCCATTTGCCCCCAATTGTTAATGGAGTTAGCTTCCAATTTGATATACCAATCAAAGGCATTTCCTTTCAGCGAGCGGACAAATTGTTTGAGCATATGATCATCAAAGGTTCCAGCATCGTTGCATGTCTCGACGAAATGCGCTATATGTTGCCTTGGATTGCCTCTGCCATCGAATTGTTGAAAGTTAGGAGGTTGGTAGTCAATTGGCATCTTCAAACTGTCAACTCTCTTTGTATATGGCTTTTTATAGGCAACAGAAGAATTTGAGCTCTCTTTAAATTTGTCTTTTATTGTCTCTAGTACGATGCTCTTCAATTGGTTCATAGGGAGCATTCCGTCAGCAGAAATTTGTATATGTTCTTCAACTGGCTTCTTTTCAGAAAGATGATGTTTCGAAGAGTCTTCCTCCTCGTCTTTACCTTCAACTTGCTTATCATCTGCATGGCTTGTCTGTGCTATCTCCATCTTTTCCATCAGTTTGGATATCAACAGACCTTGTTCTTGGCTTTGTTTAGTGAGTGCAGCAACGGACTGAGTCAAACTTGCCAGTTGTTCTTCGACAGACGAAGCATTTGTTGCCATGGCAGAGGCTATGGGTGAGTCATACGTTGAATTTTCTATGGATTGAAGAGTTTGGATGCTAGAGTCACCTTCACTATCTTTGTCATTGTGCATTGGCTTATCGAGAAAGATCTCCTACACAAGGTTTGTCATAGAGGAGCCTTCAGATATACTTCTTGTAACGACTTCGACATCTTTAACCTGCAACTCTGAAAGCTTTGAGGCAGTAGATCTTCTTATTGCAATCTTGATTGGAGTTGTCCTTTGAATCTTCACAGTCTGCAGCTCTGAAGGCTTTAAGACAGGAGACCTTCTTATTGCAATTCTGAGAGGAGCCATACTTTATATCTTTGAACTTTTAAAGAGAAGAGATGAGAGGTCGAAACTGTCCCACCGGGCATGCCAAAATTTGTAACAACAAAATTTGTATTTATTAAAATATAAAATAAATTACAAAGAAAATCCAATATGGATTGAACTTGAGAATTAAGGTAAACAGCTTCTATTTGTCCTCTGATTCCTCTCTTGAGTTGACTTCTTGACTTTATCAACTTTCGAAGCCGGATCTTCGGATGAAGCTTGTCCGAACTCTGACTATGTAGTCTTGACGTTGACCCGGAGACGTCGAGCCTTTGTTCGGATTGAACGTTGACTTGAAGACTTTTCTGTGGAAGAAGGTTGTTGACTGAAAGATCGCCGGATCGGAGGGGCTTGGCACCTTGATCTCTGATCGGAGGCGGTTGGCTGGAATAACGCCGGATCGGAGGGCTTGGCAGCTTGATCTCTGATCGGAGGCGGTTGGCTGGAATAACGCCGGATCGGAGGGCTTGGCAGCTTGATCTCTGATCGGAGGCGGTTGGCCGGAATAACGCCGGATCGGAGGGCTTGGCAGCTTGATCTCTGATCGGAGGCGGTTGGCTGGAATAACGCTGAATCGGAGGGCTTGGCAGCTTGATCTCTGATCGGAGGCGGTTGGCTGGAATAACGCCGGATCGGAGGGCTTGGCAGCTTATCTCTGATTGCAGACCGTTCTTGACTTGAAGATGCTTGAAGATCTCAAGTCTTGACTTGAAGATGCTTGAAGATCTCAAGGGAGCACTGCTCGTATTCATGATCTCTTCAGAAGCGCGTCTTCAGATGTTTTTGGTGTGTCTGGAATGAGGACTGAAGACCCTTATTTATATGTAGAGAAAATAACTGCTTAAGAGATATTTTCTCCTTTAAAAGATATGTTGGGCTTATCTCCTTTATTTAAGCCTGCTGGATTGGATAAGGCTCAATTATCAATTATTTACTCATTTATTTTAGGATTTAATTTATTTAAATTCCTTAATAAATAAATAATTAATTAATAATTACTGCATTAATTTGCCATATATTTTATTTAATTGGCAATAAAATTCAGGTGCCTACATGCGGAAACAAAGCTAATGGTTTAGTTTTGATTTTACAGGGCAAGATGAAAGACTCTACCATCAGTTTTACATACATTGGAAAGATATTAGTAGCGTTTCTTATGATATTTGTGTTTGGAGCTACTTTCACATTGGTTCTCAAAACATTCCCAGATTCATCTAGTATATCAACTCTTCCGTTCGATTACTTTTGAACAACTTTTTTAATTTCATCAAATGACAAAGAGTGTGA
Organism: Pogostemon cablin; assembly: GCA_023678885.1. NCBI lineage: Eukaryota > Viridiplantae > Streptophyta > Magnoliopsida > Lamiales > Lamiaceae > Pogostemon > Pogostemon cablin. The sequence goes on from CM042967.1 coordinate 28,759,180, forward strand.
TCTTAGTGATGGTTAAAATCATATCTTAAGTTTATTTTGTTTTATTTCTTATTACTATTTACTACTGAAATCACGTTGTTTAATGGTTTAATGGTGATTAGAGGGCATGAGGGCCTGTTAAGTGTCTGCAAGCATCACTTGCTAGAGTAGGGGGTGGATTCATGTTGTATAGTGGGAGTCTTGATAAGAGTTTGAGAGTTTGGTGGGTCACAAATTGGTTCAACTCTGATGAAGATCAGGAAATCAATGAGGAGAAATTCATTGATTAGTTTTTGTGGTTGAATCAGCACTGGTCCAAATAGTCCTTGGTGGTGGGAAAAGTGTCAATCAAATCGTGCAAAATAAAATTGGTAAGACAAAATGTGCAAAAAAATATTGTGCAAAATAAAATGTGTAAAAAAATTGTGCAAAAAAAATTGTAAAACAAAATTGTGCAAAACGAAATTGTGCAAAATAAACCCTACCCCTCACCCATCCACCCACTCACTGTCGGACCACCGTCGGCCAGTCGTCGGACCTCCGCTGACCTCCTCCGGCGGAACTTAAAATGTGCAAACAAAATGTGCAAAAATAAATTGTGCAAACAAATTGTGAAAAAAAATTCGTCGGACCGCCGCCTGACCTCCGCCGCCGGTTGCCGGACCTCTTTTGAAAATTAAAATGTGCAAATATAAATTGTGCAAAATAAATTCGCCGGACCGCTGCTGACCTACGCCGGAACATTTTAAAACGTGCAAACAAATTGTGCAAAACAAATTTGTGCAAACAAATTGTGCAAACACATAGGGGTATTTATGGTATCACAATTATAATTGTGTAGTTATGATTAATAATGCTTTGAGTCATGTAGTTAATAGAAATTATGCATTATTTGATGTACTTCCTAGTAAGTGACCCAACTTTTTTGTATATTTTAAAAGAATTACAATTTTAATTTTAATTTTAATATTAAATTAAAGTATGATATATTTCATCTTTTCAGAGAGTAAGTACACCTGGTACTCCTCTCCTGACTTCTTCTTGTCAAATAGTTATTCTAACCTTCTTCTTGTCAAACCGAATTATTCTTTATTCAATTATTCTCCACAATATTTTGCCCTCTTTAAATGATTAAATCTAAAATTAATATCAAATAAAAGTATAAAAGAAGATAAAATAATTAAATTATAAAAATAGAGTTTATAGAATTATTAAGAAAAATACACAAATATCGAAGAGAAAAAATAAGATAACAAAAAAATTAAGAAAAACTTTAATGATACATTTAAAGAGAATATTGAACCTGCATATAAGATCAAACAAAAATATAAAAGACAAACAAATTAGAGTACATCAAATAAAAGTATAAAAGACAAACAAATAAAATCAAATAAAAGTATAAATTACAAACAAATTAGAGTAGATTATAAATAATATGAAAGTAGATCTGTAAAGAGAAAAAAAGAAGAAGAAGCATTAAAGAAAAAAAAACAAAAACAAAAAGAGGATAGATAAATTATAAAAATAGAGTTTATAGAATTATTAAAAAAACACAAAAATGAAAGAGAAAAAAATAAGATAACAAAAAATTACTAAAAAGTATAATGATATCTTTAAGAAAAATTATTTAACCTACATATACGATCAAATAAAAGTACTCCCTCCATCCCATCATAATGGTTATATATTTTCATTTTGGGCGTCTCATCCTAATGGTTACATTTCCCTTTTTAGTATATGTGATCCACACAAATTAATTACTTCGCTCTCCATGGGCCCACCCATCCCACTAATACAACTACATACTTTATATTAAATTATTATTTCTCTCACTCAATATACATTAAAATACTATATTCATTAATCCCCATGCAAAAAACAAACGTAACTATAAGGACGGGACAAAGAGAGTATAAAAGATAAACAAATTAGAGTAGATTATAAATAATATTAATAGTATAATATGTAAAAGAGACGAAAAAGAAGAAGTATTAAAGAAAAAATGAAAAAGGATTAAAAAGAAGAACAAAAATGAAATATAAAAAAGTTAATTGAATGATTATAAAGCAAAAACAACAATTAAAGAAAAAAGATAGACAAAAAAAATATCATACCTCAAATGAAAATGATTGTACCAACAAATATGATCAAATGTGATAATAATTAAACCAAAAAATAATATAAATAAAATAAAAGTATAAAAGAAGATAAAATAAATTAAATTATAAAAATAGAGTTTATAGAATTATTAAAAAAACAAAAATCGAAGGGAAAAAAATAAGATAACAAAAAATTAAAAAATATAATGATACTTTTAAGGAGAATGATTAAACATACGCATAAGATCATATAAAAATATAAAAGATAAAACAAATTAGTTTAGATTATAAATAGTATGAAAGTAGAATCTATAAAAGAGAAGAAAGAGAAGAATCATTAGAGAAAAAAATAAAGAAAGATGGTTAAAAAGAAAAACAGAAGAAATAATATAAAAATATAAAAATAGAGTTAATAGAATTATTATAAAGCAAGCACAAAATTTGATTAAAAAAAATTAAAAAAAAGAATGATACTTCAAATGAAAATGATTGACCTACAAATAAGATCAAATATGATAATGATTAAACCTAAAAATAATATCAAATAAAATTATAAAAGAAGATAAAATAAATTAAATTATAAAAATAGAGTTTATAGAATTATGAAGAAAAAACACACAAAAATCAAAGAGAAAAATAAGATAACAATAAATTACTAAAAAGTATAATGATACCTTTAAAAATAATGATTTAACCAGCATATAAGATCAAATAAAAATATAAAAGACAAATAAATTAGAGTAGATTATAAATAAAATGAATATATAATCTGTAAAAGAGAAAAAAAGAAGAAGAAATATTAGGAAAAAATAAAAAAAGGATCAAAAAGAAGAACAAAAAATAAAATATTAAAATATAAAAATAGGGTTCATGAAATATTACCTTAAATGAGAATGATTGGACCTACAAATAAGATCAAATATGATAGTAATTAAACCTAAAACTAATATCAATCAAATAAAAGTATAAAAGAAGACAAACTAAACTAAATTATAAAAAAATAGAGTTTGTAGAATTATTAAAAAAATAATACAAAACTCGAAGAGAAAAAATAAGATAACAAAAAATTAAAAATTATAATGATACCTTTAAGGAAAATAATTGAACTTACAAATAAGATCATATAAAAGTATAAAAGACAAAACAAATTAAAGTAGATTATAAATAATATGAAAGTAAAATATATAAAAGAGAAAAGGAAGAAGAAGTATTAGGAAAAAATAATAATAAAAAAATGATTAAAAAGAAGAACAAAAGAAAGAGTATTAAAATATAAAAAATAGGGCATAAATTTTTTATAAAGAAAACACAAAAATTGAAGAGAAAAAAGATAGACGAAAAAAAAGAATGTACCTCAAATAAGAATAATTGGACCTACAAATAAGATCAAATATGATAATAATTAAACCTAAAAATAATATCAATAAATAAAAGTATTAAAGAAGATAAAAATAAAGGATTAATTACTAATAGGTACACACTTTTACCCCTAATTACTACTAAATACATTGATTTAAAATAATTATTATTTAATACAAAATATTAAAGTAAAATACCAATTATAACCTTATAATCTCATACACTTTTAAACCACCAACCCTACCCCTCACCCACCCACCCACCGGCGTTGACCGTCAGTTGACCGGCCGTTGATCGATGCCGGACCACCACATTTTTTTGTTGCACACGCTTTTTTTTATGCACACACTTTTTTCTACTGCACACACTTTGCTACACACAATATTTATGTGCAGCACATTCGTAGGGGTAATATTGGAATATCACTATATATTTTTGTAGTTAGTAGTAATACTTTGTATGTTTGTATCCTATAGTAATTAAGGGTTTTTTTTGTGTACCTAGTAGTAATCCTCCCTAAAATAAACTAAACTATAAAAATAGAGTTTATAGAATTATTTAAAAAATACAAAAATAGAGAAAAAAAATAAGATAACAAAAAATTAAAAATTATAATGATACCTGTAAAGAGAATGATTGAGCCCACATATAGGATCATATATAAAAGTATAAAAGAAAAAATAAATTAGAATATATTATAAAATAATATTGAAGTAGAATCTATAAAAGAGAAGAAAAAGAAGAAACATTAGAGAAAAAAATAAAAAGATGATTAAGAAGAAGAACAAAAGAAAGAATATTAAAATATAAAAATTGAGTTAATAGAATTATTTAAAGCAAACACAAAAATTAAATGGAAAAAAAGAAAAAAAGGTATATATCTTAAATAAGAATGATTGGACCTAAAATAATATCAAATATGATAATAATTAAACCTAAAAACAAAATCAATCATATAAAAGTATAAAAAAGATAAAATAAAATAAATTACAAAAATAGAGTTTATAAAAGTATAGGATCATATATATAGGATCATTCTTTTTGGGCCTACATATAGGATCATATATAAAAGTATAAAAGACAAAACAAATTAAAGTATATTATAAATAATAATATTAAAGTAGAATGTATAAAAGAGAAGCATTAGAAAAAAAAAGATGATTAAAAAGAAGAATAAAAGAAAAAAAATATAAGAATATAAAAATTGGGTTAATAGAATTATTATAAAGCAAACACAAAAAAATGAAATGGAAAAAAAGACAAAAAAGAAGAGTATACCTTAAATAATAATGATTGGACCTATAAATAATATCAAATATTATAATAATTAAACCTAAAAATAATATCAATTAAATAAAAGTATAAAAAAAGACGAAATAAATTAAATTACAAAAATAGAGTTCATAGAATTATTTATAAAAACACTAAAATAGAAGAGAAAAAAAAGTAAGACAACAAAAAATTAAAAAATATAATGATACCGTTAAGGAGAATGATTAAAATGCATATAAATAAGATAAAATATGATAATAATTAAATCTAAAAATAATATCAATCAAATAAAAGTATAAAAGAAGATAAAATAAACTAAATTATAAAAAAAAGAGTTTGTAGAATTATTAAAAAATAACACAAAAATCGAAGTGAAAAAAATAAGATAACGAAAAGAAAAATTATAATGATATATTTAAGAAGAATGATTGAACCTATAAATAAGATAAAGTATAAAAGACAAAACAAATTAGATTAGATTATAAATAATATGAAAGTAGATTCGATAAAAGAGAAGAAAAAGAAGAAGTATTAGAGAAAAAATAATAATAAAAAGATGATTAGAAAGAAGAACAAAAGAATGAGTATTAAAATACAAAAATAGGGTTCATAAAATTTTTAGAAAGAAAACACAAAAATTAAAGAAAAAAAGATATACAATATATATATATATATATATATATATATATATATATATATATATATATATATATATATATATATATATATATATATATATATATATATATATATATATATATATATATGTGTGTGTGTGTGTGTGTGTGTGTGTGTGTGTGTGTGTGTGTATATATATATATATGTGTATGTATATGTATATATATACCTCAAATAAGAATAATTTGACCTACAAATAAGATCAAATATGATAATAATTAAACCTAAAAGTAATATCAATAAAAAAAGTATTAAAGAAGATAAAATAAACTAAATTATAAAAATAGAGTTTATAGAATTATTTAAAAAAAAATACAAAAATCGAAGAGGAAAAAATAAGATAGCAAAAAATTAAAAATTATAATGGTACCTGTAAGGAGAATGGTTGAGCCTACATATAGAATCATATATAAAAGTATTAAACACAAAACAAATTAGATTATATTATAAATAATATTAAAGTAGAATCTATAAAAGAGAAACATTAGAAAAATAAAAGATGATTAAAAAGAAGAAAAAAAGAAAAAATATTACTCCTTCCGCCCCATAAAGAAGTTCACAGTTACTGTAGATATAGAGTTTAAGAAAAAGTTGCTTTTTGGGGGTAATTTGGTATTTTTAGGTAATAAATAAATTATGAAGTGAGTTATGTGAGTTGTAAAGGGGTGGCTATTTTGAAATTAAAGTGTGTTGTGGTGTTATTGATTTGTATGTATTTCCATATTTAAGGGTGTGAATTTATTTATGGGACGAACAAAAATAAAAAGTGTGAATTTATTTATAGGACGGAGGGAGTAAAATATAAAAATTTGATTAATAGAATTATATTAATTAAGTAAAATAAATTACAAAAATAGAGTTTATAGAATTATTAAGAAATACACTATCGAAGAGAAAAAAAATAAGATAACAAAAAATTAAAAAATATAATGATATCTTTAAGGAGAATGATTAAACCTACATATAAATAAGATTAAATATGATAATAATTATAAAAAAATTTATAATGATACCTTTAAAAAGAATGGTTGAACCTACAAATAAGATTATATAAAAGTATAAAAGACAAAACAAATTATAGTAAATTATAAATAACATGAAAGTAGAATCTATAAAAGAGAAGAAAAAGAAGAAGTATTAGAGAAAAAAATAAAAAAATGATTAAAAAGAAAAACAAAAGAAAGTATATTAAAATAAAAAAATTGGGTTAATAGAATTACTATAAAGCAAATACAAAAATTAAATTAAAAAAAAACAAAGAAAAGAATATACCTTAAATAAGAATGATTGAACCTACAAATAATATCAAATATGATAATAATATAACCTAAAAATAATATCAATCAAATAAAAGTTTAAAAAAAGATAAATAAATTAAATTACAAAATAGAGTTTATAGAATTATTAAAAAACACTAAAATCGAAGAGAAAAAAATAAGACAATAAAAAATTAAAAAATATAATGATACTTGAAAATTACGGTTAAGATTAAAATTGAATTATTTTTAAATAAAGTAAAATTGAAAAAAATTAAAAAAAAAACGGAAATTTAGGTTTGCTTTTATATAGGTATAGCCTATCACTTTGACAAACCCTAGCATGCGCCTTGCTTATTTTTCAAAATTTGTGGCACCGCATGTGGCCCCCACCTTTCTCACCGCATAGTACAGCCTACAAAATTGTTATTTTTGTTTTGCTTTTGTTCTTTTTTATTATTTTCATTTTAGTTTTAGTTTTTTTTAAAATTAATTTTGAGGGTATAATTATAATTTTACCATTGTAATTTAGGATATATTCACTCTTAAGGTTTATGGTATAATTTGTAATTTTGCACTTGTAATTTAGAGTATATTTTAACCCTAAAAGGTATAATTGTAATCTACCCTAGTGATACAACATTAACTTAATTTTAATTAAGAAGGGTAAGGAGCATTAATAAAGGATGAGAAATTAAGTAGAAAGAGGTGATGACCACAAATTCTATCAATTCATTTGGTGGAACCGGTTCTACCAAGTTGCTCTCTATCACTTTATATTTATGTTATAAATGATTTATAAAATAGTATAATTAGACAGTTATATCTTTTCATTGATCAGATATCAATTACTTTCTATTAAAAATATTATTGCATTTTATCCGTTCTACTAAATATTCATGAAATAGTCTAATTGAATAGTTATTACTTTTCTTTAGTATTACTTTTATAAAAATATTATCATTTTTCAAATATAGCATAAGCCATAAACCGTTAATGAAATGGAGTAGTGCATTATTACTTTTCATTTATTGAGTATCACTTTTTCTCATTAAAGATCATCACTTATTATCCTTTTCACGTAAGTCATTAGTAAAACAGACCCACATAAGTTTTAACATTATGAATTGTTTATAACATAATTCAAATGAAAAAGTTATCAATTTTATTTTATCAATATTTTTATAATAAAAAAATCTGTTAATTTATATGAACAATATATTTTATGCAATTAATTTTATGTATATGCAGTTTATCTAGGGTTGGGGAAAAATACTGAAATTTTGGTATAACGCCTTTACCATATCGAAAAATATCGATTTCACCAAAATTTTAGGTATGCCGAAATTTTAGGTAAGGTATGATACCGTACTGAAAATTTTGGTACGATAAAGGTATATAAATGATCAATACCACGATATTTCGGTATATACCGAAATACCGCAAAATACTCAATTTTTTAGTAATATGATACGATATTACAATACTACATGATATATCCAATTATAATTATTATTTATATATTATATCTTTTTAATTAAATAATAATATATACACTATTTAATTAAAGATTAAATCTAAAATCCTACTGTATATTTCTTCATAATTATAAACGGGTGATAAAGTTTCTTTCATGATATCTTGTACTTCTTTTTCATTTACGTAATTCTACCCTATATAAAAATTTAAAAGTGTTTATTTTAATATAAGTTTTATATGATTTTTGTGTGGATTGTTTGAATATGTGTAATACTCACGAACAAGAATACTCGATCGTTGTAGCAGTATATCCTAAGAAATAAAATTATCGAACCACAAAGGAGTTAGGTTTGGACTAGTAAAATACGTGAGCTCATGTTTATGTTACTTTTGTAAGAATGATCGGGGGTTTTGAGTTCGATTGAGAAATAAACAAGTAAATCAAATAACAAGTAAAGACAATGACAAATAAGAGAAATAACAAGTAAAGATGGCTAAAATAAAAGAGAATAGGTGCTAAAGTTCAAGTAGGGAAAAACATGGGATTAGAAACATCCAAGCATACTCAATTCATATTATCATGCAAAAGGAATTCAACTCAATTGATGTAGATTAAGGGTGATCACGATTTTATCCTAAGCTCTCTTTCGGGTTACAAAGGTTGTTGATCCACTTGAGACTCCCAAAAGCACTTAAGATCAAAGCCCAACATTGACCTCTTCCATCTAGGTACTAATTAACTCCAAATTCTCCCTTAGAAGGTACTAATTGGAATTAACTCTCCCTTTTTGTGTACTAGAGCTAACGAATGGATTGGTTCCCCTCATCAAGTTCAAATATCCTCTCGGTCAAACCTAAACTCGATATCTATTCATACCTTTCTAATACTTTAGAGGGTCGTTTTCGTCTCACTCCAAGAAATATACACATGAACATCATGATAGCATTTAATTACCATAAATCAATCCATCGATCAACAATCCATTAAACCAATAATCATCCATGAATAACAAACCATGCCATCACAACATCAAAACAAATTAAAGCCCATGAATAGAAACCAACATCAATTAAGTCAAAAACCAATTTAATCTACATGATAATATAAACCTAATGTGCTCTTCATGTCCCTAATCCCACTAGAGGAATTAGCCTAACATGATAAAGGTAACAAAACACATGAATGTTTCATTACATATACCCATAGTTTCAAATCCAAAAGAAATACAAAATGAATGGATTCTTCCCTATCAATTTCTTGGAGAGAATCTTCTATTCTTCTTGATCTCCACCTCTAGCTCTTGAATTCTTAAGATCTTTAACATAAAAAGTGGAAAGGATGAAGTGTAGATGGGTGGATGAAGACTGGATGAAGATGATGGTGCAAAATGAAAGAAGTAGTGTGTGATGTGTGTGATGTGTGTGAAACAGTGAAAACCTGATGGACTGTCGCCGATCTATCAACATTTATATTTCCAACTTGCTATAATACTTCGTATAATGGCGAGTAGGGTCGTTTCCCAAGAGAGTGATTGTCGCTATTTTCACCTAGATTTTAGTGTCTTTTATGTTCATTTTCGTAGTTCTTTTTCGTATTTTTGTGTTAGTTGGTCGCGTTTTGTGTTTTCACCTAGATATGATAAGGAAGATGTAGAAAAAAGCGAATCTCAATTCGGAGTTGAAACGAGGAAGAACGAGCCAAAATAGTGAAGCAAACAGCACAATACGGCCAGCTGAGCCCAGCAACACGACCCGTGTCCAGTGGAGAAACACGGGCCGTGTACCAAACACGGGCCTATAACGGAAGCTGTGTGCGGAGGCCAGAAGACACAACACGGCCATCCCTGTGGCTGTGTGCGGCGCACGAGTCGTGCACTGTCTGAAGCTCGCCGTTGACCAGAATCCCAGACACGACTCGGGTCGTGTACCGTGCACAAGCCTGTGCTGTTGGTCGTGCGCGGACACCAGATTGCACGACACGGCCACCCCTGTGGCCGTATGCAGAGCTCGAGCCGTGTAGCAACAACTCGGGCCATGTGCAGAGCTCGAGTCGTGTAGGTGTAAATTCTGTCAAAAAATTAGAATCCTTCTAGAAGCTTCCCAAGGGGTATAAATACCCCTTTATTCAATATTTTACAATCAGATCCGAAAATTCCATCCTCTACTCATACATCACACACATTCCCTTCCATTTCCTACCACTATCTCCATCCACCTTCATCCATCTTGATCCATCTTCATCATCTCAATCAATTCTCCATCAAATCTTCATCCCTTCCATTGGGTGTGAGAGATCTCAAGAAATTAATAGCTAGAGAAGAAGATCCATGAGTATTGAAGATTTCCTACAAGAAATTGTTGGGGAAGATTTACATCTCTTTTGATTTTCTTTTGGATTTAGACTATGGATATGTGTATGAATCATTTATGTGTTTTGTTGCAATTATCATGACAGGTTAATCCGTCTAGTGGGATTAGGAACATGAAGAGCATATTAGATTTATATTATCATGTGGATTAAATTGATTTTTATTTAATTGATGTTGGTTTCTATTCATGAGATTTAATTGCTTTGAAATTGTGATAGCATGGTTTGTTATTCATGAATGTTTATTGGTTTAATGGATTGTTGATCAATGGATTATTTGTGGTAATTAAGTGCTATTATGATGTTCATGTGTGTATTGCTTGGAGTGAGACGGAAATGACCCTCTATAGTATTAGGAAGGCATGAATAGACATTGAGTTTGGGTTTGATCGAAAGGATATCTAAATTCAATGAGGGGAACCAATCCATTCGTTGGCCTTAGTACACAAAAAGGGAGAGTTTAGTTTAAATAGTACCTAGATGGAAGGGGTTAATGTTGGACTTTGATCTTAAGTGCTTTTGGGAGTCTAAAATGGATCAACAACCTTTGTAACCTGAAAGAGAGCTTAGTGATCACTCTTAATCTACATCAATTGAGTTGAATTCCTTTTGCATGATAATATGAATTGAGTGTGCTTGGATGTTTCTAATCCCATGTTTTTCCAAACTTGAACTTTAGCACCCATTCTCTTTTCTTGTTATTCATCTTTACTTGTCATTTTTCTTAATCGCTATTTTATTTATTAGGTTCTTTCTTTAGTTGTTAATCACTCTCAAAACCTCTATCATCATTACAAAAACAACATGAACATAAGCTCACGTACTTTGCTAATCCGACTCCTTTGTGGATTGATAAATTTGCTTGGGATATACTACTACAACGATCGAGTATTCTTACTCGTAAGTACTACACTACAAAATAGTCAAATAAGAAAATGGCGCCGTTGCCAAAGGGGAGTTTGATGGACTAGTCGAGTACTGTGTTATTGTTTTAGTTGTTCTTGATAAGGATACTTTTTATATTATTTTGTTTATAATTGTTGTTTATGGCCTCACTCTTTAAATTTTTGTAGGTGTTTTATGATCACAAGGTCAAAGGAAAATCAATCGATTTTTCCTTTGGATTTGGAGATAGAAAAGACCGCACGACAAAGGAAGCGAGAGAGACGAAAAGCTAGAAAAGTAAAGATGGAGAATCAACATGGAGAGAATGTCAATCATAATCTACCTCATGATCCATTACAAGATCAACGGGGGGTACAAGAAGGAGTACAAGAGGATCAAATGGAGATGTTTAGAAACTTCATTGCTCAAAACCAAGAGTATATGCAAGTGCTTGCCAATCAAGAAGCTCAAAGGATACTCCAACAACAAGAGATGCAAAGGCCTAGAGCAATTCGGGATTACTTCCAACCAAGAGCCATGCATAATATGGTTCCTCCGGTTCAAGCCAACAATTTTGAAATCAAGACCGGATTGATCAATAAGGTCAAAGCAAATCAGTTTGGGGGAGGTCCTCTTGAGGACCCAAACATGCATCTAGCTAGCTTCTTGGAGGTTGCAAATACCATTAAGATGAATGGAGTGTCGGAAGATGCTATTCGGATGAGGTTGTTCTCTTTTTCTTTAAGAGACAAGGCTAAGGTATGGTATCATGCAATTCCTTTAGGAAGTTGTAACACATGGGAAGATCTTGAGCAAAAGTTCCTAAAAAAATACTTTCCTCCTTCAAAGACACTCCAACAGAAGAGCCTTATCACTCAGTTTAAGCAACTTCCGGATGAAAGATTTTATGAAGCATGGGAACGCTACAAAGAGATGCTACGAAAGTGTCCTCAACACGATTTTCATGAGAATCAACAAGTGGCTTTCTTTTATCAAGGGTTGAGTCAACACAATTGGATGCATGTAGATGCCTCATCCGGAGGGTCTATATTTGGAGTGGATGCTATGAAAGCTATGGATATTTTTGAAGACATTGCAATGAAAGCTTATCAATGGCCTTCCGAGCGAGTAATGGGAGGTTATGCATTTGGAAAGGTAGCTCAAGTGGAGAGTGTTAATCAAGTGAAGAGTGATGTGTTCCAAAGTGAAGGAATGAAGGAATTCAATGAAGGCATCCATGCTTTAACAAAGCAATTGAATTTGATCACTCAAGGAGTGAGTCAAGAGGGAAGTACAAGTGTTAATTTGAATGAGGAGAGCAATGTTATGCAAAGTGTAGAGGATGTTGCCTATTTAGATAGGAGAATTACCATGGAAATTTCCAACATCAAGGGAATTTTCAAGGTAATTATCCTTCTAACCAAGGTAACTTTCAAGGAGGATATCAAGGGAAAGCTCGGGGGAGTAATTTCAATCAACCAAGTGGAGTTTATCAAGGTCCGAGGAAGCAAGATAATCTTTCCTACTCTAATACTCAAGCCGCCGTGTCATTTCCTCCGGGATTCGATCCGAGTGCTAAGCCGCCTAATGGAGAAGGTAAATCATCATTGGAAGAGACATTGCTAGCATTAATGAAAGAATCTCAAATGGAAAAGAGGGAGGCAAGGCTTGAGGCTATAGAATGGAAGAAAATAAGAAGAAATCCGACAGTTGGATATGAGCCTTTGAACATCAAATGTGGCAAATTGCTTCATCCGTTGGATCTCAACACCAACAAGGAAAATTCCCATCTACCACGGTAACTAATCCTAAGGAGCAATGTTTGTATGTTACCGTGTGCAACATGGAAAGTACTGTGGAGAAAGGGTTGGTGGAAATAACAAACATTTGTTCCAAGGTTGAAGAAGTAGTTTATGATGAAGCTTGGTATTTGGATGATGAAAAGATAATTGGTGAATTTTTGTCTTTGTTGGAGAATGAAAGTAAGTGTGATGAAGAGATGATGTTGAAACAAGATCATGACATTGTTGAAGTTGATGCTTCATTAAAGGTGGAAGACCCCGGTAAATTCATTCTTACTTGTAAAATTGGAAATGGGGAACACTTTAATGCTATATGTGATCTTGGTTCAAGCATTAATGTGATGCCTTTGGAAACTTTTGAAAAGCTTGGTATTGGGAAGTTGAAGGAAACGAATGTGGAAATCGGAATAATGGAAAGTTCAATGATAAAGCCCCATGGAGTTGTGCAGGATATGCTAGTGCAAATAGAGGATTTTGTATTTTCGGTGGATTTTATGGTAGTTGAGAAGCAAGCAGATCCTTTGATCCCATTAATTTTGGAAGGCCGCTTTTGGCAACCGCAAAAGCAAAATTTGACATGGATAAAAAGGAACTCACACTCCGATCACATGAAAGAGAATTGGTGTTATCAAACAAGAATTTAAAAGGGGGAAATCTTCATTTGAAGCCACCCATTAAGCCTCCGGATGTTCGAGATGAAGTGGTAAGTGCGATTTTAAAAGATGAAGAATTAACTAACTTTATGCTTGAAATTGCAGGAAATGTCTCTTCAAAAAGAAATACGCTTAGGGGAGATCCACATGTTGATTTGAAGATTGATAAAGGGCCTCCGGGATTTAAGAATGTGAGGAAAAGAGGAAATGAAGTGAGTTCAAGTGTTAAAGGAGCACAAAGTGTGGATAAAAAGGTTGTTAAAGAAATGTTTAAAGTGAAGATGAGATCCGATGGGGTCTTAGATTTCTCCGATTGTTAAGAGCTTAAACCCGTCCGGCTCGAAGACGTTAAACTTAGCGCTAAATGGGAGACAACCCATTCTTTTGTTATTTTGATGCTCTTCTCTCTACAATTTCTCTCCTCCTTCTCTCTAACCCTCCTCCTTGGTGTGCCTCTTTCCGGTGGGGGCAGGTTACGCTCTCCGGCGTAGATACCTGCCCCCCGCCACCCTTTTTTTCCTTTCCTTGTTTCTTTGCATTTGTCTTTCTTTCTTCCTTCACATCTGTGTGATTTTTTATTTTTCCATGCTTTCTGTTGCTCTCGCCGCTGCCGGATTCCCTCTCTTGTCAGTCTCGTCTAGCGCGGGCTTCCGATGCCTCTACCGATGGTAGCTAACTCTGCTAACCTGTGCTGCTGTTGTCCAACGTCTTTGAGCTGGAGTGCACTGCCGGAAGTCATTCGCCGCTGTTGGAGTCCCTTTATCTCCTTCACACCCTCCACCTGGTAGCATTGCAGGTCTAGATTTGGAACTCCTTCGCTCACGGCTTGGAGTATTGGAGTTTCTGACTATTTCCGGCATGAGCTCAACCTCTTTTTCATCCTTCCCCGCCTGTAGTAGCAGTATGATCTTCTCTGAACTGACATCCTGTCTACCAGAAATGTATGTATGGTGACGCTCACACGACAGTGCTCTCTCTTCTTTTCCGGCCGGTCTCACGCTGCTGGATTTTTCTACGGAGGGTAGTCGGTTTGCAACTTTCCAAGGCCTCATATCCACTATTCCTTCTGCTATGCCTGTCACCCCACATGCCTTGTTCACCCTCCCAGGCTTGAGGATAACTTTTTGGCTTTTCAGCCATTCTTTCCAACCGCCGTGCTACAATGGCTTCCATCCATCAGTGGCGGTTCTCCTACAGCTCGCCGGTTCTTTGTTGGCGACGTCTCCTGCTGCACTCTCTTCCAGGTGCCTTCGTGTTTTGCTTGCGTGTTGTTGATCTATCGTAGCTGATCTTCTTTTTGGTCCAGCGAGGTTCTCCTTGAAGCATGCTTTTGCTGCTTCTTTCCTCCGACGAGCAGCAGCTTTTCCCTCTTTCTGCCGTAGGTCCAACAGCCATCGATGGCTACATCTTATTGTGCCTCGACACACTCTTTTCTGACACCAGATCTGTCTGCTGCCTCCTTCATCGGTGACTTCATCTCTTCTTCACCCTGATCTCGAGGTGCTCGCTCATACCGTTGGACTCCTGCCCGGTCTTCGACCATTGCTGCTGTGCTTTGCTTGAGATGGAACTCAGTTGGTCGGACTGTTGCTGCTTGCGTTTACAGCAGCCTGCTCTTCTCTGCTCCCTTCAACCGGCGATAACCTGCTGGTTGATGTTTGCGAGTCCATGGTTCTCTATCTCCTTTCCAAGCGAGTGATACAGATGGTGGCATCTGACATGCTGGTTCGCGCCTCCAGTTTCACACGCTGCTTTGCTTCCTTTCCTCTTGCCGGTGCAGTTGGTGCTTCTTCCTTCTCATTTTCTATCTTCCAAGGCTGCTGTGGGCATCTCCAATCTCCGTCCGACCAATAGTCAGCTTTTCCGGTGTTTGCAGCTACATTGTGCCATCTGTTGAGGGCCCAGCCTCGTTCCGACAGCGTACTGCTGCCCATGCCCCTTTCCAGTTTGTGGTGGGCCCCTCCTTCCATCTTGGTAGCTTCTGCCCATGCTCCTAGTTAGTGGTGTGGACCCCTCCATTTGCTTGGATTACTCACTGTACTATGCTAATTCCGGTGTGGCCTCCCATACCTGTCGGCTAGCCCGACAGTTTCTCCTTCTTCCCACCCCTTTAGTGGGTTTTGTGTTGCCACCCACCTTGACTTTTGCTTAAGTTGAGGTGTGGTTCCCCTTTTGCTTTGGTTCCCCTTTAGCTTTGGTCTCCTCCATTGCTTCCTTTATCCAACTTGCAGAATCTCCACTCCGCCGCTTCGCTCGTATCGAGCTTTTTTTTGCTGCAGTGGGATTTTGCTTTGGTTTTCGTTTGTCTTTCACGTTGGCCTCCTTCATAACAACACTTTGTTTGTTCTCAAAGTAGGAGTAGGGCTATTCACTCTGGCGCGGCACTCCTCGTTTCTCATCCTACGCCCGTTACTGATCAAGCAGCCTGAGACTAGTCCTTTGTTCAACCAAAGATTTGTTCTGGATCAAGCAATCGTGTTGGTTTATCACTCGATTATTGTTGGATTTCATCATTTCCGCTCATCCTTTGGATTTCTTCTATGAGTTTGGACTTGGTTTTAATGATACTGGTGCAGATTGCGTTAGTAGGAGGAGTAGGGCTACACCCTCCAATGTGGTATTCATTAGCCCATTTGCTGATCAAGAGCCCTGGATCAGCACCTATTGTTCAGCTTCTAGTCCCAGTCCTATTTTAGTTATAGTTCACACTCATTTTTCCCATGATTATAGTTTGGTTTTATTGCTTCAGCAATTGCATTAGCTTCATTTATGTGTACTGTAACCTTGTTTTAGCTTTAGTTCCTTTTGGTTACTCAGAGCCACCTGTTTAGGCTCTTTTTGCTTGCCACCTGTTTTGGCATTTTTTAGATGGCCTCCCGTCCTGATCTCTTTTCTTTTCCTGTTTTCTCTTTTTCTTTTTTTTTTCTCTCTTTTATAATATTGCCTAGTTCAATGCTTTTTGTTTGTATTTTGGACTTGTAGCTTGATTGTGCTCATGGAGAAAAATACACATTGAAGAAAAGAGAAATGCTTCATGGATTCAAGTTGACATGTTCCACCACTTGTTGCAAACTTAATTCTCAACCCTTATCTTGAATTAAGTTTGGGGGGAGATTAGTGTGTGGTGGATATGACTTGATCCGTTTGGATGCATATGGTTCTCTACAAGAAGATCATCAATGGAAACTACAAGGGTAAGTCTCACCACTTTTAGCAAACTTAAGTCTCACCTTGTTTCGAATTAAGTTTGGGGGGAGAGTGTGTGGTATGACTCACCACTTGGATATGATTCTTGTAAAATTGGGTCAATTTTAAAAAAAAATTCTCATGAGCTTAGGTTTGATTTTGGTATGATTGGTGGTGTTGAAGTGCATGATAGTCCATATTTTAATGAAATTGTTACGCTAATGGTGTGTGTTGAGTATTTGAGCATAAATGAGAGGTATTGGAAGCATGATGGAGCTTGGAGCTAACACTTTCTTCTCCAAAGGCCTATTGAGGGAGCACTCTACACTATCACTTTTAAGTTGCTTGACATGTTTTGCTTTGGATTGTGGTGATTATCATGTTACTTCATATGTTTTGTTTATGGGAAGTTTACTTTCAATCAAAGATGTGGATGATTGTGAGCTTACTTGATTGTGGATGATTTGAATGTGTGCTTAATTTTCTTATGGATGATGGTGTTTTGTGTTTTTGTTGTGTCTTGTTTGTTGAGTCTTTATGTGTATGTTTTGTGTGTATTTTCATTTTTGTCTTGGGATGTTTTGGTGGTTTGTTTAGGGATGTCGTGAGTCATTTTTTAACGTGAGTGATGATATGTTGTAGTGATAAGTGATGACAAGTTATGATTAAGAATCTCTGCACTTTCAAATTGTGACATGTTTTATTTAACTTGTTCAATTTTGAGATGAATGTTGTGTAATAAGTTCCTTAAGGTCCAATGCATAAGCTTGTGAGTATTTGAGCCTCAACCATGCATACATGGTATTTCTTCATGAATGGATCGGTTGTGGATGATAAGTTAAAACTTGCTCAAGGACTATAGGAACGAGCCCAATTTGTGGAGATTAGTGACATGATCTAAGGCCATCCTTGTTATTTGAAGTTATTACCATATATTTCCCTACCATGAACATCATCCATAGTTAACCAATTTGAGCTTATAAGCTTTTTTATTGTGAATTTAGCACATTACAAGCCTTAAATTACCCACTCAAACTTATATATACCTTTGTGTGGGTGATTGAGGAGATGGTAGCTAGAAAGGATTGATTGATTAGCAAAAGAAGAAAAGGACATGGTAAACAAACAAGAAAAAGGATGAAAAGAGCAAAACAAGAATGCACATGCAACCTCAAAGCAAGAAATGAGCAAATCAACATCAAAATGCTCAAGTAAACAAAATTTAAAGAAAGGAAGCATGCATCAAAAGAAGCTCAATCCAAGGAAAGTTAATGAATAGTGCTTGAGATTGTAAAGATAAGAAAGGAAGAAAGAAAAGTGAAGAAGTTGGAGAAATTGGCCATCTCTTCGATTACTTACACATGATTAGTCACTCTTACCTATATTCTTCCTATCCTACCAAAGAGCCTATCATTACATCCTAATTAAAAGACCTTTTTGATCACTAATGGAAATTTTGGTGGTTTGTGAATGTAGTCCACGAGCAAGCTTATAGCGAGTCGAGCTAATCGATTAATGAGTGCGATTTACCCTATTTCAAAAGAGTGTTGAGAGACATCGATATCCATTATGAGGCTTGGACTTAAAAGGAACTATATTACACTTTATTCTCTTTGATTGAACTTGTTAATCTCTTATGTCATGATTTTAATGTTGTAGTATGACTTAGCATAATTTGTAGTTATTATTGCTAACGATGTGTTATTATTTATGTTCATTTAGTATTTTTCCTAGGTGAAAATTTCTCCTCTTGGTTTGTTATTTTCGTTGCTCGTGGACGAGCAACACCTTAAGTTTGGGGGATTTGATTGTCGCTATTTTTACCTAGATTTTAGTGTCTTTTTATGTCCATTTTCGTAGTTCTTTTTCCGTATTTTTGTGTTAGTTGGTCGTGTTTTGCGTTTTTATAGATTTTTGTATTTTGTGTTTTTATGGAAAAAGCGGATCTCAATTCGGAGTTGAAACGAGGAAGAACGAGCCAAAACAGTGAAGCAGACAGCACAACACGGCCAGCCGAGCCCGGCAACATGACCCGTGTCCAATGCAGAAATACGGGCCATGTACCAAACACGGGCCTGTAACGGAAGCCGTGTGCGGAGGCCAAAAGACACAACATGGCCACCCCTGAGGCCGTGTGCAGCGCACGAGCAGTGCGCTGTCTGAAGCTCGCCATTGACCAGAATCCCAGACACGACTCGGGCCGTGTACCGTGCATGGGCCTGTGCTGTTGGTCGTGCGCATACACTAGATTGCACAACACGGCCACCCCTGTGGCCGTGTGCAGAGCTCAAGCCGTGTAGCAGCAACTCGGGCCGTGTGCAGAGCTCGAGCCGTGTAGGTGTAAATTCTGTCAAAAAATCAGAATCCTTCTAAAAGCTTCCCAAGGGGTATAAATACCCATTTATTCAACATTGTACAATCAGATCCGAAAATTCCATCCTCTACACACACATCACACACCTTCCCTTCCATTTCCCACCACCATCTCCATCCACCTTCATCCATCTTGATCCATCTTCATCATCTCCATCAATTCTCCATCAAATCTTCATCCCTTCCATTAGGTGTGAGAGATCTCAAGAAATCAATAGCTAGAGAAGAAGATCCATAAGTATTGAAGATTTCCTACAAGAAATTGTTGGGGAAGATTTACATCTCTTTTGATTTTCTTTTGGATTTAGACTATGGATATGTGTAATGAATCATTTATGTGTTTTGTTGCAATTATCATGATAGGCTAATCCGTCTAGAGGGATTAGGAACATGAAGAGCATATTAGATTTATATTATCATGTGGATTAAATTGATTTTTATTTAATTGATGTTGGTTTCTATTCATGAGATTTAATTGCTTTGAAATTGTGATAGCATGGTTTGTTATTCATGAATGTTTATTGGTTTAATGGATTGTTGATCAATGGATTATTTGTGGTAATTAAGTGCTATTATGATGTTCATGTGTGTATTTCTTGGAGTGAGACGGAAACGACCCTCTATAGTATTAGGAAGGCATGAATAGACATTGAGTTTGGGTTTGACCTAAAGGATATCTAAATTCAATGAGGGGAACCAATCCATTCGTTGGCCTTAGTACACAAAAAGGGAGAGTTTAGTTTAAATAGTACCTAGATAGAAGGGGTTAATGTTGGACTTTGATCTTAAGTGCTTTTGGGAGTCTAAAATGGATCAACAATCTTTGTAACCCGAAAGAGAGCTTAGTATACATTAGTGATCACTCTTAATCTACATCAATTGAGTTGAATTCCTTTTGCATGATAATATGAATTGAGCGTGCTTGGATGTTTCTAATCCCATATTTTTCCATACTTGAACTTTAGCACCCATTCTCTTTTCTTGTTATTCATCTTTACTTATCATTTTTCTTAATCGCTATTTTATTTATTTGCTTCTTACTTTAGTTGTTAATCACTCTCAAAACCTCTATCATCCTTACAAAAACAACATGAACATGAGCTCACGTACTTTGCTAATCCGAACATAACTCCTTTGTGGATTGATAATTTTTCTTGGGATATACTACTACAACGATCGAGTATTCTTGCTCGTAAGTACTACACTACAAAATAGTCAAACAGAGAGTAAAATAAATTTTGATTAAATTGAAGCGTTAGATGCAATAAAATAAATAATGGGGGAGGGGGTTGTTATTTTGGTGACAATATGAAAATAACACAAAATGATAAATCAACTCAAAATTTAAAATGACAAAATAGGTGGAAATTAATTTATAAAATTAATAAGAGATAAAAGCCTAGTTTAGGATATCGATCCCCTCCCATTTACTAATTTAATCAATTACTGGAATTTAAACATCTAGCCTGAGCAAACTCAAATCCCTAGGTTGACGGTACGACCAATCAACCCGAATGTTCTTACGTTCATCAACTAGGGTACGACCACTAAATTAAACTATCTACAAGTGACCCTATGGATTCAAACTCGTAGATGCATTAAAACTCTAAACGTAGAATTACTAGGCTATGAAAACCGGCTAGGAATCATACAACCTAGATCCCATTACACCTAGAGGGAACAACCTCTATTTGTTACTTAATCCAATCCCTACAATAATTACGGATTGTAGTTCATAGAATAATTGTAAAATAATCAAATAGTTGATCAAGCTAAATTAATTATCAAACAACCATTAAGAACATTAAAGCATGTAATAGAATAAACTTACACAAAAGATTCAATGTACAACCCTAAATAATTCATAAAACTATCAACAGGAGGTTAACGAAATCCTAAACTAGAGAAGGGAACTAGCCCCGCATGCTCATAACGAAAATAGACTTAAAGTAGAAGGAACTGTAGATGTTTGACGATGATCTTCACGTCAACCTGCCCACTGCTCCCTCTTCTCCAAGTCTCCAAAAGAGGAGGACCTGGGGTTTTTGTTGTGTGTGATGTTGTGTTGTGTTGTATTGGAGTGGATGCTGAATTGTGGGTTGTTCTTCCTCTATTTATACTTTTGGAAAGGGACACAACATCACATGCATCCATTCCTCTTTAATGGCTTCCCATGTTGCTCCATGCTCCCACTTCTCTTGCTTGTTGTTGCCCATGCTTCCACTTCTCTTTGCTTGCTGCTTTTGCAAATTATCATGCCACTCTTTCCAATCTTTGTCCTTGTCTAATCTGCCTTGAAGAATCTATGGCATGTTTGGTGCTTCATGTGTCCCATGTGGAGTGTATTATCTTCCTTTTTCCCCATGTGTGCACTACTTTGCCAACTTGCATGGCTTGTTCGAAGCAAGGTGTTTAGGTCGAACCGACTTGCACCTTCTCATCGTTTCGTATATAACTTCCACATCCGAGTTCCGAATTGCGTAATTCTTAGACTCACGTGATCCTAACTTCCTTGGCTTTCAATACATGTAATGAACTTCCAAAAACACCAAGATTTGAATGTGCAATAAGCTACAGAAAGTAGCCAACAATTCTGTTCGGCACCCCTTGCGCGTTGTCACCATTTTGCTCATAACTTCTCGTTCGGAACTCGATTGGTCTGTTCTTTGCACCAAAGCGACCCTCTCTTCAGTGGCTTTCCAACCTTATAGAACACTATTAGTTTTGATCTCCACAATTAACACAGCATAATTATGAAATTGGACATGTGTTTTTCATTATCCTTGCATGCATGGCACCTTTTCTCCAATCTTGCACTTTTGATCCCTATCAAAACACAATAAAATACCTTAGTAGCACCTTTTAATCAATAATAGTTCAAAGTAATAATGTATGTACAAATAATAGCAATTATATACTCAAAAAGGTATCAAATTGGACCCGAAAAATGCATGAATTTCCACTCTCATCAAATCCCCCCAAACTTAAGGTGTTGTTCGTCTTCTAACAACGAAACATCAAACCAAGAGAATAATGAGATGGAAAGTCATGTTCAAAGGTAAGGATCAAAATGTCAACTATGCCTTTAACAAATGTAATCAATCTCAACTTGGTTCACATAACTTCAAGTTCAAGAGTATCAATTCATTCAAAATATGCAAGTTAAGATAATTACTTTACCAATTCAAGTGTTCAATTCACCTATGCTCACATGATATATATAGTATAACTCTCACGCTCATGGTGTATAAAGTTTACACCGCTAAGGTTATATATATGTGCTCTCAAATTCAATTCAAGTATATGCGTAACCATAAGCTTGCCAATTGTCTCAACTCTCCTTTTACTTATAGTCAGCAAATTATGAATCAAAAAGGTCTTTTTATTTGGTTGTAATGTAGGCTCTTTGGAAAAGGTAGGAATACATGGATAATTGACTCAAAACTTGGATCAATCAAGTTGTAGTTTATCATGATTTTTCATTTTTCATCACTTTCATTACAGTACAATTTCTTCTCAATTCCAAATTATTCATTTCTTTCCTTCAACCACAAGAATGAGAGAGTATTTTTTTTTCTTTTCTTTCAGCATCGGAAGTATTTAATTTGTGCACTACCCCACTAATAATTTTTCTTCTCTCTATTTTTTTTTCTTTTTAACTCCTTTTCCTTTCTTCTTATTTCTTCATCTTCCTTTTTAACTCCAACATATTCAACATTCTTCTTCTAACCACTTCAACAATTATTCAATTGATCCAAGTAGTACAAGGAAAAATCAAATACTGATTAAGCTCAACGGGTTATTCAAAGAATGGATTTTTCAAAGCTCAATAAGTTGACTAGGGATTTAATGAATTCAGGTAAAGTACATGGAAAAGGTGGGCTAAAAATCAAAGATTGCCTAATATCATTTTCATAATTCACTAGACTATTCCTGAATATTCAAGGAGACTTAAGGCAAGTTCTAGAATACACATACAAGAATGATACGCTCAAGAATGAAAATATCATGCATCATGTGACATGATTTAAAGGCTCTAATCTCACTTGACTTTTTCATAGAATGAACGAGCACTTTCAAAGGCTGTGCATACATCATAACAAACACATTAAGAACTTCAAGTACTCAAGAATTGAAGCATGTTCCCTTTATCAAGTATAATCAACATCTTGTTAAAGGCATCATGAAAGCTTATGGATCTCATGAAATTCAAGTTATGGAAATTTAAGCTCCTGCTCCTCACTTAAAGGACTTCAAAACTCACAGAAAATATTAGAGTAAGGAACGAAGTAACCTGATTTCAATTTCTTTCACATCTTGCAAGTTCCTTATGTTTTTCAACTTGGTCAAGCGTATGCCTCAGATAGAACTCACTTTTTTTTTCGCTTCAATATCTTCTTGATCAATAAAGCTCAAACACAAAACTTATCCTCACATGAGAGATAACAATATCAGAGACAAAGCATTAAGGGACACCCAAAAATGAACAAAAACACACCAGATATCAAGACAATGCAAAGTAAACATACCAGAGTGCGGATGGAGTGAAGAACAACACATCCCCCCAAACTTAGACGAAAACATGAGTTGAGTCTAAGTTTAAAAGGATGTTGTTACCTTATATGTAAGCGCGCACCATGATATAATTAATCTCGCACAAGACACAACAAACAAAATAGAATAAAAGCAATAAAATAGTGGGTTGCCTCCTACTCGGCGCCTCTTTTTATTGTCGTTGGCTTGACTTAGGTAAGGAGTATGTCATCAACTGTTGACCAAATCATCCAACTCCATTTGGTCCACCTCAACCTTCTGGACTCCTTCATGATACTCCTTAAGTTGGTGCCCGTTAACTTTGAAACTCTTTTCAGAGTTTGCGCTTCTTATCTCAACTGCACCATGAGGAAAAATATTAGTCACAATAAATGGACCAATCAAAGGAGAACGCAACTTTTCAGGAAATAATTTAAGCTTTGAATGATAAAGTAAATGATATGTTGTCGTCGGCCTACCAAAATATAATTTATTTCCGACTTACTATAATACATAGTATAATGGCAAGTACGGGTCGAACCACAGAGAGTATTATGAATTTTAATTAAATCAATGTATTGCAAACATATAACATAAATAAAAAGGGGGGTTTTGTTTGATGGAAAGTTGAAAATAACAAAAGTAAAATTAATTCAATACTTAAATAACAAAGTAGATGAAAATTATTTATAAAATAACCAAATAAGAAAAGCTTAGTTTAGGATGTCGATCCCCTCCTGTTTACTAAATTAATTAACTATAAGAATTAAACATCTAGCCTAGTGCACAAACTCAAATCCCTAGATTGACGGTACGACCAATCAACCCGAATGTTCTTATGTTCATCAATTAGGGTACGACCTATAAGTTGAACTATCTATGAGTGACCCTATGGATTCGAACTCATAAACGCATTAAAACTCTAAACATAGGATTACTAGGCTACGAAATCCGGCTAGGTATTATACAACCTAGATTTTATTACACCTAGAGGGAATTATCTCTATTTGTTACTTAATCAAATTCCTACAACAATTATGGATTGTAGTTCATAGAATAACAGTAAGCAATTGAATAATTAATCTAGTTGATCAGGCCAAAATAATTATTGAATTACTATAGGAACATCAACGCATGTAATAAAATAAACTTGCACACAAGATTCAACATAAAAATCCTAAATAATTAAATTAATTATTCAATAGGAGATTCACGAATCCTAAACTAGAAAAGGGGATTAGCCCCGCATGTTCATAACAAAGACGAAATTAAAATATAAAAAATAAAACCGAATGATGTCCAATGGTGTTCTTCTGGTTCACGCCAATCTCCTTCTGTTCCTCATGTTCCTTTTTTGTTCTGATCGTGTTCTCCTCTCCCCCAAAAATATCGTGTATTAGCGTCCCAAAAATAATTAAACATTATCTCCTCCCTAAAATATCTCTATCTTGTTCCCAAAGTAATCTTGATTTCTTTCCTTATCTTTTCTTCCATAAATATCTTCAAGATCCTCTTCATATCTTTTATTCTCTAAATCAGATTTACCATGATTTTTTTGTGGTTCAAATGCTGGAATACATGGGAAATACGTAGGAATTTTCCAGTTGGACTTTCCTTAATTATCCTGAATTTTTGCAGGTCCCTTCTGACACTGAGGGGGTCAGTGTCAGCCTATCTGGCAGCAACGAATTTCCTGCACAAAACAGCCCGTTTCTCATCAATTTTACAACATAAAGGCTTCAACTAACCAAAGATAAGATAACTCAATTTAAGTAACCAAGTTAAAACATATAACAATCAAATAACCATGAATTCTAACCAATTAATTGTGCTAAAATATGACTTATCAAATCTCCCCACACCTAAACTTTGCTTGTCCTCAAGCAAATCAAAACAAAAGATGATAGCGTATAGAAAACCAAGGAACATCATCTATTAAGGTAAATGAAAATCACACACTTAAAGAGAAAAGTAACCAATGAGCATTCGGAACTAAATGAAACATGACTCTTCACTCAAAGTTTGCAACTTTCATGGCATCAAATCTTTTCAAAATTCCATGGCCTCACAAAGATTCACTCAACAACACTTAAATGTATGATTAAGGTAGCAAGATCACTAAAAAATTGAACAGGAACAGTCATTACCATAGGCTTGCTCCCAAATCAATTCTCCACCAATTTTGGATGAATCATGTGCAATAATCAAAGGGTCTTTGATAGGGTTGTAATGGGGCATTAGGTCAGGGTAAGGTAAAAAGAGAGATAAGAATGGTTAAATACATCATTTCACAACATGTGATCTTTACAAATCAAAACATTCTTCATCACCCCAACTTTTTATTTCCACAACACCCTTTTTTCTTGCACTTTTAATCTCCCCACACCTGCTCCTTTTCAACAATTGGAACAGCAGGTGCAACGCTTGAAAATAATCACTATTTTCTAAACAATTTCAGCAACTCAATACAAACAGTTCTCTTTGTCCCTTTCTTCTTTTTCTGTCTTTTTTTTTCATCCAACCTTCCTTTATTTTCTTTCTTTTTTTTTCTTCTCCAATTTTTTTATCAACTTACTCCCCCCTTCATCATCAACCACAAAGTATTTCTCAAGATCACATATGGCAAAGTAATGAAGGGTTCAAATAGAAGAGTTAAAGAAAGAAATGAGAATTCAAGGCTAATTTATGTGCTCATAATCCAAAGAAAAGGCTCAGGCTCAACGTGGCTTCCCTAAAGTTCATCATACTAAGGTGGGACAATTTAAGCCAAGAGGATTAAACCTAAGTGCCCTTATCATTTTATCACACACAACCAGTCACATGATCTTGAAATGCATTCAAAAGAGCAAGTTTTAGAATGAGCAATTCAAATTCAATGCACTCAAGAAAGGAATTCAATGGAGCTTATAGATGATAGCTCATTAAGGCTCAAAAGCTCACAAAAATAGGGTATAATTTGCCATGAAATTCGAAATAAAATCAACCACTACAATCACAAAAATTTTATAAAGAAACTCAAATTTCAACAACTCCTAAACATCACTGCTACCCTCTCAATCATGCATTACTCTCATCACCTCAAAAGATCTTTGTTCCTCAATTATCCAACTCCACATCAATATAAAATTCAGAGGACAATAAGAACAAAATATGAGACAAGAAATTGAGCAACTTTATACCACTTTTCTACCCCAATTTTCATATAAAATCCCTCCCCACACCTAAACGTTTGCTTGTCCCCAAGCAAAATACAGTATAAGAAAGACTAAACATGTAATTGGGTAGAATACACCTGATTCAGTTTTGGGTAGAGCTTTGACCACGATCAAGCTTTGCAATTTGTATCACAGCTGCTAATCACAATAGAAAATTAAGAGTGAACAATCAGACAATTTATTGAAAATAAAATAAAATAAATTAAATTAAAATAAAAAAAAATAAAGCTAGAAAATTGGGTTGCCTCCCAATCAGCGCCTTTTTTATTGTCGTTGGCTCGACTTAGGTAAGGTGCATCTTTCAAATCTGAAGAACTTCCTTCAACTCCATCCGATCAACCTCAACAGTGCGAAACCCCTTATGATATTCCTTAAGTTCATGGTTCGGCCCCAAGAATGAGGACTTCAAGTGTTCGGGAAACTCTTTTAACTCTAATTTTGGCACTTCACCAAGCTTTTCTTTTCTCGATTTTTTCTCATGCTCTTTCATGCTTCCATTTGCAATGATGGTGTCGAAGTTATCCCTGCGAGTTAGTTCAAAATAATCCTGCACCAAAGGCTCAACAACATTCAAAGCAAAAACTGAATTAATGTATTTAGGAGAGTTCACAGGCAATTTAATAGAAGCTACATCTAATGTGCTTGGTCTCTGAGAAGAACTATGCAAAGCATTGACATAGTGATTCAGCTCCTCATTGTCCCATCTTTCAGCATCCTCCTTCATAATTTCATACTTAATTACTGTATCTAATGCATCCCTACTAGTTAGTTCGCAGTGTTCCTGGACAATAGGATCAATAGTACTCACAACAGAAAGTAGGTTAGCATCATAAGGATATTTAATATCATCATATATGTTAAATTTGATGATCTGCCCATCAAATTCCATCGTTAGAGTACCTTCACTCACATCTATCTTAGTGTAAGACGTGTTGAGGAATGGTCTCCCTAACATAATAGGAGTGGAATTCGAAGGGTGGTCATTCATTTCTAACACATAAAAATCAACAGGGAATATGAGTTTATCTACCTGAACAAGAACATCCTCAATGACTCCATCTGGGTATACCTGGCTTTGATCAGCAAGTTGAATGACAACTCCAGTCTTTTTCAACTCTCCCACACCCAGCTTCTCAAACACTGATCGAGGCATCACATTGATGGACGCTCCAAGGTCCAACATAGCTCTCTCCACCTTACAATTCCCAATCTTGCAAGGAACCACAAACATTCCAGGGTCTTTGCGCTTCTAAGGTAACGTTTGCTGGAAGACAGCTGAAACGTTATCTCCTATCACCACTTTTTCATCTACTTTCAAATTCTTCTTGTTGGTGCACAAATTCTTCAAGAACTTAGCATATCTCGGAATCTGCTTGATCGCCTCAAGAAGAGGTAAGTTGATCTGCACTTTCCGAAACACTTCAAGTAGCTGCTTATCCTTCTCAGTGGTGTCCGACTTCCTTATCCTATTTGGAAAAGGCAAATGGTTAATGTTAAAAGGAATAGGGTCAGAATTTTTAACTTGATTTTTTTTCGACCTTCTG
The DNA here is from genome assembly GCA_023678885.1 of Pogostemon cablin. Taxonomy (NCBI): domain Eukaryota; kingdom Viridiplantae; phylum Streptophyta; class Magnoliopsida; order Lamiales; family Lamiaceae; genus Pogostemon; species Pogostemon cablin. The sequence goes on from CM042967.1 coordinate 28,787,861, forward strand.
ACACTGAGGGGGTCAGTGTTAGTGTTACGTTTCTGCACATCCGACTTTTCTGTCCCAAACTGATCAGACTGATCCTCCACTGTTCTAGTAGGTTTTTCATCATCTTTTTCCATGTCTTGGTCAGGCTTTTTGGGCGGTGCAACTTCCTCCAACTGTTTCCCACTCCGCAAGGTAATAGCACTCACATTCTTAGGATTAACCTCCATTTGTGAGGGCAGCTTTCCACTATTTTGAGCCTGCATCTGGCCTACAGTTGTAGCTAATTGGGTTACTTGATTTTCCAAGTTTTGGATTGACGATTGAGTTGTCATCTTCAAGTCCTGAATGGATGATTGTGTCATCTCTTGGAATTTGAGATTATTTGCAGCCATCACTTTCATCATTTCCTCGAATGAAGCTCCAGAACTTGAACCACCTTGTTGGTAATTTCCACCATCTTGAGGGTAATTTTGTTGCCTATTCACCACTCTCTGCTCTTGAAACTGTTGTGGCCCCCAATTTACTCCTTGTCCACTACCATACCTCAAATTGGGATGATCTCTCCAACCCTGATTGTAGGTTTGACAGAAGGGATCATAGGGTCGCCCCATGGCGTTTACTTGCTCCTCACTAGGTGTAACCCTGCAATCAAGAGTAGAGTGATCGTTAGTTAAACAATATTGGCAAGATGGAGGATTTACCCATTTTCCTTTAGCAAGATTCTCCACAGCAAGTGTCAACTTGTTCAAAGTTTCCTCCAACTTAAAATCATGGACCTCCTTCACTTCTCTAATCGATGGATCACGTGTGCCAAACTGTTGAGTGTTGGCAGCCATGCTAGCAATCAGGTCTCTAGCAGCAGTAGGTGTTTTCATCATGAATGCTCCCCCGCTAGCTGCATCAAGCATGTTTCGATCCATGATCGACAACCCTTCATAGAAGTATTGCAATAGCAACTGATCGCTTATCTGATGCTGGGGGCATGCTGATGTGAGGCGTTTAAACCTCTCCCAGTACTCATGTAAACTCTCCCCTTGCATCTGACGAGCTCCAGATATCTCCTTACGCAACACAACAACTCTAGTGGCCGGAAAGTAAGTTTGGAGAAAAAGTTTCTCCATTTCAGCCCACGTATTAATCGATCCGGGAGGGAGATAATACAACCAATCTTTCGCCATGTCTTTCACTACAAAGGAGAATGCCCTAAGCTTGACCATTTCCTCCATCACTCCAGTTGGTTTCATGCTCATGCATACCACCGAGAACTCCTTCAAAAACTTGTGAGGATTTTCACCTGAAAGACCGTAGAAAGCAGGACATAAGTGAATCAATCCTGATTTCAATTCAAATGCAATATTTCCAGTAATCGCAGGAAAGTTAATGCATAATGGCTGATGGACTACATCTGGATTTGCCAATTCATTCAAGGTTTTTTCCTCATTTCCAGCCATGTTTTCCTCTCCCGACTCAGATTCTGCAGTATCTTCTTCCTCCAAATCAGAAAATTCAGAATTCTCCTCTTCAAGATGAAGTGGACCAGCTGCAAGTTCAACGTCAGTAAGGTTTTCTACGGTTTCGCTAATGGACGAACTTGTTTCCTTCTTCTTTCGGGATTCCTTTCTCAACCTCCGGGCAGTTCTCTCAATTTCAGATATGTATTCAAGTTATTTTTTACCTGAATATTGAGTAATCATCCGCAGAAAATTTTTTTCGAAAACAGTGGCCTTCTGACAATGATGGGGTCAGTGTCAATGTAACTGAAAAATTCGAAAATTTCAGAAAATTTCAAAAAAATTCCAGCACCTGTAACAATGCAAAATAATGTCAGAAACACAAAAAATTTAATAAAATTCAATTTTACTTCCCGAGCAAACGGCGCCAAATTTGCATAAATTTGATATGTTGTCATCGGCCTACCAAAATATAATTTATTTCTGACTTACTACAATACATAGTATAATGGCAAGTACGGGTCGAACCACAGATAGTATTATGAATTTTTATTAAATCAATGTATTGCAAACATATAACATAAATAAAAAGGGGGGTTTTGTTTGATGGAAAGTTGAAAATAACAAAAGTAAAATTAATTCAATACTTAAATAACAAAGCAGATGAAAATTATTTATAAAATTAACCAAATAAGAAAAGCTTAGTTTAGGATGTCGATCCCCTACCGTTTACTAAATTAATTAACTACAAGAATTAAACATCTAGCCTAGTGCACAAACTCAAATCCCTAGATTGACGGTACGACCAATCAACCCGAATGTTCTTATGTTCATCAATTAGGGTACGGCCACTAAGTTGAAATATCTATGAGTGACCCTATGGATTCGAACTCATAAACACATTAAAATTCTAAACATAGGATTACTAGGCTACGAAATCCGGCTAGGTATCATACAACCTAGATTTTATTACACCTAGAGGGAATTATCTCTATTTGTTACTTAATCAAATTCCTACAACAATTACGGATTGTAGCTCATAGAATAACAGTAAGCAATTAAATAATTAATCTAGTTTATCAGGACAAAATAATTATTGAATTACTATAGGAACATCAACGCATGTAATAAAATAAACTTGCACACAAGATTCAACATAAAAATCCCAAATAATTAAATTAATTATTCAACAGGAGGTTCACGAATCCTAAACTAGAAAAGGGGATTAGCCCCGCATGTTCATAACAAAGATGAAATTAAAATATAAAAAATAAAACTGAATGATGTTCGATGGTGTTTGATGAGAGTGGAAATTTACTACTTTTCGGTCTCATAAATACCTTGTTTTAATTAGAAAAAGCCATATATTCATGTGAGATTGCATGGTTCATATATTTTGTATGATTATGGTGTTACTAAGTTATTTTGTTGTGTTTTGGTAAAAAAAATGATCAAAAATGTTAGGTTGGAGAAAAGGTGTTTTTGTGGGAAAGATTCATTGTTTCGGAGCACATTTTGGAAGTTGAATTGGTGTACTCTAAGTCCCAAATGCATTGATATGGCTAGAATAAACTTTGGAGGACAAAAAGGCATCAAAATGAAGCAATTCGACTTGGTTCTACGTTGATTCGACCAAAGGAATCAGTCGAATAGACCTTGTCGAAGTCGAATGAAGCTGCCGGAGGAACAGAAGGCCAATTCGACCTCCATTCGAGCTGGAGTATAGGTCGAATTGGTGATGTCGTGGTCGAATGAAGCTGCTGAAAGAAGAACAAGCCCATTCGACCTTTAGTCGACCAAGCTTGAAGGTCGAATGACAAGCGTCGTGGTCGAATGGCGCCGCTGGATGCTGCCGACACCTCATTCGACCATGACATGCTCCATTCGACCAGAGGTGCTGGTCGAATGATGGTCGAATGAGTTCTATTCATGTCGAATGATGCTCGAAGTGCCATTTTTTTCACCCCATTCGACCACGACTGCCTCCATTCGACCAGCAGGCCTGGTCGAATGACCTTTCAGCAGGTCGAATGAAGCGTCTGATGTGCAGAACAGACTGTATTTTTCAATTATTCACCTACCGGTGGTTAGTTGCCGACGTCCACCTTCCATCTACCTTCCAATCAGCCAAGAAACAACACCATACAACATCTGATACCTTGTGATTCATGGAGAAGCATCAAACAACCATATACTTGCATTAAAAATGGAAATGAAAGTGATGTAAAAGCATCTCCACCTACAAGAACACTTGTTTTATGCATGGAAGATGCTTTCAATGACTCACCACCACCTGCCAATCCATTTGTTTATGCATGAAAGATGCCTTCTTCATCATTCAAGTCACCAACAAGGCATCTATGGGAACACTATATAAAGGGCAGCAACACAACACCATTGAAATCATCTCAACACCATTCCACACACAACACAAGTCACAAATAAAGAGAGAAGAGTGGTGTGCATTGTTTGCAGCAGCAAACAACGAAGAACAGCAGCTGCAACGAAGGTCAACCAGCTGCAAGGAGAGTTCTTGTGCAATCAAGGAAGCAACACAATCGAAGATAAGTGGAGAATCGAAGAACACGTGACACTAGATTCTTGTATTCTTTTCTTTAAATCTTTTCTTGTGTTTATTGTTATGCATTGCTTAGCCATGAATGTTGTGATCAACTTCATGAGCTAACTTCATTTATATTTCTAAGGTGTAGGGGTAATGTAATTGAATTGGAAACTTAGATAACTATTTTGAAATTCATGCTATTAATATTCTTGTTTATATGACTCTATAAGACCTTGTTAATACGTGTGTAACGTCTTCATAATACGCCATTGACATTGCCCGTGATGCATGGTATATTGTGTTAGCAAGTGTGCACACGTTATTAATATTGTCTACTTACTGGGGATTATGGTAGTTTGCCCGTGAACACGATAATCCTAAGGGCCGGTAAACAAGATACTTGATTATTCTAGTGGAACAATGCAATTAGGAAATCAAGTAGGGAGTGAATAAGTGTGAGTAGTACTTTCAGAGAATATATGTTAGTCGAGTTGGCCGTCCGGAGGTTTGTTAAATTCGCCTTATTAGTATCTAGTCAGGGGGCTCATAACTGTTCACGCATCATTTCTTATGATGTATTTCCATAAAAATAGCATGAATAAAAAATAGGACGTCTAGGGAACCAAATCAATTGCATTACACCCGAAACCTTAGAGCTATTACTTTTCTCTTGATAAATCTTTAATACTTCTTATTTCTACTATTTATTTGTTAATTGCCATTTAAATTCTTAAATATTTATTAAATCAAAATCTTGAAATTTGGAAACCACAATTCTAATTGAATAGTAATATTAATCATATAAATAATATACTGTCTCAGTGGGAACGACATTTATTTTTAACTTGGGAACTTGCCATTACAATTGACATTCCTACACTTGGGAATTAAATTGGGGTGCGCGAATAAAGACCAACAAGTTTTTGGTGCCGGTTGCCGGGGACAGTATACTGTTTATGTGTTTTTATTACCTATTTAATTAAATTTTTTGCTTTAAGATTTAATTGCATATTCCTTGAATTTTTCTCGAAGTTGTATGAACACCAGATCAAAAAAGAGAACTCAAAATCTTGAATTTGATCCGGAGATTGAAACATCGGCTAGAAAAAGGAGAGGAGCAGCAAAGAATCTTAACGCACCTCCTAAAGCTGTGAAGGCACCAGTTCAAAAGAAGACAACGGACATACCAGAGCCTAGAACAGTCGTGGAAGAAAAAGAAGAGCAGATAACAAATCAAGTTATCCCAGAAAGAGCCATGGGAGATAGAACTCATGAGGATGATATTGTCATCCGGGAAACCTTCAAATCCACCAATCTCAGAGGATCAGCGTGGTCGGGGCTATTCAGGCTAATGAAGCAAACGATATAAGACCAGCCTTGATAAATATGGTGGAGAAAAATCCTTTTGCCGGAGGCATTTTCGATGAACCATACAGACATCTGAAACATTTCAACAGCTACATGGATACTGTTAAAGCCGCCGACAATACCAATGATAGATGGAAAATGAGGCTTTTCCAGTTTTTCCTAGCTGACAAGGCAAGTGAGTGGTACGACAAGCTGTCAGGAGACAGTTGCTCAAACTGGACCGAGCTGCAGCAGTTGTTCATTGATCGTTTCATGCCACCAGGGAAAATTCTTGCATTAAAGCAAGAAATAAATCAGTTCAAGCAAAGAAGAGAAGAATCGTTTGGGGAAGCCTGGGAAAGATTTACTGATTTGCTGAGACGATGTCCACAACATAGTTTCAAAAAGTCTCAGCTAATCAGTGTTTTCTACAATGGGCTCGATAATGAATCCAGAGTACTTGTTGATGCATCTGATGGAGGAACGATCTTTGGCAAAACGTCAAATGCCATCGAGAAGTTGTTTGATGATATCTCTATGAACTCTAGAGATTGGCCATCTGAAAGAGTACGTGGAACTTAGATACTTGGCAAAGTTGCAAGAATAGAAGAGAAGTTCTCCAAAGCTGACAGAGATGATAAAGTTGTCTCTCAATTAGAGCAAATGAACAAACACCTGATTACTCTGATATCAGGGAAGAATGGAGGAGACAACCAAGGACCAGCAAATGATGATTTGGTGATGAACATTCAAAGAGTTGAGGATGTAAATTGGGCTATGGGGCAGAGTCTCCAAGGTTCAAGAGCACATCAAAATTGGTAAGGAAACAGGTACCCCCAAGGAAATTTTAATCAAAGAAATAACCAAGGGAGAGGTCCCAGTAATCAAGCAGGTTGGAAGAATCCACAGAAGCATGAGAACTTTGCTTATTCAAATCCGAATAATGCAGTTCTTTTCCCTCTAAATTTTGATCATGGAGCCAAAACTGAAGAAGGGAAGCCAAGTATTGATGATGTGTGGGCAAAATACATGAACAAAAATGATGCAGACATCGAAAGAATCAATAACTGCATAGTGTTGATCGATTCCAACATGGCAAAACAAAATGAAGCAATGAATAAGCAATTGCAGAATCTCACATACTCTATGGGCCAAATTTCCACCACAGTAAATCAACTGCAGCAGCAAATTATGAAGGGAAAATTTCCTTCAGATACAAAGATCAACCCGAAAGAGAGTGTCAATGCAATCACTCTTAGGTCCAAAAAACAATACGAAGGTCCAGAACTGATGCAAGACAAAACTAAGGAGGAAAAAAGCCATCCATCCACAAGTTCAGAAACCATTCCAGAATTGAAGGGTGACAAAGCCGAGCCAAGTAGTGTTCAGAAGGATCAGACGGAACCTCAAAGAGCAGTTCGAGCACAGCCCAATTTGAGCTCACCTCCGGGGTTTCCTACACGACCAAAGCAATTTAATCAGGCCATTGCTGATAAAAATGGCAGAGAGCAAAGAAATTGAGAGAAACAGAAGAGGAGTTCGAGAAAGACAGTTTGGGACTTCCAAAAACAAAGGTACCACTTCCTTTTCCTCAAAGACAATTGTCGAAAAGCTTGGATGAGAAGTTCAAGAAATTTGCTAAGGTTATGAGGGATGTCCAAGTGACTATTCCCTTCTCAGAAGCCTTAGAGCAAATGTCATATTACGCAAGGTTTATCAAGGAACTCATCTCAAGAAAAAGAAAGCTGAACAGTGTGGAAACGGTGAACCTAACCAAAAATTGTAGTTCCATAATCCAAAGAAAGTTACCTGAGAAGCTGAAGGATCCTGGTAGCTTCATCATTCCTTGTGAGATAGAAAAAGGGCCGACAAGGAAAGCGTTGTGTGACCTTGGAGCCAGTATTAATTTGATGCCACTGTCAGTTTTCAAAAAGCTTGGTTTGGGGAGCTAAAACCTACATCAGTAGCGTTGCAGTTAGTAGACAGATCATTGACATATCCAGAAGGGGTGATTGAAGATGTGCTGGTAAAAGTTTCTAACCTTGTTTTTCCTGTTGACTTCTTGGTTCTAGATATGGAAGGTGATGAAAAAGGTGCACCTCTAATCTTGGGGCGTCCTTTTCTTGCTACTGGAAGAGCCCTGATTGATGTATTCAAGGGTGAGTTGAGGTTAAGGGTAAATGATAAGGAAATTATCTTCTCATTAAACAAAGCGATGCAGTGGCCCACAGAGAATCAGCAATGCAAGTTGATTGAAGTAGTAGAGGAGATTTTGGAGGAAGATTGGCCATTGATCCTGTCAAAGGATCCAGTGGAAACTTGTATCAGTGAATCTCTAACTTTACCTACTACTGATCTTGATAATATGTCTAATGAACTTGTTATTGATTTCCTTGAAGCCTTACTTAATTTTGATGAGAACAGGTACAGACAAGAGGACTCACCAAAGGAAGAAGCAATGTAGACAAGGGAATATCTGCCTCTTCGAGTTGAAGGTGAAAGTTTAAAAGAGGATAAGAAGATAGAGCTCAAGCCACTTCCAGATCATCTGATGTACGCTTATTTGGGAGAGAATGAAACTTTTTCAGTAATCGTATCTTCTACCTTGTCTAAATGTGAACTAGATAAATTGCTTGAAGTGTTGAGAAGGCATAAGTCTGCCATAGGGTGGACAATTGAAGATTTAAAAGGGATTAATCCTACTTTTTGCATGCATAAAATTATGTTAGATGATGAAAATAAATGTTCTGTGCAGCATCAGCGAAGGTTGAATCCTGCTATGCAAGAGGTTGTTAGAAAACAAGTCCTTTCATGGCTAGATGCAGGCATTATCTACCCTATTAGCGATAGCACTTATGTTAGCCCTCTACATGTGGTAGCTAAGAAGGGGGGAATGACTGTGATTTTATCTGATAAGGGGGAAGTGATTGCTACTAGAGTTCCAACTGGGTGGCGTGTATGTGTTGATTACAGAAAATTAAACGAGAACACGCGTAAGGACTATTTTTCTTTACCCTTTATGGATCAGATGTTGGATAGGTTAGCAGGTTATGATTTTTACTGTTTCTTGGATGGATATTCTAGGTACAATCAGATAATGATTGCGCCTGGAGATCAGGAAAAGACAACATTTACCTGTCCTTACGGAACTTTTGCCTTTAGAAAGTTACCATTTGGCTTATGTAATGCACCTACGACTTTTCAAAGGTGCATGATGGCAATTTTTGAAGGTCTTATAGAAATAGTCATGGAAGTGTTCATGGATGACTTCTCCGTATTTGGTTCATCATTTGATTCTTGCTTATCTAATCTATGTTTGGTTTTGGAAAGATGTGAAGAAACTAATCTCGTCTTGAATTGGGAGAAATGCCATTTTATGGTTCGAGACGGGATAGTCCTGGGACATCAGTTTCTGTGGCAGGTTTACAGGTTGATCGTGCCAAGGTGGTTGCAATTGAGAAGCTTCCACCACCTACTAATGAAAAAGGAATTCGATCTTTCTTGGGGCATGCGGGATTCTATAGGAGATTCATTAAAGATTTTTCAAAATACTCAAAACCGCTATCCAGGTTACTTGAAAAAGATGTTACATTTGATTTTGATGAAACTTGCTTACATGCTTTTCAGGTTCTCAAGGAAGCATTGATTACTGCACCAATTCTCATTACTCCGGATTGGACACAACCATTTGTGTTGGAATGCGATGCTAGTGATACGACTTTAGGAGTTGTGCTGGGACAGATAAGAGATAGAAAATTTCATGCAGTATATTATGCAAGTAAGACGTTCGATTCTGCTCAAAAGAATTATACAGTCACCGAGAAGGAATTCTTAGCGGTGGTGTATGCTTTTGATAAGTTTCGACCTTGCTTAGTTGGCATGAAAACTGTTGTGTATACTGATCACTCAGCTATCCGATACTTAATGGATAAGAAAAATGCAAAACCGAGGATAATCAGATGGGTCTTATTGCTACAAGAGATCGACATGGAAATTCGGGATAAGAAAGGTAGCGAGAATGTCTTAGCCGACCACCTATCACGCCTGGAGACTAAAGAGCATTGTGATAACACTAATGAGGTAATCAATGAATACTTTCCTGATGAGAAGATATTAATAGTGGACATCAAACAGGTATTCGCTGTTTTGAAGACTTACCCGGAGAAAAAAGAAATGGATGCTCCCTGGTATGCTGATTATGTAAACTACATTGCTACGGGGGTAAAACCACATCAGTTGAGTAGACACCAGATGGTCAAATTTCTACATGATGTACAAACCATACTATGGGAGGAGCCATGGGTCTACAAAATCTGTACTGATTCCATTATCCGGAGATGTGTTCCTGAGGTAGAATGGGAGAGTGTGTTGGATTTCTGTCACTCTCAGCCAAATGGGGGTCACTTTGGTGCCCAAAAGACTGCTCAAAAGGTGCTTCAATCTGGCTTATATTGGCCAACCTTGTTCAAAAGCTGTCAAGAGTATATTGATACATGTGATAGATGCTAGCGAATGGGAAATATTTCAAAGAGAGATGAGATGCCTTTGCAACCTAGCATCGTAGTAGAGATTTTTGATGTGTGGGGGATCGATTTTATGGGGCCATTTCCCCCATCTAATGGATTCCTTTACATCCTGCTTGCAGTAGACTACGTGTCAAAATGGGTGGAAGCAATTCCAACCAGGACAAATGAGGCTAAAGTGGTACAAGAGTTCATAAAGAAGAATATTTTCAACAGGTATGGAGTACCAAAAGCACTCATTAGTGATGGAGGCAGCCATTTCGCGAACAAGATGTTGGAAAAAGTGCTTTGGGAATATGGAGTGAAGCATAGGGTTACTACACCCTATCATCCACAAGCAAATGGGCAGGCTGAGGTGTCAAACCGCCAAATCAAGCAGGTTTTGGAGAAGACAGTGGGCAGCACAAGAAAAGATTGGTCCACAAAGCTGGAGGATGTTTTGTGGGGATTTAGGACTGCTTTTAAAACAGTCCTAGGAATGTCGCCATACCAAATAGTTTATGGAAAATCTTGCCATCTTCCGGTGGAGATTGAACATAAAGCTCTTTGGGCAATTAAGCGATTGAACTTGAGCATAGAGGATGCAAAAGATTTTCGTCTTACTCAGATCAATGAGTTAGATAAATTCAGAGAAAGAGCTTATGAAAATTCGAGGATTTTCAAGGCAAGAATGAAAAGATGGCATGATGCGAAGATCCATTTCAAAGAATTTAACATAGGTGATCAGGTACTTCTTTTCAATTCTCATCTCAAACTGTTTGCAGGAAAGTTAAAGTCCAAATGGAGTGGAACATATGTCATACATAGAGCCTGCGGAGGGGGGGAGTTTTGAATTAAAGGACGAAAAAGGTGAGATCATGGTGGCAAATGGACAAAGGTTGAAACACTACAAGTCGCTACTTGATAAGCAAGTGCTCTCCCTTGAGTACTTAAAGTAGAGGTACCCATCGTGACTCTCCGACTTTAAACATGAGCGCCTGTTGGGGGCTGACCCTCCTGTTTTAATTGCTTTATTGAGTCTGTGTTAGTTTAGTAATCTTTTTAAGGTGTTGCTCGACTATGGTATACACTCCTTTACAAACTTATGCTCTAATTTTGTTTGAGCTAAGTTTTGGGGGATACGTATATACTTGCGTCTTGTTACACCAAAGTAAAACTGCTTCTTTTATTGTGTGCTTGGATGATTAATTTTTTTTTTGCGATTTTTCAGAATTTTTTAATTAATTTGATTATATTGAAAGGTCGATTTTTTTGTTATTGTCCAGGTGCATGTCGTTTGTTTGAGTTTATTGAGTGATTTTCCCTAGTATCTATAGTTCTTGATTCTTAAGATTGATTGTTGGATCTTGATTGAATTGACAATATCAGAGATTTGTACTTGAATGTTGAAATAGATTGTTGCATGTATTAAAATTGGTTCATAGACCCTTGTAGGAGTGCTCATTATTCTATTATACCCATGTGAGATTTGAGCTTTAATAGATCATGAAATAATGCATGATTAATTTCTTTCTTGAGAGCATCGTTTACATGCATGTATTCTAGAACTTGACTCTTAATCTACTTAAGCCTAGATGATTGATTAGATGATGGGAAATGACCTTAGGCCATTTTGTTCTTTATTGAGTTACTAGCCAAATATTTATCCTACCTTAAAATTTTTATCCATAGTTTTCCCATTTGAGCCTTTAAGCCTTTTTCATTGGAAACCTATGAAGATAGCCAATTTAATCCTTTAAAAGCCTTTTAAATACCTATCCTGGTAGAGAAATAAAGGAGATAAAATGGTGTGCTGTGCTAAGAAAAATGGAAAGATAAATATTGGTTGATCATGATTGAAAAATAAAGGATGATTAAAACTTGCAAAAAGGGGTAGTGCCTGAAACTGGTACCCCATTTAAAGGAAAAACGTTGATACTTGAAAATTAAGGGAAGATTGGAATGGAACTGAAAAGAAGAGAATGAGATTGATGTATTGAAAAGGTATCTCTACTGATGATTCTCTACTGGTGATCAAGTCACTCATACCATAATTACTTACCCTTATCCAAAGATCCAACTTTACAACCCTTAACAAGTCCTTTGTGATCCCATCATTAAGTCTTTTCAAGTTAGTGGAGAGTTTAGATAATTGTCAAGTTTATGGTAACGCATGCATGCGAATTGATATGAGTGCTTATATTTCAACCATGAGAGTATATAGTTCACACTTGAGCTATGAGCGTAAACACTATCCGTGAGATTGGAGAATGAGCATTCTAAAATGGGAAGTGACTAATTTGAAACACATGTTTCGATTGATAAAATTTTAGCATTAAGTATATTATCTTGGTTTACATGATCACTTGTTTGCTGCCTAATTTCAACTCTCATTTCTCTCTTATTTTGAATTCGTTGTTCGGGGACGAACAATATGGTAGTTTGGGGGATTGATGAGAGTGGAAATTTACTACTTTTCGGTCTCATAAATACCTTGTTTTAATTAGAAAAAGCCATATATTCATGTGAGATTGCATGGTTCATATATTTTGTATGATTATGGTGTTACTAAGGTATTTTGTTGTGTTTTGGTAAAGAAAATGATCAAAAATGTTAGGTTGGAGAAAAGGTGTTTTTGTGGGAAAGATTCATTATTTCGGAGCACATTTTGGAAGTTGAATTGGTGTACTCTAAGTCCCAAATGCATTCATATGGCTAGAATAAACTTTGGAGGACAAAAAGGCATCAAAATTAAGCAATTCGACTTGGTTCTACGTTGATTCGACCAACGGAATCAGTCGAATAGACCTTGTCGAAGTCAAATGAAGCTGCCGGAGGAACAGAAGGCCAATTCGACCTCCATTCGAGCTGGAGTACAGGTCGAATTCGTGATGTCGTGGTCGAATGAAGCTGCTGAAAGAAGAACAAGCCCATTTGACCTTCATTCGACCAAGCTTGAAGGTCGAATGACAAGCGTCGTGGTCGAATGGCGCCGCTGGACGCTGCCGACACCTCATTCGACCACGACATGCTCCATTCGACCAGATGTGCTGGTCGAATGATGGTCGAATGAGTTCCATTCATGTTGAATGATGCTCGAAGTGCCATTTTTTTCACGCCATTCGACCACGACTGCCTCCATTCGACCAGCAGGCCTGGTTGAAAGCGTCTGATGTGCAGAACAGACTGTATTTTCAATTATTCACCTACCGGTGGTTAGTTACCGACGTCCACCTTCCATCTACCTTCCAATCAGCCAAGAAACAACACCATACAGCATCTGATACCCTGTGATTCATGGAGAAGCATCAAACAACCATATACTTGCATTAAAAATGGAAATGAAAGTGATGTAAAAGCATCTCCACCTACAAGAACACTTGTTTTATGCATGGAAGATGCTTTCAATGACTCACCACCACCTGCCAATCCATTTGTTTATGCATGAAAGATGCCTTCTTCATCATTCAAGTCACCAACAAGGCATCTATGGGAACACTATATAAAGGGCAGCAACACAACACCATTGAAATCATCTCAACACCATTCCACACACAACACAAGTCACAAATAAAGAGAGAAGAGTGGTGTGCATTGTTTGCAGCAGCAAACAATGAAGAACAGCAGCTGCAACGAAGATCAACCAGCTGCAAGGAGAGTTCTTGTGCTATCAAGGAAGCAACACAATCAAAGATAAGTGGAGAATCGAAGAACACGTGACACTAGGTTCTTGTATTCTTTTCTTTAAATCTTTTCTTGTGTTTATTGTTATGCATTGCTTAGCCATGAATGTTTTGATCAACTTCATGAGCTAACTTCATTTATAGTTCTAAGGTGTAGGGGTAATGTAATTGAATTGGAAACTTAGATAACTATTTTGAAATTCATGCTATTAATATTCTTGTTTATGTGATTCTATAAGACCTTGTTAATACGTGTGTAACGTCTTCATAATACACCATTGACATTGCCCGTGATGCGTGGTATATTGTGTTAGCAAGTGTGCACACGTTATTAATATTGTCTACTTACTGGGGATTATGGTAGTTTGCCCGTGAACACGATAATCCTAAGGGCCGGTAAACAAGATACTTGATTATTCTAGTGGAACAATGCAATTAGGAAATCAAGTAGGGAGTGAATAAGTGTGAGTAGTACTTTCAGAGAATATATGTTAGTCGAGTTGGCCGTCCGGAGGTTTGTTAAATTCTCCTTATTAGTATCTAGTCAGGGGGCTCATAAATGTTCACGCATCATTTCTTATGATGTATTTCCATAAAAATAGCATGAATGAAAAATAGGACGTCTAGGGAACCAAATCAATTGCATTACACCCGAAACCTTAGAGCTATTACTTTTCTCTTGATAAATCTTTAATACTTCTTATTGCTACTATTTATTTGTTAATTGCCATTTAAATTCTTAAATATTTATTAAATCAAAATCTTGAAATTTGGAAACCACAATTCTAATTGAATAGTAATATTAATCATATAAATAATATACTGTCTCAGTGGGAACGACATTTATTTTAACTTGGGAACTTGCCATTACAATTGACATTCCTACACTTGGGAATTAAATTGGGGTGCGCGAATAAAGACCAACAGTGTTCTTCTGGTTCATGCCAATCTATTTATGTTCCTCACGTTCCTTTTTTTGTTCTGATCGTGTTCTTCTATCCCCCAAAAATATCGTGTATTAGCCTCCCAAAAATAATTAAACATTATCTCCTCTCTAAAATATCTCTATCTTGTTCCCAAAGTAATCTTGATTTCTTTCCTTATCTTTTCTTCCATAAATATCTCCAAGATCCTCTTCATATCTTTTATTCTCTAAATCAGATTTGCCCTGATTTTTTAGTGATTTAAATCGCTGGAATACATGGGAAATATGTAGGAATTTTTCAGTTGGACTTTCCTTAATTATCTTGAATTTTTGCAGGTCCCTTCTGACACTGATGGGTCAGTGTCAGCCTATTTGACAGCAACGAATTTCCTGCACAAAACAGCCCGTTTCTCATCAATTTTACAACATAAAGGCTTCAACTAACCAAAGATAAGATAAGTCAATTTAAGCACCCAAGTTAAAACATATAACAATCAAATAACCATGAATTCTAACCAATTAATTGTGCTAAAATATGACTTATCAGTAAAACTTTTTGCCCGATGCTGAAATTTTTCCTTGATATTTTTGCATCATGAAATGCCTTTGTTTTTGCCTTATAAAGGACTGAATTTTCATAGGCCTTGTTTCTCAATTCCTTTGCTCTCCGACCTTGTCATAGTCCATGTTACACTACGAATTGCACACCATGCTTTATGCTCGAGTTCCACAGGTAGGTGGTAATGCTTTCCATAGGCAATTCGGTAAGGGGACATATCAATCGGTGTTTTATAAGCCGTTCGATAGGCCCATAAGGCATCCTCCAATCGTAAGCTCCAATCCTTCTTAGATGGATTATCCGTCTTCTCCAAAATTCTCTTAATCTCACGGTTGGAAACTTCCGCCTGACCACTCGTTTGAGGATGGTATGAAGTGGAAGTTTTATGATATACCAAATACTTGCGCAGGAGTGCTTCCACTGTTCTGTTGCAAAAATGTGTGCCCTTGTCACTGATGATAGCTCGAGGAAATCCAAACCTACAAAAAATGTTAGATCGAAAAAAATCTGCAACCACTTTAGAATCATTAGTTCGGGTGGCCTTTGCTTCCATCCACTTCGACACATAATCAACGGCAAGTAATATGTAAATAAATCCAAACGAAGAAGGAAAAGGTCCCATAAAATCCATCCCCTACACATAAAAAATCTCACAAACAATTATAGGATATTGGGGCATTTCATTTCATTGAGAAATATTTCCTACACGTTGACACAAAATTCATGAGCATTTAGTTCAGGAAAATATTATTGTGCAATTGTTTTTAAGATGCAATTGGGTCAAATTTGACCCAATTGCCCGAATATAAATACTCTATTCAACATTATGGATCATTCACTACTTCACCAATGCTATCTTCCTATCGCGCGCGCTCTCTCTCTATATCCCGTATTTCCTCCTCGCCGCACACCACCTCCAAAATTTTTTATATTGTTTATCATATCTCTCATCTTCAAATAATATCTTTCATTCCCTTGAAAATTGGTTTCAACCCATTCTGTCTGTAATGGAGTTGGTTGAGCCAAAACACTTTTCAAAATCTTAAGAAAAGGATTTAGGGTTGTGCGACTCAGATCCACCGGTTTAGACCTTCTACCCTTCTCTCCGGCCCATAGAATGCCATACGCCAAATTTCCTTTATCTTAGCTGGCTGATAATTGATTTGTATTGTGATTGGATGTGCGTGGTTTGTAGATGACAGTAGGTGTGGATTCGGGGGAGAGACCGATTAGGAAAGGGCGTCGCTGTCGATCGTTCTGGGGAAAAGAGACTCCGGCGGCTGTGAGCATAAATAAAGTCATAACCGTTGTGTAAAATCATTTACATTTATTAATTTTTAATAATTTTAATTATACAAAATATATAATAACAAGTGTTATACATTTTTTTTATAAAATTTAATACATTTATTAAAAAATACATTAAATATGGTTAATATACATGAATGACGAATTTCAATGAGGAAATGTGACCGCGAGATATATTATACTATATCGTTTACACGCAACAAAAATACATGAGCTACAAAAATTCACTGTGACGATACAGTTTGGTTAATTATGTTTGTAATTAAAAAAATCGAAATAATTAATTATAGCTGTATATTTTTATTAATTTTTGTTATACAATTTAGTATAAGATATTACTCCCTCCGTCTCCCGAAATACTTCACGTATTGTTGAAAATTGTTATTTTATGTATAAAGTAAGAAAGAGAAGAAGTATTTTAATTAATTTAATGAAAATAGTGTGTAAAGTTGTTGGAATGTGTGAAAAAAATGAGTATTATGTTGGGATGTGTGTAAAAGTAGGTATTGTTATAGTGTATCTTTTATCATTTTTAGTAAAAGTGAAATGTGAAATACTTGGTGGGACGGATGAAAAAGGAAAGTGTGAAATACTTGGGGAACGGAGGGAGTATACATTTTTGTATAAAATCTAGTACATTTATTAATTTTTATTAATTTTAGTTATAGAGTGTAAAATGTTATACATTTTTGTATAAAATCTAACACATTTATTAGAAAATACATACTACATTAGTGTTTTAAATATAGTTTATTTAAGTATTTATTTAAAAACTTACATAATTTAAATTTTATTTGTAAAATTAATTACTACATGTAACAAAAAAAATTCATTAATCTATAAATCAATAATTTTTTATTAAAAAAAATTGTATTAATCATAATTGAATATGTATAAGTTTTTATCATTAATGTATAAATCTTTTTTTAATAAATGTATTATTACATTTTTTTTATATATGAAATCATGAAGAACAGGTCTGCTGGAGCAATGAAGAGCAGATATGGATCAACAGATTGGAGAGGGATACAATGATGAAGAACACAGCTGGAGAGAGATACAATGAATCCAAATCTAAAGTCTATGGTGAAAATAGATTTGAAGCGGATTAGAGATCTCGATGAGCAGATCCATGACATTATTGATGAAGAATAGTACGACATGACACTTAGAGGTGATGGTGTGCAGTGGTGTAGTGGAGGTATGAGAAGAGAGTGGATTTTGGTGGTGGTGTGCGGTGCGGTGGAGGCTAGGGATGTCAATGGGAGGGGTATTTTTGGGTACGCGGTCTATCCGAACCCTAATAGGTAGGATACGTGTAGTTGTAAATGGGTTTGGAACGGGTATGGGTAGTTGTGTAAAATACCATTAGGGTTTGGGACGGTTACGGGTACTGCCTCAAATACACGCGGTTACTGCTTGTTCACCTTTTTGTAAGTGTCCCCAAGTGTAGGGAATCGGTTATAGTTCCACGTGTGTCCAAGTCAAAAATAATAATATCGTTCCCCAAAGATAATTATAGATCTACTATTTAATCTAATTATGACTATTCTAATTTAAGACAAATCTGGAGTATTTTTAGAATTATCTAAATTAATTATGCAGAAAATAATTACTAAAAATATAAAATAGCAGTAAAAATAAATATGGAAAGTATTCAAGAGAGAAGACAGATAGCACTAGGAAATCCAGTTAAGTTTGTCAAATCAAATCACTAGACATGAAATTAGAATTCCTGCAGTTCTTATGAAAGCAATCACTAAATTATGTTAAATCCCTTTTTTGAAGTAAACTTAACACATAAATCTGGTTTAAACCCTCAGATGCAGAAAAATAAATCTTACTCCCTTTCTATGTACTTCATGTAAAATTCCATTAAAGGCTAGTACACTAGACTTCCCTTTATAGGTACTTAAGAATTAAACCTCGATTCTCACCTAACAATCTAAGAAACCAAATCCTCTAGAATGGTAATTAATAAATATATTAGGTGTCCAATATTAATTGTTCTAATGAATAAATATTATATGGTTGAATCCCCTTTACCCATAACAGGTTGACAAATATAATCCCTTCTATGATACAAGCAATAATCATAAACATGCATAGAACAATGACATACTCATGAATAAGGACAGATCATATAAGACAAAATATAAGTCTCAAATCAAAGCATTAATAAAGGAATAAATATACTGCAGGTATCCAATTCAAAATCTAGATCATTAATTCAACACAACTTAACCTTCAAACCTAGCACTATCCAAGAAGTACTAGCCCATGATGTTACAGGCAACACACATGGTTAGACATGAAAGCATTTTCAAAAGTAAGAAAGAAAGAGAAAGAAAAACCCTAGGAATGATGTGATCCTCTATTCTCTCCTCCGTGATTCTGAACCTTCTCGTTCTCCTTCTCAAGTAAGCAATACTGACTCCGGGATGGGTGGATGGGATAGTGAATTATGAAAGGGTATGAAAAAGTTAGGATTTGGAACACCCCAAGGGGTCCTTTTATAGTTGGAGACTAGAAAATCACGAATTATGATTTAAAAGTGGGCTTTTTCACGTTAAAAACACAAATGGGCAGAAAAAATGACAAAAACCAATGACGGGCCTCACTGGGAAGCTACACGAGTCGTGCAGGCCATGGCACGAGTCGTGCAGCCCTTGCAGGGGTCGTGCGGTCTCCCCGCACTGGTCGTGTAGCCCTTCGGCAGCCTGTGTGTCCTCACAGTTTTGCTCATAACTTTGTCATCCGATCTACGAAGTGATTTTTGCGCTCACACAATCCTCTTTTTCTCACCTTTCCAACTAAATAAAGAACTCCTAGAAATTCGTCCATTTGAGTATGGCACGACTAGTGCAAAGTAGTGACACGAGTCATGCACTTCCGGGGCGTGCTGGGCGGCGATGGCATCTCGTGCCGCATGTGGCCGGCACAAGTGGGAGGCACAACTGGTTTCCTGGCCGGCACAAGTCGTGCAATGCTGTAACAACTTCTACTTTCACTCGATTTCGACCCCGACTTCCGATTTTGCTCTTTTCACCTCATTTTCCACCTGAAAACACGAAATAACACCTCACGTGCATCTGAAACATATATTTACACAATTCTACCACAAGATGCTCAAATACGAATAATCCCCATATATTGGTGCTAAATCGGACCCTAAAACATGCAGATTTTCATACTAATCAAACCCCCTAACTTAAGATGTTGTTCATCCCCGAACAACGAAAAAGAACAAAGAAGAAGAAAACTAGTGTGTAAATCTAAGGGAAAACAAGGATATGAGTACTAGGCCATTCAACATACAATTGTCATTAACTCCAGTCATGCACTCTTATCACATGCAATACTTCATTCATAGCATACAAGTTAAGACAATCACCACCAATTAAAATGCTCCATCAACTTATTCTCACGGGAAGTACACTCTCACTCAAGTGCAAAAGATGTAAACTTATGGGTATGGTGTTTACACTTATATTCAATTCAAGTGCATGCGTAACCATAAGCTTGTCAAACGTCTCAAACTCTCCACCAATTAAAAGTATGATTCGATAATGGGATCAAAAAGGACTTTCATAGGATGTAATGTTGGCTCTTTGGTTAAGGTAGGAAATATATGGATAAAGTGACTCAAAACTCGGATCAATCAAGCACGCGTTCCCTCTTGATCTTCATTCCTCTTCATCACTTCAATTAAGCACATCATCCTCCTCAATTCTTCAATTTTTCTCTTCCATGCACAACATATATTTTTTTCTTCCTTCTCTTGAGGTACTAGTTTTGGGCACTACCTCACGCATCCTCCATAGGGTACCAGTTTTGGGCACTACCCTAGGGTGTTTGTTTCATGAAGTACTAGATTTAAGCACTACTCCATGATTTTCTTTAGATGTATTCTCAAGATCAATCACTTTTTTAATACCAATTTCATTCATTCCCAAGCTGTTATCAAGCTCCATCAACTCACTTTGAAAAGCCTCTAATTATCTTCATGACGGACAATCAAGGCTAAAAAAATATTAAGATACTCGAAGTGGTTATTTCTCGTAGGTTGCCAAAGAATGAGGTTTTAGGCTCAAAGGGGCTAACTACGGATATATAATTATTTGGTAGGAAATTATTTGGCTAAGTGACTCATAAATTCAAGGATAGCCTTAAATCATCTCCCATCATCTAACATAACATGTAGTCTCAAGTAAGACAAAAGGCAAGTTCTAGAATACACACACAAGAATGATACTCACCAGAAAGAAATATCATGTGTTTATGTACATGATTTAAAGGCTCAAAATCTCACATGGGTTTTTAACAAGTAACAGAGCACTCTTCATGATAAGCAATGTCTCACAAGTACACATAGAACTTCATATCACAATATAACTTAAGCACAATTCCTTCATCAATTTCAAGAGCATTTGAATTTCAAACTTTAGTACCTCTACTACTAGACAATAAACTCCACATACCATCCTCCCAACAAATCAAAAGTGTAAACTGACTCAAATTTTGAATTTGAAGACTTACCTGGGCGTTGGCACAAGCTCCGCACGACTCGTGCGGGCGAGTTGCACAAGTCGTGCGGCCTTACCTGACGCAATCTCCATGCACTGTCGCTCGACATTGCACGACTCGTGCCGGCGGCTCTCGGCGGTCGTGCAGCAGCTTCTGGCCAATCATGCCGCACATCCAGCCCTCGTGCTGGGCGGGCACGACTCTCTCCTGCCTACGTCCTTACCCTGCACGACTCGTGCCATGTCTATGCATGACTCGTGCAGCCCTTCAACGTATGCCAGGGCACTTTTTTTACTTTTTCACCTATTTCTCCAAATTTTCATCCAATTCAAGCTCAAATACACTTAATTCATCAGTCATAACATCAGGAAAACTAAAAAATTCAATCAAAAACTAATCACTCCAAACTTAGGACAACGAACATAACAAAACAAAACACTTGGATAATTGCAAAAAAATTCGAACATTCGAAATAAATTCCGAAAATTCTAAAAAAAAAATCAACCTCCAAGCATCACACACAAGTGAAAGAAAACTTACCTCGGTGCTTCAAGACATTGGGATGCACGTCCACCCCCCAAACTTAGTTCAAACTAAGTGAGAAACTAAGTTTGCAAAAAGTGAATACCATAGGTGAAGAAGCACCCAATAAAGTTTCCTACACCAAACAAAAATATTAAAGCAATAAAACAGGAGAGTAAGCCCCCAACAGGCGCTCATGTTTAACGTCGGAGAGTCACGACGGAATGCAGAATATGTGAACTACTGATTAAGATGATGGTCTTCTTTCATCTTCACCTTCCAATATTTTCTCCCCCTCTTATCGTCTACACTTACCTCATTACCTTTCTTAAGCACCATAGCATCAGTAGAATCTCCTTTCTCAAGCTTTCTATTTTCATTCCTGTCAATCTTCCACTCAATATCAGAATCTTTCCTATCACCATCAAGATCAAACTCAGGATGAAACTGATCACAAAATAACCTAAGAGAGAAAGGACTCTCAAATCTGTCGTTATCCGGTGGTATATTAGGAGGCTTCAAATAGGCATCATCTCCTCTTCTTTTGTCTACATCCTTCTTCTTAACCTTAACTACTACATCCTTCGCCCTCTTCATAGGTGGTGGTTCTCTTGCACTTGCAATCTTGAGGCTCGCAGCAGTCGGCTTAAGCTTTCTTGCTAAATCCCTGCAACCAGATTTATGTAAATACTCAATGTATCCATTAGAAAGCTCATCATACCTGTCATCAAAATCAGTAGAAAGAAAAGCAAGAAGTTTGCTTCGGCTCTTTTCAACAGGATCCTTAGACCGGATCAAAGGCACGCTCTCCTCCGCAGCTCCCTCTACTTCTTTGATACTTCTACATTCTTGCATATCAGTGGGCCACTTCATAACTCTCTCAAGTGAAAAGACGACTTCTTCATCATTAACTTGCAACTAAAGTTCCCCCTTCTTCACATCAATGTTTGCTCCTACAGTCGCAAGGAATGGCCTTCCCAAAATTAAAGGAACTCTATCATCATCGTCTTCTTCCATGTCTAGCACAATAAAGTCCACTGGAAATATGAACTTCCCCACTTTCACTAAAACATCTTCAACTACCCCCCGTGGGTAGGTTAGGATTCTATCAGCAAGCTGCAATGCTACAGATGTCGGCTTCAGCTCCCCCAAACCAAGCTTGATGAATACGGAATAAGGCATCAGATTAATGCTAGCCCCTAAATCACATAAAGCTCTCTTTGTTTGTCCTTTTTCAATTTCACATGGTATGGTAAAGCTCCCCGGATCTTTCAACTTCGTAGAAAGTTTCTTTTGTATCAAAGAACTGCAGCTCTCTATCTTATTCACGGACTCTCCCCCAGTCAAACTCCTCTTCTTAGACATGATGTCTTTCAAGAACCTTGCATAATTTGGCATCTCTTCTAAAGCTTCTGCGAAAGGAATATTGATATGGATTTTCTTGAATATCTCCAAAAACTTCTTGAATTTTTCATCCAATCCTTTCTTCAAAAATTGTTGTGGAAATGGAATAAGATTCTTTGTCTTTGGAATCCCCCAAATATCCTTCTCAAACTCCTCTCCTTTCTCTTTTTCAGCTCTTTCTGCCTTAGCTCTTTGCCACTTTATCAACTTAATTTCAGGTTCTTTCGAATTTTCTTCAGTTTCAGGCACCTGGGAATCATTCTGGACGAGTTCAGCAGCGCGAGGATCGAGATGAATTTTTGAATTTCCCGCTGGAGGGCCGCACAAGTCGTTCTGGATTGGTACACGAGTCGTGCCTCCTATTTCTGTCTCGTACCGCAACATACGCGCGGCGTTCTCCGCACCGAACTGGCCCTGGCACAAGTCGTACGGGATGTCTGCACGAGTCATGCAGCCTTGTACCTCGGCTGTCGGTCGGCGCGACTCTACGGATGTCCATGCTTCTCGGCCGCACGAGTTGTGTGAGTTCTGGCACGAGTCGTGCGGTGCGTCAGCTCCGACGTGTCCGTACTCATCTAATTTTTCGACCTCCGTTTCAACTTCAGATCGTTCCAATGGCATTGTTGGACCTCTGTACTGCGTTCCACTCCTCAGGATGATAGCCATAACTTGCTCCTTTGGGTTCGTCACCGTTTCAGATGGAAAATTACCTTGTTGCTCAAGTCTCCCTACTGCGGCATGTAACTTTCCAAGAACAATATCAGTTTCCTTCTGCTTCCTATCCGCCTCTTTCTGCCTACTTCCAGTCATGCACTCTTATCACATGCAATACTTCATTCATAGCATACAAGTTAAGACAATCACCACCAATTAAAATGCTCCATCAACTTATTCTCACAGGAAGTATATCACTCTCACTCAAGTGCAAAAGATGTACACTTATGGGTATGGTGTTTACACTTATATTCAATTCAAGTGCATGCGTAACCATAAGCTTGTCAAACGTCTCAAACTCTCCACCAATTAAAAGTATGATTCGATAATGGGATCAAAAAGGACTTTCATAGGATGTAATGTTGGCTCTTTGGTTAAGGTAGGAAATATATGGATAAAGTGACTCAAAACTCGGATCAATCAAGCACGCGTTCCCTCTTGATCTTCATTCCTCTTCATCACTTCAATTAAGCACATCATCCTCCTCAATTCTTCAATTTTTCTCTTCCATGCACAACATATATTTTTTTCTTCCTTCTCTTGAGGTACTAGTTTTGGGCACTACCTCACGCATCCTCCATAGGGTACCAGTTTTGGGCACTACCCTAGGGTGTTTGTTTCATGAAGTACTAGATTTAAGCACTACTCCATGATTTTCTTTAGATGTATTCTCAAGATCAATCACTTTTTTAATACCAATTTCATTCATTCCCAAGCTGTTATCAAGCTCCATCAACTCACTTTGAAAAGCCTCTAATTATCTTCATGACGGACAATCAAGGCTAAAAAAATATTAAGATACTCGAAGTGGTTATTTCTCGTAGGTTGCCAAAGAATGAGGTTTTAGGCTCAAAGGGGCTAACTACGGATATATAATTATTTGGTAGGAAATTATTTGGCTAAGTGACTCATAAATTCAAGGATAGCCTTAAATCATCTCCCATCATCTAACATAACATGTAGTCTCAAGTAAGACAAAAGGCAAGTTCTAGAATACACACACAAGAATGATACTCACCAGAAAGAAATATCATGTGTTTATGTACATGATTTAAAGGCTCAAAATCTCACATGGGTTTTTAACAAGTAACAGAGCACTCTTCATGATAAGCAATGTCTCACAAATACACATAGAACTTCATATCACAATATAACTTAAGCACAATTCCTTCATCAATTTCAAGAGCATTTGAATTTCAAACTTTAGTACCTCTACTACTAGACAATAAACTCCACATACCATCCTCCCAACAAATCAAAAGTGTAAACTGACTCAAATTTTGAATTTGAAGACTTACCTGGGCGTTGGCACAAGCTCCGCACGACTCGTGCGGGCGAGTTGCACAAGTCGTGCGGCCTTACCTGACGCAATCTCCGTGCACTGTCGCTCGACGTTACACGACTCGTGCCGGCGGCTCTCGGCGGTCGTGCAGCAGCTTCTGGCCAATCATGCCGCACATCCAGCCCTCGTGCTGGGCGGGCACGACTCTCTCCTGCCTACGTCCTTACCCTGCACGACTCGTGCCATGTCTATGCATGACTCGTGCAGCCCTTCAACGTATGCCAGGGCACTTTTTTTACTTTTTCACCTATTTCTCCGAATTTTCATCCAATTCAAGCTCAAATACACTTAATTCATCAGTCATAACATCAGGAAAACTAAAAAATTCAATCAAAAACTAATCACACCAAACTTAGGACAACTAACATAACAAAACAAGACATTTGGATAATTGCAAAAAAATTCGAACATTCGAAATAAATTCCGAAAATTCTAAAAAAAAAATCAACCTCCAAGCATCACACACAAGTGAAAGAAAACTTACCTCGGTGCTTCAAGACATTGGGATGCACGTCCACCCCCCAAACTTAGTTCAAACTAAGTGAGAAACTAAGTTTGCAAAAAGTGAATACCATAGGTGAAGAAGCACCCAATAAAGTTTCCTACACCAAACAAAAACATTAAAGCAATAAAACAGGAGGGTAAGCCCCCAACAGGTGCTCATGTTTAACGTCGGAGAGTCACAACGTAATGCAGAATATGTGAACTACTGATTAAGATGATGGTCTTCTTTCATCTTCACCTTCCAATATTTTCTCCCCCTCTTATCGTCTACACTTACCTCATTACCTTTCTTAGGCACCATAGGATCAGTAGAATCTCCTTTCTCAAGCTTTCTAGTTTCATTCATGTCAATCTTCCACTCAATATCAGAATCTTTCCTATCACCATCAAGATCAAACTCAGGATGAAACTGATCACAAAATAACCTAAGAGAGAAAGGACTCTCAAATCTGTCGGTATCCGGTGGTATATTAGGAGGCTTCAAATAGGCATCATCTCCTCTTCTTTTGTCTACATCCTTCTTCTTAACCTTAACTACTACATCCTTCGCCCTCTTCATAGGTGGTGGTTCACTTGCACTTGCAATCTTGAGGCTCGCAGCAGTCGGCTTAAGCTTTCTTGCTAAATCCCTGCAACCAGATTTATGTAAATATTCAATGTATCCATTAGAAAGCTCATCATACCTGTCATCAAAATCAGTAGAAAGAAAAGCAAGAAGTTTGCTTCGGCTCTTTTCAACAGGATCCTTAGACCGGATCAAAGGCACGCTCTCCTCCGCAGCTCCCTCTACTTCTTTGATACTTCTACATTCTTGCATATCAGTAGGCCACTTCATAACTCTCTCAAGTGAAAAGACGACTTCTTCATCATTAACTTGCAATTTAAGTTCCCCCTTCTTCACATCAATGTTTGCTCCTACAGTCGTAAGGAATGGCCTTCCCAAAATTAAAGGAACTCTATCATCATCGTCTTCTTCCATGTCTAGCACAATAAAGTCCACTGGAAATATGAACTTCCCCACTTTCACTAAAACATCTTCAACTACCCCCCGTGGGTAGGTCAGGGTTCTATCAGCAAGCTGCAATGCTACAGATGTCGGCTTCAGCTCCCCCAAACCAAGCTTGATGAATATGGAATAAGGCATCAGATTAATGCTAGCCCCTAAATCACATAAAGCTCTCTTTGTTTGTCCTTTTTCCAATTTCACATGGTATGGTAAAGCTCCCCGGATCTTTCAACTTCGTAGGAAGTTTCTTTTGTATCAAAGAACTGCAGCTCTCTATCTTATTCACGGACTCTCCCCCAGTCAAACTCCTTTTCTTAGACATGATGTCTTTCAAGAACCTTGCATAATTTGGCATCTCTTCTAAAGCTTCTGCCAAAGGAATATTGATATGGATTTTCTTGAATATCTCCAAAACTTCTTGATTTTTCATCCAATCCTTTCTTCAAAAATTGTTGTGGAAATGGAATAAGATTCTTTGTCTTTGGAATCCCCCAAATATCCTTCTCAAACTCCTCTCCTTTCTCTTTTTCAGCTCTTTGCCACTTTTTCAACTTAATTTCAGGTTATTTCGAAGTTTCTTCAGTTTCAGGCACCTGGGAATCATTCTGGACGAGTTCAGCAGTGCGAGGATCGAGATGAATTTTTGAATTTCCCGCTGGAGGGCCGCACAAGTCGTGCTGGATTGGTACACGAGTCGTGCCTCCTATTTCTGTCTCGCGCCGCAACATACGCGCGGCGTTCTCCGCACCGAACTGGCCCTGGCACAAGTCGTACGGGATGTCTGCACGAGTCGTGCAGCCTTGTGCCTCGGCTGTCGGTCGGCGCGACTCTACGGATGTCCATGCTTCTCGGCCGCACGAGTCGTGTGAGTTCTGGCACGAATCGTGCGGTGCGTCAGCTCCGACGTGTCCGTACTCATCTGCTTTTTCGACCTCCGTTTCAACTTCAGATCGTTCCAATGGCATTGTTGGACCTCTGTACTGCGTTCCACTCCTCAGGGTGATAGCCATAACTTGCTCCTTTGGGTTCGTCACCGTTTTAGATGGAAACTTACCTTGTTGCTCAAGTCTCCCTACTGCAGCATGTAACTTTCCAAGAGCAATATCAGTTTCCTTCTGCTTCCTATCCGCCTCTTTCTGCCTGCTTTCAGATTGCTCATTAGTAGATATCATCAGCTTGACCATCAGGTTCAACTGTTCTCCGTGCTACTTTATCTGATCTCCTTGCTGCTTCATCCGATCTCCTTGCTGCTTCATAAGATCTCCTTGCTGCTTCAACAACAATTTCAACTCATCATCCAAAGGTGCTTTTCCTTCAACAGGCTTATATGCTGGATCTATTCTTGGAGGTGGTCCCAGTGCATTACTCGGGTTAGAATAAGACAAATTATCATTCCTTCTTTGATTATTGAAGTTGGAATTTCCTTGGTCATTCCTCCCCCATTGCTGATTACTAGGCCTGAAATTCTGTCTATTTCTATAATCCCCTTGAAAATTATGACCCATACTATAATTCACTTCCTCCATCTGATCATCCTGATCCATTCTAGCTTCCTTTCCTTTGCCTCCTAGTCCGAGACGATTCATCTTCTTATGCAGCTCACTTAATTGACTCTTTAATTCTGATAGCTCACTATTGTTGACCTGAACTTCCACTTTCGCCACTTTATCAAAAGCAACTCCATCTGATCTCTTCATAGGCCAATCATAAGTATTAGCTGCCATCTCCTCAAAGATCTCTTCTGCTTCATCCGCTGACTTCTTGAAGACCGATCCACCAGCTGTTGCGTCCACTAACACTCTTGATTCACTCCTCAGGCCTTGATAGAAGAAGCCTAAGTAAGTGTCTTTTGTAAATCCATGTTGTGGACAACAACGCAACAGGTCCTTGAACCTTTCCCACGCTTCATAGAAACTTTCCAAGGCTCCTTGTTTAAATAATGTGATCTTCTGCTTCACCTTAAAGCTCTTGGAAGGAGGGAAATATTTGTTCAAGAACTTATCTGCCAACTGTTCCCATGTAGTACAACATCCTGCAGAAAGGTTGTTGTACCACTCTTTGGCTTTCCCCGTTAGTGAGAATGGGAAAAGCCTCATTCTGATTGCATCCTCCGGGATATTCCTATGCTTCTGCGTTCTTGCATATTCATCAAATAGTTGCAGATGTTAACTAAGACTTTCCAGAGGATTACCACTGAACTGCTGTGCTTGTACCATTCGGATCAATCCAAACGGTAACTCAAAATTTTCCGCAGTGATTGCGGGTCCATTCAATCCAGCATTCATGGTATGCTTCAGCTTATACTGGTCCCTCATGGGAGTTGGAACCTGTTCATCAGCCATCGCTACCGTCTCAGTTTCTTCAACTTCTTCTTCCTCTTCTGATGAATAATAAGTATCTGACTCCGAGCTCGGAATAGGTGTGGCTGGAATTTTTCTCCTCTTTCTGTTTAGTCTGACAAGTGCTTCAAGTTCTAGGTTGAGTGGTTCAATTGGAAGTCCACTTGACCTAGTTATCATACACTTGTTCTCACGCAGCTAATCAGAAAAGTTTGGATGCAAATAAAAAAATAAAAATAAAAGCAAATAAAATTTAACGTCCTAGAATAAAATAAATCACAAAATAAATTAAATAAATAAATCTAAAAATTATCCCCGGCAGCGGCACCATTTGCTTGTTCACCTTTTTGTAAGTGTCCCCAAGTGTAGGGAATCGGTTGTAGTTCCACGTGTGACCAAGTCAAAAATAATAATATCGTTCCCCAAGGATAATTATAGATCTACTATTTAATCTAAATATGACTATTCTAATTTAAGATAAATCTGGAGTATTTTTAGAATTACCTAAATTAGTTATGCAGAAAATAATTACTAAAAATATAAAATAGCAGTAAAAATAAATATGGAAAGTATTCAAGAGAGAAGACAGATAGCACTAGGAAATCCAGTTAAGTTGGTCAAATCAAATCACTAGACATGAAATTAGAATTCCTGCAGTTCTTATGAAAGCAATCACTAAATTATGTTAAATCCCTTTTTTGAAGTAAACTTAACATATAAATCTGGTTTAAACCCTCAGATGCAGAAGAATAAATCTTACTCCCTTTCTAGGTACTTCATGTAAAATTCCATTAAAGGCTAGTACACTAGACTTCCCTTTATAGGTACTTAAGAATTAAACCTCGATTCCCACCTAACAATCTAAGAAACCAAATCCTCTAGAATGGTACTTGATAGGCTTTTTCTGCGCACTATAATTTAATCCTCAAGTGTAAGGATATCAATTGTAGCAGCAAGTTCCCAAGTTAAATTATCGATCCCACTGAGACAGCTAATTATTTATTTTACTATGAATTACTAATTAATCAGAATTATGTAACCAAATTTCCAAGTGATTTGAAGTGAATTAATTAACTAAAATACGCAAATAATAAATTGCTGAATTATTAAAAGCAATAAAAATAAAAGCAAGTTCTAACCAAGAGATGACGAACAGTTCTAAGGTATCAGGTATTGACCAATTAATTTGGGTTATTAGACTTACGATTGTTCATTCATGCAGTTTTACTGAAAATACACCACATATCCCTGTTATCCCACCGAATATGATTCGATTCAAAGCTAACAGTCTAATCTGGTTTAAATCCTAAGGTGCGCAAATATTACCAAGCCTTATTCCTAGATACTAATCAAAGCAAGCAACAATACCTCCGGATGGTAAGCCTGACTAACAAGATATTTTCTGGAATTACTACAAGGTTCTATTCACTTCCTACTTGATTGTCTAATTGCATTGTTCCACTAAACAAATCAAGTATTTGATTAACCAGTTCATGAAATTAAAGTGCTTATAGCGGAGCTACTCTAACCTCTAACAGATAGACAATACCAATCATGAACGCACACAAGCTAACACAATAATCCAAGCATTATAGCGGATGTCATGAATGTATTATGAAGACGTTACGAAGCAGAAAAGCATGTCTTAGTAAAATAAGTAAAATCAAAAGCTCAACTGCATAAAATCCCAATCTTTGGTCTAAATCCCCAAATCAATTAAATCAATCCATCAAACCCTAGAACTGTATAGGAAATTAGCCCATGAGATTACAAGCAATCCTCATGGCTAAGCAATTCATAACAATAATCAAAGTAATAGAAAGGAATAGATAAGAATTGTGAAACCCTAGTGTAGGAGCAATCTCACGTTCCTTCTCCGTCTCTTCAATCGCTTGATTTTCCCTCAATTAGCACTTGAAACCCTTGTAGAATTGGATGGAGGATGAAATCAGATTATAATCTGATATGGGTGTGATAGGAGTGTGGATTGATGATGGTTTATGGCTGGGCTCTCTCCGATTGACGTCTCGATCTCCCTAATTGTTTCTAAGATGGATGCAGGGCTGTTTTCGCGACGAAATCGCTTCAGAATCGCGTCTGGAAGGTATTTATACAGTGTTGAATCGAACAGGCCCCGTCTGGGCTCTGAACTGGGCCGCTCGGCACCCAGCTCGGCTCGAGCTGGGTCTGGACCCAGCCGAGCGGCCTGCCACGTACTGGCCACGTCACTGGGGTCCAAGTGGGACCCCACTCGGCACTGTTTACCGCCGCTCGGCACCCAGCTCGGCTCGAGCGGCTCGCCGAGCTGCTCCCGAGCTGGGCCGTTCCGGGTCTGTTTTGCTCCTCTTCCGATCCTGCCCTGTTTTACCCTGTTTTCTGCCTTCGAAACTCACAAAAACACCTTAATAGCCTTAAAATCGTGTAAATACTTAAACATACACAATTCCATGCAAAAACGATCAATTTCCTAAGCAAAATGGTGTAATGTGCACACATAAAATGCGTGAAATTCCACTCTCAACAAACCCCCAAACTTACCTGTTGCTCGTCCCGAGGCAACAACATCAAAAACCAATAGATTAACTGAGAGGAAATTTCACAGCAGAAAAACATTCAAGACAATATAGCAATTTAAATATCATACTTTGGATACAAGATAACCATCCATTTAAAAACATACAATTCAAATCAACTAATTCACCTTTTCGGAATGCTCATCCACCCATTCTCACGGGTAGTATTTACGCTCAACACTCAAGTGCGAGATATACACTTTAGGGTAAGGTGTTTACACTCAAAATCAATCCAAACACACGCGTAACCATAAGCTTGGCAATCATCTCAACTCTCGACTAAAGGAATAATTTCAACAATAGGATCACAAAGGTCTTGCATTAGGTTGTAATGTTGGCTCTTTGGTAAAGGGAGGGAGTATATGGATAAGGTGACTCAATCACTAGTAGAGAATCAAAGAAGACTTACAGCTTTTCAACAAACAGCTTTACTTTCTTCTTTCTTCTTCAACGCTCTTCAATGCTTCGCAATTTGATTCCTCCTTCACTTTTGAACACCACATCCTTACTTGAAATTGTTTTTCTTCTTCCCTCTTTTCTTTTCTTTTTTTTTTTCTTTTTCAAATAAGGGTACCAGTTTCAGGCACTACCCTTTTCATGGGGTACCAGTTTCGGGCACTACCCCTTTATGCAACAATTTAACCACTCTTTTCAACAATTTTCATCACTTCCAACTTATTCTCCTTTTATGTTTCTTCTCAAGATACCAAATTGACTCCTTCAACTCTCTACTAGGTAGGAATATTTAAGGCTAGCAAATGGATCAATTGGCTAATCACGTAGGCTTCCACAAAAATAAAGCTTTTAGGCTCAAAAGGGTTAACTACGGATAGTTTCAATAGGTAGGATAATAATTTGGCTAGTGACTAATAAACAACAAAGATGGCCTAAGATCATTTCCTATCATCTAATTAAACACGTAGCTTCAAGCAAGATATAAAGCCAAGTTCTAGAATACGTGTGTATGAACGACACTCACAAGAATAAACTGAATCATGCAATTTGTCATGATTTCAAAAGGCTCAAAATCTCACATGGCTATAGGAATGAACGAGCAATCCTAATAAAGTTACATAGCTAATCTTTCATGTACATAAGTAAACTTCAAGCATCTCAATATCAAAGCACAATATCAAATTGCTTCTCAAACAATCACACAACATAAATCAATAGCACATACCTCTACGAATGAATCATAAACCCTTAATAATCAACCATCAATAGAAACAGAATAATTATATCATACATGCCCAAATCAATAGAATAGAACTCCTAGCACAGACTGTCAAATGACTCCAAAAAGGAAAAAAACAAGAAAGATAGAAGTAGAGAGACACAAACACTATCCGATAACACTGCTCAAATCAGATCATCAGGATCAATGCGCCATGCGTTGAATTCCTCCCGAATGTCCTCCAGTGTCCTTACTCTATCCGACATCTGGGTAAGCGTGTTGTTCAACCCTCCAATCTGAGTGTTAGTCGCTTGCTGAGTTGCATTGATCTGGGTCAGCTGGCGACGAATAGCAACGTTCTCTCTTCTTCTCCTCCTGTTTTCAACTGTCAAGTTAG
The DNA here is from genome assembly GCA_023678885.1 of Pogostemon cablin. Taxonomy (NCBI): domain Eukaryota; kingdom Viridiplantae; phylum Streptophyta; class Magnoliopsida; order Lamiales; family Lamiaceae; genus Pogostemon; species Pogostemon cablin. The sequence continues at coordinate 28,820,680 of CM042967.1, forward strand.
ATAAATGAGCATGCATACCTTGGGCCTGCTGGCCATACCATGAAACCATCGGCTGCCATGCCTCAAAACCAGGAGGCAATGGTGGTGGAGGCATCCCGTATAAGGGAAACTGATCTACTCCGGGGAACAATGGTGCTCCCCCAAACTGCTCCCCTCCTGGAGCTCCTCCTCCTGAAGCTCCTCCTCCAAAATCCGGGTGCGGCATCTCATCATCTGCTCCACCTCCATAGTCCTGATCATCTCCATAATCTGCTCCATCGTATGCCTCATCGACAGGATCCCCCATAGCCATCGGCTGATCCTGGGCTAGTGCATCTTGCGCTGCCCTCCTCCAGTCTCTGCCCTTCTGAATCGCCTCAATGATTGACTGATGACCAGGTGTTTTCATTCCGATGTTACCCTCATTCAGGATGTTTCCCTCATCCCGGATGGTAATGAAATGAGTGAGCTCTATAGGGAATGAGAAGGCATTAGGTGCACTAGCATAAACAAACTCCAAAACACCTCTCTTTGACACCTTAAACACCTTGCTTGATTCCAATGATCCAAGATCAATGTCTGGCTTCTTCCTCACAACCAACATCTCACTCGTGTCAATCCCATAATGGTGAGCTATAGGCGTAACCAAACCTCCTATGTTCACTATCTGTCGGATGTGTGTGGCGAACTGGTACATCTGGTGAATCAAATAAGCACCCACATTGATCCTCACTCCATGGAGCATGCACCACAATACATAGAGCTCTCCTCGGGGAATCGCACCACTCTCGGATCGACAGAAGATTGTACATCCCAAAATCCGATCCATATATCTCAGCACTGGGTTGCGGATGCTAGTGGCTCGTGCATAACTCGAACAATAAACCTCATTCCGCCCCGTAATCAATCTCCAGAAATCATTGGGCTTGAATCTTTGATCCTCTATAAACGCAGGAATCCCCTCAGGACACCCGAGTATTCTATTGATCGAATCTGGGGTCTCTTTTCTAGACTCACCCCCTCCAAGTATAAACTCACACTCGTACGGAATCTCCTCATCATACAAAACTTTTAGCGTGCAAAGGAACTCCGCAGTGAGTCTGAAATAAGTGGGTGGTCTCATCTCCATGAACCTTCGGATACCAACCTGATCAAACATCCATCTTATATCATCAGTAAAACCCAGAGTATCCAACGTCTGATCGTCTTGGTATCGAGTGTTGACTATCTTATCTGCAATCCTCCCATAGAGAACAGCTATTTTATCCCAGTTAGCAAACTCGATGCCAAAATCTCCTGGTAGCATCCCTTTTCTCCTCAGCCTCTCATAAATCTGTGCTGCTGTCTCCTCCTCTGGATCAACATCATCGGACTCATAAGAAGGACCCTCATCTGTTCTCTTCTTCTTATTTCTACCTGTCGCAATTCATATAGGCAAGGCACACTCTTCCATCAAATAATCAAATAGATAGGACCTATGCAATTCTAATTCCAAGTTCAAAGCTATCATATTCAAAACATAATCATTAATCAAACTTCTAACTCTTTACTTAGATATGCATAATAGTAAACATCCTATATCACATTCTTAACTTCAACAATTCTACCATAAACATGCTTCCAAAAATCCAAGAACAATCATGCTTAGTCACATTCAACTCAGAGAACTCAATATTCAAGCATTCATGCACTCTTTCAATTAAAAAACATAGCATTTTCATGGGAACTTCTCAATCTAATCTCCATTTCCTTCTTACTTCCACATGTAAGCACCAATCAACACCCCTACATGTTCAATAATCATCATAAAACCAAATAATTGAGAACAAAAGCAACAAACAATCAAGATATTCAACAATTAAGCACAAATTCGAATGCACACCAAGTGTTTGTCAAAATGCCTCAACCAAATCCCAACTTGAACATGTAAATTCAACACACATATGACTTACCCATACCATATTCACAACACCAATGAAGTTCTAAGCATCAAAGAGTATAGAAAACATACCTCTTGTGTTATACATTGTGAAATTCGAATGGAAGTTCTCACACCCACAAATTCCCAAATTGAACACTTATAAGCCCTAATTTTATGAATTAATGCAAGGGAAGATGAGTAATGATGTGTGTGAAGTGTTTTAGTGGAAGGAATTGAGAAAAACCGGCCGGAATCGCGTCGAAAATCGGCGAAATCGCGACGGCAGGGCTGGAAATAACGTTGAAATGGCGCTGGACAGGTTTAAATCACCGCCCGCTGCCCGCCTGACCGCTCGGCTACCCGCTCGCCGCGAGCCACCTGCCGAGCGGGCTCTTCTTCAGCCGAGCGGGCCTCCAGGCCCGCTATCCACGTATCTTGCATCCCCCGGCACCCCACTCGGCAGCTTCCGACATCGCTCGGCTGCCTGCTCGCCTCGAGCAAGGTGGCGAGCCGTGACCGGCCTGCCCGGTTCTGCTTCCGCTTTCGATCCCCTGCTTTTTCTGTACTGTACCCTGCTTCAGAACTCAATTCCAAGTGAAAGCACACCATAAAATACCATCAAGTGCTATGAAAATCGAGAAATTATCCTAGAGACCCAAAAATCGATTAAACTAACACTAGATTAACACAAAACAAATAAACACAAACAAAAACAACACGAAGCCTGGAAAATCGCAAAAAATCGAACCCTCAACATCATCAAATAAATTGAAAATATCAAAAATCCGCAAAAAATCGACCCTCCAAGCAACAACACAATGCAAAAATTTTACTTCGGTACTACAAAACAAGGTATGTACGTAACCTCCCCCCAAACTTAGATCAAACAAAGTGAGAAACTAAGTTTGCAAAGAAGTATATACCGTAGTCAAGCAACACCTAATAAAACTCCTACACCAACACAGACATATAAAAGCAATAAAACGGAAGGGACAGCCCCCAACAGGCGCTCATGTTTAACGTCGGAGAGTCACGACGGAATTCAAACCTCAACTCAAATACTCAAGAGAGAGTACTTGGATATCCTGCGGTGACTTGTAATGCTTCAATCTTTGGCCATTTGCTACCATGATATCATCATTCTTACCTTTCAACTCAAAGCTTCCCCCTCCACAAGCTCTATGTATGACAAACGGTCCACTCCAACGGGACTTCAGCTTACCTGCAAAAAGTTTAAGACGAGAGTTGAAAAGAAGTACCTCATCACCAACATTGAACTCCTTGAATTTGATCTTCGCATCATGCCATCTCTTCATACGTGCTTTGAAGATCATTGAGTTCTCATAAGCCTTCTCACGAAATTCATCCAACTCATTGATTTGAGTTATTCGAAAATCCTTAGCATCCTCCATGCTCAAATTCACACGTCTAACAGCCCAATAAGCTTTATGCTCAATCTCCACAGGAAGGTGGCAAGATTTTCCATATACAATCTGATAAGGCGACATCCCCAAGACAGTCTTGAAAGCTGTTCTGAATCCCCACAAAGCATCATTAAGCTTCGCAGACCAATCTTTCCTTGTACTTCCAACTGTCTTCTCCAACACTTGCTTAATCTGTCGATTTGAAACCTCGGCTTGCCCATTTGCTTGCGGATGATAGGGTGTAGTAACCCTATGCTTGACTCCATAATCTCGAAGAACCTTCTCCAACATCTTATTAACAAAATGGGTTCCTCCATCGCTTATGAGCGCCTTAGGTACTCCATAACGGCTGAAAATGTCTTTCTTGATGAACTCTTGAACCACTCTAGCATCATTCGTCCTGGTTGGAATTGCTTCCACCCATTTCGAAACGTAGTCCACTGCAAGCAGAATGTAAAGGAATCCATTAGATGGGGGAAACGGCCCCATAAAATCAATCCCCCAAACATCAAAAACCTCTACTACGATGCTAGGCTGCAAAGGCATCTCATCTCTCTTTGATATATTCCCCATCCGCTGGCATCTATCACATGTATCCACATACTCTTGACAACTTTTGAACAGGGTAGGCCAATACAAACCAGACTGAAGCACCTTTTGAGCAGTCTTTTGGGCGCCAAAATGACCCCCATTCGGTTGCGAGTGGCAGAAATCAAGGACACTCTCCCATTCAACCTCAGGAACACACCTACGGATTATAGAATCCGTGCAAATTTTGTAGACCCATGGCTCCTCCCATAAGATAAATTGAACATCATGCAGAAACTTGACCATATGGTGTCTACTCAACCCATAAGGCTTCACTCCCGTGACAATATAATTAACAAAATTAGCATACCACGGAGCATCCTTCATCTCCTTCTCAGGATAAGTCTTCGAGACTGCGAAAACCTTGTGAATATCCACCATTAATATCCTTTCATCAGGAAAATGGTCTTTGATCACCTCAGCAGTATTATCACAATGCTCCTTCGTCTCTAAACGCGACAGGTGGTCGGCTAAGACGTTCTCACTCCTCTTCTTATCACGAATTTCCATGTCAAACTCCTGAAGCAAGAGAATCCATCTAAGTATCCTCGGCTTTGCATCCTTCTTGTCCATCAAATATCGAATAGCCGAGTGATCAGTGTACACCACAGTCTTCATGCCCACCAAGTAAGGCCGAAACTTATCGAAGGCATACACTACCGCCAAAAATTCCTTCTCAGTAACAGTGTAATTCTTTTGAGCAGAATCGAACGTCTTACTAGCATAGTATATGGCATGAAACTTCTTTTCTCTCATCTGCCCCAACACGACTCCCAAAGCAGTTTCACTAGCATCACACTCCAGTACAAAGGGCTGAGTCCAATCCGGAGTAATAAGAATTGGAGCAGTTATCAATGCTTCCTTAAGAACCTGAAAAGCATGTAAGCAAACTTCATCAAAATCAAATTTCACATCCTTCTCAAGTAACCTGGACAGCGGTTTTGAATACTTGGAGAAATCTTTAATAAATCTCCTATAAAATCCGGCGTGCCCCAAGAATGACCGGACTCCTCTTTCATTAGTGGGCGGTGGAAGCTTCTCAATTGCCACGACCTTAGCACGATCAACCTGAAGACCTGCAGCAGAAACATGATGGCCCAAAACTATCCCGTCTCTTACCATGAAATGGCATTTTTCCCAATTCAAGACGAGGTTAGTCTCTTCACATCTCTCCAAGACCAAAGATAAGTTAGACAAACAAGAGTCAAAAGAAGAACCGAAAACAGAGAAATCATCCATAAATACTTCCATGACTCTTTCAATCAAACCCTCAAAAATAGCCATCATACACCTTTGAAAAGTCGCAGGTGCATTACATAAACCAAAGGGCAACTTTCTAAAAGCAAAAGTGCCATAGGGGCAGGTAAATGTAGTCTTTTCCTGATCTCCTGGTGCAATCATTATCTGATTGTAACCAGAGTATCCATCCAAGAAACAATAAAAATCATAACCTGCTAGTCTATCCAACATCTGATCCATAAAGGGCAAAGGAAAATGATCCTTACGGGTGTTCTCATTCAATTTTCTATAATCAACACAGACACGCCACCCCGTAGGTACCCTAGTAGCAAGCACTTCACCATCATCAGACAATATAACAGTCATTCCCCCCTTCTTAGCGACCACATGCAACGGACTCACATAGGTACTATCACTAATAGGAAAGATAATTCCTGCATCTAACCAGGTAAGCACTTGTTTCCTAACAACCTCTTGCATAGCAGGGTTCAACCTCCGCTGATGCTGCACAGAACATTTATTTTCATCTTCTAGTCTTATCTTATGCATGCAAAAAGTAGGATTAATCCCTTTCAAATCATCAATTGTCCACCCTATTGCAGTCTTATGCTTTCTCAAAACAACTAACAATTTATCAAGTTCATCTTTAGATAGAGAAGAAGATACTATTACCGGAAAAGCTTTATTCTCCCCCAAATAAGCGTACTTGAGATGTTCAGGAAGTGGCTTGAGCTCGATCTCTTTCTCATCCTTGCTACTGTCCCCTTCAACACGTAGAGGCAAATATTGCTTTGTCCACAGAACTTCCTCCATTGCTGAGTCTTCTTGCTTGTACCTGCTCTCATCAAGATTGAGTAAGGTTTCAAGATAATCAATAGCAAGCTCATTAGACAATTCATCAAGTAAAATATCATTAGGAGTAGGTAAAGTAAGAGATTCGCGGATGCATGTTTCAACAGGATCCTTAGATAAGATCAAAGGCAAATCATCCTCCATAATCTCCTCTACTATTTCCACAAACTTGCATTGCTGCTCTTCTGCTGGCCACTGCATCGCCTTGTTCAAGGAGAAGACAATTTCTTGTTCATTGACTCTAAGCCTCAACTCTCCTTTGAACACATCGATCAAAGCTCTTCCTGTTGCAAGGAATGGACGTCCCAAGATCAAAGGCGTTCCATCCTTGTCATCCTCCATGTTAAGAACCAGAAAATCCACAGGAAAAATCAAATTCGATACCTTCACTAACACATCCTCAATGACTCCCTCGGGGTATGTTAATGATCTATCTGCTAACTGTAAAGCCACAGACGTAGGCTTCAACTCCCCCAAACCAAGCGTCTTGAATACTGAGAAGGGCATCAAATTTATACTGGCTCCAAGATCACATAACGCTTTCCTCACTTGTCCTTTTCCAATCTCACAAGGTATGATGAAGCTTCCAGGATCCTTTAACTTTTCAGGTAACTTCTTCTGAATCACTGAGCTGCAATTTTCTGTCAAGTTCACTGTTTCCACACTTTTCAAACTTCTCTTTCTGGAGATGAGTTCTTTAATGAATCTTGCATAGTATGGCATTGACTCCAAAGCTTCAGAAAAAGGAATATTGATTTGTATGTTCCTCATTACATCAGCAAACTTTCTGAACTTCTCATCCAAGCTTTTTGACAAGAATTTCTGAGGGAAAGGAATTGGTACCTTTGTGATCGGTAATCCCAAACTGTCTTTCTTGAATACCACTTCTGTTTCTCTCAGTTTCTTTGCTTTCTGCCACTTTTTATCAGCGATTTCCAGATCAGACTGACTCTGTACAGAATTCGGACGCGCTGGAAAACCCGGAGGACAGCTCGTTGGCTCGCTCGAGCCGAGCTGTGGAAGAACTGAGCCGAGCTGGGTTCCTCCCGAACCAGAGGACTCAACTGAACCGGTCGGAACCCCACTCGGCGGCGACTCGGCATCGGCGGGATGCTGCTCGGCCCGAGCGGGCGGCCGAGCGGCGGATAATTGAGTCTGTCCCGTCCCTGTTTCGTCCTGCTTCTGTTCTGTATCATTCTGCATCAGTTCTGATTCATTCTGTATCAATTCTGGACCTTCGTAATGCCTTCCTGATCTCAAAGTGATCGCATTAACACTCTCCTTTGGGTTGATTTCCGTATCCGAAGGAAATTTTCCTTTTTGCAACTGCACTTGCTGCTGATTTACTGTAGTAGAGATCTGCCCTATGTTATATGACAAATTCTTCAACTGCTTGTTCACTTCCTCATTCTGTTTGGTCATATTCGAGTCCATGAGAACAATGCAGTTATTGATCTTGTTTATGTCGGCATCATTCTTCTTCATGTATCTTGCTAACACATCGTCAATACTGGACTTCCCTTCTTCAGTCTTAGCACCAGGATCAAAATTAGGAGGGTATGGAACTGCATTATTCGGATTTGAATAAGAGAAGTTCTCATGTCTCTGATTCTGCCAATTGCCTCCTTGATTATTAGGACCTCCCCCTTGGATATTCCTCTGGTTCGAATTACCTTGGGGGTACCTATTTCCTTGCCAATTTTGAGGAGCTCTCGAACCTTGAAGACTCTGCCCCATAGCCCAATTAGCATCCTCGACCTCTTGAAGGTTCATCACTACATCATCACTAGCAGACCCTCGGTTGCCTCCCCCATTATTACCTGATATCAGAGTAATCAGGTTCTTATTCATCTGTTCCAATTGAGCGACAACCTTATCATTCTTATCAGCTTCAGAAAATTTCTCTTCAACCTTTGCAACTTTACCAAGTATATAAGTCCCTCGGATCCTCTCAGATGGCCAATCCCTTGAGTTCAAAGAGATATCATCAAACAATTTCTCTACTGCATTGGATGTCTTGCCAAAAATTGTTCCTCCAGCAGAAGCATCAACCAACACTCTCGATTCGTTGTCAAGGCCATTATAGAAGACACTGATGAGTTGAGACTTTTTGAATCCATGCTGAGGGCATCTCCTCAACGCATCAGTAAACCTTTCCCAAGCCTCTCCAAACGACTCATCTCTCCGCTGCTTGAATTGATTGATCTCCTGTTTCAGTAAAAGAACCTTTCCTGGTGGCATAAATCGATCCACGAACAACTGCTGCAACTCAGTCCAGTTTGAGCAACTGTCTCCCTTTAGCTTATCATACCACTCCCTTGCCTTATCAACTAATGAAAACTGAAAAAGCCTCATCTTCCATCTATCATTAGTAGCATCAGCAGCTTTCACTGTATCCATGTAGCTGTTGAAACGCTTAAGATGGCCATAGGGCTCATCAAAAACGCCTCCGGCAAAGGGGTTTTTCTCCACCATATGAATCAGGGCTGGCCTTATGTCGTTCGTTTCATCAGCTTGAATGGCTCCAACTACGCCTGATCCTCCTAGATTGGTGGACTTGAATGTTTCTCGGATGACGATGTCATCCTCATCGACTCTTTCTCCCATTGATGCTGTTTCAGGTTCTGTCTCAGATTCTGATTCAAACTCCGATTCAGCCTCTTCTAGGATAGCCTGATTCTCAATCTGCACTTCTTCCTCCTCTAAGATTGCTTTAGGAGGTGCTTTGGTATTCTTTGATTTTACTCTTCTTTTTCTCGCAGAAGCTTCAATTTCCGGATCAAATTCAAGATCTTGTGCTCTCGTCTTTGACCTAGTTTGCATGCAACTTCAAGAAAAATCCAAAGAAAAACAATTAAATCCCAAAGAAAATATTCTAATTAACTAAGTAATAAAAGAAAATAAATAATTAAAACTGTCCCCGGCACAACGGCGCCAAAAACTTGATAGGCTTTTTCTGCGCACTATAATTTAATCCTCAAGTGTAAGGATATCAATTGTAGCAGCAAGTTCCCAAGTTAAATTATCGATCCCACTGAGACAGCTAATTATTTATTTTACTATGAATTACTAATTAATCAGAATTATGTAACCAAATTTCCAAGTGATTTGAAGTGAATTAATTAACTAAAATACGCAAATAATAAATTGCTGAATTATTAAAAGCAATAAAAATAAAAGCAAGTTCTAACCAAGAGATGACGAACAGTTCTAAGGTATCAGGTATTGACCAATTAATTTGGGTTATTAGACTTACGATTGTTCATTCATGCAGTTTTACTGAAAATACACCACATATCCCTGTTATCCCACCGAATATGATTCGATTCAAAGCTAACAGTCTAATCTGGTTTAAATCCTAAGGTGCGCAAATATTACCAAGCCTTATTCCTAGATACTAATCAAAGCAAGCAACAATACCTCCGGATGGTAAGCCTGACTAACAAGATATTTTCTGGAATTACTACAAGGTTCTATTCACTTCCTACTTGATTGTCTAATTGCATTGTTCCACTAAACAAATCAAGTATTTGATTAACCAGTTCATGAAATTAAAGTGCTTATAGCGGAGCTACTCTAATCTCTAACAGATAGACAATACCAATCATGAACGCACACAAGCTAACACAATAATCCAAGCATTATAGCGGATGTCATGAATGTATTATGAAGACGTTACGAAGCAGAAAAGCATGTCTTAGTAAAATAAGTAAAATCAAAAGCTCAACTGCATAAAATCCCAATCTTTGGTCTAAATCCCCAAATCAATTAAATCAATCCATCAAACCCTAGAACTGTATAGGAAATTAGCCCATGAGATTACAAGCAATCCTCATGGCTAAGCAATTCATAACAATAATCAAAGTAATAGAAAGGAATAGATAAGAATTGTGAAACCCTAGTGTAGGAGCAATCTCACGTTCCTTCTCCGTCTCTTCAATCGCTTGATTTTCCCTCAATTAGCACTTGAAACCCTTGTAGAATTGGATGGAGGATGAAATCAGATTATAATCTGATATGGGTGTGATAGGAGTGTGGATTGATGATGGTTTATGGCTGGGCTCTCTCCGATTGACGTCTCGATCTCCCTAATTGTTTCTAAGATGGATGCAGGGCTGTTTTCGCGACGAAATCGCTTCAGAATCGCGTCTGGAAGGTATTTATACAGTGTTGAATCGAACAGGCCCCTTCTGGGCTCTGAACTGGGCCGCTCGGCACCCAGCTCGGCTTGAGCTGGGTCTGGACCCAGCCGAGCGGCCTGCCACGTACTGGCCACGTCACTGGGGTCCAAGTGGGACCCCACTCGGCACTGTTTACCGCCGCTCGGCACCCAGCTCGGCTCGAGCGGCTCGCCGAGCTGCTCCCGAGCTGGGCCGTTCCGGGTCTGTTTTGCTCCTCTTCCGATCCTGCCCTGTTTTACCCTGTTTTCTGCCTTCGAAACTCACAAAAACACCTTAATAGCCTTAAAATCGTGTAAATACTTAAACATACACAATTCCATGCAAAAACGATCAATTTCCTAAGCAAAATGGTGTAATGTGCACACATAAAATGCGTGAAATTCCACTCTCAACAGTACTTAATAAATATATTAGGTGTCCAATATTAATTGTTCTAATGAATAAAGGTTATATGGTTGAATCCTCTTTACCCATAACAGGTTGACAAATATAATCCCTTCTATGATACAAGCAATAATCATAAACATGCATAGGACAATGACATACTCATGAATAAGGACAGATCATATAAGACAAAATATAAGTCTCAAATCAAAGCATTAATAAAGGAATAAATATACTGCAGGTATCCAATTCAAAATCTAGATCATTAATTCAACACAACTTAACCTTCAAACCTAGCACTATCCAAGAAGTACTAGCCCATGGTGTTACAGGCAACACACATGGTTAGGCATGAAAGCATGTTCAAAAGTAAGAAAGAAAGATAAAGAAAAACCCTAGGAATGATGTGATCCTCTATTCTCTCCTCCGTGATTCTGAACCTTCTCGTTCTCCTTCTCAAGTAAACAATACTGACTCCAGGATGGGTGGATGGGATAGTGAATTATGAAAGGGTATGAAAAAGTTAGGGTTTGGAACACCCCAAGGGGTCCTTTTATAGTTGGAGGCTAGAAAATCACGAATTATGACTTAAAAGTGTGCTTTTTCGCGTTAAAAACACAAACGGGCCGGAAAAATGACAAAAACCGACGTCGGGCCTCACTGGGAATCTGCACGAGTCGTGCAGGCCGTGGCACGAGTTGTGCAGCCCTTGCAGGGGTCGTGCGGTCTCCCCGCACTGGTCGTGCAGCCCTTCGGCAGCCTGCGCGTCCTCACGGTTTTGCTCATAACTTCGTCATCCAATCTCCGAATTCAGTGATTTTTATGCTCACACGATCCTCTTTTCCTCACCTTTCCAACCATATAAAGAATCCTAGAAATTCATCCATTTGAGTATGGCACGACTCGTGCAAAATAGTGGCACGAGTTATGCACTTCCGGGACGTGCTGGGCGGCGATGGTGCCCTTTTGACTCACTAATGCTCCTACTACGTTCCAAAACTGCATGGACAGTATATTCCAGGATTATATCCAAAAATTCATTCTTGTATTTTTCGATGATATCCTGATATACTCCAAGGATGTGGAAAGCCACAAGAAGCATCTGGCTCTTGTGATGGAAAGAATGAGACAACACCAACTCGTGGCGAAGAGATCCAAATGTTTCTTCGGAGTGAAGGAAATACAATACTTGGGACACGTCATATCCCAAGGAGGTGTTGCAACGGATCAAGAGAAGGTACGAGCAGTACAGGAGTGGCCAACCCCCACCAACGTCAAGGAGCTAAGAGGTTTCCTTGGGTTAACAGGCTATTATCGTAGATTCATCCAGAACTACGGTACCCTAGCCAAGCCTCTTACCCAACTGCTCAAGAAGGAAAACTTCAATTGGACTGAACAAGCAACGGAAGCCGTAGAGAAGCTCAAGCGAGCCCTGACAACAGCCCCAGTCTTAGCCATGCCAGACTAGAATGCTAAATTTGTTCTGCAAACCGACGCAAGCAACGATGGAATCGGAGCTATCCTGATGCAGAACAAGAGGCCCATAGCCTACTATAGCCAAGCTCTCAGCCCCAGAAATCAAGGTCTCTCGACCTATGACAAAGAACTTATGGCGGTAAAATAATGGAGGCACTATCTTGAATCCTCCCCATTCATCATCAAGACAGACCACCAGAGCCTAATGTTCTTAACAGAACAAAGAGCTACAACCCCGATGCAAAGAAAAGGCATATCACAACTACTGGGACTGGAATTCGAGATCCAGTACAGTAAGGGAGTTAACAACACAGCAGCTGATGCCTTGTCCAGAAGAAACCAATGAGAGGTCATAGACTTACTGGGTCAACCAAGTGGTAAATAAAACTATTGGGTCAAGTACACTCCACCCCCAGAGAAAGAATGGCCGAAGACTCATACTGGATGGACGGAAGAACTGGGAGAATCCAGTCAAACCGCCGAAAGCAGTACAGCGGTAGCAACAACTTCGATGATTCCAACCTGGAATCAAAAGTTGATAGAGAGCTACCTTGGTGATGATCTTGCCACCAAACTACGGGAGGAGCAACCTGGACAATTGCTCAAATACAAAGGCAGAGTCTACGTAGGTTCAACAGGTAACCTTCGCAACAAACAGATCCAGGAACACCATTCTTCATTGGAAGGAGGTCACTCTGGAACACGAGCAACCATCGAGGCCATAACCAGGAAGTACATCTGGCCTAAGCTCACCAACAATGTCAAGGCTTACATCAGCGACTGTGAGGTGTGTAAGAGGTGCAAAAGCACCAATACACCTTACTCTGGGTTATTGCAGCCATTGCCAATACCAGAGCAATCTTGGGACACAGTCAGCATGGATTTCATAGAAGGATTGCCGAAATCCTACGGATATGAGGTGATATTGGTAGTAGTTGATAAACTCACCAAGTACTCACACTTCATACCATTGAAGCATTCTTACACAACCAAGACAGTAGCGGAGTAGTTCCTTCAGCACGTGTACAAGCTACATGGCCTGCCAAGACACATCATTTCCGATAGAGACCCGGTATTTACAGTACCTTGTGGAAGAAATTCTTCAAGACGAATGGTACCAGTCTCAAGTTCTCAACAGCTTACCACCCACAAACCGATGGACAGACAGAGAGAGTCAACCAATGCTTGGAAAACTACCTCAGGTGCGCAACCCTTGAGCGTCCAAAGCAATGGTACCAGATTCTACATCATGCAGAGTGGTGGTACAACACCAGCTTCCATACTGGAATCAACCGCACACCATTCGAAGCCTTATACGGATACACTCCACGAAGCCTATCGCAGGTGGTGGATATGGAAGTCACAAACCAGCACGTCATAGATATGCAAGGGGAGAGGCAACAGCTAGACAAAGAACTGCAGGACCATCTCAGAAAAGCCCAAGATACAATGAAGAAGTATGCTGATCAAGGAAGGAGAGACGTGGAATACGAGGTATTCGACTAGGTATACCTCAAGATATAACCCGGAAGACAGCAGACACTTCAACCTGGCAGATTCAACAAGCTCAACCCCAAATACTATGGTCCATTCCAGATTACTGAGAGGATCGGGAAAGTAGCATATCGACTGCTATTACCAGAAGAAGCCAACATACATGATGTATTTCATGTATCGTTGCTCAAGAAGTCAACTGGACCAGGTAAAATCAAGAAGCACCTATTACCACTGCAGAACCAACAAAGGTACTACCCTCAGAAGATCATAAGAACCAGGTTCAACCGCGATAGGGAAAGAGAACACCTGATCCAATGGAGTGACTCACCAAATAAAGAAAGTACGTGGAAGCCGGAGGACAACCTCTTTTCTCTCTACCCAGAACTCGAGGATGAGTTCATTCTTAAGGAGAGGGGATTGTCAGAGAGCAGAAAACGGCCCACTCAAAAAACCCAAAAGCCAAGCCCAATCCCAAGAGCCCAACCATCCCGACAAGCCAAACAACTCATCAGCTATAGGGATAAGCGGAAATAGGCCAGGCAGCCCAACCCACGAGCAAGCCCAACTCCTAGCCCAAGTGAAGATCCGGAGAGTGAAGCCCATTTCACCGAAGGATCTAGAACATCAGCATTGGATGCCATGGAATGGGGGGACCACAATTACGCATACACCACTATGAGTATTCAGGACTATTCCGAGTAACTTACCTACGAAGTAAAGCAGGTGGCCGACAGTCCAAGATGCCAAAGTAAGATGCCACCCCATTATCTTTACTTTATTTTATTTCTTTTTATTAAAAAGGCTTAGTGGAGAAGCCATTGTCCAAGTGTGTTAGGGAAGCCAACCAGCAAGGCTTGTAGGATAAGCTGAACTCTCGCCTATATAAGGACGAGTTCTTAGCCATTTGTAATCATCAATCAAAATATAAACAAAAACCCCTTTGGTTCACCAAAACCTTTCTGTTCGCAGAAAACCCTTTCTCTTCCTTTTATCTCAATGCGTCTTGATTAGGATTAGAAGCCTCAATTAATTCCTCGATACGTCTTGGAATTCTTGAGCCTAACTTGTCTTCGATACGTCTTAGACAGAGTTAGGAAAGCCAGATATATCTTGGCCGATTGTCCATAGTCCCGAAAGACTGACAACACCCTTGATATTATCCAACATACTCGCACGAGGATTATCGTGTTCAGTTATCCATAGACCCGAAAGTCTGATAACTCCGATTACCCAAGGTTCATGAAAGACCGGTAATCAATCTCTTCCACCCAAATTCCGCCAAATCATTTATGTCAGATACCACCTCCTGACACCGACGTTAAACATGAGCGCCAGTTGGGGGCTGACCCTCCCGTTTTTATTGCTTTATTGAGTTTATATTTATGTAGTAATTTTATTAAAGTGTTGCTCGACTATGGTATACACTCCTTTACAAACTTATGCTCTGACTTCGTTTAATCTAAGTTTGGGGGGATACGTGTATACCTGCGTCTTGCTACACCAAAGTAAAATTTCTTTTCATAATGTTGTGTGCTTTGATTAATTTTTTTCAAATTTTCAGTATTTGTGATCTATGGTTCTTAATTCTTGAGCATGATTGTTGGATTTTGATTGAATTGACAATATGGAGATAAAAGTGAAATCCAGTCAGAGATGTGTACTTGGATATTGAAATGCTTGAGATTGTTGCATGTATTAAAATTGGCTCATAGACCCATGAACGAGTGCTCATTATTCTATTATACCCATGTGAGATTTGAGCTTTAATAGATCATGAAATTATGCATGATTAATTTCTTTCTTGAGAGCATCGTTTACATGCATGTATTCTAGAACTTGACTCTTAATCTACTTAAGACTAGATGATTGATTAGATGATGGGAAATGACCATAGGCCATTTTGTTCTTCATTAAGTTACTAGCCAAATATTTATCCTACCTTGAAATTTTTATCCATAATTTTCCTATTTGAGCCTTTAAGCCTTTTTCGTTGGAAACCTATGAAAATAGCCAATTTAATCCTTTAAAAGCCTTTTAAATACCTATCCTAGTAGAGAAATAAAGGAGATAAACTGGTTTGATGTGCTAAGGAAATTGGAAAGATAAATATTGGTTGATCATGATGAAGAATGGTTAAAACTTGCAAAAAGGGGTAGTGCCTGAAACTGGTACCCCATTTGAAGAGAAGAAAGACGTTGATGCTTGAAAATAAAGGGAGGATTGAAATGGTAAAAACTAAAAAGAGAAAAAAAGAAGAAATGAGATTGATTTATCAGATATATGTGTTGAAAAAGCATCAGGGAGGATTCGTTGTTCAGGGACGAACAACATGGTAGTTTGGGGGATTGATGAGAGTGGAAATTTACTATTTTTCGGTCTCATAAATACCTTGTTTTATTAGGAAAAGGCCCTATATTTATGAGAAATTTCATGGTTTATACATTTTGTATGATTATGGTGCTACTAAGGTATTTTGTTGTGTTTTGGTAGAGAAAATGATCAAAAATGTAAGATTGGAAAAAAGGTGCAAATTGTGCAAGAATGTTGAAAATGCACATCCAACTTGATAATTATGCTGTGTTGAATGTAGAGATCAAAACTGATGGTGTAATATATGGTTAGAAAGCCACTGAAGAGAGGGTCATTTTGGCGCAAAGAACACCCCAATCGAGTTCCAAACGAAGAAGTTATAAGTAAAATGGTGACGACACGCGAGAGGTGCCGAAGAGGATTGCTGTTCTATTTTCCGAGGCTTGTTGCACATTAAAATCTTGGAGTTTTTCTGAGATCTTTATATGGATTGAAATCCAAGGAAGAGAGGATCGCGTGAGCGTAAGAATTATTAAATTTGGAACTCGGATGAGGAAGTTATAAGCGAAACGATGAAGAGGTGCAACTCCATTCAACCATGAACACTTTGATCCGACCAACCTTGCATGTCGAATGAGTCATTCGACCTAAGCTTCACTCATTCGACATCAAGCCCAGGTCGAATGATGTTCAGCATGGTCGAATAGCACCACTGGACGCTGCCGACACCTCATTCGACCACGACATGCTCCATTCGACCAGAGGTGATGGTCGAATGACCTCCATGCTGCTTGAATGGCACCCGAATGAACATTTTTCCACGCCATTCGACCTGCATTCGACTTGAAGGCAGGTCGAATGGCTTTCAGTTTGGTCGAATGATGCTGCTGGTGTACAGAACAGGCTGGATTCTTCAATTATTCAACCACCAATGGATTGTTGCCGACTTTCACCTACCATCTACCTTCCATTCAGCCAAGAAACAACACTATACAACATCTGATACCTTGTGATTCTTGGAGAAGCATCAAACAACCATCTACTTGCATTAAAAATGGAAATGAAAGTGATGTAAAAGCATCTCCACCTACAAGAACACTTGTTTTATGCATGGAAGATGCTTTCAATGACTCACCACCACCTGCCAATGCATTTGTTTATGAATGAAAGATGCTTTCTTCATCATTTAAGCCACCAACAAGGCATCTATGGAGCACTATATAAAGGGCAGCAACATGCATCCGAAAACACACCATTCAAGACATCCCAACACCATTCCACACACAACACACGTTACAAATAGAGAGAGAAGGGTAGTGTGAAGTGTGTACAGCAGCTTCAAGGAAAGAACAGCAGCTACAAGGGGAGTTCTTGTGCAATCAAGGGAGCAACACAATTGAAGATAAGTGGAGAATCGAAGAACACGTGACACTAGGTTCTTGTATTCTTTTCTTTAAATCTTTTCTTGTGTTTATTGTTATGCATTGCTTAGCCATGAATGTTGTGATCAACTTCATGAGCTAACTTCATTTATAGTTCTAAGGTGTAGGGGTAATGTAATTGATTTGGAAACTTAGATAACTATTTTGAAATTCATGCTATTGATATTCTTGTTTATGTGATTCTATAAGACCTTGTTAATACGTGTGTAACGTCTTCATAATACGCCATTGACATTGTCCGTGATGCGTGGTATATTGTGTTAGCAAGAGTGCACACGTTATTAATATTTTCTACTTACTGGGGATTATGGTAGTTTGCCCGTGAACACGATAATCCTAAAGGTCGGTAAACAAGATGCTTGATTATCTTAGTGGAACAATGCAATTAGGAAATCAAGTAGGAAGTGAATTAGGTTCGAATATTAATTTCAGAGAATATATGTTAGTCGAGTTGGCCATCCGGAGGTTTATGAAATTTGCCTTATTAGTATCTAGGAAGGAGGTTCAAAACTATTCACGCATCATCTTATGATGTATTTCCATAAAATAGCATGAATGAAAAATAGGACGTTTAGGGAACCAAATCAATTGCATTACACCCGAAATCTTAGAGCTATTACTTTTCTCTTGATCAATTTTAAATACTTCTTATTGCTATTATTTATTTGTTAATTGATATTTAAATTTCTTAATATTTATAATCAAAATCTTGAAAGTTGGAAATCACAATTCTAATTGAATAGTAATATTAATAATATAAAAAATATATTGTCTCAGTGGGAATGACATTTATTTTTAACTTGGGTACTTGCCATTACAATTGACATTCCTACACTTGGAAATTAAATTGGGGTATGCGATATGACCAACAGTAACCCATGCTTTGTGACTCTTATTACAAAAAAGAAATCTGCTCTATCTATTAAGGATTTTCACCATATATCTCTTGTTGGTTGTATGTATAAAATTCTTGCTAACTTGCTTAGCCAAGAGATTTTCTAAAGTTATTGGGAAGGTTGCGTCAGATTCTCAAAGTGCTTTTGTGGGTGATAAAAATATTTTGGATAGTGTTCTTATGCTAAATGAATGTGTATATTACTTAAAAATGCATGACAAAGAAAGTTTTATTTTTAAATTTGATTTTGAGAAGGCATTTGATACAGTGTTATAGGATTACATTGATGAAATGCTTGAAGGGATGCAGTTTTGTGCTAAATAGAGACAGTGGATCTACTAAATAGAGACAGTGGATCTATGGGTGTATATCATCTGCTATAATGTTGGTTCTCGTTAATGGGAGTCCATCCGGTGAGTTTCCATTTCAAAAGGGTTAAGGCAAGTGGACCCCTTTCCCATTTCTTATTTCTTATTGCAGCTGAAGGGTTTATTGTTTTAATGAGGAAGGCTGAATTTATTCAGAGATTTGTTAGTATGATTATAGGAATGGATAATTTGAAGGTGAGTCATTTGCAATTTGTCGATAATACTGCAATTCTGGGTGAGGCAGCAATTAAGAATGCAATGACTGTTAAAGGTATTCTTCGATTGTTTGAGATCACTTCTAGACTCAAAGTTAATTTTCTAAGAGTTCGCTACATGGAATTCACTCTGATAGGAACAAAATGGTGTTGTGGCTGATATTATTGGCTGTAAGGTGGGGAATTTTCCTTTTGAATATTTGGGTCTTCCGATTAGTGCTAATTATAGGAAAAATGATGTTTGGAAATCGGTTATTGAGCGTTTATGTAAGAGACTTGCAGGTTGGGAAAACAGGTTCCTCTCTTTAATTTGGTGGTAGATTTACACTTCTTAATTCGGTTCTTTCCGCTCTACCACTCCATTTTCTCCCTTTTTTCAGAGCTGCTTCTTGTGTGATACGTACCTTAATGAAACTTCAAAGAAACTTTCTTTTGGATGAGAAAGAGAATAATCATAAAATTGCTAGGGTTAAATAGGATAAAATTTGTAGAGATAAAAATGAAGGTGGATTGGGGGTTAGGGATTTAAATGTTTTTTATCTTACTCTTTTGAGTAAATGGGTTTGGAGATGGTTAAATGATGATAATGCTCTTTGGGTAAAAAATATTAGATTTAGGTATGAAAATTTTTGGGAAGGAAATGTTGGAATAATGGGTACCAAGGATTTTTCATTGTGGTGGAGAGATGTTAGTGATATATTGAAAGGGGATGTAGGAAATATTTTTTATGATAATATTGTGTTCTCGTTGGGAAAAGAAATTTTAGTTTTTTTTTCCTTATGGTCCTTGGGTGGAGAGTGGGGTTACATTGAGAGAGAAATTTCAAAATTTATATGTTTTGTCTAGTAAAAAGAATTGCAAGATCGCTGAAATGGGATATTTTGAGGGAGGATCATGGAAGTGGTTACTAAGATGGAATAACTATTTTAACCATTCAATTTTCTGTGAATTTTTGGAATTATGGCAGCTTTTGTCCAGTACTATGTTAAAGAAAATATTCCCGACTCAATTTTTAGAGACAATTCAAGGATGGGTGGTTTCTACGAGGGAGATGTACGAGGCCATTGCTAAAAGGATAGTCATACTGAAGAAGTTGATTTAATTTTTTTTCCAAAGTATGGTGTAAGCACATACCCCAAAAGATATCGATCTTTTTATGTTGGAGGGCTATTCAAGATAGAATACCTACTATATATAGTCAATCTTGTTGTTTGTAGAGAAGCTATTATGAATAACAATTCGGTGCTTTGTCCATTTTGTTACAGTGCCCCGGAGATATGAATGTCAACGGGACGGGTTTGGGGGCAAGTATTTAATTTCTCGGACCCGCACGGGTTCTATTATACAGACTCAGATGGGGCAAGGCCCGCCCCAAGATTTCAAACAGGAGGAAAATAATATTTTTATTTGATTACCGGCTGTGTTGTGCCAAAATTTCAGACAGAAGGAAAATAATATTTTTATTTGATTACCTGTCAACCATTGGAGTAGCACCTTTCTACGATAATTTATTCTTAAATTTTTAGTATACTTAATTGAAAAATTATGTTAATTAAAAAAGGCAAAAGCTCTTGTGTCCCCGGGCGCATGAACTAAGACCCGTGCGCCCAAACCTGACCCTACCCATATTATCAATCCGACCCGAAATATATAAAGAAAAAAACTCAATTCATTCTAGGGTTCACGCTGCTCACATTTCACACACCGTTCTCATTCTATCACATTCTCGCTCTCTCTCTCTCTCTCTCTTCTACTCAATCTATCAATTTCCTTCTCGACTCGATTCTCCGCCTGCTTCTCGCCGCCGATTAAGATAGTATTTTCGATGGTTCATATGAAGGTTTCGCGAACTAGAGATCACGAGAGTGGCGACGTTCACAAGGTATCAATCGGTTAAGGTTTGGAAATAGCTGCTGAAAGTTTCAGGAATCGTCAAATACTTTGCGTTATCATTTTCCGCTAACTGATTTTATCCAGCTCTGTCCAGGTAAAAAAATTCCATTTGTATGTTGTTTGATTTATGATATAATAGTGTTAACTTTTAATTACTTGTGAGAGATCGTGAAATGTGGTGAAACGATCTCGTAAGACATAGTTTAAAGCTTAAATTTCTGGTACTTGCAATTTTACATGATTGACTTCTCTTTGTGATTTTGCAAAGTTTAGTGCTAATAATTTGTTTGTATAACTCAATTATCTCCTACTAGTGGAATTTATGATTAAGCTTAAACTCTATCTTTGAATAGTTGTAGCTCATGTACCTTATATTTTGAATGATGAAAATTGCAATTAAAATTAATGGCAATATCATGGTGATTGAAGTTTTTGTAGTGATGCTCATCATTTATTCTTTCTTCTGCTTCTTAATGTAGAAGAGATTAAATGAGAACTATTGGAGAGTGAGATCAACCTTCAAAGAATTCAGATAAAGTATAAGGTTTGCACCATTTTTTGTACACATATATAGTAGCTGATGTACGACTATTAATTTGACATGATTTTAACTTGCAATGTCCAGTTGGATGTTTTAATGATATATTTCATATAATCTATGTTTTCAGTATCTTTTCCCCGTTTGTTGGTATTCATTGTGTGCTTTTTTCTTATCGGAATGAGTTGAAGTGGTCTCTATAAAAGATGTGGCCAGTGGCTTACCTCTTGTTTTTATAACACCTTGAGATTAAAATATAAATCTCTATGTGGAGTTCTATATTCCTGATGCAAATTCTAATTTATGTGTTCATTTTTTTTAAGTTTTCATGATACAATAGTGAACATTAGGTTGCATTAAGTTTGGTTCTTCTTGTATGTCAAAACAGCGCTCAATTTCACTTTATTTTTGTCGCAACTGAGCTCATAATTAGCACTTTGTTATTTGAATGATGAAAATTATAATTATCGTAGTTTAATGATAAATAGGCAGTTCCAAACTAATGCATTATGTATACATGCATTAATCTTTTGAATTGAAATTGAGAAGAAAGTAGAAGAATGGATGAATGTAGAATTTATTTAAAAAGAAGTTTTTATTTCGTACATTCGTGGAAAATAATGACTTCCGACATGAGTTATTGAGTAGTAAATGAAAAAAATACAAGATTTTATAGCAGCAGAATTAGTTCATGCATGGTAAGAAGACTAAAATTTCATTTTTAAAGACAGCTACATACTTTCATTTAAACGTTAAACAGAGTAAACTGCATTAACTAAACTTAATAGCTTCTTGTTTTAGTTTCTGGAGAGATTTGGTTAGTGAGTGTATGGTGGGAGACATGAGTGAGAGAGTGGCTCCAAATGAAGTAGTCATGTGAGATGCGTGTTATCATACACAAACCCACCAATCTTTTATTATAAGTTTCCACACTTCCATTATGGCAATTCACTCTTGAATATTGCAATAACTTTCATCACTTGAGAGAGAGAGAGAGATAAGTTAGTTTCACATTCTACATATATTCCCTCCGTCCCAGGTTAAGATGGTCATTTTTCCATTTCGGTCGTCCCACCAAAAGAGTCTCATTTCCTTTTTTACACACATGGGACCCACACATCCCCTCTAATACAATAAAATATTGGGACCCACACTCCTACTAATACAACTACCCACTACACATTAAATAATAATACTCCTTAATCTACTTGCCAAAAAGCAATTAGCCCTCTTAAGGAGGGACGGAGGGAGTATATTTCTGTGTTATAAGAGAAATAATGTGGACTATGAAACCATTACATTTTTTTTTCATTTCAAGTTTCTATTATAATCATGAGATCAAAAAATTATCCTTTTGGACATGGATCATAGTGAAACAAAAGAGTATATTATTGATGAGTAAAGGGTACAGTGTTAATGAGTAAAGGGTACAATTTTGTCATACAAAGGGTATGGAGTTTCGAGTGTTTCAAGTATGCTAAAAAGGTATATGGCATGGTACAAAGGGTATATTAAGGATGAGTAAAGGGTACAATGTTGATGAGTAAAGTACGTCTGTTTTAGGGTTTATTATTGTCTTGTAATCTGTGTGGAGTTGCAAATGATATATTGTTTTGAGTAAAGAGTACACTATTAATGAGTAAAAGGTACATTGTTTAGCATGCAAAGGGTATAATGGTTATGTAAACTGTACGGAATATTGACAAAGGGGAATTTATTTTATATTGCAGTATGACCTCTAAAATTTGTTATTATGACATCAATGCAAAGAGTATATGATTGATAGTAAAGGATATATTTTGTTATGTAAAAGGTATGGAATTTAGTTGTTATTTTGTTATTGTAATTTTTATAACTTCGTGTGTTTTTGTTTTCAGGACTTTCACTGTTCTATGTAGAAGAAGGAAAAAGCGATAAAGGCGGTAGAAGAGAAGAAAATAGCTACTTAAGGAAAATGGAAAGAATTTGAAAAGTTAAATGGGGAAGAGGCATAATTGATGGTGTTTGTTGGGGTTATTTTAGTTTTTGGATATGTTATGTTGATGACTAGCATAAGATGATAGTTACAGTCAAGTTGAAGTAATAACTCTTTATGTATTACATGATTAGTTTTTGCTATGGTTTATGATCAGTATAGTGAGACATTTTTGTTGTATGTGAAGAAAATATCATATTTTTCTGTCCTTCATTATAATCATTGCAAACTTGTATTTGAATTTAATCAATTGTCACCGCAAAGAGTATATTATTATCATGTAAATGGTACATTGTTAACATGCAAAGGGTATAATGTTGTCATGTAAACTGTATAAATTCGAAATGGTATATTGTTGATGGGTAAAGGGTATATTATTTATGATTAGATGGTACATTGTTGTCATGCAAAGAGTACGGAGTTTAGAGTGTTTCAAGTTTATTATAAAAGGTATTATGGCTTGGCGCAAAAGGATATATTGCGTATGAGTAAAGAGTACATTATTGATGAGTAAAAAGTACATTGTTTGTCAGCAAAGGGTATACTGATTGTAAATTGTATGACGTAGCAAAAGGTATATTGTGGTCATGTAATATCTATGGAATTGCAAATGGTATGTCGTTAATTAATAAAAGGTACATTGTTTGTCATGCAAGAGGTATGGTAGTCATATAAATTGTGTTAAGTTGTAAATGGTACATTGTTAATGATTAAAGGGTACATTGTTATTTGGTAAATGGTACATTGTTTGGCATGCAAAAGGTGTAGTGGTCATGTAAATTGTATGTCGTTGCAAAAAGTATATTGTTGATGAGTAAATACAACATTGTTTGTCGTGTAAAGGGTATAGATTTTAGAACATCTGTTATTGATGATGTTTTAAGTTAATATTGTTTGTGTATAATGACATGATGAAAAGAGTATATAATTTTGTACTAAAGAGTACGACTCTCAATACTAAAGGTATTACAAGTTATCTAATACCTGAACTTCACAATGTGATTTCAATAAAATCATTTCATAATCACATAATAGTTTACTCATTCAAAATTCAAGAAATTTATTAATTCATCAAAATCTTTTACAAATATTTAACTTATTACATCACTAAAGTAAATGAGCATTTGGAGTTTAAGATCCAAATTTCATCTCTAAATCAAAAAAGAAGTTCTGCTAACAGCTTCAAGTCCTACTCTAGACTCTTCATGGCATCACAATTCACAAGCCAGATTAATTATATGTGTAACCCGAAAGTAGTAGTACCATAGCCATCAAGTGGATTCTGCAATTCCTCAAGCAACATGTTAGAAAAAGAAAGTTGACTTGCAGCTTTTAGAAAAGGTGTGTACAAAATTTGAGTGAGGCTTTTCATCAAATGGGTTGTGAACAGAGAACATAAGGCAAGAACTACATGAAAAATCCATTCTGTAGGCCAAATATTATTCAACACTTCAAATGGAATTAGAGAAATATGGTGCATGATCATAACATGGTTAATCATAACAACAATAAGAACTCCAGTTATGCATCCAAAGATAAATCCAAACATAAATTCAATTATGATTCCTGGAGTTCATCTTTAATAAATAATTACACGCGAGATTCATTATTGTAGAACTCAAATTACCTATTTGCCGAACAAGAAGGATCCGAAGGAGAATAAATGTATGAAATCTAGATTTTCAACAATGATTGGAATTTCGCTTTTGCATTTCGACGATGAAGGTGGAATTGAATCTATTGAATTGTGAAATATATTTATGAAATTGAAAAGATAAAGGTATGAAATCTTTGTTTCCCCTTTCTTGTAGATTGAATTGTGAGATATGTATGAAATTGAAAGATGAAGGTATGAAAACTCCATTTTTCCTTTCTTGTACAGAAGAATCGCAAGTGGGTGAGAAAAAAGAACCGCACGCACTAGTCGGTGAAAAATGAGTTTTGATTTTTTTTTACTTATATATGACCCGTTTAACAAATAGGTCGGGTTGGGCGCATGGGCCAAGCCCGTGCACCCGGACACACAAGAGCCTCACTCAATAAAAAATTATGCGTTTGAACTAAAAAAACAACCATATAACTATATATTTTCCTTTTTTCCCGTACACAATTAATATTGTGATCTACATTGTTGTTAACTTACTATTATTATGTTAATCATTAAATTTTATTATCAATTCATTTCTACATTAAAATATTAATTTATAAATAATTTTTTTCTTAAAACAAAATATTATATAATTTTTTTTACTTATAAGAAAACACCAAAGATAATTCTAAATCCTTTATATATATATAAGAACACAGATATTCACCTCTAAATTTTATTTTTCTTTTCATATACACACCAAACCTGGCCCGTATGCCACAGATCACATCCGAAAATTTTCATACACACACACACACCAAACTCACCCATACATATTATATTATGATGGAAAAAAATGATTTTTCAAAAAACCTATTTTGAGGTTAGTTTAGTATTTTTAAGCAGTGTTTTCATAATCGGACTGGAGAGTGAACCGGTAGATGAAACGGTTCAAGGTTCAACCGGTCGGACCGGTTCAACCGGATGTTCAACCGGAAAATTGAATTTTACATATTTTCAATTATATTTTATAATATTTACAATTCATTAAAAAAATTTATACTAACCAAAATTATTTTATAAATAGAAAATTCAATTTACATAAAAATATGATTAGATAAAATATTTATAGTTTATAATTCATATTTTATACAAAATTTTATATATTTTCTCAATAGGATATTACATAATTTATACTCAAATTACTATACATTTGGTGCACCACTCCAGAAAAATTACATAATACTATAATTCAAAATTTAAATATTATATTTTAAAATAAATAAAAATAAAAGTTAAATAATATAAATATATAAAATATAAAAAGAAAAATAGAAAAATAAAAAAATAAAAAAAATAAAAAAACCAGTTGGACCGGTTCAACCGGTTTTGGCCGGTTTTGACCGGTTCAATTCAAAAAACGGTTTTATGGGGGGTTTGAACCGGTTTGGAGGCCGGTTCAACCGGCCGGTCCAACCGGGAACCGGGAATCACTATTTTTAAGTATTTAAATATATATATATATTCTTAAAAACAACAACAACAACAATTGATTCTACGTGCTACTTCACTCAATTAATGCTATAGTTTGATTAATTTTTATACACCATATCTACAAAACAGATGATAATTCACATTTGAATGTTAATTGGGTAAGGAGAAACAAACAGCAGACTAAAGTCCCATGGAGAAGGCAAATCAAAACCCACACATTGCAAGCCGTACCTGAATATACATCACAAACAAACAAATACTGAATCACAACAAATCCATGACAACCTCTAATTAATTTGTGCAATTACAAAATAAAGAACAATAGTGGATATCAAGAAAAGGAGATTAAAGGGTCATGTGATGTTGGCTCATCAAAAGGGGTTCCAAGCAAGACACTGCAATCTAAGCAGAAACAACCGCAAAACCCTATCCTTACAACACAAACACTTATATAAACCGGGTTCATGGTGTAAATAGGGATGGGGAAAAATACCGAAATTTTGGTATACCGTCCTTATCATAACGAAAAATACCGATTTTACCGAAATTTTAGGTATGCCGAAATTTTTGGTAAGGTATGATACCGTATTGAAAATTTTGGTACGATAAAGGTATATAAATAATCAATACCGCGGTATTTTGGTATATGCCGAAATACCGTAAATATTCAATTTTTTGAGTTATATGATACGATATTACCATATTAGATAATACATACAATTATAATTATTATTTATGTATTATAATTTTTAATTAAATTATATATATATACTATTTTATTAAAGATTAAATCTAAAATCCTACTATATATTTCTTCATAATTATAAATTATTGATAAAGATCATTGACTTACATGATATTAGTACTTATTTTTTAATTAAGTAATTCTATGTATATGAAAATTTAAAAGTGTTGATTTTAATATAAGTTCCATATATTTTTATGTAGATCTCTTAGGTACTATTTATTTAATAACAAACACTTTGTAAAACGGGTTTAGATATATTAATTATGTAAACTCGGTTACTGTTTAGTACATAAAAAATTACTCTTTAGCACATGAATTGTTACTTTTTAAATTAAAAAATTACTCTTCAAATTCTTGTAAATCCCGATGTATCGATTACTTTAAGTACATGAAAAATTACTTTTTAGAGATACGAATTATTACTCTATTGTGTAAAAATTATTACTCTTCAAAGAGTTATTTTTTATATATTAAAGAGTAATATTAAAAAATAAGGCTTACATGTAAACCCGATTTTCACGAGACTTACTCTTATTTAATTTGGTCGTTTGCAGATTGTCGTATATTTTTTATTAGAGTATGTTTTATAGCTATCTTTCACTTTTCTAGTACATGGTTTTTATAAGATTTATTGAATTTTAGATGTATAACGGTATAGCAAACTATGTAATAGGATGATATATACCGATATTTTAGGTATGGTATGGCATACCGAAATATTGGTAAGTAGAAGATATACTATTTTCTTATACCGAAATATTGGTATACCGAACTAAGGTATACCGAAAGTTTAGGTAAGGTAACGGTATGATTTTTTAAATACCGAAAATTTCGGTACGGTATATGGTATGACCAAAAATCTTCGGTATGCCATACCGCCCACCCCTAGGTGTAAACCCTGTGGTCCCTCTTCTAATCCCATATGTATTGCTAGGGTGTTTAAGGGGGACTATAGGGTTTACAAGAGTTTATGATGTAAACCTGGTTAACAAACGTCTAACTCTCCTAACAATTCAAGTTACAATCAGAGTATAATTTAAGCTAGTTGGAGTAAACAAAACAGTTTGCATGGGTTTGATTCAAGCAACAATCAGAGCATACCTTGAGCAGGTCGGGGCACGGGTTGAAGGTTTGATTCCAGAGCATGGCCAGCAACAATTTGGAGGAGAAAAGGAAAGTAGAACAGCGGTGTAAAAAAATTAAATATGACAAAAACTATATTACAATGACAGAATCCAGAATCCATGAATTTTCGAAACAGGAAATGAGAAAACACACCAAATCTTTATAAGAATTAGAGAGATTTCTAAAGCATCAACATTGGAATAAATGGTACCCAACTCCGTCAGTGGGACTGAGAAATTTCTAACACGTCAATATCCACAGTCAAGGCGCCACATAAGTCAGCTTGAATCAGCACCTCCAGAACACCTTATCGTTTACTTATTGACTCTGATTGACAGCTGCACCTCCCAGGCCTCTACCAGAACCAAAAGAATTGGCATCTACATTGTTTATACCAATCTGAGAGGGTGTCGAATCAGAAGTATGTTGAGCATCTCCACCCAGTATCCCACTTTACCCGTTCACAGAAAGCCCCATTACTCCAGGTCCACCTATACAGAGGAGGAGCACTTCCGTATGGGAGGAAACTTCCCCGAACGCCAACCATCGCAGGGTTCCAAGGACTTCTCGGGGCCATAGGAGTGAGCCCATAACCCATCCCACTGTACCCTCCGGAGGGGTAACCGACACCAAAAATTCCAGCACCACATGGATAACTGCCTACATTGCCATATCCTGTAGGGAAATACCCAAATCTTGAATTATAAGGCGCATAACTACCCTGCTGATAAGAGTTAAAGTTAGGGCTTCTTCCACCACCTACCCTCCCGTTATAACCAATGCTACTACCGCTGATTCCGTCTTTAGGAACAGCTTTTTTGACCTCCACAAGCTTTCCAGTCAATTCATGAAAGTTCTTCTGCATAACTTCCTCTATAGAATCCTCCAATTCGAAAGTAATAAATCCAAACCCCCTTGGTCTATGAGTCAGATTATCGTGCATCACAACTACATCAGTAATCCTACCAAATTTCTCAAAGTAATTTCTGAATTCTTCTTCAGTCAAGCTAGCTGACAAACCCCCTACAAAAATCTTCTTCGTCCTAAAATGATCATTGATCCTACTGTTAGTCCTATTATTATTTCTACTTCAATCCCCTGAAGTATAAGAAAACAATAAATAAATCAGTAAATAACAGCAGTAAAATCAGGGTCTCAGTTCTAAAAATAATACTTACTAGTATTATTTAAAATATTATCATAACAAGCTCTTGGTAGAGAAATAGACCAAAATAAGCACATAAGTATTGTTGACAAAAATAGTACTACCACATTAAAGCTAAATCGTGCAAATGTAACCGTAGCATACTAGTTTCGGAGGACAAAATAAAATCAATGGTTGTAGTATTAGAAGAGAGAAAAATATTGATGAACAAAATACCCAACTGGATAAGAAGCCTACGATAGCTACATGCTTGAAGGAGTAGAAAATTCGAATCTAAAAGAATAAAAATAAAAATAAAAAAGGGAGAAGAAGAAAAAGTACAGCAGCTGATGCAGAAGAACAAATAAAACAGAGGACGACATGAAAGCCCCATTCAAGGAACAGTGTTCCCAGCCATGCATTAAGAACACACCCAAAAAAATTCAAACTTTGACCGAAACAGAGCAACGGGAGAAAGTGAGTGAATTTTCTTTAAAATCCCTAAAAATGAAGCGAAAACGAAAAATAAAAAAAAAAAAAAAAAAAAGGTGGAAGGAACCCTAAAAGTAGAAGGAACAACAAACAGACCGTTCTGCTAAGAATTTGATGCGGGTCCTCAAGATCAACGGAGGAAGATTCGGAGAACGTGACAAAAGCAAAGCCCTAGGGTTGCCGGAAATCCGATCTCTGGCAATCGCGGAGCCCAAAACGACGCCGTACTGGCCGAAATGGTCCTTGAGCACATCCTCGGTGGTATCCCATGAAATGCCTCCGACAAAGAGCTTATTCTGCTCCGCATCGCCCATATCTTCCCAATTGCGCAAGGGAATTGGTCACAAGAAGAGCGGAGAGGCAGACAGCCCCGGAGAGAAAAACTAGGGTTTTTTTGGAAGTGAAGAAATTGGGGGAGGGGGAGAGGGAGGGGGGAAAAGGAGAGGGGGAGAGAGGAATTGGCATGAAAAGGGGGTACCAATCCCAAAAGTGAGGAGAGTGAATCCGAATGTGTTTGAAGCGCAACACGTTTGAAGAGTTTGTATCGCTATCTTTTTCGCTTATGTAGGTGCCTTCTAAGTAGGGAGGTAGATAGAAATAGAATCCTACATTATTGATTATGAAATCCAAAAAATGAAATTTCAAAAGGAAAAAAAAGTGTTTCTTTTTTTATATTTTTCTTTTAAAAGTTGGGCAATGACGTTTATTGGTACAGTGAAAAAAATCAGATTCAATGGAGTAGTTTATATTGCTATGTCAACCCAAATACAGATGGAAACAGAGGATTAGAAGAATTATTTCCCTCATGTATAATCAACTCTCCCCTCTGTACCAGTCAACCAAGCAAGGATGACGGCCTCAGAAATAATAACAAAATTAATTTTAAAAAAAAAGCTCACATAGTGAAGAGCGCTGTAGATCTCCTATTCCAAGTGAGTGTTCCACTGTGCGTTCCACAACACAAAGTGGTGGACCCTACTCTATTTTTTCATTTTTCAATTAATTAACATGTTGAAATTTGTTTAAACTTAAGTTAATCATTCGAAAATTTTGGGTGATATTTGAAAATAAGGTCAAGTAATTAAGACTTTATTTAAAATTGTTTATAACATATGATTACGTAATTAAATATAAATATTAATACAAATTTTAAAATTGCTAATTTTTTATAATTATATTAATTTATTATACATGAAAAACGAATAAGGGTCGTATAATGTCGATTCAACCAAAACTATTTAATTCATTATAAAGAACTAAACTAAATATACATACTATCAAAATATAAAACCTCATATATATACTATATATATATATATATATATATATATATAATATTCTCTTAATCACATTCTAATAGTTATATTTACTTTTTGCACAAGTTACTTTTTGTACGGGGATTAAGAAATTTAGTATTTTAATTGTAACCGAATGAAAGGCTCAATTTAAAAATATGTTTCATCTCATTTCAGATGACACACTTTCCGTTTTAGGTTATCCCACAAAAGTTTGCATATTTAAAAAAAAGCAAAAATTAAAAAAACAACTACTCTTCCTCAAATACTTTATTTACAAAAAAACTATCCCAACCTAACATATTTTATCATTTATTTATTATAAAAAATACCATTATACCCCTAAAATTTATCCCTTTATTAATCTTTGCACCGGAATTGGGGGTGCAGTTTTTTGTGAGATGAACGTAGTAATTATTAGGATGGGATGGAGTGAATACGTATTTATATGTGTTCATGTGTCCAATATATATATATATATATTACTAATATAAAAAATCTATATTTATATAATTTTATTTTTTAAAATTCATTCCCGTATGCACGAATTAAAATGATTGTTATAACAGAATCAGAATCATGAGAGATAACGATGAGAGAGAACATTAACTTTTTTTTTAGTAAAAATATATAGAAGGTTAAAATAGTAATTACAAATACATATTTGATGTCTCTATCTAAATAGATTCTATCTAAGAGATTTTACCGAAAATAATTACTATATTTATAGCATGGAATTTTGACAAGAAAACACTCCTTACTATATTTGACAAACTTTTCTGGTGTGCAACATGACTATCACTCCAAGAAATTCGTAAAATGGCGATGACAAAAGTAGTAATGAAAATGTCATTTTTTTTCACGAAAAATATTTAGTGATAAATTTTAGCGTCACATAGATCGTCATTGTATGTGTGTCGTATTAGGTATATGTGACAGTTTGACACTACTTCATGTCGTCGTTAAATGTTATGCTTTTATGATGAAAAAAAACTCATTCTGTTCCATGTAGATATGCTCGTTTGTGCTGAAATTAAGAATTTTTTTAATATATATATAATGTAAAAATAAAGTAGTAATAAGTTAGCCATTTGATTTAAGGGAAATTTTGATTTTTTTTAAGGGAAAATTTCGGTAAATATAAGGGAAAATTTGATTTTTATTGAGACCTCAAAATGATAGATGTAAGGGAAAATTTGATTTTTTGTAAAATAGAAGTATTTGTAATTTAGACAATGAGCATGTATAAATAATTTAATGTCTATATATTTCATAAACTAATTTAATTATCTATGGAGTAGAGTACCATGAAAATGCAAATATAAATAGATAAAAAAAATCAATAATTTATGAAAAAAACTTGTTATACTTTATATTTGGGATCATGCCAATTGCCAATCCTAAAATCATTCTTGCCCGATGAATATTTAGTTGACGTATTTCAAACTGTGCAGACGTTATTCAAATCATTGCAAACGGAAACTTTTCATGAAGTATCATCTTCAGCACATCCGGAATAAATATAAATATTTTCACATATAAATTAGAATAATAGTGATGCTTAATAATGAATTTGAACGATAGATAATCATTTAATAAAATAATCTCCACATAGCTAAGATAGCATTCATGAATTCCAACATGAAGTAAAATACAGATATTAAAAAAAAGGAAACTTATTCTAACAAAAATATTCTGAGATTTTGTTTGCCTTGTACAGTTACAATCATAACTTTTACTTGTGACATTGTTTACGTGGAGTATATTTTTAAGTGAATGCTTGACTTAGACATGCACCATTTAACCGGAACCGCCGGTTCGAACAGGCGAACTGCCGGTTTTAACCGGAATCGGCGATTCCAGAACCGGTAGAAAATGAATTGTTAATGGTAGAACACGGTTCGGTTTCGATTCCAACTTGTCTCGAATCGGAACTGCCGGTTCGCCGGTTCACGGTTAAAACCGGCGGTTCCTCGGTTTTTAATTTTTTTTAAATTTTTTTTTTGAACGGCCAAGATCGACTATCCGTTGAAGATCCGACGGCCCAAAAAAATGACCGTTGGGGCTGTAAACTGGCGGTTCAGGGCAGTAAATCGCCGGTTCCAGTTAGCCGGTTCAAACCGGCGGTTCAGGCGGGCCGGGCGGGAGTTTTGAATTTTGAAAATTCAAACGTGCGGTCGAGATCGTGTGGCCGTTGAAGATCAACGGCTGAGATGGAGGGGGGAACCAGTGGTTCCGATTTGAACCGGCGGTTCCGCAGGATTTTTTTTATTTTTTTATTTTAAATTCAAGGGTTGACATTTTTTTTATGTTCAAATTTTGAAATTGATGGATGAGATCAATTCAAATCCTCTATAAATACCCCCCAAGTGTGATCAATTTGGGCACACAACATTCAATCTACTCTACTTCTACTATACTACTTATTCTATTCTACATTCTTGATTCTACTTACTCTACTCAATACACTTATACACTTTCTCAATTCAACTATTCAAGTTCTCTTCTCATCAAGTTTCTTTTTTTAGTTCATATATATCAAACTCAAAAAAAAATAAATAGTTGTAGTCTTTTATTTCAATTCTCTCATTATCACTTTCATTTCAATTCTCTCATTATCATTTTCTATTCTTTCATATATATTCATCCTTTTTTCAATCTAAAAAAAATTCCTAGAAGAGGTTCTTCTTCATCCGCTGCCTCACCTTCTTCTTCTAGAGGAAAATCCATACCCAACACCTTAAATTGTCCTCCACCACCTCCACGCCAACTTCCACTAATTCTAGAAGATATTGAACTTGAAAATATTCCTTCGGATGAAGAAATGTCCCCTCATTTGTTCAACTTGAATGTTAGGGACATACTTGGAGATGATTTCCCCTCCGACGACGACAACGATAATACTCAAGGTCAATCACAACAAAGGGCGAGTGGAAGTCAACCAACCTCGGGTGGTACGGGTACCGGAGACGGAGCTGGAGGCTCTAGCGGAGGCGGAGGATCGACTCGAAGTTCCCCACAAGTGTTACGTTCCGATATATTTTCTATTCATTTCAAGGAGGCGATTGAGAATATGAATGAATTCAAAGTTATTTGCAACTATTGTGGCACGAAGTATAAATTCAAGCATGGCGGAGGATATGGAACGTTCATCAAGCACATCAACTCGAAGTATCCAGACAAGATTGGCATCTCAACCGGTCAAACACAAATAGGACGAGGGTTCACGGCCTCTTCCGGAGGAAAAGGTTCATCGGCGTCGGGTAACACTCTTTTTAAATTTGATGAATCTAATTATTTGAGATTATACCTTAAACTTATGTGCACCAACCATTTGCCATTTAACTTTGCCGATAATGTTTTTTTTTAAGATTGGGTTAATCTCACTTTAAATCCTCAAGCCCTCACCTTTGCATCGTAACAAATGTAAACTTGGTGTTGCTAAAGTTGTTAAAGAGTATGATTTGGTTTTAAAATAAATTTTGCAATAATTACCTCATAAAGTGTCTATATGTTCGGATATTTGGAGCAATTTTTGACAAAAAGTGGATTATATGGGTATTACTTGTCATTGGATTGATAGTTCATGGAATTTGCAAAAAAGATTAATTGCTTATAGATAATTTGATGTTCCCCATACCGCCGTTAATATTGCTCACAAAATTAGTACTATTTTGCAAGAATATGGTTTAGTTACAAAGATTTTTACAATTTCATTTGATAATGTAGTGCTAATACGGCTAGTTTAGAAAGTCTTATTGATATTTGCAAACTCTCAATTGGTGGTAGATTTTTTCATATTAGATATATTTGTCATATATTGAATTTATGTGTTCAAGATGGTATAAGTGCTTTGAAAACACACATTCAACCTATTAAAAGTGCTATATGGTATATAATGAGAAACCCTTCCGTGACTAAAAGGTGGAAAATATATTGTCAATCTATGAACATTCACCCAAAAAATTTCCTTTAGATGTTTCAACTCGTTGGAATTCGACGTATAAAATGTTGCATGACTCTTTTGATTATAAAGATCATATTTGTGTGTTTTACTCACAAGATGCGGGTGGCCAAATCTTGTTTGCTAATCAATGGGACACATGTTATATTTTATGTGATGTTTTGCAAATTTTTAATGATGCTACGGAAGAACTATCCGGTGTTTATTATCCTACTTCAAATTTAGTTGTTGATAATTGTGTTAAAATTGCTATATTTTTTAGTGCTAATGAAGCACACCCGTTGTTGTCAAATGTTATTCTTTCCATGAAATCTAAGTGGTTAAAATATTTTTTTCAAATCTCGGACTTGTGTTTAGTTGCTAAATTGTTGGACCCACGTATTAGAACGGATGGTTTAGAAGAATTGTTAACGCTTTACTATGATTCATTGTATGCTAATTGTGATTCTCCTACTACACAACAAGCTCCTAATCCTAAAGACATAGTTGCAACTACTTATAATCTACTAAAGGAACTTTTTAAGGAGTATAAAGAACAAAATGGTACGAATGATGATCAATATAGTGGTGATGATAATAGTGTTAGTGTTGATAATTCTAGGAAATATGATGCTCTTCAAAAATTTTATAGTTTTTATGATGCTAGATCTCAAAAACGTGCACGGGTTATATCTAATTCTTTTCAAGAACTTGATTCTTATTTTAATAACATTTTTGAGTTTGAAACAAGCGGAACTAGTTTTGATATTTTGAAGTGGTGGTCAAGGAGAACAAAATCATTCCCTATTTTATCATTGATTGTAAAAGAGGTTTTTGCATCTCCCGCCTCTACGGTTGCCGTCGAACAAGCATTTAGTCTTGGTAATCTCACTTTGGATCCGACACGATCCAATTTAAGTGTAACAAATTTAGAAAATTTATGTTTGCTTGATGATTGGTCAAAGGCGGAAAGACGGATTCAAAATCAAAGTGAAGAAAACCGATTGGATGATGAAATTACGGAATATGGAAGCGAGTTAGATTGGTAGAGTAAACAAAAAAGGCCATCACCATTCACCTCCACCGAGCCAAAGAGGTAAGTTGAGGTAAGTTAAGAGAACTACGTGGGCTTTGATTCCTTTCGAGGATACGTAGGCAACTTAAATTTAAGTTGAACTTGAATTTTCAAGTTTAACCCTAAATTTAAGCTCAAGTCCTTTTTTTCCCCCTCTATTATGTTGTTGTATTTTATCTTATAAAGTTTATATTTTTTAAATTTTTGAAGTGTAACAATAGAGTAGTTGACATGGTTGTAAACTTGTAGTGTTCTCTACACTTCTATATTTGTAAATTGTAATGGTTTAGATTTTAATAATTAATTTTTTATGTGATCACATTAATTAATATTGTATGATTATTATGAATTTAATATCAACTTTCAAATTTTTACTTGCATTATTGAATATTGCATACATCATGTTTTCAATTTTAATGATATTACACATATTCAAATTCAATATTTCAATTACACATGTTTTACTTATTTAATAAATAAATTACACATAATAATACATGTATAAATATAATAAATCATAAAGAAACAAAAAAAAAATTACAAAAACCAAAAAAATTTACAAAAAAAAAACCGCCGGTTCAGGAATCGAAACCCTATGACCCCAGTTCGGTTCCAGTTCCCTCTCCGTTGGAACCGGAACCGCCGGTTCCGAACCAGAGTGCATGTCTAGCTTGACTGCTTGGTACCTAAAGGGAATGGGAGTGGATGAAGTGGGCAATGGCCAAATAGGTTCCTACTAAGGAAGGGTATGGTTCAATACTCTGAATTGAGAATCTAAGTAATGGAGAAGGAATCATTACTCTACACCAAGCACCAACTATCCCACCCGAGACTTGGCTGTAAACTATAGCACCCACTCCTTGACTTACAACACCATCATCCTCCCTCCTTTTCTCTCTTGCTCTTCCTCATCTGCAAAGACATGCCCACTAAAAAATTATCAATACATTTTCTAAATCACAATAAAATGCGTTTATATGATCAAAGGCCAAGAAAACCAACATAAAATTTAAGAATTTAAAAACTGATGCACAGAAATACAATTCCAACATACAGAAAGTTAGAAACCCTTCTATCAGGAAATGTTTGCATACCCTTCTATCAGCTCCTCACCCTTCTCCGCCATAGCCTCTATGTGCTCTTTTAAGAAATTAAAAACAAATACACAAACTCAATGGAATCATTAGCAAGTTATTCTCTTACAAATGTCCCAAGGCATGCTCGAATCCAACATTAATGGGAATCTGAATCAACAAACTCTTCCTCCCCGTATCAAAAATCACTATGCAAATCGAAGGCTGAGCGGGAAAAAGATTAAATAACAAACGCCAGATTTAAAACCAAAATATTTTTATAATTTATCTGTATTTGATGGGAATACAACTATACTTGGACAACTTGTCCTAATTTCATGCCACTCGTAGCTTCTCGGCCTCCAATGCATCTCTTATATCCTGCATGATTGCATTTAAGCTCACACCTTCATACACTAAAGAAAATAGGACATACCAATAAAAAGAGAGGCCTTTCATACTGAAGCAAATTGAGTTAAAACTAATTTGATCATTTTATGAAGGGATCATAATATTATTACTGTGAGAACCATAATGACTCAAGTGAGAGAAATGTTTGCTGAAGAATTATCTCTCTAGTTACATAATTCTTCTTAACAATTCAGAACATCATTACAGAATGTTAGAAAGACCACTAAGGAAAACCAATTCTTCACTCACTTCAACTCTTTCAAAGAAAAAACACGTCGATGACAATGCAACACTTGAAACTAAGACGTAGAGAGTAATAGGTTAAAAAAAGTACTCTGTTCTACATAGAGAAAAAATAATTTTATGGGAATGAAACTTACTGCTTCTGGTAACGGGAAAAAATTTATGCTGCGGGCGATCGAAAGAGAAGCCACTGCATAATTAAATGTGAGAAAGCATTTAGTAATCCATTAAAACATCAAGAAGAGACGAAATATGAATCTTTACATCTGGTGAAAGCATTGGCATAGAGAGTAGATAAAGAACCAACTTCAGATGGGAGCCTCGTCGAAACCTCTAAACCCAATCCTCCTCCTCTAAACCCTTCGCCTCTGCCGCAGCATCAGTGTCCGTTAGCTCTCTGTCTCTGCATCCCTCTTTTCCTTTGCCAAGAAGGATTTAAGTTTTGGAGCTGCAATCGTAATTCTTCGATTAAAAATGCAAATCTAAAGTTACAATCAGCGGAGAAAAAAGGAGAGCAGTCTAAAGTTAACTGCACCTTCAATTTTTTCACACGGAGTACTTCACCATTTCACCTTACCCAAGTCAACTTCATCCACAGCCAGTATCACTTTCTTCTTCCTCATCTTCATTCTTCAATATTTGAGATTCATTAGGGGGATGTTTGTTTCAAACTCGGAATTGGAATTCAAATTCCACGCCTAAATTTTAAAAATCACCCCTATATATACCTATATATATTCTCTCTCCTCAATTAATACACTTTCTCTCTTTATCTCTCCTCTCTCATCTATTTTCTTACATAAATTAATATATTTTTACACATTGATTTGATATAAAGTTAAAACATACCCTATCAAAAATCCAAAACAAACGCAACTGTAATACCCGGAAAATTTCTTATTTTATAATTTTCATTTTACGCATTTTTATAATTATGTGATAATTATGTGATAATTATTTCTACATTTTTATTTGTCTTTATATTTTATTTGACACATCCGTGATAATAATAGTGACAATATGTGAATATATATGTGTATAAATATTTTACGTGTATTAATTTTTGAATAATAATAATAATAATTTTGTCCGTACACATGGTAATAATAATAAATATTTTACTTGATTAATTAGTACACGTTAGTACTTAACTTTGATTAAATATTAAAAAGGGGCAAGCAACATGTTGATTGCTAATGGGTAAATTATTGACACTTGATTTTTGATGAAAAAGTTAGAAACGTGGCATTCACTTGCCCAATTTATTCAAAATGAAAACTTAATCATTAAGAATATAATAATAAATAATACATATATACTATTATTAGTGGGTTGTGTGTTGTACTAAACCAACTCACCTCACTTTAACAACTATATAAACCTATAGTTGGGATTAATTGAAGCAACCGTGGGAGCGAGAGTAGAAAGAGAGAAAAGAGAAAAGTGGTCCGTGCATGCCGGGACAGATGGGATTAATTATATTTCTTCACGAGGTCTATAGTATTATTATTATCGGAATTTAAGTAAGTAGAGGTTCAACTACAATGCATAAATATGTTGTGTGTGATTTATTTATGATTATTATGTCATGAGTTATTTGTGATTAAATATTGGTATTGATATCGTAAATGATATGATGCATTTTTAATTGTTCTGGTTGCATACCACGCATAGTCATGAAAAGTGTTTCCCCAATATTAATAAGATACTAATGATGTGTGCGGCCACTATATATGTATTTCTGTCGGGGTTCGAAAAAATCGTCCCCATTGAGCTCATTTGGGGTGCATATCATAAGTGTGTCGTGGGGATCCCGCAACGTAAACAGTTTTCTAAATAAAAGAAACCAATTAGTAGATTAGGAAATAAATGCATTTTCATGCACCGTCATGCATGATTTCTACTTACTGAGATTTTTGTCTCACTAGTTTATGCATTGTAGGTGAGTTGCGTAGCAGAAGCGTGGTTGGGTACCATCAGATCCTGAGAGTTGTATACATGGATGACGACTTGTTGGTCGGGCCAGTATAATGAGCTGTTGTATTATATAAAAGTGAAGAAAAAGAAATATTTATTATTGTCTATTATTGGTGGTGAAAAAGTGGGTCGTGACAGAATGGTATCAGAGCACGGTCATGGTCCTGTAGACTGTCCATGTATACAATCTCGGAATCTGTGGTACACCACCAAACCAGTAAGTTCTATGATATGTTAAATATGTGATTTTGTATTAACATAATTGTGGTCTCATTTATTTCATATGTGATGATTATAAAATGTTGTAGTTGAGTGGGACTAAATTTCGAGGACGAAATTTTTATAAGGTGGGGAGATTGTAATACCCGAAAAATTCCTTATTTTATAATATGTGTTTTACGCATTTTTATAATTATGTGATAATTATGTGGTAATTGTTTCTACATTTTTATTTGTCTTTATATTTTATTTGACACATCCGTGATAATAATAGTGACAATATGTGAATATATATGTGTATAAATATTTTACGTGTATTAATTTGAATAATAATAATAATAATAATAATTTTGTCCGTACACGTGGTAATTGGCAAAGCATGAGTCACTTGATTAATTAGTGTCACTTGATTAATTAGTACACGTTAGTACTTAACTTTGATTAAATATTAAAAAGGGGCAAGCAACATGTTGATTGCTAATGGGTAAATTATTGACACTTGATTTTTGATGAAAAAGTTAGAAACGTGGCATTTACTTGCCCAATTTATTCAAAAAGAAAACTTAATCATTAAGAATATAATAATAAATAATACATATATACTATTATTAGTGGGTTGTGTGTTGTACTAAACCAACTCACCTCACTTTAACAACTATATAAACCTATAGTTGGGATTAATTGAAGCAACCGTGGGAGCGAGAGTAGAAAGAGAGAAAAGAGAAAAGAGGTCCGTGCATGCCGGGACGGATGGGATTAATTATATTTCTTCACGAGGTCTATAGTATTATTATTATTATTATTATCGGAATTTAAGTAGGTCCAACTACAATGTATAAACATGTTGTGTGTGATTTATTTGTGATTATTATGTCATGAGTTATTTGTGATTAAATATTGGTATTGATATCGTAAATGGTATGATGCATTTTTAATTGTTCTGATTACATACCACGCATAGTCATGAAAAGTGTTTCCCCAATATTAATAAGATACTAATGGTGTGTGCGGCCACTATATATGCATTTCTGTCGGGGTTCGGAAAAATCGTCCCCATTGAGCTCATTTGGGGTGCATATCATAAGTGTGTCGTGGGGATCGCGCAACGTGAATAGTTTTCTAAATAAAAGAGACCAATTAGTAGATTAGGAAATAAATGCATTTTCATGCACCGTCATGCATGATTTTTGCTTACTAAGATTTTTTTGTCTCACTAGTTTATGCATTGTAGGTGAGTTGCGTAGCAGAAGCGTGGTTGGGTACCGTCAGATCCTGAGAGTTGTATACATGGATGACGACCTGTTGGCCGGGCCGGTGTAATGAGCTGTTGTATTGTATAAAAGTGAAGAAAAAGAAATATTTATTATTGTCTATTATTAGTGGTGAAAAAATGGGTCGTGACAGCAACATTATTATTCATGATTTTCAAACTTCCCAAAATTTCAAAACAAACATCACCTTAGGGTTTGGGAATTCAAGTACATCCTCACGCGAGCCTGTGGCCAATAGCACTAACTCCTCGTGTTCATATAAAATATTCGCAAGCTTCCTGGAGAAGACTTCATATTTTTCAAGACAGGTAATAATAGCAGGATTGGGGAAATGAAAAATGGGGTGGGGTCTACTACTTTGTGTTGTGGAACACAAAGTGGAACACTCACTTGGAATAGGGGATCCCTCCTAGAGATTAGGGATGCCAATGGGCCAGGTCGGGTCGGGTAGTTAACTATACGGACCTGGCCCGTTTCAAAATTCCCCACCCCGAACCTGCCCCGTGCCCCACGCGGGTCCTACTTCATAGACCTGCGCCCCGCCCTGCCCCAATTTTTTTTTAAAATCAGCATTCACCTAAATTAAAAATCACAGCCCTCACATTATAATTTCCATC
Source organism: Pogostemon cablin (assembly GCA_023678885.1). NCBI lineage: Eukaryota > Viridiplantae > Streptophyta > Magnoliopsida > Lamiales > Lamiaceae > Pogostemon > Pogostemon cablin. Next base: position 28,862,572 of record CM042967.1, read on the forward strand.
AACACTCAACAACCCTCACACTAATCAATCATCTCCATCAACAATCATCAAAATTGTATGTTACATCTCAGCAATGACACTAATCTCATTCCTTGCACCATAATTCTGAAAACTATGATTAAAAACATGTACTAACATCACATATACTAGCATTAAAATCCATAAACATAGAAAACACATAATTTAAAAAATTCAAAACAGAAATCGAGTCATAAAAGTAAGGAGTCAAATAGATATTAATCCATAAACTCTGAAAATAAGTCATCACTAAGTCATCACTGATTCAAGCATTTTCCTTCCCACGATACTCTTCACTATTAGAAGTCCTACAATAGATAAAATGAAATTTGAATTAAGTTAAAGATTACTTGTAACTTGTAAGCGTATTAAAAATAAATTTACATGTACCAATATCTCGATCTTCTCATCATCTGAATCATAGAGCATTGTTTCATGCTCTCCACTTGTTGAATTTTCTAAAATATATATAAAAGTAAATTGTCAAAAAAATAATCACATTAAACTGCAATAAACTGCAAAACTAATAGATGGATCCTAAAAAGAGGAGTGAGTATTTGTTATCTTTTCAAATGGTACCAAAATAACAGACAATGTGTTTTCATAAAGCATCATTCCATCTTATATTATTGTGCCCATTAAACAAAAGACTTTCTTTCTTTCTTATAGAAAATAAAATTAATTATAATTAGTAAAAACGTGTACAATCAAAATAAAATGAAATAGAACAGTAAGTATATTACTCTAATATTTAGTACTCCATAGTGAAAGTAAATTTTACAAATTAAAAAAAATGAATTTAGGTAGCTAGAAATCCGAATATCTGGAGCGGGTTGTGGTCACTTAATTGCGAAGAATAAAAGGTGGTGGGTGTGGCTATAAAGTTGCTGCTAAAACAATCCACCCCTCTTCTCTCCCTCCTCTCTCTCTTCTCTCTCTCCACCAACATCATCAAAAGAAGCAGCAAACGGGTTTCAGACAGACAAGGAATCATGGGAAACTGCCAAGTCATTGTTAATGCAACTTCTGTAATCCAACACCCTAATGGCAAAGTGGACAACCTCTTCTTAAGGCTTAAAGGCAACGATTACTCTTTCTTAATTTCATCATTAACAATATTAAACACACACACACAGTGATCACAGTTAAATAATAATAACTTCAATCTAGACAACTGAAGAGCAGAATAGACATGTAGCCATGATTTAATAAGCAATAAAACAAAGTGGTATGCACACATCTCGATTTAAAGTTTAAACTATCTGATTTTTCAATTGAACTACACATACAACAAAAGATATTGTCTGAAAACTTGAATCTAAAACATATCGGCGAAGAAATTAATAGTTACCTTGATTATTATGGGATTCCGGCGAAGAACAGCTGGCGGACGGTGGGTAGCAGATGGTAGTTGGCCCTTTGAAAAGAGATGAGAGAGACGAGAGAGTATTGTCGGGACTTGAAAAATGGGGGGAGGACAGTGTCTGTAGGGCGGTGGCAGGTGGCTGGCGGGCGGTGGCCGATGGCTGGCGAGCGGTGGCCGATGGATGGTGAAAGAGACGAGAGATGGAGAGAGAGAGCGAGGGGAGTGAACGACAGCAACGGCTGGGCAGTGTGAGTGAATGAAATGGAAATATGATCTAGGGTTAGTAGTAATAAATAATTAATATAATTATATATAATATATTACTCCCTCCGTCCGGATTCAAGGGTGCCATTTACTTTTCGGCACGGAAATTAAAGAATATTGTTATTTAATGTGTAGTGGGTAGTTGTATTAGTGGAGGTGTGAGTCCCATTTTTTAGATGTATTAGTGGGTGTGTGTGGATAAAAAAGGAAATGAGACCCTTGGGGGCGGACGCCCAAAATGGAAAAATGGTACCCTTGAAAGCGGACGGAGGGAGTATATGGAGTAACATATACTCCCTCCGTCCCAAAATTGATTGCACACTTTCTATATTTATCCATCCCAAAATAGATTGCACCTTTCCAAAAAAGGAAATATCACATCAATCTCCACCCCTAAAAGTTCATTTTAATTACAATTTTACCACACTCACCTAACACACATAACATACTTTATAATTTATTTATTACCTAAAAATACCACAATACTCCTAAAGTCAACATTTCTTAAAATTCGTATCTACAGTAAAGGTGCAATCGATTTTGGGACGGAGGGAGTATAATATAATATAATTATTATTATATTTAGCGGGGCGGGGTGTGATAAAGACTCGGACCCACCCCATATACTTATGGGTCCGGACCGGCCCGCCCCATTCCTATTCCGGGCCAGTTCTAGGCCGCCCCAAATCTTGCGGGTTGGGGCGGGTTGGGTCGGGCCGGGATAAGATTGACATCCCTACTAGAGATATAGAGATATGATTAAGGGAAATGGTAATAAGATTAAAATTGTCATAAAGGGTGATGAATAGTGCAGAAAAATTGTTAGAAACATGATACAGTGGGCCAAGAAACATGATTAAGGCCTACCATTACAACGGATTACCTTAAATATCTGAAAAGTTTTTCTTCTGTTGCTACATGAGTTGTTTATTTTTGTGGCATATAAATTAATTTATAGCATTTAATATATAGTGAACACATTATAGGTTATTTTAATTTTAAATTGATTTTTTTTCTTGAAAAAAATGATTGATTGCATTGAAACTCATGCATATTTTTATTACTTAAATAGTTCACACAACCATGCTCAAGATTTTACTTGGTGACGAGCCACTTATGGACATAGTGATTTTCAAAACTAGAAAGGAACTAGTTGTCATAACCATTTATACTCAAATGAATAACTAATAATGTTTTTGCTACACTCCCACCTTCGAGGAGTGCAATAATAATCCCGATCATACCATCAATAGAATATTTGTACACTTATTCATTATTTTTAGATAAAAGTGAATTTTTTTTAATACCAGTGTAAAAAATAAATATAACTTTAAATTGAAATAAAAGAACAAAAAGAATTTTTTTTCGTGCAACGCACGTGCGAATTACTAGTTTACATTCAAGTTATTTAAATATTAATTTAAATAATAATTTCTTTTATAGAAATTCTTATAATAAGTTAATTTATATAAAAATGAAATATAATTATTTAGTAAAAAATATTTAATAAAACGACATCTCAAATATTAAGTTCCAAGATTAATTATTCATTTTTAAAATATACAAATAATAATCACATGATAAATGTAATCAAATAAATTACAAAATTTTATATTATATTAAAGAGTGTATATTGGGTGCACCCGGGTGAAGGGTGCATCCATATGTGTATGTCTTTTTATTCTATTTTGTATACGTGTTATTCTATTTTGTATACTTCTTCCGTCCCACCCAAAGAGGTGCATTTGCTTTTTGCAAGTAGATTAAGGAGTATTATTACTTTATGTAAAGTTGGTAGGTGTATTAGAGAGATGTGATGGGTAGTGGTGGGCCATTGGTGGACCCTTTTTACTAAAAGAAAAAAATGTAGCAATTTGGATGGGGAACCCAATATAGTAAAATGATGCTACAGTATTTAGGTGGGACGGATAGAGTATGAATTTTGTAATAATTGTATACTTTTTTTCACATTAAATTTTTCATTAAAAAAACTAGGGTCACTTACTATTGGATACATAAAATAATGCATAATTGTTATAAACTACATGATTTAAATCACTAATACTCATAACTACAAAATTATGATTGTGATACCATAATACCCATATGTATTTGCACAATTTGGTTTGCACAATTTGATTTTGCCCAATTTGTTTTACACAATTTTGTTTTTGCACATTTTAAGTTCCGGTGGAGGTTCGGCAGCTGGTAGCGGAGGTCCGACGGCCGGCCGGCGACGATCCGGCACAATTTTATTTTGCACAATTTCATTTTTCACATTTTACTTTTCATATTTTCTTTTTCACAATTTTTTTGCACATTTTCTTCGTTTTTACAAATTTTTTTGCACATTTTCATTTTTATACATTTTTTTGCACATTTTATTTTACACATTTTTTTCTACATAAAATTTAAGGTATTTTTGTTATACACAATTTCGTTTTTCACATTTTGTTTTACACAAATTATTTTGCATAATTTTGTTTTGCACATTTTTGTGGCACATTTTTTAAAGAGTATACCTAATCAATAGCTCAGTTTAGGCAATATAATTATGACATTACAAAACAACACAACTGCCATAGGCTCATAGGGAATTCGATTATTTAAAATGAATCATGATAATTGAAATTGTACAAGTTTTTATGAAGTCGAAAATGGGAATAATTCTCACAATCAATTCAACAAACAAGTTGTGTGCATGAACAAATTGAAACCTATAGCAAAGAAACACAATTTTCTCTTTAAGTATACATAATTCATAACCAACTGAACTCTTCCCAATTCCATTTTAGCAGATGCAGATTGTATGAATGTAAGAAATAATAATATACATATACAAACCCCCAATTCCCTTTGGCCCGTAAATCTTATGCCCACTTAATGACACTAAACTTATATTTATCTTTTCCACATCAATTGGAAATTTCCCCAAATCCTGCCCAACATCAGTATGTAGAGGAACATTGAATTCCTTGCAAAATTTTCCAATTTCTACCATGGGTTGAATCACGTCAATCTCATTATTCATCACCATCACAGAACCAAACCTGTATCAGGCCGGATCGAAGCCTGAGATGTTCCAAGTCCACAAGCCCATCGGACTTCACAGGAAAATAAGTGACCTCAAAATACTCCTGCTGCAAATGCAGGCACGAATCCAACACGCACTTGTGCTCAGTGTGAGTAGTAATCACGTGGCGTTTCTGCGTTAAACCACCGCGCAGGATAGGGCCGCGCGCGACAGAGCGCCACCGTGAAATAGGGCCGCGGATCTGAAATTGCGACACCGCTAGAAGGCAACAACGTCGTACTCACTGACGGCGTTGGTGTTGAAGAAGCGGGAGGTGGCTGAGGCAGGGCGTGGAGAGGGGGAGAGGAGGTTGACCGGAGTGGGCGAACAACAAGACGATGGTGATGCGGTAGATCTATCATTGAGGCTGGTGGCTGGTCGCGACAGCGACGAATTACGACGGCGATGGTGGTAGATTTAGCGGTGGGAATGATGGAATGAAGAGAGGTTTATTTGTTAGTAGATTTGGCCGTGAGAACTGAGAAGGATGAAATAAGGAGAGAGAAATTCCTATTCAAAACATATTTGATTCTTTTTTGCGAGAGAAAGTAAAAAACTAAATTTATTTTGTGGATTCAATTGAGGGTAATTCTGTCTCTTAATCCACTAATTTATGTACTCTAATTGTATTTTTTGTACCTCAATGTATCTTACAACAAATAAGCTCAAAAGTGTGTATCTGAAAGTAATAAACCCAAAAAACTAACATCTATATGTGTATAACTTTTTATTCAATAGTATATACTCCCTCCGTCTCACTTCAGATGACACACTTTCCATTTTGGGCTGTCCCACAAAAGTTTGCACATTCAAAAAAAACAAAAAGTAAAAAACAATCACCATTCCCCATACACTTTAATTACAAAAAACTATCTCTACCTACCATACTTTATCATTTATATATTACATAAAAATACCATTATACCCCTAAAAGTTATCACTTTCTTAATCTCTGTGCCGAAAAGAGGGGTGCAAGCTTTTTAGAGACGGAGGGAGTACATGTTTTTTAATAATTGTATATTTTTTGCACTAAATTTTTTATTAAAAAACTAACAATTAAATTGTATACATTTTTCTAATAATTGTATAGGTTTTTGTTTATATTTGTATATGACTGCACTCTATCTTAAGGTCCACCAGAGTGCATATTATAATTAGCCTACATTATACATGAATATCTTATGAAATAGTAAAATTAATTGAAAAAAATATGCCATTAATATTTCTAATTGTTAGATCTTAAACCTGTAGAAATAATTAGAGATGTTAATTACTGCCAGCCCAGCACATTTTGGGGCGGTCCAGACCTAGCCCGTAGAAAAAATGGGGTGACCCGGTCCAGACCTAGCCCGGGTATTAATTTAGACCGAACCCGACCTCGACCCCAACCCGCATTTAATATAATAAAAATTATTTTATTTTTTATGCATATAATTATATTTTGGGTCACTTACTAGGAGGTACAAAAAAAATGCATAATTGCTATAAACTACATGACTCAAAGTACTATTACTCATAACTACACAATTATGATTGTGATACCATAAATACCCCTATGTATTTGCACAATTTGATTTTTACACATTTTGTTTGCACATTTTAAATTCCGGCAGTAGACGGTGGCGGTCAACACCGGTCAACGGCCGGTCAACACTGGTCAACGGTCGGTCAACGGCTGGTCAACTCCGGTGGATGGGTGGGTGAGGGGTAGGGTTGGTGGTTTAAAAGTGTATGAGATTATAAGGTTATATTTGATATTTTACTTTAATATTTTGTATGTGAGAGTAATTATTTAAATTTCTTGTATCTAATAGTAATTTTGGTTAAAATTATGTATGTATTAGTAATAAACCCTTATATTTTATGTTAAAATATATTATATATTATACTAAATTATTAATTTTGTATATTATTTTATATTTTATACATATATATTATTTATAACTATATTATATATCTATATAATTATATTAAATTATAATTATATATTTTTCTAAGACAATTATAATTATATTTAATATTTTTATAGTTTACATTTATTTATATAAAAATATGGATATATTTTCTATGAGAGTAAATGTTAAATTATAATTTAGGAGGTTGATGGAAAAAAAAAATCAAAAAAAAAAAAGAAGAAAAGGGGCAGGGTGGGACGGACCTGCCTCGTACAGGTCTAGATCCGGACCATGTAATATAGGACTTGTGCGGGTTTGGAATGGACTTCTTACAAACGGATCGGGTTCGGATAGTGAACTACCCGCCTGAGACTCGTACCGTTGACACCCTAAATATAATCAAATACTCTATCCATTTAGCATGGGAGAATATTCCAAACTTAAAATAAAGATGGAAGGGTATTTTGGTAACCCATAAATTACTTAACCCTCCTCCTTCTTTGATAAAACTACGAAAAAATAACTAATTCTATCAAGTTAGATTCTCATTAATTACTTTCCTTTTATTAATTTAATCTAATAATTACTCCTATTATATTACGTTATTTTCATTATTTTTATCTTTATTAATTATTATTATTATTTTAAATATATATAATACCCTCTAATGGGGGACTTTGTTTTTCCGCTCCTAGTTTTTAAGGATATTTTTTCTGCCGTTATTTAAGTACTAGCGTTTCGACCCGTACGATTCACGAGATTGTGTTTAACATTTATAATATTTTTATGTTTAATTTTAATTCTCTAAAGACGATTATAGGATGATTCTAAAAAATGCATACTCATTAAGATTTGCTGATTATTTATATTTGATACTGTGAATATTTAAATTAATTTTTATTTTGTTATTCCTTTCATTCACTGTCAATCTATCCATTTTACCATTTTGGGTAGTCCACTCTTAATCTATTTATTTCTCTTTTTAAATACATGTGTCCTACCCACTCTTAATCTATCTATTTCACCAAAAACAGCCTTTAATGATACTTTGATAAATCATATTACAATTATCTTAAAATCATATTTCATGAATAATGCATCAAATTTTAGTAAATAATTCCCGTAAAAAAATTATTAAATTATTATATGAAATGAAATAAATTACATCAAATTCAAATGAAATAATAAAGAAGAGATGAACTAATGACAGAATAACAAATTTAATGTATAATATAATTTAATTATTTGCTCCACAAACTACTTATTGTACAACACATCAAATTAAAAATGTGCTACGCGTCCCTCTTGATGATCAATAACTCTATTTTTCATGTAGAGTCTATAAATTTAGCAGAATCGCAACTCCTTTTCCTTACACCTATTTGGTCTCCTAGATTCTTCGTAGTTCCATATCTCCAAAGTAATGTACTTTCCTGCACAGGTTATATTCATTTATCATGTAAGGGTCTCCATCAGGACATGTAGAGTCGTAGACATCAACACTATAGTTTTCATTCGACTTAGTTTCTCATTATCATCTTTTATCAGATACGCTTCCTGCTGCATTTTCATTTTTATCATCACACTTCAATTGTTACGTTTTTCTTTTTAGTAAATGAAACTCACATAAAACAATTAGTATATCTATATAAGGCTCACACACAACACTAATACAACTACTCAATTTACATTAAAATACACTATAAATTATAAATATAATATTCCTTAATTTCTGTGCATAAAGCAAATATAAAATATTACTATGGAACAGATAGAGTACTTCTTATCACATACTGAAACCAACTCCTACAACTACGGCTTACATGACAACTGTTGTATTAGTGAGCTCTTGGCATTCGATTAAACTTAACTTAAGGTATAGTTTTGGTTGGTCGTAAAAAGAGGCCTCGTCAATAAATTTCTTTCAAGGATTGGATGTTAGCCTGACAAAATGCTTAATTGATGAGGAGTCTGTTTGATACATATATCATTTCATCAATATTTGTAAGGATTGAAGTACCTTTATATTTCAAATTATATAACTATAAAAATTGATTTACTATAAAAATAATAAAATAAAATAAATAAACCTTAATTTGAGTTTAGCTATAAAGTTGGCTTGATTTGATCATGCTCTTAACGTAGTGCAGATTCTATAATTCTTAAAGATCGAGAGAAAAGGGAACTACCACATATGCAAGATTAATTCCTTTTATTTCATCTTTTACATATAAGGAAACAAATTTAACAAAGTAGAGCATAAATTTTCATGCTCCTACACTAGTATAGATTCTATAATTATTAAAGATCAAGGGAACTACCACATATGCAAGATTAATCTTGCTTTCATCTTTTAAAAATTAGGAAACAAATGTAACAAAGTAGAGCATAAAATTGGATTCACAATCTATGCCCAAAATCGATCCATAACATTCATTTAGTCTAATTAAATTTAAGTGATGTAAAGTATTTTAACAAAAACAAAATGCAATCCCATATGCAAATAAGGCATCTAGATTTAGACAGAGAAATTTAACAGTGTAAATTTATCAAACCCTGCCTTAGTGGAAGAAGCTCTATATAGACCTTTAGATTGGAAAAAATTAACATGAATAAGCACTCAACAAAAAATATATCAAAGAAATTAACAGAAATAAGCAGACAACAAAAATTATATAATGGAACACACATAAAGAAAATTCTAGCAAAACGAAAAAAATAAGATATCTTAGACTGGTATTTTAGTTCATTTAACTTGCCAAAAATTAAGAAAAAGAGAAATTCTCCCCCAAGAAGACAACCTATTATTGAACAGTGCTTTTGCACTACTCTTACCACAATACAATTCTTAAATAAGGGTCTCCACTTCCAAAGATAGGTATAACAGAATATAGATGTAGGTAATACTTGTACAACAAAATATAGACATTTAGTTAACAGCAGCGAGAATCAGTTTATTCTTTCTAATTTTAATTAACCAAATCAAATTAAAAAATGCACACCAATCAACTTTATTGACTATCAATAAATAAGGCTGCCAAACCCACGTAGTTAAACACATATACAGATAATTATTTGGCAGGGAATTGAGAATACTTGAGTATACTTGGCAAGAGCTTGACTCGCTTGCACACATAACTTAGACCAAGATAAGCTAAAAAAATTTGATCAAGAGGAACCTTGGAGAGATACGAACAATATATTGACATGGTTATTTGTCAACCATACGCGGTCTTGATCACAAAATTTGAAGGTAAACAAAATGGAACTTAATTAAGCTAATGGAACTAAAACCAAAACCATTATATACTGATCACATAAACCAAACAAATGGGATCCGTATATTTCAGAATGAAAATGTTAATTTGAGCATGTAAGACACATAAGTTCAATTTGTAAGTAGGAATCGATAAATAAATTCATCAAATGACAGAACCCACAAACGAAATAAATTAATTAGACTTACTAAATTCTCCATACACATATAAAATCATCGCATTAGGATTCTTGCAACATGTTCTTCTTGTGCTTGCATATTTGACCATTGAACATAAACACTAATAAATTAATAATCCCTATAATTATATGAATTAGAAACAAACTTATAATAGATATTTGGAATTAACGGCGACAAACCATATCTACTAGGAAAGGCGTAACGGGGCAGTGGCTCCACCACATTTAAGAAATATAAAAGCTGCTATTGATCAAATGTAATAATTATTAATGTTTTAAGGGCCACATTACTGATTGTATTCTAATGTAATAAAATCACAAAAATTCTGATGAAGCCAGTAAAATGTACTATATATAATTCTCTCAAAATTGCTTTGATTAAAAAAAAACTTAAAACACCTATATGCTACTTTAGCTTAAACTGAACATAAATCCATGTATATTACATAAATTGAAGTTATCTCATTAAGCATATATGATATAACTGTTCTCAGCTGAGTAAGGTTGTTAAAAAAATCATTTATCAATCAATAATAAAAAGTGTAGAATAATATTAACCCAGTGCCATTATGATTTAACACTTCCGGAAAATGCAATTTTGGAAGAATAAAATTCAGATCTGTACTTTTCCCTTTACAATAGGGAAGGGAAAGAAAAAAAAAAGAGTATGACTTGGGTGGAACCAGTCCCACCAAATGAATTGGTGGAACTTGTGGTCCCCATCCTTTTTAATTAGTGAAATTAATTAATATGTGGTCCCCTTACAATTAATATTATTTTTTTTTAATTTTATTATATTTAAAAGACCATTATACCCTAAAACCATAAATCCAAAATTAAAATATACTCTAAACCATAAGGGTAAAATTACAATTATACCCTAAATCCTAAACTCTAGGGACGAATATACCATAAACCACAAGGGTAAAATTACAATTATATCATAAACCACAAAGGGTAAAATTACAATTATACCCTAAACCTTAAACCCTAAACCCTAGGGACGAATATACCTTAAACCATAAGGGTAAAATTACAATTATACCCTAAACCCTAGAGTTGAATATACCTTAAACCACAAAGGTGGAATTATAATTATACCCATAACATTAAATTTAATAAAAAACAGAAATAAATAAATAAATAAAACAAAAAAACAAAAAATAAAACAAAAAAAAAATGAAAAAATAAAACAGTCATTCGTAATTGAAATGTAGGCGTAATTGAAATGAGGGTGGGGCCGGTTCCACCAAATTTAATTTGGAACCAGTCCCAAGCAAGTTATTATCAAAAAAAATTAAAAGTCATTAAAACAATTAATATTTTAAACCAAGATTAGAGAGGAAAGATACAGTATTTTCCATTTATCTCTAATCAAGGCTATCAAAACAATATGTAAATTTGAATAATCACGCCCTACTGCTCAAAATATATAAACCTCTACATTCAAAAATATTGAAATTAGACTAACTAATGGTTAACTAAAACACAAACACTAATTTGGTCCAGTTAAACCATAGAGATGGCAAAACCTAAAATTACAATACTAATGGAGCTTGAAAAAAAAAAGGCAGGCATCATAATTACCCAAATTTGGAGACCTCACTGTATTTTTTAGTCCTAAAGTTTGGAAAAACTGAAAAAATAATATTGAGGGAAGTGATGAGTGTGTAAATTCACATGTTTTACACTTGGATTTATGCTACATTTGGAGAGTTTGAAGGTTGAAATAGGTGAAAAACCTGTATATATTGCGAATGAGTGTGAATTAGGTGTTGTTGGAGCTATTTGAGTGGTTTTACTAGCAAAATCGGAGTGGAAGTATCAAGAATTGAAGAGACGAAGTCGCGGCCATCCGAACCGGCGAAAAAGAGCACGGTTCGACCAGATGAAGAATGGGTTCGACCTGTCACTTGGTCGAACCCAGGTCGAACCGGTGCTGAAATATGTCCAGAAAGTTGGTTCGACCAGGACTCAAGGGGTTCGACCTATCACCTGGTCGAACCCAGGTCGAACTGTGTCGAGAGGAGATTGGTTCGAGCACGACAACGTGGTTCGACCACTACGAGAGGGGTTCAACCCACTCAGTTGGTCGAACCACAGGTGAAAATTATCCAGAAGCTGGGTTCGACCTGGAAGACGTGGTTCGACCTGCTCTGCTTTGGTCGAACCCATGTGCGGAACTTACCATATCTGTATTTTTTAGGCCCGAACACGTGTGATCACTTGAAAAGCCCATTCCAAGCCCTAAAGTTGTGATTACAAGTATAAAAGGAAGATCCTACAGTAGCAAGAGGGACGACAATACAGTCCTTATCGAAAGATAGAGAGAGCATCCAAGGAAGAGAGACAATCCACCATCCGGAGAAGTTACGCAAGGAAACTTCGCTGGAGATTCAAGTAAGATTGGTTCATCTAACCATTATTGTTCCTAGATCAATCATGGGCTAGAACCGCTTTGGTAGTTCTAGGATTATGAAAGTTTTATGAGTTAATTTGTATTTTGTGTGTAAACTCCGTACAACACTACTTGTGGTTTATTTTATATAAGACAATGCGTTTTTAATCCATACTCATAAGTTATTTTGTGCATCAATAATCGTTGTGTAGAGTCTGAATGCATGACATGGTTATTGGTTGAGTGCGTTCACTATTGAGCAGGGTTTATTGTTATAATTCTAAATAAAGGGATTCCGAAGTCTTATTAGAACTATCTTATATAAATATTTGTTAATTGAATATCATTATTCGGGTTGATAAGTAGGATAAAGAGTACTAATTCATAGTACCTATAAAGAGAGATCATATCGGGTTAGAGTACTAAGTGCACGGGAAATAATTGATACTGATAGTACCTAGAAAGGAGGGTGAATTGTATTCTTGCTCTGAGGAGATTCACACATGTCAAACACGTATTCACTTGTGTCTATAGAGTGAACTTGCATGGCTTAGTGATGCGTCCATAAACCACAAGACAGAGTCAGACACCGTCACACAAAATACAAGTTAATGAATGGAACCGGACTACCTAAAGAACTACCATCTTCATTACTTGATCACAACCAATATATTCTTTTTCTTGTTATTTAATTACTATCATTGTTATTTCAATTAATCGTTATTACTCAACTACCAAATCAAATTTCCACATAGTCTTGCTAGAATAGAATTAGTTGAATTGATATTTAACCATCCCGTGGATTCGATAAATAACTTGGTCACCTATCGAGACTACAATTGATATCTTTCATACTTGGGGATTAATTTTGTGTGTTGAGAAAACGCTCATCATATTTCTGGCGCCGTTGCCGGGGACGACATAAAATATCTTTAATTAATTCTAGTTTATTAAGACTATTTTCATTCTTGTTTGGGTTTAAACTTTTATTCTTTTAAGGTGTATGCTCACTAGATCACAACAAGGTGAATTAGAACCATATAATCCTGAGATTGGAGTATCAACTAAGAGAAAGAAGGGAAAACAAAACAAGAATACAACCTCTGAAATTCTGGATTTCGGAATTAAAGAGGAAGGAGCGAACACGAAAGCGACTAACACTATAGTTGAACCAAACACAACAGCTGATGGAGTTGACATGGCCGCTGACAGGGCTAATCCGGATAATCTAGCCATTCGTGAAGTCTTTAAGAATAACGAGGTTGGACACTTTGAGTTACTAGGAGCCAGGGGAGCGAATGCAGATTTCGATCTTCACCCCGCTCTTATTACCATGATCGAAAGGAACTCTTTTTTAGGAGAAACTTTCGAGGATCCGCAACAGCATCTTAATAAGTTTTTGAGTTATGCGAGTACTCAAAAGGACGCAGGAGATCATGAAGATGCTAGGAAGATCCTTTTGTTCAAATTCTCGCTCACTGAAAAGGCAAGAGATTGGTACGATACTATCAATGCAGCTGAGTGCACCACCTAGGAGCAATTGAAGTTAAGATTCTTGGAGAGGTACATGCCACCTTCTAAGGTGTTCAAGTTGAAGCAAGAGATTAACCAATTTTCCATAGGTGGGGGAGAGAAATTTCATGAAGCTTGGGATAGATTCAAGGACATGCTTCGGAAGTGTCCTCAACATGGGCTTCTAAAGCTCAATATATCAGTATTTTCTACAATGGATTGGACTGTGATTCAAGAGTGTTGTTAGATGCTTCTTCTAATGGAGCATTACTTACCAAGTCATCCGTAGAGGCCGAGAATCTCTTTGAGGATATTTCAATAAATTCAAGAGATTGGCCAGCTAATAGAGTTAGAGGTACTTATGTCCTTGAAAAAGTAGCAAAAGTAGAGCATACTATGGTGAAGACGAGTAGAGAAGATGAGATCGTCTCTAGCTTGTCTAATATTAACAAGCTACTCGAGTCTCAATAAAGGCAAATCAGCGATTTATCTAATCGCGTACCAATCATGCAGCAGGAGCCGATGAATGAAGGAGAAATCTAAGAGGAGTTAGAAGAGGCAAATTATGCCATGGGTCAAAGTATTCAAGGAACTAGGTACCCGAATCAAGGAAATGGAACTATCAGGGGAATTACAATAATCGTGGTCCCCCGGGTGGTTATCAACAACCAAGGAGGCCAAAATTTGCATGGAGCAATCTGAATAATGCTATTCAAGCTCCTGCGGGGGTTAATCCGAGTGCAAAAGTTGAGGAAGGGAAGCCGGGTTTCGAGGATACGGTGAACAGGTACATGGCAAGGAATGATGAAAGAGTGAACCGCCTTGAAGCCAAACTTGAGAAGAAAATTGATGATCATCATAAGGATTTGTCTACTCAAGTTAGAGACCTCACGTTATTGATGGGAGGTATAGCAGAGAATGTGAGCACTTTGACTCAATCCATTGAGAAGGGAAAGCTTCCGTCTAGAGTATTGAGAACCCAAAGTCATGTAATGCCATCACATTGAGGTCGGGGACGCAGTACGATGGACCGATGAGGCTAGAATCAAAGACGGACATGTCCAGGGTACGATTCGACCAAGGTTTGACCAACACAGATGATCGAACCATGTGTTGGTTGAACCACACAGGGGAGGTCGAACCCACGCACTGGACACGATCAGGAGACATTGCAGCATAGGTTCGACCAAAATCTTGAGGGTTCGACCTGTCCATTAGGTCGAACCATGGTCGAACCAAGCCATCCGGAGCACCCTATTTTTCCAGAACATGAGTTTGACCAAAGTAAGTATGGTTCGACCAGCACAGGTGGTCGAAACCATGTCGAACCACACAACATGAAGCATCCAATTTTGACACAACAACGGTTCGACCACGATCAACCTAGTTCGACCACTCTATTTGGTCGAACCAGGGGGCAAAAAGAGTACAGTAGCTAGGTTCGACTAAGGGAGTTGTGGTTCGACCTGTCCTGAAGGTCGAACCTTAGTCGAACCTCAAGTTTGAGGTGAGGACAGTGTTTCTGTAGGTCAGTTCGACCATTATGTGCCTGGTTCGACCACTTCAAATGGTCGAACCCGGGTCGAACCGATCCGAAACATGAATATTGTCGCACTGAATGCTCTCCATGATGTGGTTGCTACTCCAGTAGTGCATGATGAACAAAGTAATGAGATCATAGCTGAAAAGAAGTGGGAGAGAGCAAAGCGATTAAGAGCCGAGAAGGAGAAAGTGGAGAAGGTAGAACGAGATGAATAGGGCATTCCCAAGACAAAGATACCTCCACCGTTTCCTTATAAGCTAGTGAAGAAGGGATTGGAAGATAAGTTCAAGAGATTTTCAGAGATAATCAACAAGATAAGCTTGAGCATTCCTTTCTCGGAAGCAATATTGGAGATACCATACTATGCCCGATTCCTTAAGGACATACTATTGAAGAAGAGGAGTTTGAATGGAATGGAAATGGTAAATTTGTCTGAAAATTATAGCTCAATTATCCAAAGGAAGTTGCCACAGAAGATGAAGGATCCGGGAAGCTTCACTATCTTGTGTGAAATTGGAAAAGGGCCGGCACGACGAGCTTTGTGCGATCTTGGGGCAAGCATCAATTTGATGCCTTTGTCTATCTTTAAAAGGCTTGGTTTAAGGGAGTTAACTCCCACGACAGTTGCTTTATAGTTGGCGGACAGATCGATGATGTTTCCGAAAGGAATCATCGAAGACGTCCTCGTCAAAGTGGAGAAGCTAGTCTTTCCTGTGGATTTTCTTGTGCTAGAGATGGAGGATGACAAGGATAATATCCCTTTAATCTTTGGGAGACCTTTCCTTGCTACTGCTGGAGCTATGATTGATGTTCAAAAGGGAGAGTCAAGGCTACGGATGGATAAGGAAGAAGTGTTATTCAACCTTGACAAAGCAATGAAGATGCCCATGGAGTCGAGGTGCTATAGGGTCGATGTGGTAGAGGAGATTGTTCATGACGATATGTCTCTGATCTTATCCAAGGATCCTTTTGAGACATGCTTGATGAAGTCCCTTACCTATCCTACTATGGAGCTCGACGGTCTATCCAATGATGTATGTATTGAATTTCTTGAAAACTTACTTGCTTTGGGTGATGACAGGTATGAAAATGAAAGAACTAAGGTCGAAGAAGTCAAGTGGACTAGGAAGTATTTACCGTTGGACAAAGAGAGCACTCCAAAGGAAGAAAAGAAGGAGGAGCTGAAATCGTTACTAGAACACTTGAAGTATGCTTTTCTTGGTGATAATGAGAAGTACCCGGTAATTGTATCTTCTTCTCTTAATGATGATCAACTTGAGGAGTTATTAGAGGTTCTTAGGGAGTACAAGTCTGCAATTGGGTGGTCTCTTGATGATTTGAAAGGAATTAGTCCTGCGTATTGCATGCATAGAATAAGGATGTTAGATAAGGCTAAGACGAGTGTTTAAAATCAACGGAGAGTGAATCCCGTGATCCAAGAGGTGATTAGGAAGAAAATCCTTATGTGGTTAGATGCAGGAATTATATATCCTATCAGTGATAGTCCCCATGTGAGTCCATTGCATGTAGTTGCTAAGAAGGGGGCATGCCTATAGTGAAAACCGATGATGGTGAGACAATAGCCACTAGGATTCCAACGGGATAACGTGTGTGTGTGGATTATAGGAAGTTGAATGAGAATACATGCAAAGACCATTTCCCTCTTCCTTTCATGGATCAAATGTTAGATCGTCTTGCAGGGTATGAGTTTTATTGTTTCTTGGATGGGTATTCGGGGTACAATCAAATCATGATTGCTCCCGAAGATCAAGAAAAGACCACTTTTACTTGCCCTTACGGGACTTTCGCCTTTAGGAAGATGCCATTTGAATTATGTAATGCGCCTGCTACTTTTCAGAGATGCATGATGGCAATCTTTGATGGGTTGATAGAGAAGATCATGGAAGTGTTTATGGATGATTTTTCAGTTTTTGGTTCTTCTTTTGAAATTTGTCTATCTAACCTTGCTACTGTTTTGAAGAGGTGTCAGGAAACTAATCTTGTCTTGAATTGGGAGAAGTGCCACTTCATGGTGAGAGATAGGATTATTCTTGGGCATCATGTTTCTGCCAAAGGATTGCAGGTGGGTCGAGCTAAAGTGGTGGCAATTGAGAAGCTTCCACCACTGACCAATGAGAAAGGAGTGCGGTCCTTCCTTGGACACGCTGGATTCTATAGAAAATTCATCAAAGACTTCTCAAAATACTCCAAGCCCTTGTCTCACTTACTTAAAAAGGATGTTCCTTTTGTTTTTGATGATGAATGTCTAACAACTTTTCAAGTTTTGAAGGAGGCGCTTATTTCTGCACCTATCTTGATCACACCGGATTGGACTCAACCATTTATACTTATGTGTGATGCAAGTGATGTAGCACTTGGAGTGGTGCTAGGGCAGCTGAGGGAGTAAAAGTTTTGCGACATTTACTATGCAAGTAAGACTTTCGATGTGGCAAAAAAGAACTACACGGTGACTGAAAAGGAGTTTTTAGCTGTTGTGTATGCATTCGATAAGTTTCGACAGTATTTGGTTGACATGAAGACTATAGTGTACACGGACCATTCTGTGATTCGGTACTTGATGGAGAAGAAGGAAACAAAGCCAAGAATCATTCGATGGATTCTTCTTCTTCAAGAGTTTGACATGGAGATCCGAGATAAGAAAATACTGAAAATGTGTTGGCGGATCACCTTTCGAGGTTAGAGACTAGGGAGCACTGTGATAATTCTTTCGAGTACATTGAGGAGATGTTCCCAGATGAGAAGATTATGGCAGTGTTTATTGAAGGGGCAGAGCGAGCATGTGTAGTTGCTGTACAAGGAATGGATCCATGATATGCAGATTATGTGAATTACATTGTTGTGGGTGAAATTCCGAGATATCTCAATCGGTATCAACTTGCTAAATTCAAAAGGGATATTGAGACTTTCATATGGTATGATCCGTTTGTCTACAAGATTTGTACGGATTCTATTGTCCATAGGTGTGTGCCTGAGATAGAGATGGAGAGTGTTCTCGAGTTTTACCATGCATAACCTAACGGGGGGCACTTCGGAGCTCAAAAAACGGCAGCCAATGTACTTCAATCCGCTAAGATTGTTCAAAGCTCTCTCTGTTGGCCTACTTTGTTCAAAGATTGTGAAACCTACGTGGCGTCCTGTGATAGATGTCAACGGATGGGTAATATAAGTAGGCGAGATGAGATGCCACTTCAACCGAGCATAGTGTCGAGATCTTTGATGTATGGGGTATTGATTTTATGGGGCCTTTTCCTCCACCGAATGGATTTCTCTACATCCTTCTTGCTGTGGATTATGTTTTTAAGTGGATGGAAGCAATTCCTACTCGCTTGAATGATTTGAAGATAGTCATATCTTTCTTGAAGAAACATATCTTTGCCCGATATGGAGTTCCTAGAGCACTAGTGAGTGATGGAGGTACTCATTTTGTCAACAAGTTTCTTGAAAAAGTGCTTAAAGATTATGGAGTTAAGCATAAGGTTACTACACCCTATCATCCTCAAGCGAATGGGCAAGCGGAGGTTTCTAACCGGCAAGTCAAACTAATTCTGGAAAAGGTCGTCGGAACCAATAGAAAGGATTGGGCTATGAAGCTCGATGATGTGTTGTGGGGGTTTTGAACTACTTATAAGACGGTGTTGGATATGTCACCGTATCAAATTGTCTATGGGAAGCCGTGCCACTTACCCATAGAGATTCAACAAAAAGCGTTTTAGGCTTTGAGAAGCTTGAATTTGACTCTCAAGGATGTGAAAGAGTTGAGAATGACTCATATTAATCAATTGGATGAGTTTCGGAGTCGTGCTTTCAAGAATTCAGAGATTTAGAAGGAAAGGATGAAGAGATGGCATGATTCGAAAGTCTCATACAAGGAGTTCAAGCAAGGTGATGAGGTATTACTCTTCAACTCTTGTTTGAAGCTTTTCGCAGGTAAATTGAAGTCGAAGTGGACAGGACCGTTCATGATTCATAGAGCCTGTGGAGGGGGGATTTTTGAGCTTATGGATAAAGATGGAGACATTATCACGGCAAATGGGCATCGATTGAAGCATTACAAGTCAGCGAATGATGGTTGTGTCGTCTTTGTAGATACCTTGATCTAGTGTGGTACCTTCATGACTCTCCGACGTTAAACATGAGCGCCTGTTGGGGGCTTTCCCTCCCGTTATAGTGCTTTATTTCTTTTTTGAGCGTAAGAAATTTTTATATTGATAGTGCTTGATTTTCGGAAATTACATCTCTTTGCAAACTTAGTTTCACTTTATAGTTTCTACTAATTTTGGGGGGTGTGATGTACTTACCTCAATAAGCACCGGAAGTATAATCTTTTCTTTGTACCGTCTGCTAGGGGAGTTGGTTTTTGCGGCATATTTAAAATTTTTATCGATTTTGATGTGTCAATTTTTTTACAACTTGACTAATGTTTAGTGGTGTTTGTTTAGTTTTATACAGAGTTACTCATGAATGTATGTTTAAGAAATAATTTTTGATGAAGTTATGCTCTATTGTGGTACCTAATGATTTGTGTTGAAGCTTGAAGTTTGTAGGGAATGAAGAACACTTGAATTTTGAAGTTTCAGGGGTCGGTTCGACCATGCCAGGAGGTCGAACCCCGACCAAGGAAGTCGAACCAGGTGTTAAATTCATCTAGTGAGATGGTTCAACCAAAAGCAAGATGGTTCGACCTGCAGGGGAGGTCGAACCAAGGTCGAACCATACCACCTGGAGCACCCTATTTTGGCGAGAGTGCGGTTCGACCACTACACTGATGGTTCAACCAAATCCAGAGGTCGAACCTGTGAACAGAAAGATATAGAAGGGTGGTTCGACTAGGAGGCAAGGTGGTTCGACCAAATTAGTAAGTCGAACCCAGGTCGAACCCATGAGACTACCTGTCCAGAAGCAAAATTCGACCACGACATGAGTGGTTCGACCTGTTTAAATATGCCGAACCCAGGTCGAACCCCGATAGGTAAGTGAATTTTAAGTTCGATTTTGAGTTGATTCGATCACTTTTTCATTCCACCCTCACTCGAATCGCTCTCAATTCGACAAACCCACACGCTAATTCTTCAATTACACTTGATTTCACACCGATTACACTACACCACACTTTGAATTCATCACTTAGTCGCGGTTTTTGGGCAAAATTTCGTCGAAACTAGGGCTTGTGCAAAATTTTCGTGTGTTTAATCAATTATCTACCATGGGAAGAACTAAAGGTATGTTTTCTCAACTCAATTACCCTAGGATTGAAGTTTAATGCATTCTTATTGTTGTGGGTAAGTTGATGAATGTTGTTTAGTTGAAATTCATGGTGAAATTGGAAGTTTAGAAGTAATGTTTGACTTGTTTCATATGAATTCTTGTCTATTGGTTTGAGATTGCTTGATTATTGATAGCATTAGAGTTTTTATGTGAATTGATCAAGGATATATTGCATGATGAGAATGAGCATGTTGTTTTGGTTTGGAATTGTTGGAATTTTGAGTAGTTCGTTGGATTGTTTGCCGAATTGCTTGAATGAATTGATGCATGCTTGTTGAATTGTTGATGAGTAATGGTTAGAATGATTGATTGGTGAAGATTGAGTTGTGATTGAAGAGATGAATGAGCGTTGAGAATACAATTTTGGTTGGAATTGTTGAGGAGTGTATGAGTGCTATTTCCTTGCTTGTTTGTCTTGTCTTGTTGGTTGTATTGAAGTATTCATTTTCAGGACAAGGTTCCGGGCAAGATAAGGGGAAGGGGAAGGTCGCGGAGATACGAAAAAAAAAGAGGCAAGACCGTCCGTCAGCTAAGGAAGCCAATTTAACGAAGAAACTTCATTTACAAGAGCGACTCCCGGGCAACTTCAAGATACAAATGCCCGATTGGAAAGATATCAAAGAAAAATGGAAAGAAGTGTTGGATAAGATTGCTAGGACGCGCTACCAAGATGATGATGCGATGCGGACTATGAGCATCTGGGACGACATGATGATGTTTAATAGAGTGGATATCCGGAGTCTCATGGAGTTGAAGAGGCCGACGTATTTCCACATCACAGCGGAGGTCGTATACTCCTTCGAGATAAAGAAGGACCCTCTCGATACCCGTACCAGTGTTGGTTCCAGCTAAGAGGAGTCCGAAGGAACTGGACAGCGGAGGATTTTAACATCTTATTCCAAACTCCGTTGGAGGTTTCTAGAGTTGAGGATGGACACTTTGATCCCAACCACTTCTGGAGAGCTATTTCCGGAGAGATTGGTGATTACAAGGGCAAGAAGGCTAGGGCGTCAGCGATCAAGAACCCCGTGTTGAAGTATATGGATCGTGTTCTCGGGAACACAATATTTGCTAGATCCGAGGGGAGCTGCGTGTTGAAGGGAGAGCTTTACGCCCTATGGTGCATGCTCAGTAGAGTTCGGTTCAATGTGGGGGCATATTTCATTGCCCAGCTGCACCGTTTCAAGACCTCGACATTTCAGAAGATCAACATTGGAGGCTTGTTGACGATTTTAGCTGAGCACTACAATATTGATCTCTCCGGCATCACACCAGTAAGAGGAGAGCCCGATCTGATCATGCTCACTTGCGTCAAGGGAGGATTTGCACACTTTAGGGACGACGATTGGTTCTTCACTAGAGGACTAAAGCCATTTGATTTTATGTTCCCATTTGATATGAGTACCATGACCACGATCAGGGAGGAGCGGAACTTGTTGATAAACTCCCTTGGACACACTGCGCTATCTATCACTGCGAGGTCGAAGGGAGATTGGAGAGCAGTAGCGCGGTTGTGTACTGATGGCAGGATAACGGAGCTTAGACAGATAGTGGAGAGAGGAGTATATGAGCCATCGCCACCACCTGAACCCGAGCAGCAGGAGATGGAGCCGGAGGATGAGCAGGCGACGATGGATATTCCGAAGGAGCAGCAGCCCAATGCACCTCGTCCAGCCACAGCAGAGCCGCTGTGAGCTGTCCAGATGACTACACGGGAGCAGCTTCGCCTGATCCATGAGCAGCTGACCGCGATAGCCGCGAACCAGGTGGAGACGAATAGGCAGCTGGAGTTGATGAACGCCAACTACACCGCATTGAGGCAGAGACTGGATTTGCTAGATCGCGATGTCAGGGACATCCACCGGAGGCTGGACGAGAGGGACGCGAGTGATGATGATGATAGTGCCTCCGAGGAGTAGATGTTGCAGGTTTTTGGTGTCCATCTTATTCTCGATTTTTTTCTGTTCTTGGATAGGATTTGATGTGTGTGGGTGACATATATAATTTGATACTAGATTGATGTGTAGGATTTGGTACTTGTATGATTTGGGTTGGATGTTTTACTAGATTTTGTGCATTCATGTCTTGCATGTGTTTACTGTTATTGATGATGAGCAGGTTTAGTTGATTAGTATGTTAAATTTGTGTTAAATTGATCTTGATTATGTGCTATGAGGAGTATTAGGATTCTATTTACCTAAGTGAGGATTTGAGCCTTTGAAATCATGCTTGATCATGATTGTTTATTCTTGAGAGAATCGTCCATATGAACGTATTCTAGAACTTGGCTTGGTGTCTTGTGTGAGACTTATGATCGATAAGTTACTAGGACATGATCTTAGGCCATTATTGTTTTAAATTGAGTTACTTAGCCAAATTTTACATTCCCAAAAGATTATATTAACCTTTGGTAGCCTATTGAGCCGTTAAAAGCTTATTTTCTTTGGTAACCAATTTAAATAGCCTTATGAACCTTTACTTGAGCCTTGTTTACGCTATTCACTGGTAGAGAGTTGAGGAGATTAAGTGTTGAATAAAAAGAAGGAGGATAGAATGTGGTTAATGTAAAAAGAATAACAAGTATGGTTAAATCTTGTTGAGGGGTAGTGCCTGAAATTGGCATCCCAAAAATCGTATGTAAGAAACGATGCTCAGAGAAAAGGGGGGTAGTGCTTAAACGGGTACCCGAGTTATCTAAAGAAGATGATGTTGATGCCATGAAAAGAAGGAAAATTTAGAAATTCTGCAAGAGGAAGAGAATCCATTGGAGGAGATATAATGAAGCAAAGAAGAAAAGAAGAGCCTCCAAGGTAACTCTCTACTAGTGTCTTAAGTTACTTGTCTAAATTTTCCTACCTTTCTCCAAAAAGCCAACATTACAACCCAAGAACAAGTCCTTTGTGATCCTAGTAATGAATTGATTGTAAGTTGATTTTTGAGACCCTTGCCAAGCTTATGGTTACTCGTGAATATGGATTGACTTCGAGCGTATACACTAGCCTTTTTGGTGCAATTATACACTTGAGTGAGAGAGTAAATACTTATCTTGAGAGCTAGAATACTTACTACTCCGAATGGTGTGTGATTGAATCTATTTTGCATGGATGATATGTATGATGCAATTAATACTTGTTTGATTTGATACAGTAACATGTGATATGTGTTGTACTTAATTCTAGTGATTTTTGGTGAATTTTACACGACTCTTTAGTTTGATTTTCGTTGCCTCGGGACGAGCAACATGTAAGTTTGGGGGTTTGATGAGTGTGTAAATTCACATGTTTTACACTTGGATTTATGCTACATTTGGAGAGTTTGAAGGTTGAAATAGATGGAAAACCTATATATATTGCGAATGAGTGTGAATTAGGCGTTGTTGGAGCTATTTGAGTGGTTTTACAAGCAAAATCGGAGTGGAAGTATCAAGAATTGAAGAGACAAAGTCGCAGCCATCCGAACCGGCGAAAAAGAGCACGGTTCGACCAGATGATTGGTCGAACCTAGGTCGAACCGATGTTGAAATATGTCCAGAAGGTTGGTTCGACCAGGACTCAAGGGGTTCGACCTATCACCTGGTCAAACCCAGGTCGAACTGTGTCGCAAGGAGGTTGGTTCGAGCACGATGACGTGGTTCGACCATGACAAGAGGGGGTTCGACCCACTCAGTTGGTCGAACCACATGCGGAAATTGTCCAGAAGCTGGGTTTGACCAGTCGTTCGACCTGGAAGATGTGGTTCGACCTGCTCTGCTTTGGTCAAACCCATGTGCGGAACTTACCATATCCGTATTTTCGAGGCCTGAACGCGTGTGATCACTTTAGAAGCCAATTCCAAGCCCTAAAGTTGTGATTACAACTTTAAAAGGAAGATCCTACAGCAGCAAGAGGGACGACAATACAATCCTTATCGAAAGATAGAGAGAGTATCCAAGGAAGAGAGACAATCCACCATCCGGAGAAGTTATGCAAGGAAGCTTCGCTGGAGATTCAAGTAAGATTGGTCCATCTAACCATGATTGTTCCTAAATCAATCATGGGATAGAGCCGCTTCGGTAGTTCTAGGGTTATGAAAGTTTCATGAGTTAATTTGTATTTTGTGTGTAAACTACGTACAACACTACTTGTGGTTTATTTTATATAAGACAATGCATTTTTAATCCATACTCATAAGTCGTTTTGCGCATCAATAATCGTTGTGTAGAGTCTGAATGCATGACATGGTTATTGGTTGAGTGCGTTCACTATTGAGCAGGGTTTATTGTTATAATTCTAAGTGAAGGGATTCTGAAGTCTTATTAGAACTATCTTATATAAATATTTGTTAATTGAATATCATTATTCGGGTTGATAAGTAGGATAAAGAGTATTAATTTATAGTACCTATAAAGGGAGATCATATCGGGTTAGAGTACTAAGTGCACGGGAAATAATTGATACTGATAGTACCTAGAAAGGGGGCTGAATTGTATTCTTGCTCCGAGGAGATTCACACATGTCAAACACGTATTCACTTGTGTCTATAGAGTGAACTTGCATGGCTTAGTGATGCGTCCATAAACCACAAGGCAGAGTCGGACACCGTCATGCAAAATACAAGTTAATGAATGGAACCGGATTACCTAAAGAACTACCATCTTCATTACTTGATCACAACCAATCTATTCTTTTTCTTGTTATTTAATTACTTTCATTGTTATTTCAATTAATCGTTATTACTCGACTACCAATACAAATTTCCACATAGTCTTGCTAGAATAGAATTAGTTGAATTGATATTTAACCGTCCCGTGGATTCGATAAATAACTTGGTCACCTATCGAGACTACAATTGATATCCTTCATACTTGGGGATTAATTTTGTGTATTGAGAAAACGCTCATTAGGAAGCGTAACTCGGGTGTACCAAAAAAAAAGAGGTATACTCATGGTACGACTATAACTCAAACAAAATTATCATAGAAGAAAAAAAAATGAGAAAGGTGACAGACTAAAGTTTCCTCTTGGCAAAAAAGATTGGAGATTAGATCTGAATAGTGGATTGAGTACCAAAAATTATCATAATAATCTTCGTCGACACATGCCAAACTCCTATCCATTGCTGCTGCTATAAGCGCCTTCCAATGCTGAAGTTTCCGCCACCTACTATGGCCAGATTAGCTTCGATACTCTACTGCAGAAAATAATAAATATATTTAACACAAAGATATACATTGTAAATAAATATTTCCATAGTGGTCCTTAATCGACACAAAATGCAGATCCAGTATACCAAAAATACATACAGAGCACCATAGTATCTTAGACCAAATCTGACTAACCATTAATCATAGTTGTTTTTCTTCTTCACCTTCTAACTTTTAAAGCTTTAATTGGCAAGCTTTAATTAACCATAAATAATTCACCAAGTCCATTCAATTTTTGTTCACCATACATGTATTTCATCCTTGATACTTCTTAGTTACCTCGTTATGCTAAGAAATTTTAATTAAAAAAATTAAGTGTAATTATAAAACATACCTTATACTTTTTAGTCAAAAAAGGATTTTAGAATTTTTATAAACATGTGATCTCCAAATATCATGGAATGGGAGTGGGTCAAGAGAAGAAATGGTAATTGATGGTCTCTTTGAGCTTATAAGGAACATAAGCATATAACAAAAAGGAAACAGACATTTAAAATCAAAACTGAAAGAAACATCACCTCTTCATCACCACCACAATGTTCTCTAGTTCTCTCTTAACTTCTTTTGTGATACTTTATCAAAAGACATAAATAAAAAAAAGTGAATCATAAAACATAAAGCAAGACTTAAATAGTGTGTATACGATGCCACTTACAAAAAGTAGCTAATAACTTGTTTCTACGAAAAAGTACTATGACTACATCTTTTATTTTTTATGTTATATTATTTTTATAAATTCCTTAAGTAACAGAATTTTCACTACCACCATGGTGATTGGTAGCTCTACAAATAATTTTTGTCGGTAACAAATCAGTTCATAAAATTTATAAATAATTCAGATGTAAGCATCAATTATTTTCTCAGCTTATTACTGAGCTTCCAAAAGTTCTTTTCCCTTTGTTTACATCAATATATTTTCTTACTTTCTATCATCAATACATGTACCTCACAATATTATGTTCACATCAATACAACTTCCCAGCTCTAGCATGTACCTTGCCAACCTGTTCTACAGCTCTAGCATGTACCTTGCCAACCTTGGCTTCTTGAACTCCATCTGGATGGCCCAGACCTCTGCCCTGATTTATAACTTCGGGCCTTTTGTTTGGACAAAAAGGATCTTGGTCTTCTGGACCTCCATCCTCCGCTCCTTTGTGTGTAAGGTTGTCTTTTTTTCATCCTTTTCTGTTTCCTTTGATTTCTTCCAATGATGGTTGGAAGATCATTACTTTCGCAACATAAGGGGACTGTCTTGTTAATTCCCCTTAATCTCTTGTAGTTCTTGTGTAGTGCTGCCTGATGACACCACTCAGCAATCTTGGCCTTGAGGAAGGACATTCTTCTTGCTATTGAATCCAGCTCGCATGGTTCGTATTCTTTAATCAACATTTCTCTCCATGGGCTTGGAATTTTGGCAAAGAACAAGTGGCATACTTCCTCTTCCTTGACCTTTAACTTCCATCTATACTCTGTGAAGAGTTTGATGTACTCATCTACATGACATATGTCAAGTAGTTCTAGGCT
This sequence comes from Pogostemon cablin, assembly GCA_023678885.1. NCBI lineage: Eukaryota > Viridiplantae > Streptophyta > Magnoliopsida > Lamiales > Lamiaceae > Pogostemon > Pogostemon cablin. The sequence goes on from CM042967.1 coordinate 28,890,089, forward strand.
GTATAGGGCATTCCTATACTTCTTATTCTTTTCTTCTTCCATTCCTTCGAAGTAACCAACTCTGATGAAGTGGATCTTGAAAATTTTGGCCTACGATCTACAATATTACTGAGATCTTCTCCTTCCATGGCCTCCTTCTTGACTTCGTCTGAGAGCTCTTCCCAGGCGTACTTTACTAATCCTTCTAGGCTCATAGTGAGGAATCTTATGAACCCTTCTTTATCTAGCTCAAGTGCACCTCCTGCGATTTTCATTGCATTGGTCCACTCTTCGATAAGAGCTTCTCTGTTCTTGAAGTCCAAGGTGTCGAGGTTCAGGATCAACCCGTATGGATTTTTCGATTCAAGGTGAGACCGACCATATGGGGTGTTGTGTAGGTTAGATCCTCGAACTCGGCTTGCTCCTGTTGACAATCCCACCACCTTCAACTTGAAATGTCCTTGGTTGGGGGATGTGTCTCCTTGTCGGACTCCAGAAGTCCCTTCATTTTGGCTCAGATCATGTTGCATCTGAGGGGCTTGTGACTGTTGTTGAGAGCCTGAAGTCTCTCCAACATTCATCTTCAGATCTACAATTGATAGTCCTTGGAAGGACTCATATAGATCTTCAAGATTTGCTCTTTCCATTCGGAGATGTGGATTCTCCTCGAAGGATGGCAATCATCTCTCGCTTTCGGACTTCAGCCTTGCGACCTCCGTCGTCTTCCTCTTTTGGTGGAAAAGGGGTTCTATTCCAAAGGTTGCTGGCAACCTTCTTCCTGGCTTTCTCCCATTCACCTTGGTTTCCAGGGACTCTATTTGCTTTATCAGTTCTTTGATAAGGTTGAGTTGTTTGTTCTGCATCGTCTCCACCTTATCCATCTGGAAGCTGATCTCAGCTACTGTCTTGGAAATATTTTGGCAATATTCTCCAAAGAATTTCACCGTCTTTTGTAAATCTCTAAGATCTTGATTTAGAGTTATCTGCCTCAATCTCTTTCCACTCCGTCCAATGTGAAAAGTGATATGGCTTGCAGATTTCTCTTGGACCCTGGTTTGGTCTTCTCCTCCATGGTTCTTGTTTGGGAACCTGTCCATGGATCTCGGTGAAACTTCAGATTTCCACTATGTTTCTGGGTACATCTTTGGAAAACCATATTTGCATCTGGCGTAGTTTCTCCAGATGTTCTTCCTCTGTGTGGTTAGCACGGGCCTCGACCAGTTTCCACATTCGCTCGTGATTATCCCAAAATCGATCGGCGTCCTCGTCTTTCTTTTTTGCAATTTGTCTATACAACACATTGTAATATTGTTGTATAGAGCTGCTCGTTTCATCATATCCAACGGGCCAGTAGGCGTCGTTGCTCCAGTTTGAAACAGGGCTGATAGTCCTGCCACTCTCGGATGTCAAACTTTCGTTCGGATCCATATTTCTTTGAAACTTTCCTCTCGTTAAGTGTTATGAGTTATAAAATTTTTTCCATTCATAAATATATAAACCTATGACTCTAATACCATTTTGAAGCGTGAGGAAATGTTGAAATACTCACAGAATATAATGGGGATAGGTTGATTAAAATTTGCTGAAATATTTTGTAAAGGTCTGTGTGGGTGATAGTATGGGTGAACAGACAGGTCACCCACACTGTTTTGCCAAAATATCTTTTGCAGGGGTATAGTGGTCCCTTTTTGACCAAATGTGTAAAAAAGAAATTAATTTTAAGAGTGGTTGATATTGATATATGCCTTTGGCATTTTGGGCATTTTTTGCCCATTGCCCAGAAATCAACATCTTTTATCCTCATTATCCCTTCCCAAATATTTCTAATCAAACTCCCAAACTTTTTTAGAAAAAAAGTTTGGAGGGGGTGGGGCGCCCCCTTGTAAATACAGTACTTGTTCTTCCAATTATGACAGCATTTTTTTTATTTTTTATGGTATTTATTATTATAGTACTCCAATTTCAGTGGATTAATAATTAATAAAGACAAAGTATTTTAGATGTATTAAATGGGATGAGATATCTTAAATTTTGATGTATATATAATGGATGAGTAAAACATATATTGAGGAAAATTTCAATTTATCACAAGTCATATCTAATCTAAATTTAAGAACATTTTTTTATATGTAGTATATATTTTTTGATCGGTATTTGTTATATCAATATTGTGTTGTATTGTTGGGCTAAAAATCATTTTGTCTCATAAGTTTGATCTTGTATAAATTTTATCCCTAAAAAATAAGTTTTAGGCATTTATTTTATTAACTTTCTGATTGCACAAATATTGCCTCATTTTTTTTCCAGGAAACGCCAAATCGAATGGTCACATAGCATGTACGAGCTCGATTCCTGTAATATTATTAATTTTCAACGAAAACATGGTAATATTAGGGCAAATAGAAAGATATTGGAATAAATGCTTAAAATTTATATTTTTTTAGACAAAATTATATATGGTCAAACTTTAGGGGGCAAAAATGGTTTTATCCTAATTCCTATTATTGATAAAATTGTTTGAGCTAATACAAATAAAAAATTTTCAACCATTTTTGTTGATTCAAAAACTACTTTATAGTCTCCAACTTCCTTAATAATCACTACTAGAAAAAAGGCCTATCACTACACTAATTTTAATGCATTTTATTTGAAATGTCGTAATAGTTATTTTTTCAATATATTAATTCTATAACTACACTTTATAATATCTATTAATACATTATTCAATAAATATATTATTACAACTCTTTTAACTACACTATTATACTATCTATTAATTAATACAGTATTCAATAAATGTATTAATATAACCTTATTATTAAGTGTGTTGTTTTTTTAAAAAAAAAATTACAATTGCTATTACTTTTATTTAATAATAAAAATTTTAAATAAAATAAAGTTGAATATAAACATATAAATTTTATAAAATAATAAAATAGATACGTTTAATTTATTAATGTTATATATTATAATTATAAGTTAATGAAATAAAATGAATAATAAAAATTACAATTACTATTATATATATGATAGTATATCATTATAATTACTTTTTTTATTAAAATTATTACTTTACGTAACCAAATGAGTGATAATTTATATAAATTCATAATTAATTTTTATAAATTTTTTTAAAATTTATTATAGGTTGATAAAAAAAATTAGTATTAATTAAAAATAATTTAATTAGTAAAGATAAAAAATGAATAATTTTTTATTAATTAAAGAAATTATTATGTGTGATCGTAATCTTTATTTTAATAATAATTATTTAATTTTAATCATAATTATAATATTTTTAAATTTATTTGACCATTAAAGTTAAATAAACTAAAATTAAAATTAAAATAAAAACAAAAACTAAAATGAAAATTAAAAAAAAACTAAAGTAAAAAAAAGTAATGTAAAAATATAAAAAATAAAATAAAACTAATGTAAAAATTAAAGTAAAAAAATAAAATAAAAAAAATTTAACGTAAAAATAAAAATAAAAACAAAGCAAAGGTATTTGTGTATATATGAAATTTGAGAAAAAAGTTCATAAGTATGCATTTTGTTTAGTTGGCTACGCGTCTATAAATTGATTCAGGATCGCAGGTTCGAATTGTTTGAATTTGAATCAATTTATTAATTTTTCGTTTTTTTAATTAAAAATTAGTTAATTAATTTTTTTAATTATTATAATTATTAAATTTATTTTTGATTAAGTGTAGCTTAAACTAGTATATAGTGACAATAAAAGTGTATTGATAGATTGTGATATAATAATACATTGGAGTAGAAGACATTTTGTAGAAATGTCATCATATGTTAGTAGATGAAGAGTCATGATTCGCGTCTTTTATTACATTTTTATGATGCATTTTCTATTACAAATAGTAGGTAATTGACACATAAAATGTAAATAAAATCTGTAAAAGAAAAATATCAATATTTAAAGAAAGGGTAATCTTTTTCTCCCACATTCGTATCATTGTTTAACTCATGTAAGAAAAAATGTAAATATGTAATATTAAAATGTAACAAAATAATCAATGTCATGAAGTCGGCGTGATATAAATTTAGATGGTAAGAACTCGTATATACATGTGGTTATGAATATAATTTATAAATAGGAACTCGCATGAGCATCTCAATGGTTCATAGAAATGATATCTTGTATTAATAATCAAAGATCGAATTTTACAATTATAGTGCTTCTCAAAATGAAAGATTCCTTGTTACAATGGTAATAATCTAATTCATATTAATTAATTGAGTCACTAGTTCGCCAAGAAAAAATTTAGTGGGCATTCCACCTTCTATGCATCAATGATTTATAAATATTAATTATGTCTCACAATAAACTTCACGCATTCCGTTTTTATCTGTCCTACAATATTTTTTACCATTCAAAAAAGAAAATATCAAATCAATTCTTAACCTTAAAAGTATATTTTAATTACAAGTTTATCGCTTACACCAAACACACATAACTTAATTTATAATTTATTTATTATCTAAAATACTACATTATCATTCAAGGGTAGGTCTTGCATGAGACCGTCTCACGTGAGACCATTTTTCACTTTTTAAAATAGTTATCACTTTCGCTATAAATCGTTATCACTTTCGCTATAAAATGTTATCACTTTTTATTTACACTATAAATTGTTAATGAAAGAGCATTTTCACTTTTCATAATTTATTATCACTTTCCTTCATAAAAGTTATCACTTTTTGACCGTCTCACGTCACTTTCCTGTAAACCTTTACGTGAGACGGACTCACATAAGTCTTTTCCATCATTCAAAATTCAATAAAATTAATAAAAAATAAATTTTCTTAAAATATGTGTCTACAATGAAAATACGGAGAGAGGCGCAAATATGGAGTAGAAGTTAATTATAAGATGTAGAGGGCATTCCACCTTCCATGCATCAATGATTTATAAATAGAAGTTAATGCATTCCACCTTCGCATATATTTTGGTTTGACTTTAATTTGATCAATTATTCGAGTTAAATTTTGAGCTTGGTTGGACTAGTTAAAATTAAGGATTAATTACTAATAGGTACACACTTTGTACCCCTAATTACTACTAGATATATTGATTTAAAATAATTATTATTTAATATAAAATATTAAAGTAAAATACCAAATATACCCCTAAATCCATATACCTTTAAACCACAAACCCCAACCACCACCGAACCACCTGCCGGACCGCCACCGGAGCTCCGGCGGCCGGTCGCCGAAAAAAAAGCTGGAAAAAAAACTGGTATCCGAAAAAACTGTCGGACCGCTGATTAGCCATAACTTGTAGTCGGGTTGACCAATTTAAGAATTTATCGAACCACAAGGAGGTCGGCACTAGGCTTAACCGAGATCACGTTTATCGCAATTTTATAGAGATGAATCATCAATGGAAAGTTTGATCAAACAAGAAATTAAATCAATCAAAGCAAGCAAGCAAGCAATGATTAGCAAATAAGATAGATGGATGAAAAGTGATTTTCCAAATTAAGTAAAAGTGAGATTAACAACAATTAAGAAGTGGAAATCTTAGGATAAATGCATCGAATTCACATGAATCATGGATTGAAGACTAAGGGCCAACACTAAGATCACCTAAACTCCCTCTCAAGCTGGATAAGATGTGGTTCTAAACATAGCTCAATGAGTTGGTTCTCACTCAAACAATTCCAACTAGGTACTAAGCTTGAAATGAGAGTCCCTTCACACGATTAATCAACCTCTCGATCAAACCAATCATATGTTCTATCAAAGGGTTCTAAACTCTAAAGGATTTCTCAATCTCTTTACAATTTATAATGCACATGAAGTGTTTGATGAAATTATTCACTCAATTATCCTAAGCACATAATTGATTTCTCAATCTAATCACATATTTAGAACAACTAAACACACAAATCATCAATACAAATCAAGCAATTAATAATCAATGATAGAAAACTATACTCCCTCCGTCCCGCGGTAAAGGTAGTATTTGCTTTTTGGCACGTGGATTAAGGAGTATTATTATTTAATGTGTAGTGGGTAGTTGTATTAGTGGGAGTATGGGCTCCATGTTTTAATTGTATTAGAGGGGGTGTGTGGGTCCCATGTGTGTAAAAAAGGAAAGAAGATCCTTTGGGTGAGACGACAAAAATAGCAAAATGAGACCCTTGCCGCGGGACGGAGGGAGTATATCCAATCAACATATGAATTCAAATACACAAATCCCAAAATTATCCAACAACTCTCATGTTGCTAATCTCACAAGGGAAATTAGCCTACCATATTCATAAAGAAATTAACACAGACGATTAAATCCTTACAAATCATGATAAAACTAAAGGTTTAATACAAAGATTGAATGGAAACTCCCTTGATCTATCTTCAATGGTGATCTCCTTCCCTTCTTTGCACTTTCCTCTCTTCCTTGATCCTTTTCCTTCACTTGGATGTAGAAATTGATGGTGGGATGATGGTAGATCTAAAGGATGAAGAATGGATGAAGATGATGGTGTAGAATGGAAGAAATGGTGTGTGAGGTGTGTGCAGGGCTGTGAATTTCAGATCTCTTCAAAAAATATTGAAGTATTGGGTATTTATACCCTTTGGGAAGCTTCTAGAAGGATTCTGATTTTTTTACAGAATTTCACACAACACGAGTCGTGCTCTGCAACACGGCCATAAGGTGGCCGTGTTGGGTGAATTGATGCTGCCACACGGCCTCTCCTTACAGGACCGTGTTACGCAACACGGCTCGTGTGCTGTAATACGGGCATAGGGTGGTCGTGTTGAATGAATTGATATCGCCACACAGCCACTTCTTACAGGGCCGTGTTCCGTACACGGCCCGTGTTGGTGCTGCCATATTTCTCCTTCACTGTTTTATCTCATTCTCCCTCGTTTCAACTCCGAATTGAGATCCGCTTTTTCCTACGTCTTCCTTATCATATCTAGCATCCAATAAAAAGTAAAAATCATAGGTTTAAGCTCATTCACACACATTTCAATAAAAATACAAAACACAACCAAATAATACACAAATACGAATAAAATAATACAAAAACTCACATAAAAAGACACTAAAATCTAGGTGAAAATATCACTCACCAACCGCCGCCGCCGCCCAAAAAAAAAACTGGTCGCCGGAAAGCTGCCGGATCGCCGCCACTGGACCACCACTTTTTTTTGCTGCACACACTTTTTTTTTACTGCACACACTTTTTTTGCTGTACATGAACTTTTTCTGCACACAATATTTATGTGAAGCACATTATAGGGGTAATATTGGAATATCACTATATATTTTTGTAGTTAATAGTAATACTTTTGTATGTTTGTATCTCATAGTAATTTAGAATTTTTTTGTGTACCTACTAGTAATCCTCCCTAAAATTAATGACCGAGTTCGAAAGAATATTTTAAGAAATTTGGTTCGCTTACATCTCTGGTCGGGAGGACATGGAATCACCTATATTAAAATGGTATTGTATTTCACCCTTTAAATGATTCATCCATAGGGGAAATGCCACATTCAATACTTCTTTTTTAAAAATGCCACCCACACTAATATTTTTTTAAATATGCCACCTTTTAATTATTTTTTACCCTAATACCCCTTTTAGTTGTGTAGAGCGTAAGAATGAGATTAGGGCACCAATAACACACTCACAGTTGCTTCATCTGCTCACAGTCACACTTATCGCTCTATCTAGTTGTTGGACGGCTTCCCCATCTACAAGCAATCCACCGGCAGAATAAAAAACGTCACGATGTCTCTGACGCAGGGTTGGTGTTGACTGCGTGATAATCCCAGTAAGTTCTCATTGAACCCCCCTCTCCCCCTAGGATTCCTTTAATTCAATTTCTGATTTCCAAATTGAAATTGGGATTCTGGAATTGAGATTAGATTTGGGGCTTTTAATTAGATTTGGGATTTTATATGCGTTCTGATCAATCCCTAAATTGGATTCAGCTAGTAATTTGGCCATGTCTACCATGGATATCATGTGGCCTTGTGCTAGCAATAGGATTATAACAAAGTGAAGACTACTGCTGAGAGCATTGGAGAAGTGCATGTTAAGTAGTTTGACAAGCTCTATCTTCCATCGTCGCCGGAACTAAATTGGCTACAGGATGAGGTTTGTGAATATTTATGTTCTTATTACTCTCTTAACCATTATTTAGTTGTCGAGATATTGATTTACATTTTTCATTGTTCGATGAAGCATATTGATGGTTTATTGGGATTGATCATATTGAAGTCTAAATTATGGTCGAGTGTCTTTTTACAAGATTGGGTTATTGTTGAACTCATTACATTTAATTTTTCTCACCCACCAATTATGATTATTGTTTACATTATGTTAACACATAATACCTTGAAAAGTGTGGAAAAAATGGGAAACAACTCATACATCAAGTGGAACAAATGAAAAAATGGAAGTGGGAAAAAAAGGTGATAATGGAATATGTAGGTGGAAATTTACCAATCCAGGGAGGTTGTAATTGGTCTGATATTTCTCGAGTCTTGGGTGTTGCACATGTATTTGGAGGACATTGGGTTGCATATGAGTTAAAGATTGACACCTAAGAAATTTTTGTGTATGACTCAATGTCAAAAAGGGTTTCCGTGGATGTTATTGAAAAAGAGTTTAGACATATGATGGTGATGCTTTCGTCTATTTGTTCAGAGGCGAAAGTTTGGAAAAAAAGAGTACTAAAGACGCCAAGAATGAATGGACTTTGGTACTCTATGACCAAACACCTAACCAACGTGGAGGAGATGATTGTGGTCTTTTAGATATCAAGTTCATTGAGTGTCTTGCAACTGACCACTTGGTTGATAACATCAATTCTTCAAAATGTGTGGAGTGGAGGAAACGATTCTGTACAGAGCTATTTTCAAATGAACTCGTTGCACTGTAATTAGTACTACTTCAATTATTTAGTTATTTGATGAACTTGTTGCATTTCTGTTGAGCTGTGTACTCAAATTATTGTAAGTAGGTACTCTATGTATCGAAGTGCCTTTAATTTTGTAATATTTTGTTTGGGTTATTGATTTTTCTATTATAAGCAATTTAGTCGCATTTTTTGTTACACTTGAAGCATGAACAATCATACAAATAGTCACTAGAAAGGTAGCACAACATCACGCGACCAACTGTGCGACCCTGTACACGACCATATGTGCGACCCTATACGCACTATGAAACCATGCGACCATTGTGTGACCATTTGTACAACCCTGTACGCGACCATATTTGCGATACATTGCGCGACCCTATACGCGACCCTGTACGAGACCCTATACGTGACCATTTGTGTGATCATTTATACAACCCTGTACGTGACCATATTAGCGATACTATACATGACCCTATATGCAACCCTGTACGCAACCCTGTACGCAACCCTATACGTGATCATTTGTGTGACCATTTGTGCAACCCTGTACGCGACCCTTTGTGCGACCCTGTACGCTATCAATTGTGCAACTATGTATGCGACCATTTGTGCGATACTGTACGCGACCAACTTTGCAACTATGTACGTGACCAATATGCAACCCTATATGCGACCATCTATACGACCTTTTACCATTTGTGTGACCATTTGTGCAACCCTGTACACGATCATATGTGTGATTATGTATGTGACCATTTGTGCGACACTGTATGCGACCAACTTTACGACAATGTACGCGACCAACGATGAGTGAGAAGAAAATAAGGCAAAATGTTGAAAGAGAAAAAAAATGGGATTTAATGGGTGAAAAGGGTATTTAGGTCAAAAAAATATAAAAAGTGGCATATTTGAAAAAAAATTTATGGTGGGTGGCATTTAAAAAAAAGAGTATTGAAAGTGACAATATTAGAAATTTCCCTAATTATTAATAGGTACACACTTTGTACTCTTAATCACTACTCCCTCCGTCTCATAAATAAATTCACACTTTCTATTTTTGTTCGTCCCATAAACAAGTTCACACTGCCAAATAAAAAAATACACACAAATCAATAACCCCACAACACACTTTAATTTCAAATTTGCCACCCCTTTACAACTCACATAACTTACTTTATAATTTATTTATTACCCTAAAAATACCAAACTACCCCAAAAAGCAACTTTTTCTTAAATTCCATATCTACAGTAACCGTGAACTTGTTTATGGGATGGAGGTAGTACTAGATACATTAATTTAAAATAATTATTATTTAATACAAAATATTAAAGTAAAATATCAATTATAACCTTATAATCCCATACACTTTTAAACCACCCACCCTACCCCTCCTCCACCCACCGGCATTGACCATTGTTGACCGGCCGTTGACCGCCGCCAGACCACCATATTTTTTTTGCTGCACACACTTTTTTCTAATGCACACACTTTGCTGCACACAATATTTATTTGCAGCATATTTGTAGGGGTAATATTGAAATATCACTATATATCTTTGTAGTTAGTAGTAATACTTTTGTATGTTTGTATTACATAGTAATTAAGGGTTTTTTAATGTTATAATGCTAATAAAACTCGATTTATTAAATAGAAAATTGATTTCCAGAGTTGCCCTTTTAAGCAAAGATAAAAACTCTTTGCTCTTCATTTTCTCTAACAAATATCAGCAATAATGATACTCCTATCCTATTTTCTTTAATGGACACTTTCCTCATCTCTTTCTAACAAAAAAAAATCCTCGTTTCAATTTAAAGCATTTGCCAGGGACAACAAATAGAGAGAAGAAAGAAGGAAATGGAAGTGGAGCAAAAGGAAATTGTTGTAAGCTGCGATGGGCGTATGTAATAATATGAGCTGCGATGGATTTCGGGGTGTGGTGGGGTTTGACAATCTGCTCTCCTCCTCCAAATCTGGATTTTCCCCAAGCAGAAGAGCAGAGTGGATGGAGATGAGCTGAGGGCCTTCAAACTGCCCAAACCTGCTGCTTCCCAAGATTGTAATAATGGTAATAATCCTTCTCAACAGATGTTACCCTAACTCGCAAATGCTCAGCTTCTCATCGGAAAACCCCTTCTACCACCACGCTTACGCCGCCGTTTAACATTCAACGTTTAGACAAAACTAATCTTTCTTTTGTTAATGTATACTGATGTACACTATTATTATACTTATAGCTCGAGATTTAACACACACTATTATTATACTTATCACTCGAAATTTAACATTAATGTACTTTACATCAAAACTAATTCAACATTTAATATTAGTATACACTAATGTACACTAGTATAACATTCAAATGTACATCGGTGTGCACATAATACAAACAGTTAATATAATATTCATATTTATGTGACTTATATGTAATCTTTGCACATTGGTGTACACTAGTATAACATTCAAATGTACACAGTGCATATAAGAAACAGTTAATATAATATTCAACATAACGTCGAAGCCTGCAAAGGATCGTGTCAAAATTGGTGCAAAATTCAAGGAGAATTTTAGGAATAATTATAACATTGGGTAATTTGGTAATGAAATATATAATTTTGTATGTGCGAGTAATTTTCTATAGTGAATGTATGGATTAGTATTATCTAAATACGCTTTGTATCTAATATTTATTGACCCTAAGTAAAGATAAAAACTCTTTGCTCTTCATTTTCTCTAACAAATATCAGCAATAATGATACTCCTATCTTATTTTCTTTAATGGACACTTTCCTCATCTCTTTCTAACAAAAAAAAATAATCCCTGTTTCAATTCAAAGCATTTGCCATGGACAACAGATAGAGAGAAGAAAGAAGGAAATGGAAGTGGAGCAAAAGGAAATTGTTGTAAGTTGCGATGGGCGTATGTAATAATATGAGCTGCGATGGATTTCGGGGTGTGGTGGGGTTTGACAATCTACTCTCCTCCTCCAAATCTGGATTTTACCCAAGCAGGAGAGCAGAGTGGATGGAGATGAGCTGAGGGCCTTCAAACTGCCCAAACCTGCTGCTTCCCAAGATTGTAATAATGGTAATAATCCTTCTCAACAGATGCTCCCCCAACTCGCAAATGCTCAGCTTCTCGTCGGAAAACCCCTTCTACCACCACGCTTACGCTGCCGTTTAACATTCAACGTTTAGACAAAACTAATCTTTGTTTTGTTAATGTATACTGATGTACACTATTATTATACTTATAGCTCGAGATTTAACACACATTATTATTATACTTATCACTCGAGATTTAACATTAATGTACTTTACATCAAAACTAATTCAACGTTTAATATTAGTATACACTAATGTACACTAGTATAACATTCAAATGTACATCGGTATGCACATAATACAAACAGTTAATATAATATTCACATTTATGTGACTTATATGTAATCTTTGCACATTGGTGTACACTAGTATAACATTCAAATGTACACAGTGCATATAAGAAACAGTTAATATAATATTCAAATTAATGTCGAAGCCTGCAAAGGATCGTGTCAAAATTGGTGCGAAATTTAAAGAGAATTTTAGGAATAATTATAATATTATCTTGAAATATATTTTGCACATTAGTGTTAATATGGGTAATTTGGGTAATGAAATATATAATTTTGTATGTGTGAGTAATTTTCTATAGTGAATGTATGGATTAGTATTATCCAAATACGCTTTGTATCTAATATTTATTGACCCTAAGCAAAGATAAAAACTCTTTGCTCTTCATTTTCTCTAATAAATATTAGCAATAATGATACTCCTATCCTATTTTCTTTAATGGACACTTTCCTCATCTCTTTCTAACAAAAAAATTATCCCTGTTTCAATTCAAAGCATTTGCCAGGGACAACAGATAGAGAGAAGAAAGTAGAAATGGAAGTGGAGCAAAAGGAAATTGTTGTAAGCTGCGATGGGCGTATGTAATAATATGAGCTGCGATGGATTTCGGGGTGTGGTGGGGTTTGACAATCTGCTCTCCTCCTCCAAATCTGGATTTTCCCCACGCAGGAGAGAAGAATGGATGGAGATGAGCTGAGGGCATTCAAACTATCCAAACCTACTGCTTCCCAAGGTTGTAATAATGGTAATAATTGATTGGCCGTTGTAGTCCGAGCGACCAAGAAACAAAATATCAAACCCAAGGGAGAAAGTGATGTATCCGTATTCGAAAGATGTTTCACTCTAGAAGGACTAATCAATAAAAGGAGGGGTTAGAATTAACTACAATAAATACCTAAGAAAGCAATTAAGATAAAAAGATACAAATGGAATGGATGAAGGTGAGATTGATGAAGTAACAATCCAAAGAGGAGTAAGGCTAACCACAATCAAGATTTAGGACACAACATAGACTTGTTAAATTCAAATGGCTAACATCAATGACAATTGGAATAAAAGCAATCACAAATGTTCCCCTAATCCCTATGGCCAAGGTAATTAGGTTCTCAACTCATTACAAGTTTTAAGCACAAAAGATTGTCCCTTACTCTCAATTCCCTTAGAAGGTACTATGATTATAAGATTGGTTCTTCTCACTCAATTAATAACCTACTTAGATCCATTAACTAAGTGTCCCAACATGAGTGTTCAAAGTATACAAAGATGCTACCACATACTTCACATACTAACATACAAAATCCATATTATAACATGATTCAATCAAATCCCTAAGCATAATATTGGAATGGGCATCCTAATATCATAAATGGAGAGTTTAACCACACACATCATAATACAAATAAAGTAAATCATAAATCATGGAGGAAATTCCAAAAATCACATCAACTAAACCATTAGAAATTCAACAAATCCAAAGATCCCTAATTCATCATGTGGCTAGCCTCACAAGAGGTCTAGCCAACAACAAACATCATGAAAACATCCCTAAAATGTTTACAAATATTCATTGTTGCAAACAACACAAAGAAAATACAAAATGAAAGTAGAGTTCTCCCCTATATAGAATTGGGTTAATTTCTTCTCTTCAAGATGCAATTTCCACTCTTCAAGCCTCAATCCTCAATAGATGTGTGATGGGTAGATGAAATTTGTGAAGATTGATGAAGATGAAGGTGAAAATGGTGGAAAATGGGATGGAATTTGAATGGATGGATGAATGGAGAGGAGGATGGATGAATGGAGATGAAAATGGATGAAATGGGGGTGTGTTGTGGTGAGAAGCAGCTCCCCTATCTGTTCTGGTTTTGGAAGAGTGAGATTTGGGGTATTTATACCCCTTGGAAAGCCCTAATTTCGAAGGTTGCAGCTGGATTTTTGCATGAAAATTCGGTCGAGTTTTTCTTACAGTGTGCGTAGCCTTCGATGCTCTGTTTTCACTTGTGATTTTCAAAAAAATGCAGAAAAATTCGACCGAGTTTTAAAAAACTCAGTCGAATATTTGTGACAGCTTCGCGCTGCTTCACTGTTTTGGCTCGTTCTCCCTCGTTTTAACTCCAAATTGAGATCCGCTTTTTCCTACATCTTTCTCTTCACTTCTAGAATCCATCTATACCTGAAAATTATAAAAATTCCACCAAAGTACAAATTCTCCAAATATTTACAAATATCGCACAATCTAGGGCACTTAAACACTCAAACTTAGCATAATTGTATGGAACCATGCTATAATTGGACCCTAAATTCATGAGATTTCTACAGTCATCAACCCCCAAACTAAAGTGCTGTTCATCCCCGAACAACGAAGAAAAGAAAAAGAACGTGAGGGTAGAAATTTAGTGAATTGGAGAATGGATCAAAGAAAGATTATAATCATTTTCAACTAATCAATCAAGTCAAACCACATGACTTAAACATTAATAAACCTATGCACAAATCATGGTGGGAATAATGCAAGTGCAATACTCATTCTCACTAATCCTCTCAAGGTAGTCTATGCACTCACACTCATAGTGGAAATTGTGGACGTTTTACACTCATAATCGATTCACATGCACGTATTACCATATGCTTGCCACAAGTCTCAAACTTTACACCACTATTGAAGTTTGTCAATCATTAAATCAAATAAGACTTTATATTAGGATGTAATGAAGGCTCTTTGGTAAGGGTAGGGATATATGGATAAAAGTGACTCAAATATGTGTGTGGATGATTAGAAGAGACATCTCCCTTCTCGTCAAGCACTACTCCTTAATCATCAATTCACTTTTTTTTATTCACTTTTCATGTACTTCATTATCCCTTTCTTTCATAACTCTTGAATTTAATCATTTCTTTTGTAGCTCTTTTTTTCCATACCTTTGCAATACACATTTGAGCTTTTCTTTCTTTTTTAGCTCTTATTCTCTTTTGTTTTTTTAGAGCTTCATTCAATTTATTTTCTTGCTTATACATCATCATTCACTAGCTCTCATTGCATTTCAAGCATAATTTTTTTTTGCTTTTCTCTTCATAACCTCCTTTAATAACCATCTCCAACAATCATCTACACAAAAGGTTTTATGTAAAGGCTTTAGTGGGTTTTATTATCTTGTAATGAGCTAATAATCAAAGAATAGGTTCCATAGGCTCAAAATGGCTTACAAGGGAACAATGTTATGGTAAGGATATCATTTGGCTAGTGACTTCAATTTTCAAGGATGGCCTAAGATCATTTTCAACAATCTCCACACAATGTAGCCTCAAGCAAGACGAACGGCAAGTTCTAGAACACATACATATGAATGATGCACACATGAAAGAAATGAATCGCATAATATTTGTGAATTCAAGGCTCAAAATCTCACGGTTCATCAATAGTGTAAAAACAAGCATCACACAAGCAAATTCCCAACCATAACAAGTACACAAGCTCATATCTATTCAATCACTTGATCTAACTCAATCTCATAGTCTCAAATAATCACCAAATTAGCTCCACAAGAGAAGATTCAACAATAAGAAATCAAGGAAAGGCTCACAAAAACAAGAGGAACAAAAGGTGCGCCGGTGCAAAATGTACAACTAAGAGCAATACGAGCATGTAACAAAATGAACCATCCCGGCCCCCAAACTTAAATTTAACTAAGAGTTGAATTTTAGTTTGAATAAAGTTTTGTTACCAATTTTGTTGCACTTCTTTCTTCACTTCAAGACCATCACCGGAAGCTCCTTCATGTTCCTATAAAAGACAAGAAACAAGATAAAAACTAAAAACAACTAAGAAATCAATAGAATGAAAGCAATAAAGAAAATAATGGGTTGCCTCCCATCTAGCGCTAAGTTTAACGTCTTCAAGCCGGACGGATTATGGAGAACTCATCGGAATGGCCAAGGATATCTTTCGTTCTTGCCATCAAATTTTAATCTTTGTGCTTCTTCCTCTATTAGGCATTTGTGGCAAGTAACGACCTCGGTAGCATCCTTCGAAATTGGCTTTAGAAATTCAACTCGCTTGAGCTTGCATTCCATTAACTGCTCTTTTCTCGACCACCACTTATTCCTTTTTATCAAGTAAGTTCCCAACACTTCTTCAAGTTCTCTTTTGTACCTAAGGCAATGAGAATAATCAATAGGTAAAACAAAGTTAATATGAATAATATTTTGAAATTCAATGCAACTTGAAGAGTTAAAAGATGTAGAAATGCTCATTTCACGCCCAAACTCATCATCAAGTGCTCTTAGACCTTGTTCCACTTCATCGAATTCATACTCATCACCTGATTCTTCATCTTCACTTGAATTTTTCTCATCAACAAGAGACAAGAAATCTTGGATAATCTCTTCATTCTCAAAGTTCTCTTCTACCTTAGGCTCTTTACTCCTCTCACTTTCCTCCTCTAAGCTTTCTTTTACCTTGTTTCCTTATCCTCAATAAGCTCATCATCTCTTGAGTCTTCTTCATAATCCCCCGAACACTCTTCTACATCTAACTCTTCTTCAATCTTTTCATCAAAATTCTCCATTTAATGAAGAGTGATCCGTTCTTGTATTATTTGACTCAATTGACGTTCAATGGCCTCAAATCTCCTCTCATCTTCCTCAACTTTTCTCTTTCTTTCTTCCCTTTCTTCTTCAAGCATTTTCATTATTTGACTTAATTGATCTTGCAAGGAAGGTTTCCCCTCATCATATGGTGGACACTCTTCTTGGAAATTCCCTTGGATATACCCGTTTTGCATACATGTTCCATTCCCCATTTTGTAATTGGGCATGTTCCACATTTGTCCCCCAATAAAGTTGGAAGTAGGCATTGAGTAGGCATTTTGAGGTTCATAGCTTGAAAGAATTGGTTGAAAACTTTGCCTTGTATCACTTCCATAAGCATATCTTCTAAGCATTTCCATCAAGGCATTATTTTCGGATAGAGGAGTAACCGTAGGAACTTGATTGTTGTAACAACTTGGTATGGAATAAGTGTTTCCTTGATACGGTTGAAATGTATTCACATTATAAGCTCCTCTCCATCCCTCGTATATTCCATTATTGTAGAATTGATCCATTTTTACTCTTGTTCTCAAGATCTACTACAATTCTTCTCTACTTACTATTTTTGGTTTTGCACCTTCTCCCCTTCTTTCAAGGTTGATGTACCTATCAAGAAGAAAATGTAAGAACAAATTTTTCCAAAGCAAATATATATGCAAAAATAAAAAAAAGTCCTAAGTAAAGCTAACAAATTCAAACACGTTACACCGAAACCTTTCTTCCCGGCAACGGCGCCATTTGATTGGTCGTTATAGTCCGAGCGACCAAGCAACAAAATATCGAACCCAAGGGAGAAAGTGATGTATACTTATTCGAAAGATGTTTCACTCTAGAAGGACTAATCAATAAAAGGAGGGATTAGAATTAACTACAATAAATACCTAAGAAAGCAATTAAGATAAAAAGATATAAATGGAATGGATGAAGGTGAGATGGATGAAGTAACAATCTAAAGAGAAGTAAGGCTAACCACAATCAAGATTTAGGACACAACATGGACTTGTTAAATTCAAATGGCTAACATCAATGACAATTGAAATAAAAGCAATCACAAATGTTCCCCTAATCCCTATGGCCAAGGTAATTAGGTTCTCAACTCATTACAAGTTTTAAGCACAAAAGATTGTCCCTTACTCTCAATTCCCTTAGTAGGTACTATGATTATAAGATTGGTTCTACTCACTCAATTAATAACCTACTTAGATCCATTAACTAAGTGTCCCAACATGAGTGTTCAAAGTATACAAAGATGCTACCACATACTTCACATACTAACATACAAAATCCATATTATAACATGATTCAATCAAATCCCTAAGCACAATATTGGAATGGCCATCCTAATATCATAAATGGAGAGTTTAACCACACACATCATAATACAAATAAAGTAAATCATAAATCATGGAGGAAATTCCAAAAATCACATCAACTAAACCATTAGAAATTCAACAAATCCAAAGATCCCTAATTCATCATGTGGCTAGCCTCACAAGTGGTCTAGCCAACAACAAACATCATGAAAACATCCCTAAAATGCTTACAAATATTCATTGTTGCAAACAACACAAAGAAAATACAAAATGAAATAGAGTTCTCCCCTATATAGAATTGGGTTGATTTCTTCTCTTCAAGATGCAATTTCCACTCTTCAAGCCTCAATCCTCAATAGATGTGTGATGGGTAGATGAAATTTGTGAAGATGGATGAAGATGAAGGTGAAAATGACGGAAAATGGGATGGAATTTGAATGGATGGATGAATGGAGAGGAGGATGGTTGAATGGAGATAAAAATGGATGAAATGGGGGTGTGTGGTGGTGAGAAGCAGCTCCCCTATCTGTTCTGGTTTTGGAAGAGTGAGATTTGGGGTATTTATACCCCCTTGGAAAGCCCTAATTTCGAAAGTTGCAGCTGGATTTTTGCATGAAAATTCGGTCGAGTTTTTCTTACAGTGTGCATAGCCTTTGATGCTCTGTTTTCGCTTGTGATTTTCAAAAAAATGCAGAAAAATTCGACCGAGTTTTTAAAAACTCGGTTGAATTTTTGTGACAGCTTCGCGATGCTTCACTGTTTTGGCTCGTTCTCCCTCGTTTTAACTTCGAATTGAGATCCACTTTTTCCTACATCTTCCTCTTCACTTCTAGAATCCATCTATACCTGAAAATTATAAAAATTCTACCAAAGTACAAATTCTCCAAATATTTACAAATATCGCACAATCTAGGGCACTTAAACACTCAAACTTAGCATAATTGTATGGAACCATGATATAATTGGACCCTAAATTCATGAGATTTCTACACTCATCAATAATCCTTCTCAACAGATGCTCTGTTTCTCCTCTCCCAACTCGCAAATGCTCAACTTATCGTCGAAAAACCCCTTCTACCACCGCGCTTACGCCGCCGTTGCCAGAACCCCCAGGTTAGCATATATACATGCTGCTTCTATTTCTTAATCTAACACTGGCCGAGAGAGAGAAAGAGAGAGGAGAGAGGGTTTTTGGGATTTGCGCCGCCGTAGCCGTTGCCGCCGTCGGATCTTACATGGCTGAATAATCTCCGGCCCCCATTTTGTCTTTTTGCTAAAAATCATTACATGAATAAAAAAAGCATAAGATAAAAAAATCTACTAGGTTATTATTAGGGTAGGTCAAGACCATTTTACGTGAGATCATTTTTCACTTTTTTAGATAGTTATCACTTTTGCTTTAAATCATTATCATTTTGCTATAAAATATTATAACTTTTTATTTATACTATAAATTGTTTATGAATGAGCATTTTCACTTTTTATTAATCTATTATCACTTTCCTTCGTAAAAGTTATCACTTTCTGGCCGTCTCACGTCATTCCCACATAAGCCCTTACGTGAGACGGTCTCATACAAGTCTTTGCTATATTATTATGGATTTCAGCACAGGGAATTTTATTATTATTATTATTTTATGTTAATGTGGTATCAAAATATTATCTACTACATCATCATGTATTCAAGACATTGGTGTTCATAAAAAAAATAAAAAAAGATTGAATGATGGTTGCATATATCAAAATGGTGAAACTTGTAGGAACATTTTGGGAAATCTATGATGAGATTATTCTATTGTGATAATGGCAAAAAGTAGTTACCTTTAATTAAAAGTAAATTTTAGTAGCTACAAGTTTTAAAAATAATTTATTCTAGCAAATTTTAATGGAACAGACCAAAATGTCCTTGAAAGAGGTCCACTGATCACATGTTTGATGATCCTTTTTGATAAAAAAGTATCAAAATACAATAATTTATTTTACAGGCTATTGAATGCATTAATTTGTTACTTTTATATGCCTCATGAATATGTTTATTTATTAAATTACAAAAATATGCATTAATTTTATTCGTATGATTTTTTTTAATATTTTTTTTTTTTAAAAAGTGTTGGCCGAATAGAACAAAATGTGTTGGCCGAATAGAACAAAATTATTGGCCGAATAGGCCGAATAGAAGAATTTTTTTGAATTTTTTCTGGAAAAAAAGGTGTTGGCAGAATAGAACAAAAAGTGTTGGTCAAAGAGAACAAAATTGTTGGCCGAATAGAAGGAAGCTTCCACAGGCTTTCTTGAACGATGGCGGCCTCGATTGATATGGCGCTCGCAGTACTTCTGATCAGGCACAGCATCTCTGGAGCACTGCCATTTCTTCCCATCCGTCCGACGACAATGCCCCGTCTCAGGATCACTGTTGGAGAGCCCTAGATGAAAACCACCCCATCCCACTGCACTCACCCTTCCAAGTTATGATCAAGAAAAACACAAAAACAGAAAGTGAGAGAGAGAGAGAAACTCACAAGCATTTGATCTTAGGATAGAGAAGCAACCAGAAGATTCCAAAGCCTTTCTAATGGGATTAAGTAGATAGGAAGGAATAGGTAGATTTGCAGTAATATATTTGTAGATCAAAGCTTGATATTCCAATTCCATCCATTGTGATGGAGTGAAAAGACATCTAACCCCATGCATTCCAAAACCTCATCAAAACAATACAAATTCAGTTAATTAATGGAGTAATATCTTTTCTTGACAATTAAAATCCCTCAAAAATGAGTACTCAAATATAATAAATAAAGAAATACAAAGACAAAAAAGACACTTCTTTCTTTCCTTCTTTGTTAGGACAATATTTGAAGTTTGAGCAAGAAATGTTTACTTGACAAGACTATCCAACTATCAACAGCAAAGCAGAACCCACATAAAAAATAACTAATCTTAACAACCAACAATTGAGCAACTTCCCTAACACACACACCTTGCTACAGTACACAAATTTCACTTAATTGAAAAGAAAAGTGGAACCCACCTTGTATCTCCCCTCCAAATTTACTAGAAATTTACACCAAAAAATAAAGAGGATCATACCTGGATATTGTATCATTAATACCTCATATCCATGCAAGTAGTCAAGGCACATCTATATCTTATGAGAAATTAAACCACTATGTAGTACTCTTTTAGAAAATAGGACAGTTATTATATAATGTCATAAATTGTAACCACAAGAATTGCAGGATGTGCATTAAAGGAACAATAAATAAAGAAAAGAAATGTGAAGCTTCAATTTGCAACAAAAAAAATAATTATACATGACTCCAAATTTAGAATGGGGAATTTCCATTTGTCACTGTATATGTACAAATAGAATACAGAGCAAATTTTAAGAAAATCGTCTGTTTAGCAACGAAAATTTAATTTTCATCGCTAAATAACTGATATTAGCGGCGAAAAACTTTTTGTCGCTAAAAAATCGCCGCTAAACTTCCGCTTTCTTGTAGTGTCTCCGGCACCCCTAAGGTGGTGGTGTCGGAGGGCGGTGCATCCAAGAGCATAAGCCTCTTGCATATGAGTAATGGGAAAAATACTGCTACTGATAGGTATGTTAATTCATCTTTCACTGTCTGAATGGATGGCATGTTTGAACTTTAAGCTTTTTTGTTTGTTTGTTTTTCTTTCTAGTGTTGTGGATAAGGAGAGTTCAACCGGGGCATTTCAACAAACGACACCACTTGTGTCTATGGCACCGGTGATAATGAGTGAGCAGCAGAGTGCTTATATGGAGTCAAGAGTTTGGCTTAGTATGCTCCGACTCTCTACTTAACCCTTTAAACAAGAGCTCGTCGTTTGTAAATGATGGGGTGAACAAATCACAGCACGTGGTTCTTCAGTTCATGGATGCATAATCTAAAAGCCACTCACCACGGCTGCCTGCACCATGGTCAAACGTTGATCTCCAATCCGACAGGACTCAGCTCTCGATTTCCATCCCTTGCGCATCTCCAACCAACGACATGTTGGATTTTGTCAAATAAAAGGAGTTTCTATCCCACATCGGATAGAAGAGAAAGGGGGAGGGGCTCCTTATGCTATTTACGGAGGTCCCTAGTCTCAATATTAAGTGCACCAATCAAGTACACTTTAATCTTTGTATTTGATTCTAGTTAAATTCCTTTCTTTGATTCTTGGTTGTGAGAATGGGAAGAAAGGTTAGAATTAGTCAAAGATTTGTAAGGGTGTAGGGATTGGGGTCGGGAGAGAGAAATTTTGTGTAATTGTAAAAGTTTCATATAGTGGTATTTTTCTCGGGTCCGTGGTTTTTCTCCGGTTTTGGAGTTTTCCACGTAAATTCTTATGTTGTGCTTTTTATGTTCTTCTTTATTTGTCCCTTAGGAAATGAATGGGGATCTGCCTTTCCCAACAAGTGGTATCAGAGCCCGGTTCGGGCGCTTATAAAGTTCTTAGTATGCTCTGTGGTTGCAGCATAGTCTGACCTTCCACATCAGAAAATACTTTATGAGAGGAAGAGGGTTATTCATTAGGCTAAGGGTGGCATGAAAGAAGTGGGAAAAGCTAGTGGCACAAGGGGGTCAGAAGAACAGCCGGATGCGGTAGCATCTCCTTTCTTGCGGTGAAATGCTCCGGACTGTGGCAACAGTGGCGTGGCAAGGGGTAGGATTTGCGGGACATCAGTTTTTGGTGGAGTTCTTGGACCTGCAGCAATGTGAATTGCTGGGACTCCCGGTGGTGGAGTTTGCTTAACAGCGGCATGGGGTTTTCCATAGATGTCGGCTCAAGGAGGTTTGAAAGGAATGGGTTTTTCCGGTAATGATTGGTGGCGTGGGGAAGTGGCGATTCAACGGGGAAGATGGCGATGTGGTGGCTTGGTATTGGCTGGCGCTAGATCAGTAAAAAATAGCGTGGATTCAACCGACAAGTGGGAAAAGCATCATGAATTCCGGAGGGTAGGAATAGGCTTCAAGTGACGAACTTTCACTAGGAAAAGGGTTTGGACAAACCTGGTGTAGCTGGCGGTAAAAGACAGCGACGTCATGTCAGTACAGACGGGTTTTGCTCAAGGTGGAGCAATAGTGCGGTAATTGTGGTGGAGCAATGGCACGGCAATTACTTATGGTGGAGCAATGATGACGTTGCTGGTCAAGGAGGAGCTGATGTGGCAACAACTCTGAATGTTGTGATAATATTATTGGGAATCCTTATGACACGTTCAGTTGTCATGAAAAAGAATGTAATAATATTAGCTGGTCCACAAGTTTGCACACGGACATTGACTAAGCAGGTGATGTAGGGTGTGTAGTGGATGTATATCGATGGCTGATGGACTTCCAGGGGTAGCCAAGAGCTGGAAGTAGCACCATAAATATCAGCAGGTGTTTTCGATATGTGCCGTAGGAAATTCTTAGAATGGTTTATTCTAAGTGGTCTACTCATATGGTGGAGTAGGATTCTCAGATAGATAATGATTGTCGGTGAAGACAATGTGTCTTCTTTTATTTTGACAAGGTGGAGATTGTTGAATTTTGTCAAATAAAAGAAGGAGTTTCTATCCCACATCGGATAGAAGAGAAAGGGGGAGGGGCTCCTTATGCTATTTACGGAGGCCCCTAGTCTCAATGTTAAGTGCACCAATCAAGTACACTTTAATCTTTGTATTTGATTCTAGTTAAATTCCTTTCTTTGATTCTTGGTTGTTAGAATGGGAAGAAAGGTGAGAAATAGTCAAAGATTTGTAAGGGTGTATGGATTGGGGTCGGGAGAGAGAAATTCTGTGTGATTGTAAAAGTTTCACATAGTGGTATTTTTCTCGGGTCTGTGGTTTTTCTCCAGTTTTGGAGTTTTCCATGTAAATTCTTGTGTTGTGCTTTTTATGTTCTTCTTTATTTGTCCCTTAGGAATGAATGGGGATCTGCCTTTCCCAACAAGTGGTATCAGAGCCCGGTTCGGGCGCTTATAAAGTTCTTAGTATGCTCTGTGGTTGCAGCATAGTCTGACCTTCCACATCAGAAAAGACTTTATGAGAGGAAGAGGGTTATTCATTAGGCTAAGGGTGGCATGAAAGAAGTGGGAAAAGCTAGTGGCACAAGGGGGTCAGAAGAACAGCCGGATGCGGTGGCATCTCCTTTCTTGCGGTGAAATGCGCCGGACTGTGGCAACAGTGGCGTGGCAAGAGTAGGATTTACGGGATATCAGTTTTTGGTGGAGTTCTTGGACCTGCAGCAATGTGAATTGCTGGGACTCCCGGTGGTGGAGTTGGCTTAACAGCGGCATGGGGTTTTCCATGGATGTCGGCTCAAGGAGGTTTGAAAGGAATGGATTTTTTCGGTAATGATTGGTGGCGTGGAGAAGTGGCGATTCAACGGGGAAGATGGCGATGTGGTGGCTTGGTATCGGCTGGCGCTAGATCAGTAAAGAATAGCGTGGATTCAACTGACAAGTGGGGAAAGCATCGTGAATTCCGGAGGGTTGGAATAGGATTCAAGTGACGAACTTTCACTAGGAAAAGGATTCGGACAAACCTGGTGTAGCTGGCGATAAAAGACAGCGACGTCATGTCGGTACAGACGGGTTTTGCTCAAGGTGGAGCAATGGTGCAGTAATTGCGGTGGAGCAATGGCACGGCAATTGCTTACGGTGGAGCAATGATGACGTTGCTGGTCAAGGAGGAGCTGATGCGGCAACAGCTCTGAATGTTGTGTTAATATTATTGGGAATCCTTATGACATGTTCAGTTGTCATGAAAAAGAATATAATAATATTAGCTGGTCCACAAGTTTGCGCACGGACATTGACTTAGCAGGTGATGTAGGGTGTGTGGTGGATGTATATCGATGGCTGATGGATTTCCAGGGGTAGCCAAGAGCTGGAAGTCGCACCATAAATATCAGCAGGTGTTTTCGATATGTGCCGTAGGAAATTCTTAGAATGGTTTATTCTAAGTGGTCTACTCATATGGTGGAGTAGGATTCTCGGGATAGAGAATGATTGTCGGTGAAGACAATGTGTCTTCTTTTATTTTGACAAGGTGGAGATTGTTGGATTTTGTCAAATAAAAGAAGGAGTTTCTATCCCACATCGGATAGAAAAGAACGGGGGAGGGGCTCCTTATGCAATTTACGGAGGCCCCTAGTCTCAATATTAAGTGCACCAATCAAGTACACTTTAATCTTTGTATTTGATTCTAGTTAAATTCCTTTCTTTGATTCTTGGTTGTGAGAATGGGAAGAAAGGTGAGAATTAGTCAAAGATTTGTAAGGGTGTAGGGATTGGGGTCAGGAGAGAGAAATTCTGTGTGATTGTAAAAGTTTCACATAGTGGTATTTTTCTCGGGTCCGTGGTTTTTCTCCGGTTTTGGAGTTTTCCACGTAAATTCTTGTGTTGTGCTTTTTATGTTCTTCTTTATTTGTCCATTAGGAATGAATGAGGATCTGCCTTTTCCAACACGACAAACTCAGAAAGTCCTCTTTTAGATTGTGTGAGGAAGGTGAAGCACCGCGAATGGGGCTAGGCGTTGGATGGGAGCCTTTGGTAGGAGGACCCCTCGGGGAGGCACTGCATAGCACGTCCGAGTTCAAGGCTCTGAACCTAATCCAGAACTGGGATCATAGCCCCCGGTTAGGGTCATCCTACCTCTCCGTCTCCAACAACAGCCCTAGAGCGGAAAGCAGCGCGACGCTCGATGCAACTGGCTTTTGCATCGCCCAGGGTCCTATGCTTCCATCCTTACCAGCATTGTAATGTTTTAGTCAGATTGTTCCCTGTTCCATGTCTTAACACAGCATGTTTGGTATAATTTGGGTGAATAGGGAGGGGTGTGTTGTTGTGCTATATACTGTACCCCTTTTAATGTTAATGTGTTTCAATATTTAAGATTTTATGGCCACCATTTTGCATAGGTGGTATGTGAGGGGTGTAGATTGGCAGGGTGAGAATGTTTGTACTGAAGAGTGCACTATTTTGTTGTGGTTGAATCTCACTAAGCTTTATTACCATAATGTAAATATGTGTTAAGCATTCTTTTTTACTTGGACAAATCATTAAAAAATAGACTTGGGTAACCTCTACTTATTGTTTTAGGGTTAAACTTTTATATGCCAGATTTAATATATATATATATATATTAATGACTCATACTTAGTAGTGATATAAATGTTAAAATACTCAAAATAACGGAAACATTCTTATAACTTGAATTAAATTTTTATCGACTCACAAAAATATATACAACCAGAGTTATAAATATGTTCAATCAAATTATTTATTTTAACCTAGCCAATTAAGTAAATCAATTTTGTATAATTGAACATTTAAACAACTCCCATCAAAATAAAGTTTAAAAAAAATATGTGGCACTTGCACCCATTACCCATAAAAATAAGGGAGGATTACTACTAGGTACACAAAAAAACCCTAAATTACTATGAGATACAAACATACAAAAGTATTACTACTAGGTACAAAAATATATAGTGATATTCCAATATTACCCCTATTAATGTGCTGCACATAAATATTGTGTGTAGCAAAAGTTCATGTGCAGCAAAGTGTGTGCAGCAAAAAAAGTGTGTGCAGGAAAAAAAAAGTGTGTGCAGCAAAAAAATGTGGTGGTTCGGCGGCGGCGGTCCGGCAGCTTTTCCGGCGGCGGCAGTTTTTCCGGCGACCAGTTTTTTTTTTTTTTTTTTTTTTTTTTTGGACGAACAGTTTTTCCGGCGACCGGCTGCCGGAGCTCCGGCGGCGGCGGCGCGGCAGCTTTCCGGCGACCTTTTTTTTTTTTTTTTTTTTTTTTTTTTTTTTCTGACAAACAGATTTTCCGGCGACCGGCCGCCGGAGCTCCGCCGGCGGCAGCGGCGGCGGCGCGCGGTCCGGCAGCGGCAGCGGCAGCGGTGGTCCGGTGGTGGGTGGAGGTTGGGGTTAGTGTTTTAAAGGTATATGGGTTTAGGGGTATATTTGGTATTTTACTTTAATATTTTGTATTAAATAATAATTATTTTAAATCAATGTATCTAGTAGTAATTAGGGGTACAAAGTGTGTATTAAATTAAAGTTTTTATTCGAAATAACTGATAGGTACACACTTTGTATCCCTAATTACTACTAGATACATTGATTTAAAATAATTATTATTTAATACAAAATATTAAAGTAAAATACCAAATATACCTCTAAACCCATATACCTTTAAAACACTAACCCCAACCTCCACCCACCACCGGACCACCGCTGCCGCTGCCGGACCGCCGCCGCCGCCGGCGGAGCTCCGGCGGCCGGTCGCCGGAAAATCTGTTCGTCAAAAAAAAAAAAAAAAAAAAAAAAAAAAAAAATTGGTCGCCGGAAAGCTGCCGCGCCGCCGCCGCCGGAGCTCCGGTAGTCGGTCGCCGGAAAAACTGTTCGTCCAAAAAAAAAAAAGAAAAAAAAAAACTGGTCGCCGGAAAAACTGCCGCCGCCGGAAAAGCTGCCGGACCGCCGCCGCCGGACCACCACATTTTTTTGCTGCACACACTTTTTTTTTCCTGCACACACTTTTTTTGCTGCACACACTTTGCTACACATGAACTTTTGCTGCACACAATATTTATGTGCAGCACATTAATAGGGGTAATATTGGAATATCACTATATATTTTTGTACCTAGTAGTAATACTTTTGTATGTTTGTATCTCATAGTAATTTAGGGTTTTTTTGTGTACCTAGTAGTAATCCTCCCTTTTAATATGCCAGTCACTTTTAATATGAAATAATTACTGATAGGTACACACTTTGTACCCCTAATTACTACTAGATACATTGATTTAAAATAATTATTATTTAATACAAAATATTAAAGTAAAATACCAAATATACCCCTAAACCCATATACCTTTAAAACACTAACCCCAACCTCCACCCACCACCGGACCACCGCTGCCGCTGCCGGACCGCCACCGCCGCCGCCGCCGCCGGCGGAGCTCCGGCGGCCGGTCGCCGGAAAATCTGTTCGTCAGGAAAAAAAAAAAAAAAACTGGTCGCCGGAAAGCTGCCGCGCCGCCGCCGTAGCCGGTCGCCGGAAAAACTGTTCGTCAAAAAAAAAAAAAAAAAAAAAAAACTGGTCGCCGGAAAAACTGCCGCCGCCGGAAAAGCTGCCGGACCGCCGCCGCCGGACCACCACATTTTTTTGCTGCACACACTTTTTTTTTCCTGCACACACTTTTTTTGCTGCACACACTTTGCTGCACATGAACTTTTGCTGCACACAATATTTATGTGCAGCACATTAATAGGGGTAATATTGGAATATCACTATATATTTTTGTACCTAGTAGTAATACTTTTGTATGTTTGTATCTCATAGTAATTTAGGGTTTTTTTGTGTACCTAGTAGTAATCCTCCCTAAAAATAAAGTTTAAAAAAAATCATAAAAAAATTATTTAATGAACAATTGAAATGTGAACTTACATTTTTAATTAAAAAAAAATGGTATTTTCATTAAGATAAGAGAAGTTGAATTAGAGTCGCACAAGATATTCTCAAAATCAAAATAAATAATTTGTACTATGAAAAACCAAAATCACCGGAACTCAAAACTAACAGACAAAGAATAATGTGAGTTGGTCTTACGAATTAATACCTAAATGGACAAAGAATAGTATGGGTATAAAGATATTTAACATTTGCAAAAATATGATAATATTTTTAATAATAATAATGATACTTGAAAAAATGACAATGATACAATAACTTCTTATAAGAAATTTATTTACAATATAAAAAAAGCGATATATAATATTTTTAAAAAAATTAATACTAATATTTTTAATAAAAAATACTCCCTCCGTCCCATGTCTTACTTTCCGTTTTTATCCGTCCCAAACTAATTGTCTTACTTTCAAAAAAGGAAATATCACATCAATCCTCACCCCTAAAAGTTCATCTTAATTACAATTTTACCACACCCACCTAACACACATAACATACTTTATAATTTATTTATTACCTAAAAATACCACATTACCCCTAAAAAGTCAAATTTTCTTAAACTCCGTGTCTACAATAACAAAGATAACAACTATGGGATGGAAGGAGTAATAATTATTTAAAATATTATAAAATGATTTCATGAAATGATTTGAAGGGAATTGGCCACCCAAAATGACTTTACCAACCCCACTCTTACCTTCTCAAATTCACAAATAGGATTTTTTCCTTTTTTTGTCAGCAAAAATAAGTTTTTAATTAATAAAATGAAAAGGATTATGAGGCTTACCCAGCATTTTTAGTACAAAATTAGAAATTAATCACATCTTACACAAAGCTAGATTTCTTATCCACCCCTAATAAACGGTTAGAGAATAAAAGTTAGTTATCGTCTCCACTTTTTTAACAAACTAAGGCCTTCCCCAATCATAAAATGAAAAAGCAGGTTTTTTGACCGCCACGTCAGCGCCACCTCAAAAGCAAAAAACCTACCTCCAAAACAAAACTCCTCCTCAACAATAAAACAAAAAAGTAGGTTTTTTGGTAGGACCCACATCAATTTCATTTTATTCTCATTTAATTTATCAACTATATCTATCAAATTTTCAATTAAATTATAAATAATTATATATTCCAATTATTTAAATTTTATAAAAATAAAAAAAATATTATTCATTGTTTTGAATTACATATACATAAAAACACAAATTAAAAAAACACACATTAAAATATAAAAGTAACACTTCCAAAAGTAACAAAGTAAATATCGATCCGACCAACTTAATTCGAAGATAATTATTCTCCGAATTGGGTCCAAACATGCTCAATTAAATCTTGTCGAAGCTGGAAAATTCGTGAGATTAGTAGGAACGTTTTGGGGTAAAAAATTATTTGGAAAATTTGTTGGAAGGTTAGCATAAAAATTTGGGTTTTGAGGATGGAAATTGGCTCGTGGACGAAAATTCATATTTGGAGGCGTTGAATTTTCTCTGGAATTTGAAGAATTGACTGCGAAATGCATCCACGAATCTTTATCCATTTTTTTTTGGATGAGAAGAAAATATTTTGAATTATAAAATTTGAAGTGGAGAGTAAGAATAGAAGATAATGTAGGAAAAAATGGATAGAAGATATATTTATAGTGGGAATTTAAATAAAAAAAATTAAAAACACAACGGTAATATTATAACGTTCATAAAACGGTAATATTTCAAAATCAATTTTGAATGGTCACATCTGGAACAACTACACATTTAAAAAAAAGACAAAATTTAAATTTATGTTGTGACAGTGTGAGAATAACACCCCATTCTTCTCTTGATTTCTTTTTTTATTAAAATTGACGTCCACAAATGTTTAAAAAAACAAAAGTAAAAAGAGAAAGTGGGTGTGAGAGCACAGTGGCCCCACCATATTTCTTTCCACTCGCGCGTTCTCCATACTCTCCATATACTTTGGCTGTGAACTCCACCTCTCTTTTCCCCACTCTCTCTTCATTGCAAAAAATCCAGATAGAGTAGAATGAACCTCTACAAAAAACCCCACCCCCTTCCAATGGTTAAACCTTTACTCTCATGTTTTTTAAAAGTGACAGGTTGGATAAAACCTTCCCGTTGGGGAAGGCCTAATAAGCTCACTAATATTATCCATATAGTCAACTCCATACACTTATTTCAATTCTTCCATCAAATTTACTTTTTCAATTTGTACGACACGAAATAATTGCATTTCTTGTCTTTTATATTAGCCATAATGCCACACCAACACTCCCCAAATATTAGGTGTAAATTCCCGACATGACATAATAATTGGGGTTAGTATTTGAGATTTGTGTTGTTATCATATCTATCCGATAAGGATACGAAATTTTTGTGTGGTGTTCTTGTCGAGTACATGTCAACCCAATAAATCTATCTATATATACATATATAAAAGTAAACCTGAATTTTCACTTTTGTTTTCAATTTTTTTCAATTTACTTTATTTAGAAATAATTCAATTTTAATCTTAACCGTCCAATTTAATTTTAATCTTAATGTTCAATTAATGTTTTTAATACATTATTATACTAATAATGAATTTTATTATTTAAATATTAAATTTTTTATTGCATATTATAAATTGATAAATATAGAAAATATTTTTTCAAATTTGATTAATCTTAAATCGGTTAATTTCAATTAATATATCAATTTTATTTTTATTATAATCGTCTCTATAAATATTTGCTTTCAATCATGATCGTCGATCCTTTAAAATCATGTCATATAAATTTTTTCATTACCTAATCAAATTCTTACTCTATCCCTCTTTTTTTTCTCTCATTGTTTCTTCTTTTTCTTCTCTTTTATAGATTCCACTTTCATATTATTCATAATCTACTCTAATTTGTTTTGTTTTTTATACTTTTATTTGATCATATATGCAGGTTCAATTATTCTCCTTAAAGAAATATGAATTTTTTTCTTTTATTATTCTTTTTAATCATCTTTTTGTTTTTTGTTTTCCTCTAATGCTTCTTTTTTTTTCTTTTACAAATTCTATTTTCATATTATTTATAATCTACTCTAATTTGTTTTATCTTTTATACTTTTATTTGAACTTATATGCAGGTTCAATCATTCTCAATAAAGGTATCATTATATTTTTTAATTTTTTGTCATCTTATTTTCTTCTCTTCGACTTTTGTGTACTTTTTAAATAATTTTATAAATTTAATTTTTATAATTTAATTTATTTTATCTTCTTTTACTTTTCTTTGATATTATTTTTAGGTTTAATCATTCTCATATTTGATCTTATTTATAGGTCAAATCATTCTCTTTTGAGTTATTATTACTTTTTCTATCTTTTTTCCTTCAATTTTTGTGTTTTCTTTATAATAATTCTATGAATCTATTTTATATTTTAATATTCTATCTTTTGTTCTTTTTTTAATCATATTTTTATTATTATTTTTTCTCTAATGCTTCTTCTTTTGAGCAAACCTGAATTTCCACTTTTGTTTTCAATTTTTTTTTTCAATTTTACTTTATTTAGAAATAATTTAATTTTAATCTTAACCGTCCAATTTAATTTTAATCTTAACCGTTCAATTAATGTTTTTAATAGATTATTGTTATACTAATAATGAATTTTATTATTTAAATATTAAATTTTTATTGCATATTATAAATTGATAAATATAGGAGATATTTTTTCAAATTTGATTAATTTTAAATTAATACAGTATATGCTTAATTTCAATTAATATATCAATTTTATTTTTATTGTAATCGTCTCTATAAATATTTGCTTTCAATCATGATCGTCGATCCTTTAAAATCATGTCATATAAATTTTTTCATTACCTAATCAAATTCTTATTATTAATATTAATAGATGACCCATTAACCCGTCAACAATTCATTAACTCGTTAACAACTCAATATAAATAAAAAATTTGAAAAATATATGATAAAAATACTTATTAATAATTTAAAAATACATTTACTTAAAATAAATTATTTATTTTAATTAATATATCTTATAACTTCGTGGGCAGTAGGTTGAATATGAATGTTGATGTTCGTATTAATTAGTTGTTCTACCTTCTTAGATGAGACTTTAATTCTATTTTCTGTAATTTGGGTAATTCTCCTGCCTTTACCATTAATAAATTATTTTTTGCCGATCAATTTTTTTTATCGTGCTGTTATCGTATCGTGTCGAGTCAACCCGTTAATTTTCATTTTCATGTCGTGTTAGAATGAATTCTTATTGTGTCGCGTTCGGATTTGTTCTTATCGTGTCGCGTTAGGATTTGTCCTTATCGTGTCGTGTCACTATCATGTCGACATGAAACCCAAACCCGTTACCACGAATTGTCATCCCTACCAAATATACACATAAAATGTCTTACCTTTTCTTCCTTAAATTTTACTATTGAAATGAAGTGGATTTTGAAGAATACAAACACTTGTATAAATCAAGTTCACGTTGTAAATTTTGTGATTTTCCTTTCAATTCTATATACTTTATGTATTGATAGTGTATTTAAATTAATGAGTATCACACGATTTATAAGGGTTAATTTACAAGAAACTTGTTGGAAATAATTCATTTAATCCAAATACACTTTAATCCCTAACATGATTCAGCAAGATCCATAAATAATTAAATAGAGGAATACCTGGATCCATTGATCTTCTTATGCGGAATTAAACGGAAGATCAACAGCAGGTTTAAGGCATTCCTTCACTAAAGCCTCTGGATTCCGTAAGGACCTTCGTAATCTCTTCAGATGGGGCCATAACCTAGGTATCTATATATAGTACCCATATCAGGCCACTCATAATCACCTGATACGTAATATTGGGTATCTACTCATTGGCCCATATCAAATAAGTGTAGTCCATGGGCTCTTACTTTATGTTAATCACTTAATTAAGCCCAACATATTATTTGAATAGCTAATATAATTGAGTATTAATATATTGCCCACAAATAAATTATATAGGAAATATAAATTTCCTAACAATCTCCCACTTGGGCTATATATTATTTTCCGAAGATAATTATATTAAGAATCCTTAAGTGCACAACTTTATGCTATTCATTCAGACTACCTTCAACAATCTGGTCCATCTCATACACTAACAATGGAATTACCGCGGCATTCACCACATTATTATTCTTGGTTAAACCCCGACAATCACCATATTAATATACTCAATGACATAGATCAAATATAGTGAGTAGCATGGAAATTACATGTAAAATGTGATTAATAACATGCCTATGTCCAACTGGTCCAACTTTAGTGAGATCAATCCACAATGCAAATATCACAAAAATGGAAATTAACTTAAGTGAATTCAGAATAAACCAAAAGGTCATTAACTTTATTCTATAGAATTCCAAATGTCTTAAATATGAAGTTCAATACATAGAACATAAACTCCCACTAAACTAAGGTAACATCAGAAACAACACCCATTTGAGCAGTATGCTCATGAAACACCTTCGGGGTTAATGCCTTAGTTAGTGGATCTTCTAGCATGCTATTTGTTCCTATGTGCTCAACAATAATTTGTTTTTTCTGAATTCTCTCCTTAACAACAAGGTACTTAATTTCAATGAATTTTGCTTTAGTAGCACTTCTGTTGTTATTGGAGTATAGCACTGCTGAACTATTGTCACAATACATTTTCAACGGTCTTTCGATACCATAAACCACACGCAGCCCAGTGACAAAGTTCCGCAACCACAATGCATGATTAGATGTTTCATAACAAGCAATGAACTCTGCAGCCATGGTGGAAGAAGCTACAAGAGTCTGTTTAGCAGAATTCCAAGAAATAGCCCCTCCAGCTAACGTAAACACATAACCCGATGTGGAACGCTTGCTATCTTGACATCCAGAAAAATCGAAGTCAGAGTATCCAACGATCTCCAAATTCTCCAA
This sequence comes from Pogostemon cablin, assembly GCA_023678885.1. NCBI lineage: Eukaryota > Viridiplantae > Streptophyta > Magnoliopsida > Lamiales > Lamiaceae > Pogostemon > Pogostemon cablin. The sequence continues at coordinate 28,924,681 of CM042967.1, forward strand.
CCTCCGATAAGTGAGCATATAATCCATTGTTCTCTTCAAGTAACGCATTATACGTTTAGCCGCTTTCTAGTATTGCTCCCCAGGATTGCTTAAATACCTCCCCAAAACTCCCACTATAAATGCTATATCGGGACGAGTGCAAACTTGAGCGTACATTAGACTTCCTACTGCCGATGCATAAGGAATCTTTTGCATCTCATTTTTCTCATGATCATTGTTGGGGTATTGCTTAAGACTGAATTTTTCTCCCTTAGCCACAGGGGTGTCTAGTGGTTTGCTTCCTTTCATGCCGAATCTTCCTAAAACCATATCGATATAGCTCTTTTGCGATAATCCAAGGATACCTCGAGAGCGATCTCTAAGTATTTGAATTCCTAATACAAAAGAGGCGTCACCAAGATCTTTCATTTCGAATTTTTTCGCAAGAAATCTCTTTATTTCGTGCAATAAGTCTATATCATTACTTGCAAGAAGAATATCATCGACATACAAAACCAAGAAGACATATTTACTCCCACTGAACTTGAAGTATACTCAATCATCAATAACATTTACCTCAAAACCAAAAGAGGTAATAATTTGATGAAACTTGTGATACCATTGACGGGATGCTTGCTTGAGACCATAGATGGATTCTTTAATTTACACACTGTAGACTTTGCATCTCCGAAGACAAAGTTTTCAGGTTGTGCCATATAAATGGTTTCCTTAATGTCTCCATTGAGAAAAGCGGTCTTTACATCCATCTGGTGTAGCTCCAAGTCAAAATGAGCTACAAGTGCTATGATAGTTCTGAAAGGGTCTTTCGAAGAAACTGGAGAGAAAGTCTCTTTATAGTCAATGCCTTCCTTTTGAGTGAAGCCTTTAGCGACTAGACGAGCCTTATATCTTTCAATATTGCCTTTTGAATCCCTTTTGGTTTTAAATATCCATTTACAACCAATGGGTTTCACACCTTCAGGCAATTCGACAAGATCCCAAACGTCATTGTCACTCATAGACTTTATCTCATCTTTCATGGCATCAATCCATCTCTGAGAGTTAGAACTGCGCATGGCTTGACTAAAAGTGATAGGGTCATCTTCGGTCAAACCAACGCCATCCTCATGTTCTTGTAGGAATACTATATAATCATCTGAAATAGCATTTCTCCTCTCTCAAGTGGATCTCCTTAATGGCACTTCTTGAGGTGGTTGAGTTTGTTCTTCAGCTAATGGAGGAAGCATTTCAATGTTATCTTGATTTGGAATAGTAATTTTCATATGAGTCTCTGGAGTTGTTTCTTGAGTTATGATCGGTAAAGTAATTAAATCATTATCTACTCCAGAATCTTCCTCAAAGACAACCTTCCTCATAATCTCTTCCTTCCCAAACTCAATATCCTCAAGAAATTTAGCATTTTCCGTCTCGAAAAAGGTTCTTGATGTGGGATGGTAAAACTTAAACCCCCGTGAATGCTTAGAGTAACCAACGAAATAGCAGCTTACCGTTCTTGATTCCAGTTTTCCTTCATGTGGCTTATAAGGCCGCACTTCAGCTGGATAACCCCAAATGTGTAAGTGCCTAATGCTAGGTTTCTTGCCTTTCCAAAGTTCATGAGGGGTTTTCGAAACTACTTTACTTGGTACTCTATTGAGAATGTACACTGCTGTTTTCAAAGCTTCTCCCCAAAGAGACTCTGGCAAGGAGGAATGACTTATCATACTCCTCACCATATCCTTAAGAGTCCGATTCCGACGTTCAGCAACACCATTCATGCGAGGAGAACCTAGCATAGTGTATTGCGGAACAATTCCACATTCTTTGAGGAAAAGTGCGAAGGGTCATGGACGTTGTTCTCCTGATCCATCAAATTGACCATATTATTTACCTCCACGATCAGATTTGACAGCCTTAATTTTCTTACCAAGTTGAAGTTCTACTTCAGCTTTGAAAGACTTGAAAACGTCCAACGATTGAGATTTCTCATGAATCAAATATAGGTAGCTAAAATGAGAATAGTCGTCTATGAACGTGATAAAGTAACGTTGCCCATTCCATGATGCCGTAGGAATGGACCATATATGTCAGTGTGAATAAGTTCTAAGACTTTTTTAGCTCTTTCGGCTCCTAATTTCCTCATATTAGTTTGTTTCCCTTTTATACATTCAACGCAAACTTGAAAATCTACAAGATTTAAGGGATTAAGGATTCCATCAGACACAAGCCTTTGAATTCTTTGTTTAGAAATATGGCCTAAGCGCTTGTGCCACAAAATGGCATAATCCTCCAAAAATTTTCTCTTTGTACCTCTTGAATATGTTTGCAGAAAAACATTATTGGAATTTATAAGATCAAGCATGTAAAGATTATCAATTAAATGGCCATCACCAATAAAATTGAAATTTTAAAAGAGATATACTTTATTATTTCCAAAAGACCATGAAAATCCCAGTTTATCCAAAGCAGAAATAGAAACCAAATTCCGTCTAAAAGACGGCACAACAAATATCTCAAACAAGTCTAAATAACAGCCACTCTTTAAATGCAATCTAAAGGTTCCAATAGCCTCTACTGCAACTTTATTGCCATCGCCCACAAAGAATCTTTCAGCATCAGTTGGCAGCCGGTAATGCAGGCAACCCTGCAAAGACACACTTATGTAAGTAGTAGCACCAGAATCTACCCACCAAGTATCTTTAGGTACAAAGGATAAATTAACCTCAGAACAAACCAAAGTAAGAGGTATACCCTTCTTAGCACGCCATGCAGCATACTTGGAGCAATCTTTCTTAAAATGATCCCGCTTCTTGCAGAAGTGGCATCTATATCCTTAGGTTCAACCTTTTGCTTCTTCTGCTCTGAAGCAGCAGCAACAACAGTACCATTAGGTCGATTTCTTTTCTTGCCTCGAGCATTTACAGCCAAGTGAGCACTTTCAACTCTATCTCTCTGCACTCTCTCTTCCTCTTGCACACAATAAGATATAAGCTCATTAAGGGACCATTTGTCCTTTTTAGTGTTATAGCTCACTTTGAATTGCCCAAAGTGTGCAAGAAGTGAGATCAGAACCAAGTGCACAAGCAGATCATCAGAAATGTCTAACTTGAGTGCCTTAAGCTTTGATGTGAGATTAGACATTTCCATGATGTACTCCCTTATATTCCCTTTGTCTTTATACCTCATGGAGACAAGTTTAGCCAAAAGACTACTTGCCTCCGCCTTTTCATTTTTGGCAAAGTACTGTTCAACAGTCTCGAAGAACGATTTGGCATTTTTGCTCTCAGCAATAGAGCCCCGAAACACCTCCGGAATGGAGCGCTTCATGATCATCATGCACATTCGGTCTGACCGATCCCACTTCTCAATTTTAGCCTCATTTGGATTTTCAGTAGTAGCAGTGGGTCGATCAGACCGAAGAGCCAGATCCAAATCCATATAGCCCAGAACGATCTCAAGGGTTTCTTTCCAGCTCTTGAAGTTTGTCCCATTAACCATTGGGATGTTATTGATTTGTTGAGTAAAGTTAGGAGCTGTAGCAACATAAACTAAATAGAGAACACATTAAGTATACTCACATAACATTCATATCATAAAGCAAAAAATTATGAACGAATAAGTAAAACAAATTGGGGACCCATCTCAAGACACCAAGTGTAACATTAACCTCGTCTATAGACAAAAATTAACTACAGTGGTAATCTTGGTGCAACAATCAAGTATTGACAATAAGTTCTGTCAAACAAGAGTCTATCTGTGGACCGACTCATTTTCACATGAATAATTCAAATAATTATCACATACTTATTATCACATGTGTACATCATTATAGAATTAGACTTTTGATGAATCTCATTAGTAATTAAAATAACTCAATTAATTCTAATTCGTAATGACTCAAAAAAATATACTTAAAATTTCGTAAAACATTTAATTGCCGAACGATTAACCAAAATTCCTAAACAATGTGTTACATTTAAAACTTCATTTCACATCACGATCCCAACAAAAAAAAATTAGGATCTAAGCATAATTATCCAGATCTCAGAGAATCACATATAGGGTGGCTTTGATACCACTTGTTGGAAATAAATCATTTAATCCAAATGCACCTTAATCCCTAACATGATTCAACAAGATCCATAAATAATAAAATAGAGGAATACCTGGATCCATTGATCTTCTTATGTAGAATTAAACGGAAGATCAGCAGCAGGTTTAAGGCCTTCCTTCACTAAAGCCTCTGGATTCCGTAAGGACCTTCGTAATCTCTTCAGATGAGGAAAGAGATAACTATGTGCGTCTTAGTGTTGGGGGCCATAACCTAAGTATCTATATATATTACCCATATCAGGCTACCCATAATCACCTGATACGTAATATTGGGTATCTACTCATTGGCCCATATCAAATAAGTGTAGTCCATGGGCTCTTACTTTATGTTAATCACTTAATTAAATCCAATATATTATTTGAATAGCTAATATAATTGAGTATTAATATATTACTCAAATAAATTATATAGGAAATATAAATTTCCTAACAAAACTAACTCTTTGAAATAATCGAAGACCTCTTTTTTAACTTATAATGCTTTTTCTTTCCATTTTTTTGTATATTTATTTGATTCTTTCCGTGTATAGTTGTTGTAAAATATTGAATATATGAGTCACTCATTTACACCGCAGAACATTCTTCTATCTTACAATTCCAAGATTTCATTACCTTTGATGAGATTATGAAAAAAAGCTGGTGTTTGCATCTCCTTGTCGAATCCACTTGAGTCTGAGAAAATAAATTGTCTCTATTTCGTATGTGATTGAAAAGCAGCACCCTCCCTCTGCTTCTAGCAATTTCTGATTATTCTTTTCTCAATCTCATCTAAAGTCTTCAAAAACAGAGTAAGTTTAGTGTCAATTGGTGAACCCTGTTTTTAAAAAATGACTCTTTAGTACTCTCTTCGTCCATCAATAACGTATTTATTTTTTTTCACGTAGATTAAGAAATATTATTATTTTATATAATGTTTGTAGGTGTATTAGTAGTGAGTTGTTGGTATGTGTGAGGCCCTTTTGCAAAAAAGAAAAAAATAATATCTTCAAAATAGATGAATAAAATGACAAAAATGTATATCTTATCAACGGATGGAGGAAATATATAATAAAATACTCTTTGAAGAGTAATTATTCATCTTTAGAGTAATTTTTCAATGTGATAAAGAGTAATTGATAAATTAGGATCTACAATAATTTAAAGAGTAATTTTTTCATTTAAAAAAGTAATAATTTATATTTTTAAAAAATATATTTTCATGTTAAAAACATGTTCACGTATGAATCTGGTTTCGTTTGCCTCAAAAACCTGTTTATTTCAATTTCTCAAATCTTGCCTTTGGATTCGGGCTCAAAAGAATTTTAGGGACCAATATATTTATCTTCAATTATCTTGGGCCTGACATAAGGGAGGCTCAATAGCATGGCCTTTGGACTTGCTTTATTAATATCTTCTCTTCTCTTTTGTTTGATTTTTACCTGCCAATTATTGTGACGTTTCTTATTTTCTCATACACTCTTTTCTTTTTTTCTTTTTTTATGTTTTATGGGAACAAAAAAAAACAAACTCTTGTTTATTCCTCTTAAAACCGCAGAAAAGTAATCTTCTCCCAATATGGGTGCATTCAACTTTTATATGTAAAAACTAACACAACTGTTATAGTTTTAATTTAGTATTAATGTAATATCTTTCTCGAATATAATACTTTTTATAGTATTTAACTGAACTATTAATTTTACATATAAAAAAGTATGTCAGTTTTTAGGGTAATTCTTAGATAACCTTGGTAATAGATAACCCAATCTTTAATAATCGTTAGATTAAAAATCCCTATTAAATAAAAAGAAATATTTTAAGAAAAATAATTGTTATTCGGGTAGCAAGTTACTGCAATCCATTCTCTTTTATAATATACACGTGGCTTTAATATTAACATTATAATTATTTACTAGTTTAACTTTTTTAAAAAAAAATAAATTTTAATTATACTTCTATACCATTTTAAAAATATTTTTCATATTTTGGAAGAAGCTAAACACAATTTTTTTAAATTTAAAATTAGGTTTATATATTGTATTTATCGAAAGATTTTTTCTAAATCAATTGTATGAACATTAAAGTTGAACAAATATTTTAAAATTAATTTTAGATATAAATATTCTTTTAAATTATTATTATTATTTTTTTTATTTTGATCGATTAAAAATAAAATATAAAATGAGGATGTGTTGGATGACGTGGATCTAATGAGATAACTAACCAGAAATGATATTAATTAATAAATAATTTTATATACCCATAACAATCTGGTAAAACCTTGGGTCATGACCTGAGTTACATAAGCAATCCCCAGTTTTTAATATACATTCTCATAACAAAATATATTAATTTTTAGAGTTTGGTTTCTTGGGTTTTCACCGCATAAATGTCCGAATATAATATTTTATTTTAAAAAATATACATTTTAATTAATAAGGGTATAATATTTTAATTTAATCAAGTTTATACACTTTCATTAAATATATATATATATATATATATATATATATATAAAATAAGGATACACATAATTATATTAAAGATTATATTTTTTAATATTAAATGAGTATTTGGATAAAAGTTGTCTCGAACCTTCTAGATATACAAGTTTTAGCCTAATTTTAATTTTAATTTTAATTTAGGGGATTACTTGCGACATGGGTTATCTATTACCCAATTTTTCACCGATTATTATCCGTTTTTATGATTTTTATTAATCTATTATGTTTGCCATGTCAGCCATTTATTTCCCTCTAATCTTATTACGTCCTTTTAAATTTTTTGGGTTAATTAATTATAGGTATGTGGATTGACAACTTAATTATTAATAAATATATTAATCTAAATAATTATTGTGTGATACATAACGATTTTATTTTTCCCAATATTACCCTTGTAATACTCAACGCTTATACGGAATAATAATATAATTGTACACTAATGTACACTACACACTATAATTGTACACTAATATATAATATATATCAAATTAAAATAGAGTATACGTTTATGCGGAATAATAATTTAATTGTACACTAATGTACACTACATCATATTAAAATAGTGTATTTCTCTAATGTGCACCAATATATACACCCGTTAGAAATTTAAGGCGAGATATGAGGAACTAACCTTTATTTGGGTCAATGTGCACCAATTATACTCATCCCTCGTGAAGTAGAGGGGATTTAGAAAAAACTCATTGGAATTTAGGAAAAATCAATTTCATAATTTTCTCTGTGGCTGAAGCACGGCAGTGTGAGATTTTGAGGGAAGAAAATTTGAGGGAAGAAATTTAGTAAAAAATCGATGCATGCCAAAAAATAGATTTTGGGGGAAAGAATTTAGAAAAAAAATCAATTTCCTAATTCTCTAGTCAAAGCACACAAGTGTACAGAGATTTCAGTAAGAATTTAGAAACAAATCAATTTACTAATTATCCCTGAGTAGACGACAATTATATTTACCGAATCTAAATATACATTAATGTATATTCATATAAATAATTTAATCATTTTTTTCTCCTTGAAAACTGTTTATTTTTAATGAGTGCACAATGATGTATACACCAGAAAAAATCTTAATCGTGATTTTTTTTAATTTTTGACGCAATGCACATTGATGTTCACTACGTATGGGTAATGTGGGAAAAATAAAATTAAATTTTGTATCTATGCGTAATTTATTATAGCGAATGTATGAATCAGTAATATCTAATTATGTTTTGTATCTACTATTTATTGACCCTAATTTTTTTTACCTGTTTATATTTTCTAATCATTTTTATTTACAGCCTTATTTTTAAAATGATAAAATAATAATAATAAAATTAGGATTAATTACTAATAGGTACACTTTGTACCCCTAATTACTACTAGATGCATTGATTTAAAATAATTATTATTTAATACAAAATATTAAAGTAAAATACTAAATATACCCCTAAATCCATATATCTTTAAACCACAAACCCCAACCCCCACCCACCACCGGACCACCTGCCGGACCGCCGCCGAAGCTCCGGGAAAAAAATTGGAAAAAAATGGGTCGCCGGAAAAATTGCCGGACCGCCGCCGCAGCCGAAAAAAAAAAACTGGTCACCGAAAAGCTGTCGGACCGCCGCCGCCGCCGCCACCGGACCACCACTTTTTTTGTTGCACACACTTTTTTTTATTGCACACTTTTTTTGCTGCACACACTTTGCTGCACATGAACTTTTGTTGCACACAATATTTATGTGCTGCACATTATAGAGGTAATATTTGAATATCACTATATATTTTTGTAGCTAATAGTAATACTTTTGTATGTTTGTATCTCATCTAATTTAGGATTTTTTTGTGTACATAATAGTAATTCTCCCATAAAATTAATATAAAATATTACTCCTTTCTTTAAATTTAAATTAATTTTGTAATAGCTACTATTCATATTTCAAATTAAATTTTAATATTAATATATGAAAATGGCAAAAGAGTACTATGTGTGATCATCTTACATTATTGCTTACATGAGACGGATAAAAAGTGATATTTTTAATTAATAAAAAGTGATAATGATATTTAATGAATAATACATAGTATAGATAAAAAGTGATACTCCATCCGTCCCAAGAATACATTCGCACTTTTCATTATGATTCGTCCCAAGAATACTTTTACCCACTAAAAATATAAATAATACATAATATCAATAATCTTATAATACTACAATATTACAAAAGTGTCATATCTTTACACACAATCTAGTCAAAATCAACTATATCATATACTTTATTCTACTCAATTACCCAATACTCTCTCTCTCTTTCTTATATCACACTAACAAAAAGTTAGTTTTCTTAAATTTCGAGCCAAAGAATACGTGAATGTATTCCTAAGACAAAGGGAATAACATTACATAGCGGGAGGAATAACGTTTTACAACAAAAGTAATAATTATTTTAAAAAAATAAATGCATGGTAATTTTCTTACGCAAAACCTACCCTATTAAAATTAATTAGAAAATTTTTTATGTTTGATCTCATAAATATGCTAAAATAATTAATAAAAAATAAAAGTAAATGTATTCCTAGGACAAAAGGAGTAACATTTTATAGCGGGAGGGATAACGTTTTGGCAAAGTCTACTTTACTCAATTGTTAAGGTACTATCGGGTCAATTTTTGACCAATTGACCCGCGTATATATATCTAATTTACACAATGGGTCATTAGGGTTTACAATACCTCTTCTATCTCCCTCCCACCACTGTCTCTTCTCTCTCCCTCCCACGCTCTCTTCTCTTCTCTCTCCTTGCTTCTCTTTTCTCCCCAATTCTCTATTTTCTCTCCCAGCCACCACCCACTCTCCACCGCTTACTCTCCACCACCCACCACTGCTTCCGTTATTGCGAACATCAAATTGTTAGTGGTGGTGATCATAGAAGGATTGCAAGCCACAATTGCTTACTGTAATGGCGTCGCTCCATCGTTGCCGCCACCGTTCCACCACCATCGTTGCCACTACTTTTTCACTCCAAAATATTCCACAGTTCAGATCTGATATGTTTGATGCTTCTTGGTTCACCGATTCTTCACGTTGTCTCCCATTTTCTCCCCTTCTTCTCTCCACAACTTTTCTATTTCATTTCCGTCAAAAAAATTTTGGCCAGATCTCGTCAGGTTGCAATTCCACAATCACCGAGAATTGAGAATTGTGGCAGAGAATGCAGATATTTATTAATGTATAATTTTTTAGTATAAAGTGTATACGTTTTATTGAACAATTGTATATAGTTTTTATTAATAAACAGTTAAGGTGTTTCAAGTCCGATTTATTAATGTATACTTAGTTTTATTGAACAATTGTATCTCGTTTTATTAATAAACAGTTGAGGTGTTTGAAGCCTGATTTATTAATGTATACTTTTTAAATATATAGTGTATACGTTTTATTGAATAAGCGTATAATATTTTTTTAATAACAGCTGGAGGTGTATAATATTTTTTTATAATAACAGTTGGATTGTTCAGAGAGTGATTTGGTTGCAATTGATAAAAAGTTTCATCGTATTCATAATGAGAATTGTGTTTGAGAATTGTGTTAGAGGAATGATTGATTTTAATTCGTTTTGTAACTAAAGTGTAAAGTGCATAAGTTTTATTGAACAAGTGTATAACATTTTATTAATAAATATATACTTATCAATAATTAAATGTATTAGTGAGCAATGAGAAAAAATATAAGTAAAAACAAGGGGGAGGAGAAAAGTGTCGTCACCATATTTTATACCTGATCCATTTATGAATATGAGTTAGGTACATTAGTGTACACTTGTGTACAATACATAAACTCTAACGTTTTATAACAAAAGTAATAATTATTTTAAAAAATATAAATGTATGATAATTTTCTCACGCAAAACCTACCCTATTAAAATTAATTAGAAAATTTTTTATTTTTGATCTCATAAATATCCTAATAAAAAATTATAACGAAATTAATAAAAAAATAAAAGTAACAACAATGTGAATTGATACCACCAATTCTGTCTTTTTTTTTAAAACTTACGTTAATCCAAAAAATTTATATTTATAATAATAATAATAATAATAATAATAATAATAATAATAATAATAATAATAATGAGACAAACTAATGAGATAAAATTCATGAAAAATAGAAAATAAATTTAATATTAAAAAAATTATAACGTTATTAATACCATTAAATCTGGGTAGTTTCGTATGAGATGGTCTTTTGATATCATTTTACACTTTGTAATTAAATATAAAATTTTTATTAAAAATTTATAGGAGTAACTTTTTTTAAAATATTATCACTTTTAATTTATTTATACTATATAAATAATCGTACATCCAATTCAAAAACTTATACACTTATGTATAAAAATATATACACTAACGAATAAAAATGTATACTCTCTCCGTCTCTAAGGGCAACCCCAATGGTCTACATGACCCAAATACCCAAATCACCAAATTTTTGGTGATTTGGGTCATATCCTCTCCAATGGTTTTTACCCAAAATTTGGTGCAAAAGAGAATATTCTATAGAATCTTATTAAAATATTATTTTATTAAATTTAAATAATTATAATATTCTAAATTAATTATTTATCCCTTTAATTTTAAATTATTTATTAAAAGCTCTCACAAAAAGCTACAGTAATCGGGAACTTAATTATGGGACGGAGGTAGTATATTTTTATTTGTATTAATAAATTTTAATTTTAATTTTTAATGTTGTATAAATTTTACAAATTACATCAAAATGAATATCAAAATGAAATTAAAGAAATATATGAACAACACATTTTATTGATAATTGCATAATACAACACATACAAATGAAATGTATAAATTAGGCCATCTCCAATCGTTAACATTAAAAAAATAGAAATTTATACCTTTCATTTGTATGTGTTGTATTATGCAATTATCAATAAAATGTGTTGTTCATATATTTCTTTAATTTCATTTTGATATTCATTTTGATGTAATTTGTAAAATTTATACAACATTAAAATTTAAATATAAATTAATTAATACAAAATAAAAATATATTATTTAATTAATAATTTAAAATTAAAGGGATAAATAATTAATTTAGAATATTATAATTATTTAAATTTAATAAAATAATATTTTAATAAGATTCTATAGAATATTCTATTTTGCACCAAATTTTGGGTAAAAACCATTGGAGATGATAAGACCCAAATCACAAAAAATTTGGTGATTTGGGTATTTGGGTCATGTAGACCATTGGGGTTGCCCTAAAAAGTTTGCACCCCTCTTTTCGGCACGGAGATTAAGAAAGTGATAACTTTTAGGGGTATAATGATATTTTTATGTAATATATAAATGATAAAGTATGGTAGGTGGAGATGATTTTTTTGTAATTAAAGTGTATGGGGAAGGGTGGTTGTTTTTTACTTTTTGCTTTTTTTGGAATGTACAAACTTTTGTGAAACAACCCAAAATAGAAAGTGTGTCATGTGAAGTGAGACGGAGGGAGTACACTTTATCAACTAATTTTCTATTAAATGTATTAATGAAAAACTGAATGAAAGAAACTACTCCATCCGTCCAAGTTCTAAGGTATCCATTTTACTATTTCTGTTAATTTTATTAATGAATAATTGAATGAAAAAAACTACTTTCTCCGTCGGCTTAGGTATCCATTTTATTATTTTTGGCGTCCACTTCAAAGGTATCAATTTCTCCTATTTTAGTAAAAAGTACACAATATGGCCAACTTCTTCTCTCTAATAAAACTATCCACTTTACATATAATAATAATATTCCTTAAGGGTATGGCTATTTACACCCTCGAAATCACTGAACGCACCCCGATTACTAAATGTACCCCACAAAAATTAAAAAAATGCATATATAAATTACTAAACATATCCCCATTTTATACCATTTTACCCCTCTACTTAAATCACAAGGGCTTTTAATTAAAATTAATCCTAAAAAAATCTCGCAACATTAGGAAAACGCTATAAAGTATTTTGATTTGAAAGAATATTAAGCAGACTATTCCGATGGAATTCAGTAGAAAATTGATTCTAGGATTAAAAATCCTCAAAGTCAAACTAATACATACGGTATATTTTATCAACCAAGAAGGACATTGGTGAATTTATATGCATTCCGTGGGGAAAATTTTGGGGAAAAGGGTTATTGGCATTTATTCAATTGAATCAAAATTTTCAATTGCTAGTTCAAGCCTTCAAGGCCATCATTAGCGACACACACTGTTCAAAACTTTGATAATTTCTACATTAAATTCTTCAAAATCTTCTTACATTAATACAGGCGTTTCATGCAGTTTTTGTTTCCTGCCGTGGAAAGATTGCATCGATTTGTGTTTCAAGAGTGTTCTCCCTTTTGATTGTGGGTTTGACTCCTTACTCACCCAGACATCTGACCATTTTAATAATCTTCTTTCTCTCAATGATAAAGTAAATTAAAATTGATTTTCGTGAGAAAGTAGATTAAGATTCAATTTTGTGTTAATCCTTTTTGTTCAATCATAGCAGTCGAACAACACAACCATCCGATTAGAGCATCCGAACATAATAAATTTTCACGTTTCAAAGCAGAGATCATATAAATGAGAAATATTAATTAATAATTAATGTAAGGGCATTTATGTCTTAATAAATAACGATATTTTTGCCTTATATATTTATGGGGTATGTTTAGAAAAACCGGGGATGCGAATAGCCGCCCAAATTTCTTAATCCACGTGCAAAAAGCAAATGGGTATATTATAATAGATGGACGGAGTGTATATATATATATATATATATATATATATATATATATATATATATATATATATATATATATATACTGTATACTAGTTTTTTTTCTCCCGTGTATACTTTATCTTAAATTAATAAATAAATTAATTTAATGTATTTTATTATTATCATAAACAATACTATATTTATGTTAATTAAGTACGATAATTAAATTAATAATTTATATAATTGTTTTTATTGGCCCGTGTAAATTTTTAATTTTTAATTTTTTATTTTAAATATATTTATAAATCTAATATTTATGTTAAATAAATATTTTTATAAATATTAATTTTAGTTGAAATTTTACGGTAATTAAATAAAGTTTTTAGAGTAATTAATTTTTAAATATTGTCATATAATAAAATAAAAGGAGTGTAATTTAATTTTTTTAAATAGTGAATCAATCTTTTATTTAATATATTATAATATTTAGATAATTATTATCTTGAAATAATTAATCGAATAAAGACTTATCAATATTTCGTAGATAAGAATAAATATTTTGGAGATATAAATTTTAATATATAATAATAAAAAATAAAAATAGAAAGATTGTGTATATAATATTAAATAAAAAATATAAAAAAATACAACTATTAACCATATCGCGACACATCATACTTTTAAAAAATTATTTTTAGCAGCGCATTCGCAATTAGTATATATGCTAGTACTAGTACTAGTACTAGAATAAAAAATTTTTAATTTTTAATTTTTTATTTTAAATATATTTATAAATCTAATATTTATGTTAAATAAATATTTTTATAAATATTAATTTTAGTTGAAATTTTACGGTAATTAAATAAAGTTTTTAGAGTAATTAATTTTTAAATATTGTCATATAATAAAATAAAAGGAGTGTAATTTAATTTTTTTAAATAGTGAATCAATCTTTTATTTAATATATTATAATATTTAGATAATTATTATCTTGAAATAATTAATCGAATAAAGACTTATCAATATTTCGTAGATAAGAATAAATATTTTGGAGATATAAATTTTAATATATAATAATAAAATATAAAAATAGAAAGATTGTGTAAATAATATTAAATAAAAAATATAAAAAAATACAACTATTAACCATATCGCGACACATCATACTTTTAAAAAATTATTTTTAGCAGCGCATTCGCAATTAGTATATATGCTAGTACTAGTATAAAAACCGCGTAATACGCGGGTTCATTTAATTATGAATATTCTTTTTTTAAATATAATTTAAAATTATTCTTATTAATTTATTTACAATAAAAGATTTAGTAATTAAATAATTATATCAAAATAAATACATAAAGATAGTCAAAATTTAATTAGTCATCAATTAAAGAAAGGAATTTATTTTATGATGAGGTACACATGTAAGAAAAGATAAAAAAAGAAAAATTTAATTTATATTTTGATATATATTTTTAATTTGAATTTTTTTTCTTAAATTATGTATACGTATATTTTTATTTATTATTATCTCAAATAAATATAATTTTTATTATTAATTAATATTTTGCTCTTAATATTTATAAATAATTTATTTAATTTATTACCTATTTAATATTAATAAATAAAATAAGAAAATAAATTATTTAAAAAAATATTAAATAAGGAAGTTAATGATGAGTAAATAAGAAAAACATAAAAAAATTAAAAATTCAGAAGAAAAAAGAGAAAATTGATGATGGAGCGATCTTGAGACGACACGTATGTAGAAAAGTTTATGCTATTGTATACTTTATATATATATATATATATATATATATATATATATATATATATATATATATATATATATATATATATATATATATATAGTTAATCTTCTTAGTTTCAGATTATATTAATAATTCAAGAAAATGAATTTTATATGTCATAATTAAATAATTCAAATACATATGAATAATTAAATAAAATTAATATACTAAAAATTAATAAATCAACAATAATTTAAAAACTCGATTCCAATATCAATTGCCAACATCAAGTAATATATATAAAATAATGATTAAAGTTAAATAACTTGAAGAAAAAAAAAGAAAAATTTAATTTATATTTTGATATATATTTTTAATTTGAATTTTTTTTCTTAAATAATGTATATGTATATTTTTATTTATTATTATCTCAAATAAATATCATTTTTATTATTAATTAATATTTTGCTCTTAATTTCTATATATAATTTATTTAATTTATTACCTATTTAATATTTATAAATAAAATAAGAAAATAAATTATTTAAAAAATATTAAATAAGGAAGTTAATGATGAGTAAATAAGAAAATCATAAAAAATTTAAAAATTCAAAAGAAAAGAGAAAATTACATGTCATGATGGAGCGATCTTGAGACGACACATATCCAGAAAAGTTTCTGCTATTGTATACTTTATATATATATATATATATATATATATATATATATATATATATATATATATAGTTAATTTTCTTAGTTTCATATTATATTAATAATTCAAGAAAATGAATTTTATATGTCATAATTGAATAATTCAAATACATATGAATAATTAAATAAAATTAATATACTAAAAATTAATAAATCAAAAATAATTTAAAAACTCGATTCCAATATCAATTGCTAACATCAAGTAATATATATAAAATAATGATTAAATTTAAATAACTTGAAAAAAGCTTTCGATTGAGGTAAATCGATTCCAAAATATTTGAATGAACAAAATGAAACAATTTTTTTCTCTTATTTATCTTAAAGAATACATCTTAACAAAAAAACTTTAATAGATTATCTACTTAAAGAGGTAAATCGATCCAAAAATACTTGAATGATATACATGAATCCGTTTTTTAACCTCTTATTCATCTTAAGATACATCTTAACAAAGACTTTAATATATTATCTACTTGAAGAGGTAAATCGATTCCAAAAGTACTTGAATGTTCTATATGAATCAGTTTTTTAACCTCTCATTCATATTAAAGAATATATACTTGAATCGATTATCTACTTGAATCGATCATCCCAAAAATACTTGAATGATTAATACTTGAATCGATCCTCTTATTTCTCTTCTCTTATTTCTCTTCTCTCTAAGAAAGAATACTTGAGACTATATACTTGAAAAAAGAATACTTGAGATTATATACTTGAAGAGGTAAATCAATTCCAAGATTAAATACTTGAATGACTCAAAAAATTAAATACTTGAATGATTCAAAAATACTTGAATCGATCGACTATTTGATTCCTCTTGAAGAATACTTAAATCGATTCTCTTATTCATCTTGAAGAATACTGGAATTTATTATTTAGAGGTGAATGAGATTCAATTATCTAGAAGTAAATCGAATCTCGCTCCATCTAAATAAATTTTTATACTTTTTTATAAATCAATTATCTAGAGGAACTTGAAGAAAGTTTTTATTCCTCTTAAAAATCAAATGAGTGTGTTTGGAATGAATAACAAAAAGGCTTATTTATAAGTGGGGTGTAAAAGAATAATATATGGAATATTCTTTTTTTCCTTTATATATAATTTAAATTTATTCTTATTAATTTATTTACAATAAACGATTTAGTAATAATTAAACAATGATACCAAAATAAATACATAAAGATATTCAAAATTTAATTAGTCATCAATCAAAATAAAAAACATAAAAAAAGGAATTTTTATGATAAATTAATGAGGTGCACAGGTAAGAAAAGATAAATATATTTTTAATTTATATTTTGATATATATTTTTAATTTGATTTTTTTTCTTAAATTATGTATATGTTTATTTTTATTTATTATTAATTCAAATAAACTTAAATTTTATTTTTAATTAATATTTTGTTCTTAATTTCTATAAATAGTTTTTTTTATAGTATACTTTTTTAATTTGAATTTTTTCTTAAATTATGTATATGTTTATTTTTATTTATTATTAATTCAAATAAACATAATTTTTATTTTTAATTAATATTTTATTCTTAATTTCTATAAATAGTTTTTTTTTTTTTAAATTTATTACCTATTTAAAATTAATAAATAAAATAAGAAAATATATTATTTTAAAAAGAAAATATTAAATAAGGAAGTTAATGATAAGTAAATAAGAAAAACATAAAAAAATAATTTAAAAATTCAAAAAAATGAGAAAATTACATGTCATAATGGAGCGCTCTGGAGACGACATGTAGGCAGAAAAGTTTCTGCTATAGTATACTTAAGATAAGATATATATATATACTATTAAAAAAATTATATACAGACATAGTTGGACGTGTGCACCTGAATGCACCGGATATCAATTCTACCATAAATTATTTATGAAATAGATCACAGTATCATTATCATTTTTTATAGTTGAATATCACTTTTCAATATAAAATATTATAGATTATCACTTTTTATTCATAGGATTAATTACTACTAGGTACACACTTTATACCCCAAATTACTATTAGGTACATTGATTTAAAATAATAATTATTATATATAAAATATTAAAGTAAAATACCAAATATACCCCTAAACCCATATACCTTTAAACCACCAACCCCAACCCCAACCCACCACCGGACCACCTGACGGACTACCGCCGCCGCCGCCGACGCCGACGGAGCTCCGGCGATCAGTCGCCGGAAAAAAAACTGTCCGTCAGAAGAAAAAAAAACTGGTCGCGGGAAAGTCGTCGGACCGCCGTCGCCGGAGCTCTGGCGACCGGTCGCCGGAAAAAAAGTCAGTCAGAAAAGAAAAAAAAACTGTTCGCCGGAAAAGCTATCGGGCCGCCGCCGCCTCCACCGGACCACCACACTTTTTTGCTGCACATATATTTTATTTGCTGCACACACTTTTTTTTTTGCTGCACACACTTTGCTGCACACGAACTTTTGCTGCACACACTTTGCTGCACATGAACTTTTGCTGCACACAATATTTATGTGCAGCACATTATAGGGGTAATATTGGAAAATCATTATATATTTTTGTACCTAGTAGTAATACTTTTGTATGTTTGTATCTCATAGTAATTTAGGGTTTTTTTGTGTACCTAGTAGTAATCCTCCCTTATTCATATATCACTTTTATTACAAAGATTTTTCTGTGTTTGAAGTGAATGAATAGAAAATTTTATTGGTGAATGAAAATTTTGGATTTTTTATACTTATAATTAATATTATTTTTAAATATTTAAATATTAAAATAAAAATGTATAGTTATCTACATTAAATTGTAATTAAAAATAGTTTTGAAGATTATACGCCATTAAAATAAATCTCTCATTTATTAATTTTAAGATGTTTTATTTTAATTTCTTTAGTTTTACTCTTTAAAGGCAAAAGCTCCTGTGCACCCGGGCGCACGGAACACTTTCCGTGCGCCTTTAGAAATTTGTGCTAAATTGTATACCTTTTAGTATACAGATGTGTACCCTTTATTTTCTAAAGAAAAATCTGGGCGCACGAACAACACTCCGTGCGCCTTTAGAATTTTGTGTTAAATTGTATACCCTTTAGTATAAAAATGTGTACCCTTTATTTTCTAAAGAAAAAAAAAATATTAATGAAAAGTGTATACCCTTTAGAACAAAATTGTGTACCTTTTAGTAATTAAAGTGTATACCCTTTAGACCAAATTAATGTACCCTTACCCATAATACAAAATTTCTAAAGGCGCACGGAATGTGTTCCGTGCGCCCGGGTGCACGCAAGCCTCACTCCTCTTTAAAACGTAATTTTAATAAAATGAAATAAAAGTTGGCAAAAGCTCCTGTGCACCCGGGCGCACGGAACACTTTCCGTGCGCCTTTAGAAATTTGTGCTAAATTGTATACCTTTTAGTATACAGATGTGTACCCTTTATTTTCTAAAGAAAATCTGGGCGCACGAACAACACTCCGTGCGCCTTTAGAATTTTGTGTTAAATTGTATACCCTTTAGTATAAAAATGTGTACCCTTTATTTTCTAAAGAAAAAAAAATATTAATGAAAAGTGTATACCCTTTAGAACAAAATTGTGTACCTTTTAGTAATTAAAGTGTATACCCTTTAGACCAAATTAATGTACCCTTACCCATAATACAAAATTTCTAAAGGCGCACGGAATGTGTTCCGTGCGCCCGGGTGCACGCAAGCCTCACTCATAAAAGTTATAAACTTTTAAAAATATGAAAAGTGTTTTTAAAAAAAGAATAATATAAATGGCTAGTAAATTTTAAAAATGATTTAACTTATTTTAAAAATAAATGTTAGATAAATAAATAAATTATATTATCTCATTCAAATTTGACTCTTTCAATACACATGCATGCGATTAGAGAAGTTTATAGCAACCGGTTACTTGAATAGATAATTAATTGTTTTAAAATAGGGGGGCTATTCGCACCCCGAAATTGCTTAATGTACCCCAATTACTATACATACCCAAATTATTATGCTAATATATATTAACATTACTAAATACATCCCAATCAATCAAGACAATTATATCCTTATTCTTTTAACTTTTTTTAAAATAAAAAAAAAAAGAAAAATGTTCATCGTTCAATCTACCTATCAAAATAGTTTCTCTCTTCCCTCACGGAACTGTGTTCAAACTCTCCTGCTCTATATTTCTCCTTCCAATTAGTTGTTACCGTGCAATTCTTTGTGTTATTATGTTCCTCCCTTAAATTACCCTCCCAATTCAAACTAATTCTCACTAACTTCTTCTCAAATTAATCCATCGTTCCAATGGGTTACGACGGAGATCAAGAATCCAACAAGGAATGGCCGGAAAATCCAGTCAAACCCTCCGTTTTCCAATACAAATTCCGTTAATCAGGATTGTCCTAATAGGATTGGTCAGCTTCTACTATCCCGGAATATTCAATGCACTTTCCGGCAGGGGCAGCGGTGGCCAGGTCGATAACGACGCCAACAACACCCTCTACAACATCTTAGGTATTGACCCTCTTCTCCGGCTGCTCCACCTACGTCCTCTACTACAACCACTACCCAGTTCTTAGCCATCGTGGTCGGCGCCTTCCGCGGCGTCGTCGCCGATCTCCTTTGGGCGTCGTAGGGTGCCATCGTGATATTTTACCCACCCCATGACAGACGAATACATTTCCCTCTTTTGGAGTATCTTCAACATGGATGGCGTAATGGGTGGCTTAATTCCATTCATACTCCACTGCCATCGGTCGTAAGCAGCTTTTGTCAACTATGGAACTTATATTGGTTTTATGGTCTTCATATCCATTGGTGCATGCCTTTCTGTTTCTTTTTATGTTTGAAGCCCATTCTTTGTACAGATGGTGCAGTTTACAATTAATTAGTAGAAGATTAATGTAAAGGTATATTTACTAAAATTAAAATATAATTTAGGGGTGCATTTAGTAATAAGGCTATTTAAGTAATATTAAATAAAAATATTATAATTTAAATAATTTTGGGGTGCATTAAGAAGTTTCGGGGGTGCGAATAACCGCCCCCTTTAAAATAATCTTTTTCATTTAACGGTTATACTCTTAGTATGAAATCCGAGTGCTACGCGGGATAATTAAATACTTATTTTTAAATTATACTCCCTCTGTCCCGGTTAAACAGCTACGTTTGACTGCATAAAGCTCTCACAAAAGCTACAGTAAATGCATCTCTTTGCCCGGGACGGTGGAAGTATATATTAACAAATAAATTAATTTGTATTTTTTAATTAATATAGTAATAGAATAGATTTTGTGTAAAATCGTATTACCGAATGACTTTAATAAGAAATTGAGTATAAAAGAATAATAACTTAATAATGAAAAGTGATATACAATTGATAAAGAATAATAATATAGTGAATTATTTTATGAACAATTTTACTCTCTCATTCAGCTGAAATGTACTATCCATTTTCCATTATTATATGTCTAAATAAATAAAAGTGCATTTTTCTTTTTGGTAAAGAGACCCACACAAATTAATTATTTACGTCACACTAATACACCTACCTATTTTACATTAAAATATTACTCCCTCCGTTCTAATTTAAGAGGTCCATTTACTTTTTCTTAGCCTGGGACGAAATTATATGTCTAAATAAAAGTGCATTTTCCTTTTTGGTAAAGAGACCCACACAAATTAATTATTTACGCCACACTAATACACATACCTATTTTACATTAAAATATTACTCCCCCATTCTAATTTAAGAGGTCCATTTGCTTTTTCTTAGTCTGGGACGGAGGGAGTATATTCCTTAATATACATGCAAAAAATAAATGCACACGTACAATGGAGGGAGTAATATACTCCCTCCGTCCCAGGTTAAGAGGGTCATTTTACCATTTTGGTCGTCCCACCCAAAGAGTATCATTTCCTTTTTTGGACACATGAGACCCACACACACCCACTAATACAATTAAAATATGGGGCCCCCACACCCACTAATACAACTACCCACTACACATTAAATAATAATACTCCTTAATATACGTGCTCAAAAGTAAATGAGACTCTTAAGTTGGGACGGAGGGAGTAAATGCAATGTGAAAATAAAGTAGGATCATCGATGACTTCGTAGTTAAGCCTCTAAAATTTTTTAATAAAAAAAGAATCTCACCAACAATAACTTTTATTTTGAACATGCATAATAATTAATTTCTGAAGACATAATTTAACATTTTGTGATAATTTACATTAACTTTCATTGTTAATCGTCAAAATAAACATAATTATTTTTAAATTCTATTTTTATATAAATCATTTTAGAATATTTTTCATTTGCATTCAATAATAATTAAAGTTCATTTAATTCTCATGATCAAGTATCTAAAGGGATTTGGATCTTCTGTTACACATATAAAGTTGAAACATTACATACTACAAAGAAATTTGAGTAGCGTAAAAATGGGGTAGCCCACGAAACTTCCTCATGGGTAAAATTTTTACGCCCATTCCACGTATAGTTCTCATACTATCCGTACCTAGCTCTGGATTCCCATCTCTCTCACTCTTAACCTCTCTCCATCAATGTACGATCCCATGCTGCATCCTCCAGAACCCCACCACCGCCTTCTTTAGTAATTCTACGCTATTCGAACTTAACTCCACTGTTGCCAAGGTCTTAGATTCCTGCACCGAATTCTATAACTTATAAGTGATTATACGAAATTCTGGTCTCAAAAAAACATGCACCATAATCTGAGTCTTGATATGTATACCACTAAAGTTTTACGATGTAATAATGTTGCTATTGAAATCATTTCTGCAAGTTATTATTCTACAAAGCACCTAAAGATGATTTTTTTCTACTTAAATCATCATAAGAGTAACTAAATTTCCTAAAAGATTATCTAAATCTCATTCATACTGAATTGTTGCTCCCACAATATGACAACACGAAGAGCTAAATTGAGTAATATTCACTATAATATGCATCCTTTGATGCTATTTATTATTTACTATATAGGAGTATATAAACAATCAAAATAAATAATTTTTTATTAACAGTTTGTTTTTGATTTTATAATGTAAAAATTAATGTATTGGTAATCATCTGTCTTAACATCTGCATCATGACACTAACTATGTAAAAAAGAATTGATACAACACAAAATTGGTATAAACAATAAAGTGACTCAGTATTTGTCTTACCCCCAAACACACACCTCCGTCCAAACTCAAATATTCATTTTTTCTCAGTATTCAATTCACGGATTTCAAATATAGATAGAGTACAATGCGCAGAGTCAAAAAAAAATATTTCTTTATGAAAAACTTGTCAAATTGTAGCAAAGAAAGATTCAAACCAGGCTATTAGTATAATCCATCTAACAATTCAACTGTCTAGCCAATTCCAGAAGCTTATTTTATTTTTTGCAGGTGAATTCCATAAAGTGTTAATTATGAGGTGTTCAAGTGTAAGAGATATTGGGTAGATGCAAAATCACAATTTCCCAAAAAAAAAAAAGAATAGAAGTCCCTCTCTGGGGTTCACCATGCTTGTTTGGTATTGAATTTATCAAAGATTAATTAAGGACACCAGTTAATGCGGTACTTGATTCAGTTTCACACAACAATGTTTTATTTTGTCTCTGTAAAAGAAAGTAAATTACGCATTATGATCAAGCGATGAAACAAAAAACGTTGGTACAATTGAAGGGAAAAATCGCTAAATTTTCTAATAGAGAGAGGAATTGAGAGGGAAATCGTGGAAGAAGAAGAAGCAGAAAAGGCAAACCTGTTCTCCCTTCCAAACAATAACGCAAGGATCGCCGCTATAAGCATCTCTCTTAGCAAGGTTTATCCCTCTCTTGATTTTAATCCTCAAACCCATCATGTTCTCCATTGCATTTTATTTCTACCACGAAGAACAAATAACTCAAATTAAGGGCAAAAATTAACTTAAAACTTGCAAATCAGACATTTTTAGATTTCATGGAGTAATAGAAACTGCTATATCTATTGCTGCAAAGAGAAAAATCAATTTGGAGCGAGGATTACTCAAACATGCAAGAGCGCACCAAATATCAGCTTATTTTTTCCTTTGATCAGTTTTTAAATATATGAATAATATGTGCAAAGAAGATAAGTGTAACATTTTTCCGACAATCCACGTGTCAATTATGCAAAGGAGAAACTTACTGATTAAATAAATGGATGTTCACAGATCCTTTCCCGGTCTTTATATACTAAAGATTCAAGTAGTTTGTATTGGTATTGAAATTAAGATATGGAATAAGTTCACTTCAGGGCATCAGGAATAACAATCCTCTTCACTTTATCATATGTTGGTGGAATACCTTGTACACCTTCAGGCGAGCAAGTGCTGCCTCTCCTAGCTTAGTCTTGTGAGAGATGATCCTAAAAAGACAATCACAATCTATCAGTTCAAGCAGTAGGAATGAAATTATGTAGAGTGATTGATAGAATCTAAAGTAAGGCTACATGAGTGCAGATGATCATTAAGACAAAACTCTGATAAGGGTTAACTATTCTGCGTAAATATGGAAAACTACTCATTAGCATCAATGAAATAAATCAGAGAACTAAAATGAGACAATCTTGACATTTTATAGAGAAATATTCAATCATATTTATCCATTAATGGCAACGCCATCTCTGCACCATCAAAACAAAATGAAGTTGTTACCCACTACAAATAAGACCATAGGCTGGAAAACCAACTCGATATCACAACGGTAGGAACACATCAAGCTCACACCCTAAAATAAAACAAAATTACCAAGTCTAAACTCAAGTGGTGAAATATAATAAATTGATGCAGAAAAATACAGATGGTGACAAATTTAAGCTATGAGAATGGATGCGAACGCACACTAAGCAGCGTGAAATCTAAGAATCCTGAATTAAGATAGTAAATCAAACAAAATATTATTCAAATCATCAATTAATTATGAAAATTTTAAAAACAAATAGACAACCAATACTTAAAAATTATAAAGATCAACTTTTAAAAATATGAATTTTTAATCGCTCTATACTATTTATTAACAGAGAAACAATTAGTTGCATATTATGAGATCTAGAAATGATATAACTACTAAAATCAAGACTTCTAAGCACAATTCTAATAATCATTTATTGAAAAATCAACTTGCTAATATATTTAAAATAAATATAGCAATTCGACTATGAATTGTGATTTGAGACATCTAACCAATTTTTAAAAAATATTAATAAAAGGGTTCACTTTCTTTGATTATCTCCTCATTCACATGACAAAATGTTGCACTTAATCTTATTCAAAAAATGAGACTAAAAAGAAAATTTATCGCTCTCTAGGCAAGAATAAATCTCTTAAAAAATAGGTATCTAACTCAATGATGCGTATTTTTATAACTCACGTAATTCCAACCACCACGCAAAGCAAATATCAAATCACTGCAAAGGAGAAACAAATGAAGTATTTATGGCAGGAAAAGTTGATATAAGATAGAAGAAGGAGCAATGCAACACTTCTTTGCTTCAGCGTTAATAAAATGCTGCCACCCCAATATTTGAAAGCAATAAATGAATAAGCAAGTAAATTATACAGGTTTAGGGTGACATCTTTTCTTCCTCAAGAATGCACCACAATAAGAGAAAGACAATAATAATTAAATTTTAAAAAAAATCAGAGATAAGTTAGAAGACTTACATACAAATAGTATAGTTGCAAATGCCTCCGTATCTAAGAGAACTCCACTCCCCTGAAGCCACTACTTCTCCAACCTTTTATCCATAGCTAAATTAGAAAAAGACACACTTAAAAATCAATAGATATTCAAACAATAGTAAACATAAAAAAATATAATAGCTAAGAGATAGAAATAACCTATTCAAAAGGCACTTATGACATATCGTAATGGGACATAGCTTCTTGTTGCACTAAACCCTGCACAAAATTCCTAGTTTCTTAGCAGTAGATGACTCGACTTCTATCTTGCAAAATTGACTACGCCAAAGTGGCCATATTTTATGAGGAAAAAAAGTATCAGAAAAATAAAATTATTTTAAAAAGAAATGTTACATTGAATTATATTAATCTTATAAGACAAGATGGAGTTTCATTATACAATTTCCATCTTTTATTAGAGAGGTTCAACATTTTCTCATCACCATCGTTGTATTCTATCTGAAATAGATTAAGAGAAAGTAAGCACAAAACACAACTCGTAGAGGCGGCATAGTATATTACATACTATATGAAACTGTAATATAAAGAACTCTTTTTTGCGGTGTAAAGTGTAAACAAATAGCCAAAGAACTCTGTAAGCAATTAAAATTTACGGTCCAATTAAATGGTGACACGTGGATTTTATTGATTAAATATTAATTTATTTTTGGAATTTACATAAATTAATTCCTAAAAAATAAATTAATAAATAATTGATAATTAATTTGAGCCCAACAAATTAATTGGGCTTGAATTAAATTAGGCCTGACCCAAGTCAATTAAGCCCAAATTAAATGAGGCATGACCCAAGTCAATTAAGCCCAAGTCACATAAGGCCTGACCCAAGTCAAAGAAGCCCAGATAAATTAAATCAGGCCCAAGCAAACTTGGCCAGATTATGGTTGGAGGCCCAAGCCCGTTAAGTGAGGCCCAAAAGTGGCCTTTGGCCCATTTTCCATCTATAAATAGGGACCTTACCCCCTTCATTTGAGGGGACACACATTCATTCGAGCAGCCGAAGACGAGACGATCTTGAAGAGATCGAGAACACGAGCTTCGCTCCCTCAAATCTTCAAGTATTCGAAGCTTCAAGCGAAGAACGAACGAAGAACATCAAGCGATCTTCAAATCTTCGAAGCTTCAAGTGAAGAACGTTCGAGGATCTTCAAGTCTTCAAGCGATCTTCAAGTCTTCAAGTTCAAGATCTTCAAGTATTCGAAGTTTCAAGCGAAGAACGTTCGAGGATCTTCAAGTCTTCAAGCAATCTTCAAATCTTCAAGTTCAAGATCTACAAGTCTTCGAAGCTTCAAGTGATCTTCAAGTCTCCAAGTGAAGAACATTTAAGGCATCTTCAAAGTCTTCAAAGCTTCAAGCGATCTTCGAGTCTTCAAACGATCTTCAAAGATCTTCAAGCGGCCTTCAAGTCTTCAAGCCTCCAAAGCTTCAAGTTGAAGAACTTCAAGTGATCTTCAAATCTTCAAAGACTTCAAGATCTTCAAATCTTCAAGTCTTCAAGCCTCTAAAGCTTCAAGATCAACAAAACCTCAAGTCTTCAAGCCTCTAAAGCTTCAAAATCAACAAAACTTCAAGTCTTCAAGCCTCCAAAGCTTCAAGTTGAAAAACTTCAAGTGATCTTCAAATCTTCAAAGCCTTCAAGTCTTCAAGCTCAAGATCTTCAAGTCTTCAAAGCTTCAAGAGAAGAACAAATTCAAGCATCTTCAAGCTTCAAGCAAGAATGACCACCAATCCGGGATCAAGGCTCCAAGTTCCCAGATCAAAAGTTCTTCGTGGAAAGCTCCCCAGTCAACGTTCAATCCAAACAAAGGTTTAACACCTCCGGATCAACGTTCAAGACTACACACTCGAGCTCGGACAAGCTTCGTTTGAAGATCCGGCTCAACACACACCTGTCAACAAAGTCAACAAACACAAGTCAAGTCAAAGTCAAGTCAAGCCAAATTGATTCGAGAGAAGAATCAGAGGATTGATTGAGATTGTAACCCGCTTACATTTTCTTCAAATTAAATCCATCTGAAAATTATCTTTGTACCCAATATTTGTATTTATTTTACTATAAATACAAAATTTACTGTTACAAATTTTGGCACGCCCGGTGGGACAATCTCTATCTCTCATCTCTTCTCTCTACAAGCTTGAAATACAACATGACTCCTGTGAAGATTACAGTGGGAAGGACTGCCACTTCCAAGCTCTCCGATTCATTGAATGAATATGTTCCTGTTGTTACAAGGAGTATGACAAAGAAAGCTCAGTCAGAGGCCCCCTCTGGATCCAACTCTTCGGTTGAAGAGGCTTTGAGAAAACAACCTTCCATGAAGGAAGATAGTGATGAAGATTCTGCATGCTCACACTCTTCATCTGACTCAAGTGTAGCTTCAGTAATGATGGCTGGCACTACAACTATTGAAGAACAACTAGTAAACATGATGAAAGCTATTGAAGGGCTCACAAAGCATATAGAGGCTCAAGATACAAAGATCTCCCAATTGATGGAAAAGAAAGACATCGCGGAGACTAGTCGTGCAAACGGAAAATGAGTTGTGGACGAAAGTGAGGTGGAAGAACTCACAAGACGCCAAACTACTGAAAAAGAGCAAATTGAAAGGGGAGTGCAACTTTCAGCTGATGGAATCCTCCAAGTAGATCAACTTAAGAACATTATACTTGGAACAATAAAGGAGAGATTTGAGGAGACTTCCAAGCCTACTGTCACTTACGTTAAGCCATACACAAAAATAGTGAATGACTTAAAAATGCCAGTTGGCTACCAGCCTCCCAAGTTCCAACAATTTGATGGAAAGGGAAATCCAAGACAGCACGTAGCACACTTCATCGAAACATGCAATGATGCTGGACTTATGAAGACCATATGGTGAAGCAATTCGTTCGCTCTCTCAAAGGAAATGCCTTTGACTGGTATATCGATTTGCAACCTGAATCCATTGACAGTTGGGCACAAATGGAGCATGAATTTCTCAATCGTTTCTACAGCACGAGGATAACAGTTAGCATGACTGAGCTAACTAATACTCGACAATTGAAGGAAGAGCATGTGATTGACTATATCAATCGATGGAGAAATTTGAGTTTAAACTACAAGGACCGATTATCCGAAGAGTCTGCTATCGAAATGTGCATCCAAGGGATGGAATGGAATTTACTCTATATACTCAAAGGAATTCAACCAAAGACTTTTGAGGAGTTGGCTACGAGAGCTCATGACATGGAATTGAGCATGGCTGCTAGTGGAATCAAACATTCACCAGCATCAGATTCTTACAAGTCTAGAGATAGACAAGAAGCTAAGAAAGGGGGCAAGCCTTATGTCAGAAACTCCAATAAAGAATCTATGGCCACAAACACTGCTATTGTCAAGGTTCGAAAAAGTGAAGATGATAAGAAAAGCAAAGGAAAGCAAGTTGCTCAAGAATGGGGGCAAAGAAGGTTAACCCTGAAGGAGATGCAAGAAAAAGAGTATCCATTTCTGAACTCTGATGTTTCTGGTATATTCGATGATCTAATGAAAGATAAACTCATCGAACTCCCTGAGATGAAATGCCCAGAGGAAGCTAATCGAACCAATGACCCAAAATATTGCAAGTACCATAGATTGGTTGGCCATCCCATTCATGATTGCTTCATCTTCAAAGAAAAGATCATGCAGTTGGCCAAAGAAGGGAAAATTGTGTTGGAAGATGAATCAGCTGCAAACTTCACTTCTATAAAAGAAGATTGTGATGGAAGCTCATGTCATGCGGTGAGTGAGGAGGGCAGTGAAGATGAACGAGTTGAGGATAAAGAAAAGGTTTACTCTATGAAGGTGACCTTCACAGATGAAGACATGTTGTTGGGTTCACAACCTCACAACCGACCTCTATTTGTAACTGGTTATACGCAAGGGCTGCAAGTAAAGCGTATACTTATTGACGGAGGTTCAGCAGTGAACATCCTATCTTTAAGGATGTTGAAGAAATTAGAAATACCAGCGGATGAACTCAACCATAGCCGATTGATGATCCAAGGGTTTAACCATGAAGGGAAAAGAACTCTCGGCACGATTATTCTTAATTTGATGATCGATGAGATGAAATTAACGGTGCTCTTCCATGTCATTGATGCAAAAACTTCATACAACATGCTCTTGGGGCGTCCATGGCTTCATGAGAATGATGCTAAGTATTTTGCTTGTTCACAATTTTGCATGTGTCCCCAAGTGTAGGGAATCGATTGTAGTTCCACGTGTGACTAAGTCAAAAATATTTATATCATTCCCCAAAGATAATTATAGATCACTTATTCAATCTAATTATGACTATTCTAATTTAAGACAAATCTGATTTTGGTTTAGAGAATTACTTAAAATAATAAATAACAAATAATTAAATATGGATGGGTAGTATTCAAGAGAGAAGATAGATAGCACTAGGCAATCAAGTTAAATTGGTCAAATCAAATCACTAAACGATTGGTTAGAATCCCTGCAGTTCTTATGAAAGCATCACTTAATTATGTTAAACCTCTTTGGTTAAGTAAACTTAACACATAAATCTGGTTTGAACCCTCAGATGCAGAAACATAAATCTTACTCCCTTCTAGGTACTTAAGAATTAAACCTCAATTTCCACCTAACAATCTAAGATAGATATATTAAGTGTCCACTATTAATTATTCTAATGAATAAAGGTTATATGGGTAAGTCCCCTTTACCCATAACAGGTTGACAAACATAATATCGTCTATGACACAAGCAATAAGCATAAGCATGCAAAAAGGTATTGACATACATATGAATAAGGACATATCATATAAGACAAAATATCAATCTTAATTCAAAACATTAATAAGGGAATAAATATACTGCAGGTATCCAACCTTAAATCTAGATCATCAATTCAAACCAATTCAACCTTCAAAACCTAGCACTATCCAAGAAGTACTAGCCCATGGTGTTACAAGCAACACCCATGGTTAGGTATGAAAGCATATTCAAAATTAAGAAAGAAAGAGAAAGAAAAAGCCTAGATATGGTGTGATCCTCCGTTCTCTCCTCCGTGATTCTGAACCTTCTCGTTCTCCTTCTCAAGTAAACAATACTGACTCCGGGATGGGTGGATGGGATGGTGAATTATGAAAGGGTATGAAAAAGTTATGGAAAATTATGTAGAGTTAAGGTTTAGAACACCCCAAGGACTCCTTTTATAGTAAAGAACTGATCCTCCTCGAATTCTGACTTGATAGTGGGCTTTTTCACATTAAAAACACGAACGGGCCTAGAAAAGGACGAAGCGACGAACTGGGCCTGGCAGGGATACCGCACGAGTTGTGCGGGCACATGATGGCGGCATTCCTCGACAGCAGCTGTGCGGCACGACGAGGCACATCTCGGCAGGCTTCGGCAGCTCTCGGCGCTCGTACTCGGCGGGCGTGCGGGCTCCTCTTGGCAGCGCTAGCGGCACGAGCTTGCGTGCACGGCGGCACGACCTGGCTCCTTCTGCCGGCACGAGTCGTGCCAGTTCTTCTTTTCCCGACTTCGTTTTGACTTTGTTTCCGACTTCCGCTTTTGCTCTTTTTACCTTATTTTCCACCTGAAAACACAAAATAACACCTCACGTGCATCTGAAACACAAATTTATGCAATTCTACCACAAGATGCTCAAACACGGATATAAATCCTAAACGGTGCTAAATCAGACTCTAAAACACGCAGATTTTCACACTAATCAAACCCCCCAAACTTAAGATATTGTTCGTCCCCGAACAATGAAAAAGAAAAACAAAGAGGAAAATTAGTGTGTAAATCTAAGGAAATAAGGAATATAACAACTAACCCATTCAAAAGACAATTATCATTAACTTCGGTCATGCACTCTTATCACATGCAATAATTCATCCATAGCATACAAGTTAAGACAATCGCCACCAATTATAATGCTCCATCAACTTATTCTCACGGGAAGTATATCACTCTCACTCAAGTGTAAAAGATGTACACTTATAGGGTACGGTGTTTATGCTCAAAGTCAATTCAAGTGTATGCGTAACCATAAGCTTGCCAAGCGTTTCAAACTCTCTACCACTTTAAGTATGACTAGACACTGGGATCAAAAAGGACTTTTAATAGGATGTAATGTTGGCTCTTTGGTTAAAGTAGGAAATATATGGATAAGTGACTTAAAACTTGGATCAATCAAGTGATCATCTATCATGATCTTTATTCTTCTTACTCACTTCAATTCGGCACATCATTCTCCTCAACTCTCTATTCTTCTTTTTCTTCCACACACCACATATACATCTTTCCTTCCTTCTTTTCTTTCTCTTGAGGTACCAGTTTTAGACACTACCTCACGCATCCTCCATAGGGTACTAGTTTCGGGCACTACCCTAGGGTGTTTGTTTCCATAGAGTATTAAATTAAGCAATACTCCATGATTTTCCTTTAGATGCCTTTTCAAGATCAATCACTATTTTAATACCAATTTCATTCCTTTCCAAGCTGTTATCAAGCTCCATCAACTCACTTTGAAAAGCCATTAATTCTCCTTCATGACGGACAATCAAGGCTAAAAAAAATCATTAAGATACTCTAAGTGGTTATTTCTCATAGGTTGCCAAAGAATGAGGTTTTAAGGCTCAACGGGGCTAACTACGGATAAACAATCATATGGTAGGGCATTATTTGGCTAAGTGACTCATAATAATCAAGGATGGTCTTAAATCATCTCCCATCATCTAACATAATATGCGGTCTCAAGTAAGACAAAAGGTAAGTTCTAGAATACACACACAAGAATAATACTCACCAGAAAAGAAATATCATGTGATTATGTACACGAATAATAGGCTCAAAATCTCACATGGGTTTTAACAAGTAATAGAGCACTCTTCATGGTAAGCAATGTCTCACAAGTACACATAGAACTTCATATCACAATACAATTTAAGCACAATTCCTTCATCAATTTCAAGAGTATATAAATTTCTAACTTTAGTACCTCTACTACTAGACAATAAACTCCACACACCCTCCAATACAAATCAAAAGTGTAAACTGACCAAAATTCGAAGTTTGAAAAACTTACCTGGACCTGGACACGCACGACCTCAGCACGACTCGTGCCAATAAGTTGCACGAGTCGTGCCACTTACCTGTTGGTAGCATCCGTCGGCTTTCTTCACCCGGCACGACTCGTGCCGGCAGTTCTCGGCAGGTCATGCCGCCACCCCTTGCCGCTCGTGCCGCACTTCCAGCTCCCTCGCTGGGCGGCGCGCTGGCTCCTCGTAGCCAAAACTCACACTGCACGACCCGTGCCATGCATTGCACGAGTCGTGCCACCCTTCAACATACGGCTGGGCACTTTTTTCCGACTGTTCACCTAGTTCTTCGAATTTTTATCCAATTCAAGCTCAAATACACTTATTTCATCAGTCATATAATCAGGAAAACTCAAAAATCCATTCATAATTAATCACACCAAAACTAGGAAACTAAACATGACAAAACAAAACACTTGGATAATTGCAAAAAAAAAATTCAAACCTTCGAAATAAATTCCAAAAATTCTGAAAAAAAAATCAACCTCCAAGCATCACACACAAGTGAAAGAAAACTTACCTCGGTGCTTCAAGATATTGAGATACACGTCCACCCCCCCAAACTTAGTTCAAACTAAGTGAGAAACTAAGTTTGTAGAGAGTGAATACCATAGGCGAAGAAGCACCTAATAGAATTTCCTACACCAAACAAAAACATTAAAGCAATAAAATAGGAGGGTAAGCCCCCAACAGGCGCTCATGTTTAACGTCGGAGAGTCACGACGGAATGCAGAATATGTAGACTACTGATTAAGAAGGAGGTCTTCTTTCATCTTCACCTTCCAATACTTTTTCCCCCTCTTATCATCTACTCTTACCTCCTTACCTTTCTTAGGCACCATAGTATTATTAGACTCTCCTTTATCAATCTTTCTCACTTCATTCCTGTCAATCTTCCTCTCAATTTCATAATTACTCATGTAACCCTCAAGATCGAAGTTAGGATGAAATTGATCACAAAATAACCTAAGAGAGAAAGGACTCTCAAATCTGTCGGTATCCGGTGGTATATTAGGAGGCTTCAAATAAACATCATCTCCTCTTCCTTTGTCTACATCCTTCTTCTCACCCTTAACTACTACATCCTTCGCCCCCTTCTTAGGTAGTGGTTCTCGTGCACTTGCAACTTTGAGGCTCGCAGCAGTCTGCTTAAGCTTTCTTGCTAAATCCTTGCAATCAGATTTATTCAAATATTCAATGTATCCATTAGAAAGCTCATCATATCTGTCATCAAAATCAGTAGAAAGAAAAGCAAGAAGTTTGCTTCGGCTCTTTTCAACAGGATCCTTAGGCAGAATCAAAGGTATGCTCTCCTCCGCAGCTCTCTCTACTTCTTTGACGCTTCTACACTCTTGCATATCAGTAGGCCACTTCATAACTCTCTCAAGTGTAAAGACAACTTCTTCATCATTAACTTGCAACTTAAGTTCCCCCTTCTTCACATCAATGTTGGCTCCTGCAGTCGCTAGGAATGGCCTTCCCAAAATTAGAGGAACTCTATCATCATCGTCTTCTTCCATGTCTAGCACAATGAAGTCCACTGGAAATATGAACTTTCCAACTTTCACTAAAACATCTTCAACTACCCCCCGTGGGTAGGTCAGGGATCTATCAGCAAGCTGCAATGCTACAGATATCGACTTCAGCTACCCCAAACCAAGCTTCTTGAATACGGAATAAGGCATCAGATTGATGCTAGCCCCCAAATCACATAAGGCTCTCTTTGCTTGTCCTTTTCCAATCTCACATGGTATGGTAAAGCTTCCCGGATCTTTCAATTTCGTAGGAAGTTTCTTTTGTATTACAGAACTGCAGCTCTCTATCTTATTCACTGACTCTCCTCCAGTCAAACTCCTCTTCTTAGACACGATGTCTTTCAAGAACCTTGTATAGTTGGGCATCTCCTCTAAAGCTTCTGCGAAAGGAATATTGATATGAATTTTCTTAAATATCTCCAAAAACTTTTTGAATTTTTCATCCAATCATTTCTTAAAGAATTGTTGTGGAAACGGAATTGGATTCTTTGTTTTTGGGATGCCCCAAATATCCTTCTCAAACTCCTCTCCTTTTTCTTTTTCAGCTCTTTCTGCCTTAGATCTTTGCCACTTTTTCAACTTAACTTCAGGTTCAGTAGAATTTTCTTCAGTTTCAGGCACCTCGGAATCATTCTGAACGAGTTCAACAACACAAGGATCGAGATGAACTTCCGAATTTTCGGCCAGAGGGGCACACGAGTCGTGCCAATCAGGTGCACGAGTCGTGCCGCCTGTGTTTGTCTCGTGCCGCAACATGCGCGTGGCATTTTCCGCGCTCGGCTGGCCCTGGCACGAGTCATGCGGCAATCCTGCACAAGTCGTGCGTCCATGTTCTTCCTCTGTTGGATGGCGCGACGCGTTGGATACACCTAACTCTCAGCCGCACGAGTCGTGCCAACCATGGCTTGAGTCGTGCGGTGTGTAATCTCTGACGTGCTCATTCTCGTCTGATTTTTTCACCTCCGTATCAACTTCAGATCGTTCAGATGGCATTGTTGGACCTCTGTATTGTGTTCCACTCCTCAGGGTGATAGCCATAACTTGCTCCTTTGGGTTCGTCACCGTTTGAGATGGAAACTTACCTTGTTGCTCTAGTCTCCCTACTGCAGCATGTAACTTTCCAAGAGCAATATCAGTCTCTTTCTGCTTGCTTTCAGATTTCTCATTAGTAGACATCATCATCTTGACCATCAGGTTCAACTGTTCTCCGTGCTACTTTATCTGATCTCCTTGCTGCTTCATAAGATCTCCTTGCTGCTTCAACAACAATTTCAACTCATCATCCAAAGGTGCTTTTCCTTCAACAGGCTTATGTGCTGGATCAAATCCTAGAGGCGGTCCAACTGCATTATTTGGGTTATAATAAGACAGATTATCATTCCTTCTTTGATTGTTGAAGTTGGAATTTCCTTGGTCATTCCTTCCCCACTGCTGATTATTAGGCTTGAAGTTCTGTCTATTCCTGTAATCCCCTTGAAAATTCTGACCAAAAGCATAATTAGCTTCCTCCATCTGATCTTCATCTCCTTTGCTTCCTAGTCCAAGACGATCCATCTTCTTATGCAGCTCACTGAGTTGACTCTTGAGTTCTGACATCTCACTGCTGTTGACCTGAACTTCAACTTTAGTCACTTTATCAAAAGCAACTCCATCTGATCTCTCCATAGGCCAATCATAAGTATTAGCTGTCATCTCCTAAAATATCTCTTCTGCTTCATCTGCTGACTTCTTGAAGACTGATCCTCCTGCTATTGCATCCACCAAAACTCTTGATTCACTCCTTAGGCCTTGATAGAAGAAGCCTAAGTAAGTGTCTTTTGTAAATTCATGTTGTGAACCACAACGTAACAGGTCCTTGAACCTCTCCCATGCTTCATAAAAACTCTCCAAGGCTCCTTGTTTAAATTATGTGATCTTTTGCTTCACCTTAAAGCTCTTAGAAGGAGGGAAATACTTATTCAAGAACTTATCTGCTAACTGCTCCCATGTAGTACAACATCCTGCATGAAGGTTATTGTACCACTCTTTGGCTTTCCCCGTTAGTGAGAATGGAAAAAGCCTTATCCTGATAGCATCCTCCGGGACATTCCTATGCTTCTGCGTCCTTGCATACTCATCAAATAATTGCAGATGCTCACTAGGACTTTCCAAAGGATTACCACTAAACTACTGTGCTTGTACCATCCGGATCAGTCCAAACGGTAGCTCAAAACTTTCCGCAGTGATTGGGGGTCCATTCAATCTAGCATTCATGGTATGCTTTAGCTTATACTGGTCCTTCATGGGAGTTGGAACCTGTTCATCAGCCATCTCTACCGTCTCAGTTTCTTCAACTTCTTTTTCATCTTCTGATGAATAATAATTATCTGACTCCGAGCTTGGAATAGGTGTGGCTGGAATTTTTCTCTTCTTTTTGTTTAGTCTGACAAGTGCTTCAAGTTCTAGTTTGAGTGGTTTAATTGGTAGTCCACTTGACCTAGTTATCATACACCTGTTCTCACGCAGCTAATCAGAAACGTTTGGATGCAAGTAAAAATAAAAATAAAAGCAATTAAAATTTAACGTCCTAGAGTAAAATAAATCACAAAATAAATTAAATAAATAAATCTAAAAATTATCCCCGGCAACGGCGCCATTTGCTTGTTCACAATTTTGCATGTGTCCCCAAGTGTAGGGAATCGATTGTAGTTCCACGTGTGACCAAGTCAAAAATATTTATATCGTTCCCCAAAGATAATTATAGATCACTTATTCAATCTAATTATGACTATTCTAATTTAAGACAAATCTGGTTTTGGTTTAGAGAATTACTTAAAATAATAAATAACAAATAATTAAATATGGATGGGTAGTATTCAAGAGAGAAGATAGATAACACTAGGCAATCCAGTTAAATTGGTCAAATCAAATCACTAAACGATTGGTTAGAATCCCCGAAGTTCTTATGAAAGCATCACTTAATTATGTTAAACCCCTTTAGTTAAGTAAACTTAACACATAAATCTGGTTTGAACCCTCAGATGCAGAAGCATAAATCTTACTCCCTTCTAGGTACTTAAGAATTAAACCCCAATTTCCACCTAACAATCTAAGATAGATATATTAAGTGTCCACTATTAATTATTCTAATGAATAAAGGTTATATGGGTAAGTCCCCTTTACCCATAACAGGTTGACAAACATAATATCGTCTATGACACAAGCAATAAGCATAAGCATGCAAAAAGGTATTGGCATACATATGAATAAGGACAGATCATATACGACAAAATATCAATCTCAATTCAAAACATTAATAAGAGAATAAATATACTTCAGGTATCCAACCTTAAATCTAGATCATCAATTCAAACCAATTCAACCTTCAAAACCTAGCACTATCCAAGAAGTACTAGCCCATGGTTTTACAAGCAACACCCATGGTTAGGTATGAAAGCATATTCAAAATTAAGAAAGAAAGAGAAAGAAAAACCCTAGATATGGTGTGATCCTCCGTTCTCTCCTCCGTGATTCTGAACCTTCTCAAGTAAACAATACTGACTCCGGGATGGGTGGATGGGATGGTGAATTATGAAAAGGTATGAAAAAGTTATGGAAAATTATGTAGAGTTAGGGTTTAGAACACCCCAAGGACTCCTTTTATAGTAAAGAACTGATCCTCCTCAAATTCTGACTTGATAGTGGGCCTTTTCACATTAAAAACACGAACGGGCCGAGAAAAAGATGAATCGATGAATTGGGTCTGGCAGGGATACCGCACGAGTCGTGCAACTCTCAGCACGAGTCGTGCGGACGCATGATGGCGGCATTCCTTGGTAGCAGCTGTGCGGCACGACGAGGCGCGTCTCGGCAGGATTCGGCAGCTCTCGGTGCTCGTGCTCGGTGGGCGTGCGGGCTCCTCTCAGCAGCGCTTGCGGCACGAGCTTGCGTGCACGGCGGCACGACCTGGCTCCTTCTACCGGCACGAGTCATGCCGGCTCTTCTTTTCCCAACTTCGTTTCGACTTTGTTTCCGACTTCCGCTTTTGCTCTTTTTACCTTATTTTTCACCTAAAAACACAAAATAACACCTCACGTGCATCTGAAACACAAATTTATGTAATTCTACCACAGATGCTCAAACACGGATATAAATCCTACACAACGGTGCTAAATCAAACTCTAAAACACGCAGATTTTCACACTAATCATATTTCTTCAAGAATACAAAAGAAATGAAGCGCGAAGAAACCCCAACACAAAATGATGGGGGCAATAAACAAGTAAAGTATGAAGGTAGCACATCATCCACCACTCTCAAGAAGAACAAAGAGACGCTTGAGGCATTGGAAGAGTTGACGTTGCCTTTAACAGAAATTGATGAAGGTAAGACTTCTTCTCCTCCACTCAAAGGATTCGTACGTCCTGCTGAAGGAGCAAAGACCGAACACGGTGAGGTATTTGAAGCAGAAATAGCCAAGTCATATGGCCCACAAGCTTTCAAACTCCTCAAGAAGGCTGGTTATGAATTGAAAGAGAAACCGGTGACAAGCAAGTTGCCTCGAGAGATTATCAACCCATTTGAGCATGGGCTCAATGCTACTCAGAAAATATTAAAAAATAGTAGCCACACTGTCAAAAATGCTAAGCCAGGTTTGGGATATGTCCCTCAAAAGCCAGTCCACATAGCAATTAGAAGAGCAAATGCAAATTATATCACAGAGGGAGAAGCTTCGTCCACAGAAGACATGTTTGATGAAGGACGAAGGAAAATCAAGAAAGGCTCTATCTTCGAAAGGCTCGGAACATGTGAAAGAAAAAGCATGAAAAGAAAAGTAATTTCAAGTCTCCTAGCTTCCCAAGACTTCGAAGTCGAATTCCTTCTTGCATGAAGAGGCAAAATATCTTGACAATCTCATGTGGAAAAGTGTTAAAGGCTAGAATGCAGACAATTGTCTTTACTAAAGAATGTTGGATTGTATACTAAAAGTCTAGCTTTAGTATGAACAATGTCATAACAATATTTGAAATGAGAATCATTGATCAAATGATTGCATCTTATAATTTATTTTATATGCATGATGCAATAGTCCATTTACTTTATACTGTGGATAATATGTTGTGCGACAACACGCAGAAGATCATATTATCGGTTTCCTTATAAAGTATAAACAGATGCTCACAACAGAGATAGACGGGGACTCTCTATCGGTATGGTTGTAGTGTGGTTTGGTATTAGCTTGTCTTGGCTATAGAATCACATTAGTGCACTTGTGTGTATTGAGCAGGACCGCCTGAGATCGTTCGACTTATACTGACTTATAGAAGAACTTGATCTCTGTTATTATGGAAGTTCGTGCTCTTAATCCCTATACAATAACCTCGACACGTAGGGCAGTATGTATTTCTTTGATTCATCAATGGGTGAGATTTATATGTATTAAATCAACAAACTCGGTGAGTTGGGAAGTAGTGCTGTATCTATGGTGTGCTGTTGATTGTAGAAGGAATCCATGTCCGTCATAGGTTGATGATGTCCCCTTGAGGAGCTCATAAGGTTTATCATGTAAATCTTGCAAGTGGATTAATTTCCGGCATGATAATAAGGTTGAGTGGTACTACTCTCGGATGAGATATTAATTAATTTGAGTTGTCAGTAACTTAATTAATTAATGGGCATTGTATATCTTAATCATGGGGAGACTGTCGGGCTTATAATAAGAAGGAGCCCAGAACATAATTTTGGGATTGGACGGGTAGTGCAATAATAATATTTTAGTGGACTATATTATTATTATTGGATTTAATTAAAAGCTTTGGGCTAAGCTTGGTTAATTAAGTTCAATTGAGGCCCAGCCCAATTTCTCCTCCTGGTCCCTGCTGTAGCCCAATATATATAGTCATCTCAGCTTCTGGAAACCTAAGTAACTGCGCCTCTTTCAACGTGATTTAGGGAAAGAAGCAGATTGAGAGAATCCTGCAGATTGTTGCCCACACAACAGCAGGATTCGACTTGGGTCATACAGCAGAAGATCGAGAGGTGGTTCTCTGCAACGATCAACCTCTACACCAACCCAGAAGTACGGTAAACACGTTTAATCGCTTCCGCTGATTTGTTTTACTGTTTATCCTAACGATCACGTTGAACCGCACGATCCAATTGCCAACAATTGGTATCAGAGCGTTGGTTTCGTGGCTAA
The DNA here is from genome assembly GCA_023678885.1 of Pogostemon cablin. Taxonomy (NCBI): domain Eukaryota; kingdom Viridiplantae; phylum Streptophyta; class Magnoliopsida; order Lamiales; family Lamiaceae; genus Pogostemon; species Pogostemon cablin. The sequence goes on from CM042967.1 coordinate 28,965,020, forward strand.
ACGTGACACGTTAGGATAGGGCTTGTTGTGAATTATGTGAATTGTTTTTGAATAATGATCGCACGTTGATTCGGGTTTTGATTTATTTGAAAGCAATCTGTTTGAACCCTTATTTTTATTCACAACTACTTCCCTTTGAGAAATCTTTTAGTAATTATTGGTGAAAGATTTTTTTGTCCAATTCGTCCTAACTTATTCACGCCTGTTATTCACGATCACACTATAAACGACGAACTTCGCTCGTTATCAAAACTGAACACGATGGTGAGAGTATACACAATCGACGGTATCTTTGGACGATTGGGGCTGCTGCACCTGTGACGGATCGTTGTGCGCCAGTGTGATGGGCGCGGTGCCGGTAGGCTGTCGGCGAGAGGCTGGTTCGCTGTTGGCGCGGGCACCGGGAGGAGAAGGCTGGCGCGTCTCATCGACTGGAGAGATGAAGTAGGGCAGCAGTTGTGAGATGGGCTCTCTTCTGGGCTCAATCATTTTTTTAAATTAAAATGTTGTTGGGCTCTATTTCTTTATTTCCTTTGGGCCCAAATTTTAATTTGGATGATTGGGCTTAGGGGTCCAATTTAATTAAAATATGTTTTGGGCTGCTGGGCTGTCACAGTTGGGCCTTTTATTTTAATTAAATGGTTTTGGGCAGTGGTCATGGGCCCAATTTTAATTAAATACTTATGGGCTGCTGGGCTAATCCTGTTTTAATTAATTGTGAGTAATGGGCCAAGCATAATAAATTAATTTTAATTAATGGACTAATTTTGTGCTAGTGGGCTTGGTGGACTTAATTTAATTTTGGGCTAAGATTATGGGCCATGGATAATGGGCTTGATTAATTATTTAATCTGATGCTCATTTTGTGCTTATTTGTTGCTCTTGGGCCCATATTTAATTGATCCACTAATTATGCAATTAATTAATGTTATATAACTGATTAATTGATTTAATTATCAATTATTGTTGTATATGTGAAAGGCATGTTCTATGTGATTTATTTATTTAAATTACTGTTAATAGAAGCATGTCTTAGTTGTATATTTTATTCTGGAATATTATATGCATGTTAAATACCCTCGGTGTTAAATAACTAAGTGGGAGAGGGGATTGGTAATTAATTCCCGCGGCCTCCATTATTGGTTTGTAAGTGATGTGAGTAAACTTGCGTGTTGGCATAGGCCTTCCTCCCTAACGGATGAGTTTATTCACGGATCACTGGTACAGACTTCATAAATAATTATTGTTTGTAATGTGGCACATAAACTTGCGTGTTGGCATAGGCCTTCCTCCCTAACGGATGAGTTTGTGTGCGGTACACTGGTACAAACTTATAATTGATGATTGTAGGAAGCTACCCGAGCGCGTGTGTACTTCTCCAACTGTAAGGCACATAAGCTCGCGCAGTGGACTTGGGATCAAATAATGGTGTACACTTAGGTGTAAATAATTAGTATCCTCCCCAACGGAGTCACTGCTATTATTTGCATGGCTAAAGAGTAACCGACTATTAATTATTTTGTCATAAAGTTAGGTTGACAAATGAAATTAATGGGTAAAACCTTCTCTTGTAAATGTTCGGGTTTGTAAACGTCCACACTAACGTGGCTTGCAGACTCACGGTGCTTGAGATGTCGGTGAATTTTATTTTATATTGTTTTGAGGGAAACAATATAAAAGGATAAAATTCGAAGTTTTGATCAGTAAATTTAATCGTGATTCTCTGTATTTCGAATAGTTTTAGTCTCACTAATTGTTAACTAAAAGAAATTATATTTACTTGTCCAAATTAACTGATTAGAAAAGAATCTTAATTTTGAAATTTACTGCTTAAGAAAATACATGTGTTCTCTCAAAGGACGGCTCATGATGCCTATTAAAGTCTTTAGTGAAGAGATGAGAGGATCATAGAAATATGATGAACTCATGTAACTCTTCAAATACTTGAGTAATTTAAAAGGCGCAAGATCATGATAGAATTTGATGAATGAATTGGAAAAGCTTGGAGTATAAATTGAAAGGGAAACCTAGATCAATTTTATTCTCCATGTTTAGCCTTGATGTTTTGATAAAGTTCTACCTGAAATACTAGAGGATGTATATGGTGGGAGACTTCTGACAAAACATGTGGCAAAGGAAAGCCATTTTCATCATAAAGTGAACAAGTTTAATATCTTATTCACTAGTTGTTTAAACATGATTAGTGATGACATCTATTAACACGAAGTGTGTAGATACTGGAATCACTAAATGTTTATTACTAAGTGAGGATAAGATAGTTATGACATGGGTAAAACTACAAAGGTAGTGACTATTGCAGTGGGAGTTGTTTATTTATCTCATGATAAGAATAAACGATTGATTATGAGAAATTGTCTTTACGTACGTTTCATAGAAAGAATTTGATTTCGGTTTCTATGCATTAACGGATGGATAATTCATTTCATTTAAATGACATGGTCATAGTAATGAGGAATGAGGCTATAATCCGTTAAAGTACGTTGGTGGATAATATTTATACTTTTGAATCATGTTCATCCCACAGATGCAAGAAATAGTAATTAATAATGCATCTTCTAATATTAGTAAGAGAAAGTAACCTTCGGAGATGAACTAAACATACATTTGGCGTCTAAGACTAATTCATTTTACTTGAGTAGGATTCAAAAGTTGATAGCCGATGGACCGTAAAGTTTATCTGAAGTGGAAACTATCAAACTTGCGAGTCCTGCTTGAAAGTAAAAAATGATTAACTGCCTTTTCAAGGTTGTGGGGTGTAGAGCCAAAGATATATATGTTGGAATTAGTTCATTCTGATTCAAGCGAACCTAATATTATCCAGGCGAGAGGTGGTTATGAATATTCGAAGATTATTCTGGAAACCGATATATTTATTTGATGCACTGCATGTCTAAGTTCTTGGATTAATTCAAGAATTGTAAGGCTGGTATAGTGAAGCGTCATGGAAAATATATCATTACGATTCAATCGTGATGATGAAAACCTCTTAGGATAGTTAGGAACTTATAATCAGAAGTTGAGATTAAATCTCAAGTTGACTACACCGGGCATGCCCCAGCTGAATGGTGTGGTGGGTAGAAGGTATTAGGCTCTTATGGTTATGATTAGATAGATGATGAATTATTTGGAATAATTAAATTCATTTTATGGATATGCCCTAAATACAGTAATTCGTGAAACGTTTGTCTGTATATGGGATATCCTAGAAAAATGGAGAGTGATTTATTTAGTCCAAAAGATCGAAGGGTGATTGTCAACACAAACACTAGATTTTTTGGAAAAGGACTATGTAATAAATCACAAGCCCATGTATAAGTTGTTCTAAAGGAAGTGAGAGGAAAACACTAAGTATAAGTACCAAGTGTACAAGAGGATATACCACAAGGTAAACTGCATCGCGTGTCACGTCTGATACACAATTACATGTAGTGTCTTGTCGTAGTGGGAGGGTTGTGTGACAACTCATAAATATATGTTTGGGAGAGTCGTGAGACTTGATCCCTAGTGAACATGGTATTATCCCACGGATACGACATAGCACTACAAGATTAAAATGCGGAATCTTAGTAAGTTGCAATGTACGTTGAAATAGAATCTACGGATTCTATATTAAGTCTGGGAACTTGTATGACCACTAAATGGTGTAAAAACCATTGCAAGTGATCATAGGAAATAAAAGAGGATCATACGGAAAGGTGAAAATCTTGGAAGCAAAGCTTGTTGCGAAAAGATGTACTCAGAAAGAAATGGTTCGTTTATGAGGGAACATATTCGCTGGTAGCTATGCTTAAATTGATCCGGATTCTTTTATTTATTGCTGCTCATATTAAATTATGAGGGACAGCAAATAGATGTCAAGACAGCTTTCCTGATTGGAAGTCTTGAGGAAAACATCTATGTGAAGCAACCAGAGTAATTCATTGCAAAGTACTAATAGCATTTTGATAGTAAGCTTAAAAGTGTCCAGCGATAGACTAAAGCAAGTTTTAAGATCGTGAAGCATCTGTTTTGATTAGATAATCCAGTGGCATGGATTTAAATCAATGAGCGGATGAGTCTTGTGTGTTGTAAAGAGTGGCGGAAACGTGGTGGTGTTTCTTGTACTATACGTAGATAGTATCTTGCTCATTGGAGACAATGAAAGAGTATTATCGGGCGTATGGGTACGGTTAATAAAGCGGTAGTGATGAAGGACTTAAGAAAGGCAAAATACATTCTTTTGATCACGATAATACGGATCACAAGAAAGGATGTTATGCTTATCTCAAGTTTCATAAAATGATACAGTCCATACTCGTTTAGCATGTAAATTTATCTAAGTGAATGTGTCTTTGAGACACAAGAAGAAGATATAGTAGATGAAAGCGGTTCCTTATGCTTCGGCGAATAAGGAAGCTTAATCTAAAGAATGCTATGAACGAAGTTGGATATCTGTGTTGCTGAACGCATGAACAGAAGGTATCAACGTAACCCGGAACAAGAATGATGAACTGTAGTAAGACATATATAAAGTGCCTGAGAAGGACTGGAAATTATATGTGGATTTACTAAACAGATTCACTGCTTCTTGTGGATTACGTAGATTCAGATTTTTAGTCAGATTGGACGGCAGTAAATTCTCCTCAAAGGTTATGTGTTTAATTTTAGGAAGTAGAGTCATAATGTGGAGGAGTGTTATATAGAAATATATTTCAGACTCTGGACTCCATCATGGAAAGATGATAAATTGGAGCCTATGAGGCAGCCAAAGTATCTATATGACTCTAGAAACTTCAAGATGGAATTTGAAGTGTTTCTAAGTTTGCCCAAGGTAATCACAATTTACATTGTTGATATTGGTGCAGTTGCAAACTTGAAGGAATCACGAGTCCATAAGGCAATTAAACACATGGAGCGCGAGTACCACCTGTTACGAGAAATCGTATGATGAGGGGAAGGTTGTTGTCGCCTAGATTGCATCGGATGATGACCTAGTAAACCATTTACAAGGACCTTAAGGCGAGAGCTTTTAATGGTCGTGTAGTGGAAGTAGGAATCAGATGTATGGCAGAAGACATGACAGCATAGTCTTTTAGTATAAGTGGGAGATTGTTGGATTGTATACTAAAAGTCTAGCTTTAGTATGAACAATGTCATAACAATATTTGAAATGAGAATCATTGATCAAATGATTGCATCTTATAATTTATTTTATATGCATGATGCAATAGTCCATTTACTTTATACTGTAGATAATATGTTGTGCGACAACACGCAGAAGATCATATTATCGGTTTCCTTATAAAGTATAAATAGATGCTCACAACAGAGATAGACGGGGACTCTCTATCGGTATGGTTGTAGTGTGGTTTGGTATTAGCTTGTCTTAACTATAGAATCACATTAGTGCACTTGTGTGTATTGAGCAGGACCGCCTGAGATCGTTCGACTTATACTGACTTATAGAAGAACTTGATCTCTGTTATTATGGAAGTTCGTGCTCTTAATCCCTATACAATAACCTCGACACGTAGGGCAGTATGTATTTCTTTGATTCATCAATGGGTGAGATTTATATGTATTAAATCAACAAACTCGGTGAGTTGGGAAGTAGTGATGTATCTATGGTGTGCTGTTGATTGTAGAAGGAATCCATGTCCGTCATAGGTTGATGATGTCCCCTTGAGGAGCTCATAAGGTTTATCATGTAAATCTTGCAAGTGGATTAATTTCCGGCATGATAATAAGGTTGAGTGGTACTACTCTCGGATGAGATATTAATTAATTTGAGTTGTCAGTAACTTAATTAATTAATGGGCATTGTATATCTTAATCATGGGGAGACTGTCGGGCTTATAATAAGAAGGAGCCCAGAACATAATTTTGGGATTGGACGGGTAGTGCAATAATAATATTTTAGTGGACTATATTATTATTATTGGATTTAATTAAAAGCTTTGGGCTAAGCTTGGTTAATTAAGTTCAATTGAGGCCCAGCCCAATTTCTCCTCCTGGTCCCTGCTGTAGCCCAATATATATAGTCATCTCAGCTTCTGGAAACCTAAGTAACTGCGCCTCTTTCAACGTGAGTTAGGGAAAGAAGCAGATTGAGAGAATCCTGCAGATTGTTGCCCACACAACAGCAGGATTCGACTTGGGTCATACAGCAGAAGATCGAGAGGTGGTTCTCTGCAACGATCAACCTCTACACCAACCCAGAAGTACGGTAAACACGTTTAATCGCTTCCGCTGATTTGTTTTACTGTTTATCCTAACGATCACGTTGAATCGCACGATCCAATTGCCAACAAAGAAGACAATAATGATGATAGAGAAAGTGTGGCTTCCACCAACCATATCACTGCCCTTGAGGATTCTCAAGTGGAGGAATTGGATGCCGAGGATGCCCCTCCCCAATTTGAGGAGGGTGTGAAGGCCACTGTTGATGAGTTGAAAGAAATCAACTTAGGTGACGAAAGCAACTCACGTCCTACCTACGTAAGTACCCTGCTAAGTGTTGAGAAAGAAGAACAATATATCAGCCTTTTGAGAGAATTCAGAGATGTATTTGCATGGTCACACAAAGAAATGCCGGGTTTGGATCCAAAAATCGCAGTGCATCATTGTCTATTAATAAAGAAACTCGACCAATTAAGCAAATGCAGCATCGATTTTGACCAGAGTTGATTCCTTTAATTAAGGATGAAGTTAATAAGCTTCTTGAAGCAGGCAAGATCAGTGAAGTCAAGTATCCTACATGGATTTCTAACATCGTGCCAGTGAGAAAGAAAAATGGGCAAATCAGAGTTTGTGTTAATTTTCGGGATTTGAACATGGCATGTCCGAAAGATGACTTTCCACTGCCAATTTCTGAGCTCATGATAGATGCAACAACTAGGCATGAGGTTCTTTCATTTATGGATGGATCATCTGGCTACAACCAAATTGGTCTGGCTCCTGAGGATCAAGAGAAGATAGCCTTTCGTACTCCGAAAGGAATATATTGCTACAATGTCATGCCATTTGGTTTGAAGAATGCTGGTGCCACTTATCAACGAGCCATGCAAAAGATATTGGATGACATGCTTCATAAGATCGTTGAATGCTACATTGATGATATTGTAGTGAAAACAAAGAAAAAGAAAGATCATCTCCATGATCTAAGGCGAGTGTTTGATCATTTAAGGGAGCATCAACTCAAAATAAATCCACTCAAGTGTGCATTTAGAGTTACATCTGAAAAATTTCTTCGATTTATTGTTCGCCGTCAAGGAATCGAGATTGAAAAAGAAAAGATTGATGCAATCATGAAGATGCACGTGCCTCGAAACATCCATGAACTCAAAAGTTTGCAAGGAAAGTTGGCATATTTGAGAAGATTCATATCAAACTTGGCTGGTCGATGCCAAACATTTAGTCATCTCATGAAGAAATGTAGCGTATTCAAATGGGATGAAGCTTGCAATAATGCTTTCAATAGCATTAAAGAGTACTTGATGAAGGCACCAGTGTTGTGTGCACCGATACCCGGACGTTCACTAATTCTCTACCTAGCTGCTCAAGAACGTTCTGTTGGAGCTTTATTTGCACAAGAGAATGATGATGGAAAAGAAACTGCCCTCTACTATCTAAGTAGAACCATGACTCCAAACGAGTTGAAGTATTCACCTATTGAGAAGATCTGCTTAGCTCTTATCTTCGTAATTCAAAAGTTGAAACATTACTTCCAAGCTCATATAGTTCGGCTGGTCTCGAAAGCCAACCCACTAAAGTTTGTCATGTCAAAGCCAGTACTCTCTGATTGGCTTGCTAGGTGGTATCTCCAACTCTAACAGTTTGAGATTGTATACGTCCCTCAGAAGGCCGTAAAAGGACAAGTGTTGGCAGATTTTCTAGCTGATCATCCAATGCCTGCCGAATGGGAACTATCTGATGAACTTCCTGATGAAGATGCTTTTGCTGTGGAGATAGCTTCTCCTTGGAAGATGTACTTTGACGGAGCTGCTCATAGAGCCGGTGCTGGAGTCGTGTTTGTAACATCCAGTGGTGAAGTTTTACCATTCTCATTTTCCTTAATGGAAAATTTCTCTAACAATGTGGCTGAGTACCAAGCACTCATACTTGGTTTAGAGATGGCTGTCGATATAAAACAATTACACCTTAGGGTGTATGGTGATTCACTGCTTGTGATAAATCAACTACTTGGAGTGTATGAAGTGAGGAAGCCTGAGTTGCTCCCATACCACAAGTATGCTCAAAAGCTCATGGGTTAGCTTGGTGATGTTGATATCGAACATTTACCTAGAAAAGAAAATAAACAAGCTGATGCCCTTGCTAAGCTAGCATCAACTATAGCTATGCCAAAGGCACAAATTTAAATTCCGGCGTGTAAAAGTTGGGTTGTACCACCAATCTTTGAAGATGATGATAATGAAGAAGCTGAAATCATGTGGTGGAAGTCTTCGAAATTGAAGAAGAGGATTGGTGCCAAACACTAGTGGATTATTTGAAGTATGACAAGTTGCCCAGTGATCCACGCCAAAAGATTGATATTCGGCGTCGTGCACCTCGTTTCATCTATTTCAAAGGGACACTTTATAGAAGATCTTTTGATGGAGTTTTCTTGAGATGTCTGGGTAAAAAAGAAGCTGTTCAAGCAATGAAAGAAGCTCATTCCGGAATTTGCGGCGCCCATCAGTCTAGGCCGAAGTTGCATTTCAGAATCAAGAGAATGGGTTATTATTAGCCAACAATGGTAAAAGATTGCATGGAGTATGCACAAAAATGTCAAGCCTGTCAGTTCCATGGGAATTTGATCCATCCACCTCCGGAACCTCTACACCCAACAGTCGCTTCATGGCCTTTTGATGCGTGGGGATTAGACGTGGTGGGGCCTCTTACAAAATCTTCTGGTGGCCATCTCTACATCCTTGCTGCCACCGATTACTTTTCAAAATGGGCCGAAGCTGTGCCTTTGAGGGAAGTGAAGAAGGAAAATGTTGCTGATTTCATTCGGATCAACATCATTTACAGATATGGTGTTCCCCGCTATATCATCACCGATAATGGAAAGCCATTTAGCAACAGCTGTATTGATAAGTTGTGTGAGAAATTTGACTTCAAACAAAGGAAGTCGTCAATGTACAATGCAGCTGCCAACGGTCTTGCCGAAGCGTTCAACAAAACCTTGTGCAATCTGTTGAAGAAGGTGGTCTCCAAGTCGAAAAGGGATTGGCATGAAAGAATAAATGAAGCTTTATGGGCGTACTGCACCACCTATAGAACGCCTACTCAGGCCACTCTGCATTCTTTAGTTTATGGTGTTGAAGTTGTGGTACCTCTCGAGAAACAAATTCCCTCTTTGAGGATGGCCATACAAGAAGGCTTAACCGAAGAGAAAAATGCAAAGTTGCGCCTTCAAGAGTTAGAGGCTCTAGATGAGAAGAGGTTAGAGGCACAACAAAGACTTGAGTGTTATCAATCTCACCAATCCAGAACGTTCAACAAGAAGGTGAAAATACGTTCTTTTCAAGTTGGCGACTTGGTGCTTGCCATGAGAAGACCTATTGTGGTCACACATCGTGTTGGAAATAAGTTTCTCCAAAAATGGGATGGCCCCCATGTTGTAAAAGAAGTATACACAAATGGCGCTTACAAGCTAATATCAGAAGATGGCTTGAATATTGGCCCTATAAATGAGAAATTCTTGAAACACTACTACGCGTAAACAAATGCAAACATTATGCTCCTTGACATGAGCTAAAACTGTCTACATCACGCTCCTTGACATAAGCTAAAACTGTCTACATCATGCTCCTTGATACGAGCATAAACTGTCTACATTTAACGCTCCTTGACATGAGCTAAAACTGTCTACATCATGCTCCTCGACACGAGCATAAACTGTCTACATTTAACGCTTCTTGACACAAGCATAAACTGTCTACATGATGCTCCATGACGCAAGAGCCTAAACTGCATGTTACTCCTGGTCCGCACGAGTATAAACTGTGTATGTCAAACTCCTGGTCCACACGAGTATAAGCTGTGTATGACACACTCCTGTCCCGCATGAGTATAAACTGTGCACGGCACCCCCCCTCCAAATCAAAACCATGTCCCTTTGAACTACGTTGTGACTTGATTCTCTTTAAAGAGATACGTAGGCACCTTAGTAACTCACTAAGTTCAGTCATGGTTATTGTTGTTAAAAAAAATGAGTGTAAGTAAAGTAAGGAAGTGCAAGGGTTTGACGAAGAAATGTACTAGAATCAATTTTATTGATGAAGTCATTAAATATTCAATACAGGGGAAACATAGAATAAAACTAAAAGATATGAGTAAATGGCAGTTCTTCACGAGCTGATTCTAAGGCTTGTTTTGCATCCTCCAACTTTTCAATAGCAGAATCGCTCAGAATTGGAGTCTTCTCTAGTCTGCGAACTCTGTCATTGGCAGCCTGAGTATCAAGCCTTGTTTTCTCAAGAAGTTGGAGTTCTTGATTCTTCATCTTCTTTAATTCAGCGATCTCTCTGGTCATCTCTTCTAGCTTGATGTCAATGGTTTGCAGTTGCTTTGCCCCTGTAACTTCTTTGGCTTTGCAATCAAGAACACAGTCCCTCGCCTCAATCAAATATTTATCCACATCTTGTTGGAGCATACAATAGCGGCTTTCGATTGCATGGCATCATAAGTGTTGGCTTTGTCAAAAAATTCATTCAAGGATAATTCTATAAAAGAATAGTTGATTCCTTGAAGTTTTTCCTTCCATCTCTCTACCATTACCGACACTTCGCTCCTCATAGAAGACAACGACTTTAGGGGAATCTTCATAAGTTTCTCTCGAAACTGCTTCCACATCAATGAAGCATAGTTCTTATCAAAGTCACTAAGGAATGCCTCACCAAAAAAATGTGAGGGTTCTTGATCTCCAACTTCCGCGATAGGTGGACGAGATGTCGACTCAATAAAAAGATCAAGTTTGTCAAAGTCCTCATCAGCAGTTTGCTTTGGAACCGAAATTGAGGTGGAGTGATCTCGTATTGATCCTTCAAGATTACAGCCAAAGATTTCAAGAAAAGCCTACGGGAAGGAAAACATGTCAAGAATATATATACAGATAAGGGTGCATGCATGAAACTATAATCAAAAGAGTTTAAACCTCAGTCATCATCTCAGTATGAATCGGAGACTTGTCCTTTTTGGTCCTTTTCCAGCAACCGTCTGAAGAAGTGCTCTCCACTGAATGAAAAACCTTACTCTTTCTTTTACTAGCTTCAGCAGAGTTCCCTACAATTGGTTCTCGATGAAAATGAGATTCTGATTGTAAGATGTCATGTTCTTTTCCAGCATTACTGACAGTATCACCAATATCAAAGTGTTCTTCTGAAGCACGCTCTGAGATAATTTCAGTTAAACTTGTTATATGATTTACAAAATAATTGCCATGTACTCGAGATGACCACTCTTTATATTCGGGCGTAAAGAATGTTCTGAATTTTGGAGGAACGGATGGAAGAGAGGCTGTGGAGCGAGAATGGCGCAAGGTACACTGTTTCCAATAACGAAGTCCTTGTTCTAAAGAGACTTCAAGAGGTTTGTTTGCATTCTCCCCGGGATATCTTGATAAAATCCAAACTGGTGACTAAAGCGATGAGGACTATATGGCTCAACAAGAAATACTCCGTTTTGCCACAGAGTGAGATAATTAGTACGAATGGCAACAAAGTAGCCCCAATCGCGCCAAGAAGTCATATTATGGTCAACAAATGACAGTGGAGCCTGACGGACGTTACAGGATAAAGTAGCAGTATCTCCTACTTGAAGCCTCTTACGAGCGTCGATCGAATCAAAGTACTACGCTCCATTTTCTCCTGAATATGTTACCATGGAAGGTTTGGTAAATTCATGAGGAACCACATGATGAGTGTTGAAATATTGAGCCAACCAAGCATACACAAAGTGTACTAGGAATGTTGATTTAACTTCAGATGGCTTATGCGCATTTGAAATTTTATTCAAACCTCTATATATTCTTGTCAACACTGGGACAGCAAGGCCAACCGATTTTTTTGTAGCTAATAAGCTTGCTACTTTGAAAGTGCCAGGGCGTATCAAATCTACCTCATCGCTAGGGAAGACAAAAAAGCAAAGCCAACAGGCTAGATGAGCAGCTAAGTATGTCTCCTCTTGTTGTGCTTCAGGAATGCCAAGTTCTATAAATGGAACCATATCCACTGTAGTCCATTTCTTATGATCCCCAATGGCTCTCTTCGGATTATAAGTATTTTTAAGACGTGATTTGCTCCTCTTCTCGGTATGAGGTGGAGGTCGCTTATGCTTTACAGTCTTGCGAAACTAAAAACTTACCCATTCAGTAAGTGAGACAGATTCACTATCAGCATTACTACGAAGCTTATGATAAGCATGTAGTAAATGTCGACAGCTAGGTGGAATACGCATACGATTGACATCCAACTCATAGAAGAGTTCAGGCTTGTCAGGCACCACCTCTTCGTATAGATGACCAGCTAAGGGCAGCCCCGCTCAAATATGTAAATCCCATAAGGAGATTGACATTTCTCCGAAAGACGTTAGCAAAGTGTTGGTAGCAGGGCACCACGCCTCACAGAAAGCTTTAATTATCTCACAACTGCAATCGTAAGTGAACAAAGACGCAAAGACTGCATGGTAAAGCTTTATGTCCCAAAGAGCAGAATTACAACGGCTTAGGATGTCTTCAGTCCAATCCCAGTATCCTTTAATGTAGTGGAAGTCACCAAGGAATTCGACTGATTGTCTTCATGCTGCATTACTAGAGATTATCTGGCACCCAAGTGTGTGCAAAGGAGTTGTGCTTGGATTATCTTTGATGTGATGGGCTCCTCTTAAGATTGAAACTTTGATCTTATCCAAGTACATATCTCTAGTCCATCCTGTCATTGCAAATTCGCTTTCATGAGAAGGTTTCTCTATAAGCTTGCCCAAGAAAGGTCTTTCAATCAAGAGACGGGTCTTGTCTTGCTGGCGTCCGGTAGTAAAAATCACCAATTCACGTGTTGTGGAGGACGTCTTCTCACTCACAAATTGAATCATCTTGAAGTTGAGCCAACTGCAAAATAACATGGGCAAATGTTAATGATGAAAAAAAAGGGCTTGATTAAAATAATAAAAATAAAATAAAATAAATAATAATAATAATAATAATAATAATAAATAATGATAATGAAAATTGCTGAAGCCCAAAAGCTCAAATTCCTGCAGAAAATTAATTTGAGCCCAAATAAAATTGCTAAGGCCCAAAAGCTCAAATTCTTGTAGAAGAATAAATTGAGCCAAAATAAAATTGTTGAAACCCAAAAGCATCCACTAAGGGCCCAAACCAAAACCAAATTGGGCCAGTTAGGAATTAAAATTGAGCCCAATTCAAGAAGTCAAAATTTAAAACATTGGGTCAAAATTGGAGGCTTCTTTCTTCAAACCAAACCAAAACTAAGCAGAAAACTCGCAGGAACTACTTCATGCTATTCTGGTCACTGAGCTCGCAGCCGCCACTCGACCACCTGCTGCCATGCTCCGCCGGAAGCACTCCCGTTGCCGCACGCCGCCGCCTCCACCAGCCGTGCTGTTCGTCGCCAGGGCGCCGCCGTTTGCAGCCACGCCGGTAGGCTCATCATCCTCCACCACTTCGCCGCCAGGATCGTGGGCTCGCCACTCATTGCCGATCTACCCTCGCCGCTCGCGGCTCGGCCATCAAGTCCGCCGCCCCTTCTCTCTGCCGATCTGCCCAATGCCTATCCACCACCGACGGAAACAAGCCCTGATTCCAGCCACCGCCGCGATCTCTTTGCCGAATCCGTTCACCATCGCTTGCTTCATGTACTACACCTCCGCCACAACCAGCACACGTGAAAAGCGCCCGAAGTCGGATCCACTTGTTATCCACGCCGACCAGCTGCTATGTTGATCGTGTTGGGATAAACACACGAATAATCAAATAATAAACTATTCGTCTACGCAGCGGAATGATCAATTATCCCTCTCTTGTGTGAATCTAGCAGGAAACAATCCTAATAATATAATGCACGATAAAGCAAGCAATCAACAACGCACAACACAAGCAATTTAACGTGGAAAACCTCCTCAATGTGAGAAGGTAAAAAACCACGGGACCGAAGCCCACCAAACACTTCACTATGAGACAAAAAATCCAAGAGTTACAATCTGCCACCACAGATGAACTACCACAAACGTATCAAGACAATCAATACTTGATAACAAACAACGAGATTAGAAAGACCTCACCAAACTACGCAAACTGACGTTCTGAGTTCGCAACTGTAGAACCCTCAGAATCCGATCTCCACCGTCCAGAATCAACCTCTGTGAGTCCTGAACGTGCTGTCCAAATTACAGCTCGATCCAACGGTTAGTTTGTGAGAAACAGCTCTTTCTCTTCGACTGCGCAGAACAAAATCGCCCAGAAAATCGGCTTCTGTTTTCGGCGAATTCCCGTCAACCCAAAGCTCCAAACACAATCTCCACTGTTCAGAATGTACCTCCACAAGTTCCGAACGTGCTGACCAAAATTCAGCTCGATCCAACGGTTGAAACTCTGGTTATTGCCTCTGCAATATCACTGCGCTGGATTTTCTCTCAAAAACGTGAATTGTGTTTTTGCCCTCTTTTTCTTCTCTCTTCCGTCAATGACTTACGGGACAAGATAAAACCAAGTATCGGGCCTACTTGGGCTAACCTAACATTGTTGGCTATTGGGCTCTTCACATATTTGGAAACCCAACCCAACAAATCTCCCCCTTTCCGATTATGTGGAGAGACTAGCCATTCCGGCTATCACACGACATACCTCGAGCTTATCTCTAGGCAATGCCTTCGTCATCATGTCAGCACCATTATCATCTGTATGAATCTTTTCAAGCACAAGCAACTTATCATTGATGACATCCCTCATCCAATGATATCTCACATGAATATGCTTCGATCTTGAATGAAATGCAACATTCTTGCTGAGATGGATAGCACTCTGACTATCACAAAATACTACATACCTCTGTTGCTTCAATCCAATCTCCTCCATAAACCTTTTGAACCATAACACCTCTTTACATGCTTCCGTTGCAGCAATGTACTCTGATTCTGTTGTGGAGAGTGCAACACACTTTTGCAATCTTGATTGCCATGATACAGCGCCACCTGCGAATGTCACTAGGTAAGCAGAAATCGATTTTCAGGTGTCCACATCAGATCCCATATCTGAATCGGTATAGCCAACTAACTCGGGCTTCCCACCTCCAAAGGTGAGTCTCAAACTAGACGTACCTCGTAGATACCTCATTATCCACTTCACAGCATTCCAATGCTCCTTTCCCGGATTAGACAAATAACGGCTAACAACACCAACTGCATGAGCTATGTCAGGCCTCGTACACACCATTGCATACATCAAGCTTCCCACAGTTGAAGCATATGGGACTCTTCTCATTGCTTCCTTCTCTTCATCGGTTGAAGGACTATGATGAGCACCAAGCTTAAAATGAGTGGCAATAGGAGAACTAACCACTTTAGCTTTGCTCATATTAAATTTCTCAAGCACTTTCTCAATATACTTCTCCTGTGACAAGTGCAGCTTCTTGTTTGCTCTATCTCGGGTGATGTTGATACCAAGA
This sequence comes from Pogostemon cablin, assembly GCA_023678885.1. NCBI lineage: Eukaryota > Viridiplantae > Streptophyta > Magnoliopsida > Lamiales > Lamiaceae > Pogostemon > Pogostemon cablin. The sequence goes on from CM042967.1 coordinate 28,980,706, forward strand.
ATTTTCTTTGCTGGTCCCAAATCCTTCATGGCAAAGGATTTGCTCAACTGTTTCTTCAACCTGTCAATTCTTGAAACATTCCTGCCAACAATCAATATATCATCAACATACAGCAATAATATAATGAAATCATCATCCGAGAACTTCTGAACAAACACACAATGATCAGAAATAGTCTTCTGGTAGCCTTGCTCCCCCATAACTGACTCAAATTTCTGATACCACAATCTAGGTGCTTGCTTCAAACCGTAGAGACTTTTCTTCAGTTTGCATACATGGTCTTCTTTTCCCTTCACCTTGAAACCTTCAGGTTGCACCATGTAAATCTCTTTATCTAGCTCACCATGAAGAAAAGCAGTTTTGACATCCATCTGCTCAATCTCCAAGTCAAGACTAGCAGCCAAACCAAGCACAAAACAACCGGAGAGAAAATTTCTTCAAAATCAACTCCCTCTTTCTGACTGAAACCTTTAACAACCAGTCTAGCTTTGAATCGAGGCTTTGAGGTGTGCTCATCTTGTTTTATCCTGTACACCCACTTGTTCTTCAAAGCATGCTTCCCCTTTGGTAGTTTCACCAGATCAAATGTGTCATTTTCATGCAAGGACTTCATCTCATCTTGCATTCCTTCCAACCATTCATTCCTGTGTTCTCCACGAACTGCTTCTCCATAGCATTCAGGCTCTCCCCCATCGGTCAAGAGCACATACTGATCAGGAGGATACATCCTAGAAGGTACATGAGCTCTACTACTTCTTCTAGGTGGTTCTTGAACTTCCTGTTCTGGAACATCAGGTGGTTGCGGCTGATCGATATCCTCTTCATCATGCAAAGGATGATCGACATGCTCGTCATTACCAAAATCAGACTGATCCTGATTCTCCTCTTCAGCTTCTACTTGACCTTGACCGTGAGGAACAATTTTCAAGTCAATCAAGTCATCACCAGGTGTAGAAACTGAGCTATCCGTCTTCTCAATGTCTCTTATGGTTTGATCCTCAACAAACACAACATCCCGACTTCTGACAAGCTTCTTCTCCACGGGATCATAAAGTCTGTAACCAAACTCATCTTGGCCATAACCAAGAAACACACACTGTCGAGTCTTCATATCCAACTTAGACCTCTCATCTTTGGGAATATGCACAAATGCCTTACATCCAAAGACCCGTAAATGATTATAGGAAATATCTTTTCCTGACCAGACTCTATCTGGAACATCAAAGTCTAAAGGAACACACGGAGTAAGATTTAAAAATGTACAACAGTACTCAGAGCCTCACCCCAAAATGATGAAGACAATCCTGCTTCTGATAGCAGACATCTTACTCTCTCGACCAATGTTCTGTTCATCCTTTCTGCAAGACCATTCAACTGAGGAGTCTTTGGAGGAGTCTTTTAATGTCGGATACCTTGCTCTCTGCAATACTCATCAAAAGGACCAATATATTCCCCTCCATTATCCGATCTGATACATTTCAACTTCTTCCCAGTCTGTCTCTCAACTAAGGCATGAAACTGTTTGAATGCATCGAGCACCTGATCTTTCGTCTTCAATGTGTAGATCCAGGTCTTTCTTGAGTGATCATCTATAAAAGTAACAAAATATAAAGCACCACCAAGAGTTCTTGTTTTCATAGGACCACAAACATCAGAATAAATTAAATCGAGTATACCTGATGCTCTGGTAGGAGTTCAGGTCTTGAAAGCAACTCGAGTTTGCTTTCCCGCCAAACAGTGAGAGCACTTCCTTAAAGATGCATTCTTCAAGTCTGGAATGAGATTTCTCTTCTCTAAAATCTTCAATCCCTTTTCACTGATATGACTGAGTCTGCTGTGCCACAACTCAACTATCCCCTCATTCTTAACTGCATTAATAGAGCCATCAAGTAACTTTGCTTGCATCAAGTACAATGAGGAGTGTTTTTGACCTCTAGCAACAACTAAAGAACCTCTTGTAAGCTTCCACTGACCATCGAAGAACACACTGCAGAAACCTTCATCATCAAGTCTCCCAACAGATATCAAGTTCAATCGAAGATCAGGCACGTGCTTCACATTTCTCAAAACTAGTGTAGCACCATTACTAGTCCGCAAACATACATCTCCAACGCCAATGGCTTTAGCTAAGCTATCATCACCCATCCTAACATTTCCATAGTCACCTGACATGTAGGATGTGAACATCTCTCTACAAGATGTGGCATGTATGGATGCCCCACTATCAATCACCCAACTGCTTTCACGACATGCAAGATTGACAACTTCATAATCACAAAAGATAAGAAAATCACCTGTTGCAGCAGACACTCGATCATTATCTTTCGTCTCTTCATTCTTTCTTTCTTTCCCATTTTCTTTCTTGTCATCTTGCTTGGGTTTTCTGCAATACCTTGCTATGTGTCCTGGAGTTTTACAATTCCAACACTCAACCTTACTGTGTCTGTTGGATTTACTCCTCCTGCCTTTTTGCTTGCCTGTTGGACCTCTACTATTACTTCTCCCCCTCTTCTCTGTAACCAAAACCTCTGATTGCTGTAAAGGACCCTGCGATTTTCTCCTTGTTTCCTCATTCAAAACGCTGCCCTTAACCAAATCCATTGTAATGGTACCATTGGGGGCTGAATTAGACAAAGATGTCCTGAATGTCTCCCATGAATTCGGCAATGTACCAAGAAGCCATAAGCCCTGTACTTCATCCTCAAACTTGATATTCATTTCCGACAATTGATTAATAATGCCCTGAAATGAATTCAAGTGATCCGTCATAGGAGTGCTATCTTTGAATTTCAGATTCATCAACTGCTTGATTAGAAATAACTTGTTGTTCCCAGTTTTTCTAGCATACAGTTCCTCCAACTTTTTCCACAATGTTCGTGCATGTGTTTCTCCACTAACATGGTTCAATACATTATCATCCACCCACTGCTTAATGTAACCACATACTTGACGATGCAATATATTCCGTTGATCATCTGTTTTATCATCAGGCTTTTTAGTGTCAAATACAGGCAAATAATAATCTTTCACATAAAGAAGATCCTCCATCTTGCCTTTCCACACATGATAATTAGAACCATTGAGATTCACCATTCTATTAGTATTGGTTTCCATATTCACCACAAGGCACAGAGCAGAAACCCGCTCTGATACCACTTTGTTGGGATAAACACACGAATAATCAAATAATAAACTATTCGTCTACGCAGCGGAATGATCAATTATCCCTCTCTTGTGTGAATCTAGCAGGAAACAATCCTAATAATATAATGCACGATAAAGCAAGCAATCAACAACGCACAACACAAGCAATTTAACGTGGAAAACCTCCTCAATGTGAGAAGGTAAAAAACCACGGGACCGAAGCCCACCAAACACTTCACTATGAGACAAAAAATCCAAGAGTTACAATCTGCCACCACAGATGAACTACCACAAACGTATCAAGACAATCAATACTTGATAACAAACAACGAGATTAGAAAGACCTCACCAAACTACGCAAACTGACGTTCTGAGTTCGCAACTGTACAACCCTCAGAATCCGATCTCCACCGTCCAGAATCAACCTCTGTGAGTCCTGAACGTGCTGTCCAAATTACAGCTCGATCCAACGGTTAGTTTGTGAGAAACAGCTCTTTCTCTTCGACTGCGCAGAACAAAATCGCCCAGAAAATCGGCTTCTGTTTTCGGCGAATTCCCGTCAACCCAAAACTTCAAACACGATCTCCACCGTTCAGAATGTACCTCCACAAGTTCCGCCGTTAATGCCGCCATATGAAGCAGCCGTCGGTAGATCCACTCACCGCCCCAGCCGAAGTCAGCTGCTGTAGATTCGACGTGTCGCCGGATCCGCCGCTGGAACCCGCTAATCTTCAGCTCCGACGATCACCCGACGCAACTTTCTTCAGCTGACACAGCTCCGCACAAGACAAAGCCTGCTGGAAAAACACGCTTCGCCAAGTCGCCGGTCAGAAACGGACAGCGATGCTCCCAGCTTCTTCATCCTTACTCCAAGACAATCGCTGGTGTCCTTGTCATCGTCATCAAGTTTCAGCTGCTTTTTCCAGCCTTGTTCGTCGGAAATAATCACCTCACAAAGCCTCGAATCAATTACTTCATCCAGCTACCAGGTTTGGTTTCTCACGATCAACTTCAGCTCAGATCTTCACCGACGAATTGATGCCACTTATCCATTTAAGTTCAACCATCGTCTGCCATTGAAATTGCGAATCCACCACGGGCGAAGTTGTTGCAAGCCCATCATCACTTCGTTGCTCTCATCAAATTCACCCTAGATTTGTGGCATCCTTCTCGCCAGTCACATCATCGACCCAATTAGGATTACACAGGGAAGTATTCGATATAGTATATGTTCTTATAAGCAAGTATAAGATGGTATGATGATTCAAACATTCAAGTATGTTTTGATTTATGTTTAAAGCAATGGGTGTAGGATCATATATGATAAATGACAGAAGTAAATTAAAGGCAGTAGAGTTGTGGGCTTACCTTGAGAATGGATAATGAGATTGAAAATCTGCAGGGAAGAAGCAAGAATTTTGATTCTTGAGATGGGTGAAGAAACTAGATACGCCAAGTATCTCATTTTATAGTGAGAAGCTAAGAAGATAGGGAAATAATTGAGAGTTAAAAATTGGGAAGTGTTGGAACCAATATAGGAAAGTAATGAAAAATATTTGAAGTGTTGGAACCAATATAAGAAAATAATGAAAAAATATTTGAAGTGTGGAGAGTGGGAAGATGTTGGAATCCACAGTTATTTGATATTTATGCGAAAAAAAAAAAAAAAATTTGGGCTTAAGCAAAATAGAAATGGGCTGCTTAAAGAATAAAATTTGGGCTAAAATATTATTACTTTGATGGATGGAGTATTTTCTTAAAATTGCAAGTATAAAAGATAAGAAATGAATTTTTGCGATTCCTTTACATCAAGACATGGTGTCCGTGAACAAATCGCAAAGGGGGCATTTGTAAGCAATTAAAATTTACGGTCCAATTAAATGGTGACACGTGGATTTTATTAATTAAATATTAATTTATTTTTGGAATTTACATAAATTAATTCCTAAAAAATAAATTAATAAATAATTGACAATTAATTTGAGCCCAACAAATTAATTGGGCTTGAATTAAATTAGGCCTGACCCAAGTCAATTAAGTCCAAGTTAAATGAGGCCTGACCCAAGTCAATTAAGCCCAAGTCACATAAGGCCTGACCCAAGTCAAAGAAGCCCAGATAAATTAAATCAGGCCCAAGCAAACTTGGCCCGATTATGGTTGGAGGCCCAAGCCCGTTAAGTGAGGCCCAAAAGTGGCATTTGGCCCATTTCCCATCTATAAATAGGGACCTTACCCCCTTCATTTGAGGGGACACACATTCATTCGAGCAGCCGAAGACGAGACGCTCTTGAAGAGATCGAGAACACGAGCCTCGCTCCCTCAAATCTTCAAGTATTCGAAGCTTCAAGCAAAGAACGAACGAAGAACATCAAGCGATCTTCAAATCTTCGAAGCTTCAAGTGAAGAACGTTCGAGGATCTTCAAGTCTTCAAGCGATCTTCAAGTCTTCAAGTTCAAGATCTTCAAGTATTCGAAGTTTCAAGTGAAGAACGTTCGAAGATCTTCAAGTCTTCAAGCAATCTTCAAGTCTTCAAGTTCAAGATCTACAAGTCTTCGAAGCTTCAAGTGATCTTCAAGTCTCCAAGTGAAGAACATTTAAGGCATCTTCAAAGTCTTCAAAGCTTCAAACGATCTTCGAGTCTTCAAACAATCTTCGAAGATCTTCATGCGGCCTTCAAGTCTTCAAGCCTCCAAAGCTTCAAGTTGAAGAACTTCAAGTGATCTTCAAATCTTCAAAGCCTTCAAGATCTTCAAATCTTCAAGTCTTCAAGCCTCTAAAGCTTCAAGATCAACAAAACCTCAAGTCTTCAAGCCTCTAAAGCTTCAAAATCAACAAAACTTCAAGTCTTCAAGCCTCCAAAGCTTCAAGTTGAAGAACTTCAAGTGATCTTCAAATCTTCAAAGCCTTCAAGTCTTCAAGCTCAAGATCTTCAAGTCTTCAAAGCTTCAAGAGAAGAACAAATTCAAGCATCTTCAAGCTTCAAGCAAGAACGACCACCAATCCGGGATCAAGGCTCCAAGTCCCCCAAATCAAACGTTCTTCGTGGAAAGCTCCACAGTCAACGTTCAATCCGAACAAAGGTTTAACACCTCCAGATCAACGTTCAAGACTACACACTCGAGCTCGGATAAGCTTCGTTTGAAGATCCGGCTCAACACACACATATCAACAAAGTCAACAAACACAAGTCAAGTCAAAGTCAAGTCAAGCCAAATTGATTCGAGAGAAGAATCAGAGGATTGATTGAGATTGTAACCCGCTTACAAACTCATGTTCGCTGTGTAAGCAATAGCGAAAAATATGATTACCTATTAAATATAGAACCATGTTAATAAGATGATGTTTATATAAATAATGAAATACTCCAACAATTATCCAATTATCTATTAAATACTAACCTCCTCCATTTGAAAAATAAAATAAAACTTATTTCTTCGACTCTAAATATTGTCCTGGCACTCTATCTTCGCACAATCTCGGGATCGTCTCAGGCCCCTGTATTATACAAAAATTGCAATAAAAATACAACGTCCATTATTAAATACAATAAATAGTAATAAAAATGAAAAATAAAACTACAAAACCTGAATCTCTTACGATTTGGGGATTTTATTATCGGATGAATCTGAAGTAAAAGAGGTGAAGATAGGGGAGGCAATGCTGTTTGAGACTATAGAGCGCCATTTGAGATTGGACTTAAGCTTGGCATGGTGGTGGCATCTGGAATGACGTCGTGGAATGGGAAACGTCCTGAGAGTGAGAATTGACCTCTTCAACAATAAAAACAAAAATAAAGAAAAAGAATTAGCTTATTCAGATCTGGATGGTTTGTGAATTGTGGGAGAAGTTGAAGAAGCGCTTTATAAAGAAGAGGAGGAAGTGCAGCATTACAAAATACAAAAGAGAAACCGATCTCACAGTCTTTAACATGATGGAGAAAATCGAAAGAAAAGAGAAAAGATAATATATAAATTGAAAAATCTAAGTAATTGACATTTATGCATTACTGATTTGAGGAGTTGACACGTAAGCATGGAAGGATTGAGGAGTTGACACGTGGGGAAAGGAAAACCTTCCTTTAGTATAATAAAGATGTTACACAAGAATTGACCTTTAATTTATTGGAGTATCAATTTTAATTTAATAATCTAGATGTATTTTGGTTGAATTTGGCCATTTGGGTGTAACGAAATCTAATTCTGTGTACCCAAATTACACCAGTAATTTTGGTCGTATAATTGGGCCTCCTTAAGGCAGTATTATAATATACACCTTATTAATAAGTTTTAGTTTTAAATTTTCAACTAATACAGATTTCACACATTAATACGCCCTCTTTACTGTATAAGGCTAGGGGTGGGGAAAAAACCCGAAAACTCGGTATGCCGAGCTTATCGTATCGAAAAATATCAAAATTTAGGTATATCGAAATTTTTGGTACGGTATAGACGCCGTACCGAAAAAATCGGTTCGGTATCGGTATTTACCGATCTAAAGTTTTGGTATTTCGGTATACCGAAAAAAATTATATATATTTTATATTATTTTATTTTTGTATTGGTAATTTTATTTTAGGACCCAACTAATAAGTCCAAAAATAATATCTCCAAGAGCCCAGGCCCATTTAATCATAGCAGCTCATTTTACCTTTTCAAATCCCAAATCATATCCATTGAATTTAGGTCAACAATTCACGCTGCTTCAGTATGCACAAAACCACACACTAGTCACTACAGACTCCCAATTCTTCTTCACTTTTTCTTCTTTCATTCAAAGTTTGAAATAATGTTAAGGCTAAACTTGGAGAAGAATTTGAGGATCTTGGCGAAAATCCCGCAGCAAAAAATGATTATTCTAGGGTGGAATCAAGCGACGATATTGACTATTTGAAAATCAAAATTAGCGAAAAAATAGCTGGAGGAATGCAGATATACATGAGAGCTCTTACCGAATGTGGAGCCGAACGACGCCATCGGCGCTGTGAAAGCCAAACTTCAAAAGATTCAAGGTATTAGCCAAGTCTCGATTTCTCCCTAAAAATTAGGGATTATCGTCTTCGTCAAGTCTCCAACCTGTAACCCATCTCTATTAGCCATTAAATTTCTGTATGATGTAATTGAGTTTTGGTATTTAGATCTGTAAAAATATTATTTAGATCTGTATGTATTCTTTTGTTTATGCTATACTCCATATTTGTTGGGTTTTCTTTTATCTTCTTCTCTGTTTAATTTTGTTTGGTGGATGATGATTGTATTTGTCTTTCATATGAAATCTGGGCTCAGAACTTCTGGATCTATGCACATAAATAACTCTTTTTGATATTTTCCATAGAGATACTGCTAGTTATTCTTCAAGAGCTACATGTGTTATGTTTAATTTTTGGTATGATTAGGTTTGTTGATACTCTATAATACTCTGTATAATTTGGTATATTGAATTTTCAGCATGTAATAAAATTTCGGTATTTTGGTATGATTCGGTATATACCGAAATAACGACACGGTATAGATTACGGTATGGCAACGGTATGCATTTTAAGGATACCGAAATTTTGGTATATCGAAATTTCGGTATACCGAGTTTTCGATATAGATAATGGTATCAGAAACATCATACCGAAAATTTTGGTACGATATCGGTACGGTATCGGTATTTTCGGTATGCCGGATTTTCCCACCCCTATATAAGGCCGTCTATTAGCCCCATGCCATACAACTAAACAATAATAGTAATAATAATAATAGATTAATAACAAATTTGGATATATTATATTATATATATAATAATATGGAAAGAAAAAAAGTGGTAACAATAGAAAATTGAATTGTGAATAGCCAAGTTTGTCGGAATGCATAAAATTTCTTGTACTCCCTCCGTCCCGGTATTTTTACCCGTTTGTACGGGCACGGAGATTAAGACATTTTATTTTTTTAATATATAATGTAAGAGAAAGTAGGGATAAATTACTAATTTAAAAAGAAAAAGTGAATAAAGTTATTGGGAATGATGAATAAAGTGTAAAAAAGTAATTAAAGTTGTTGGGATCGTAAAAGTAGATAATAAAAGTAGTAATTGTGAAAAATGCCCCTGAGGCTTTAAACTTTTACTTTATTACCCCAAATATAAGGGGATCTCTTTTTTTCCCGAAATGACGGATTTAACCTTCACTCGAAAATAATTTCGTGTACAATTTTGCATTCGTGTTCAATTTCGTGTCCAATTTTGCATTCGTGTTCAATTTTTTGTTCAATTTTGTGTCCAATTTTGTATTCGTGTTCAATTTTGTGTCCAATTTTGCATTCGTGTTCAATTTCGTGTCCAATTTTGCATTCGTGTCCAATTTTCGTCCACACGATTTGGTACACGGAAATAATGCTTTACTCGAATTTTTGAGTAAAGGAAATTTTGATAAAATCGGATATAAAAAGATATAGTGTTAAAGTTGGGATAAGAAAGAAACTGTTTAGAAAAAAATGGGGTATAGTAAAATTTTTCCCATAATAAAATATTGTGTGTTTTTCCCAAAAAAGGAATGAATAAAAATACGTGGAACACCCCAAAATGAAAAGTGGGTAAAAATACGTGGGACGGAGGGAGTAATTCAAAAACTGTAACTAATTGAAGCATTATAGAATACGCAAATGAGTCCAACAAATACGTCTACATACGGATTTATACAATTTACTCCATCCCCTTGATAAGTGTTCATTTTGTCATTTTGATCCGTCTCAATCAAAGTGTTCATTTTCTTTTTTTTATTGATGTGACAACACACATTAATACTATTATACTCCAACTACTACACATGGGACCCATAATCAATACAAATACAACTATCCACTCCACATTAAAATATTATTTCTTTCACCTCATTACACTTTAAAATATTACACTTCTTAATCCACGTGCAAAAAACAAACAGACACTTATCAAGGAGACAAATGGAGTATTATTTTTTGAGTGAGGCTTGCGTGCACCCGGGCGCACGGAACACATTCCGTGCGCCTTTAGAAATTTTGTATTATGGGTAAGGGTACATTAATTTGGTCTAAAGGGTATACACTTTAATTACTAAAAGGTACACAATTTTGTTCTAACGGGTATAACTTTTCATTAATATATTTTTTTCTTTAGAAAATAAAGGGTACACTTTTTTATACTAAAGGGTATACAATTTAACACAAAATTCTAAAGGCGCACGGAGTGTTGTTCGTGCGCCCAGATTTTTCTTTAGAAAATAAAGGTACACATCTGTATACTAAATTTAGCACAAATTTCTAAAGGCACACGGAAAATGTTCCGTGCGCCCAGGTGCACAGGAGCTTTTGCCTTATTTTTTAGCCCACTCTAATATTTCCATTACAAAATTCTCCACCGGTCAAATCAACATATATTTATAGATTTATTCTGTGGCTCTATTCCATCCTAACAGTTACGTTTATATTTTTAATTTAAAAAATATTTTAATTATGAGTAATTTTTCTTTTTGATATATAAGACTCGCATAAAATTATTAAAATATTTTCATAACTCATCTACAACACTAATACAACTAAACATTACATAACTTATTCCTACTGAGCCGAGGATGTGGGATGTGATGTCTTGAACAGTTTGCAAGAGGGAAAGCCTAAATAAAGGCTAGCAGAGTTATTAAATCTTTCATCTCCATAAACATATAAAAACTATACTTTGTAATGGAAAAGAAAATGTAACTATTACTAATACATTACAGAGTGAGTAGTTGTTATGCGAGATCATGGGAAGACTTCTACGAGATAAATAAAAAGTGATAATATTTCCATAAAGACAAAAATTTGTATGAGATAGTCCCATGAAATGATTTTCATGAGACATACAAGAATGAGTGATAATATTTATAAATTCAATTAATGAAAATTTATAATAATTCTGTTAATTATTCCTTAAACAATTTATAATATAAATGAAAAGTGATAAATTTCAAAGAGTAATTAACATCTTTAATAAAAAGTTATAACTAATTAAAAAGTTTAAAATTGTGTTACTGTGAGACTATGGCAACCTTGCCCTTTAATAAAAAAAATATTACTTGGATTAATGAAAAGTAAGAGTAATATAGTAAATTATTTCATGAACAGTTAATTCGTGGAGTAATATACATAGAAAGTAATAATATTTTTAATTAAAAAAATAATATATTTGACAAAAAAACGATAAGTATTTAAAAGGATATAAAAATGATCTGGTATTATACAAGTATTACCTTTTATATTTAGAATTAGTACATTGTATATCGGACCTTCTTTAATTTATTATTGGTCTCCCCTTACTCATGGATTAAAAAAATATTATATTCTCAAAATTTATAAATCTAATAATTAGCAATACTAAAGTCTTATTTTAAGTATACTATAACATAAATTTTTTTTATCTATGTGTCGTCTCTAGAGCGCTTATGACGTGTAATTTTCTTATTTTTTTGAATTATTTAATTATTTTTTTATGTTTTCCTTATTTACTTATTATTAACTTCCTTATTTAATATTTTCTTTTTAAAATAATATATTTTCTTATTTTATTTATTAATTTTAAATAGGTAATAAATTAAAAACTATTTATAGAAATTAAGAACAAAATATTAATTAAAAAATTATGTTTATTTGAATTAATAACAAATAAAAATAAACATATGCATAATTTAAAAAAATTCAAATTAAAAATATATATCAAAATATAAATTAAAAATATATTTATCTTTTCTTACATGTGCACCTAATTAATTTATCATAAAAAATTCCTTTTTTATTTTTTTTTATTTTGATTGATGACTAATTATATTTTAAATATCTTTATGTATTTATTTTGGTATCATTATTTAATTACTTTATTGTAAATAAATTAATAAGAATATATTTAAATTATATATAAAGGAAAAAAGAATATTCCATATAATATTCTCTTACACCTCACCTATAAATAAGCCTTTTTGTTATTCATTCCAAACACTCTCATTCGATTTTTCAAGAGGAATAGAAGCTTTTTTCAAGTTCCTCTAGATAATTGATTTATAAAAAGTATAAAAATTTATTTAGATGGAGCGAGAATAATCAATTCAAGTATTCTTCAAGATGAATAAGATAATCGATTCAAGTATTCTTTAAGAAGAATCAAATAATTGATCGATTCAAGTATTTTTGAATCATTCAAGTATTTAATTTTTTGAATCATTCAACTATTTAATTTTGGAATTGATTTACCTCTTCAAGTATATAATCTCAAGTTCTTCAAGTACATAATCTCGAGTATTCTTTTTTTTAAGAGAAGAGATTCTTTCTTTAAGAGAAGAGAAATAAGAGATCGATTTAAGTATTAATCATTCAAGTACTTTTAGAATCGGTTTACCTCTTTAAGTATATAATCTCAAGTGTTCTTTAGAAGAGAAATATGATGATCGATTCAAGTTGATAATCGATTCAAGTATATATTCTTTAATATGAATAAGAGGTTGAAAAAATTGATTCATATAGAGCATTCAAGTATTTTTGGAATCGATTTACCTCTTCAAGTAGATAATCTATTAAAGTCTTTGTTAAGATGTATTCTTAAGATGAATGAGAGGTTAAAAAACTGATTCATGTATATCATTCAAGTATTTTTGAATCGATTTACCTTTTCAAGTAGATAATCTATTAAAATCTTTGTTAAGATGTATTCTCAAGATGAATAAGAGGTTAAAAAACTGATTCATGTATATCATTCAAGTATTTTTGAAATCGATTTACCTCTTCAAGTAAATAATCTATTAAAGTCTTTGTTAAGATGTATTCTTTAAGATGAATAAGAGAAAAAAATTGATTCATATAGATCATTCAAGTATTTTTGGAATCGATTTACCTCAATCGAAAACTTTGTTCAAGTTATTTAACTTTAATCATTATTTTACATTATGTTTTTTTATATATTACTTGATGTCGGCAATTGATATTGGAATCAAGTTTTTAAATTATTGTTGATTTATTAATTTTAGTATATTAATTTTATTTAATTATTCATATGTATTTGAATTATTCAATTATGACATATAAAATTCGTTTTCTTGAATTATTAATATAATCTTAAACTAAGAAAATTAACTATATATATATATATATATATATATATATATATATATATATATATATATATATATATATTAAGTATACAATAACAGAAACTTTTCTGCCTACGTGTCAGTCTCAAGATTGCTCCATTATGACATGTAATTTTCTCTTTTTTTTTTTAATTTTTTAAATTTTTTACGTTTTCCTTATTTACGCATCATTAACTTCCTTATTTAATATTTTCTTTTTAAATAATGTATTTTATTATTTTATTTATTAATATTAAATATTAAATAGGTAATAAATTAAAAAAATTATTTATAAAAATTAAGAATTAAATATTAATTAAAAATAAAAATTATATTTATTTGAGATAATAATAAATAAAAGGGTTTAGTTAATTATAGGTACGTGTATTTACAATATAATTATTAATAAATACATTTATCCAATAAAATTACTGCGGATACATAACGATTTTTTTTGTCCCAACATTACCCTTTTTCACTACGTTTAATATTCAACGTTTATACAGAATAATAATTTCGTTGAACACTAATGTACAATACATCAAAACTAATATTCAACATTTAATATTTGTGTGCACTAATGTACACTAATATTCAACATTTAACATTCAACGTTTACACAAAACTAATCTTTCTTTTGTTAATGTATACTGATGTACACTATTATTATACTTATAGCTCGAGATTTAACACACACTATTATTATACTTATCACTCGAGATTTAACACTAATGTACTTTACATCAAAACTAATTCAACGTTTAATATTAGTATACACTAATGTACACTAGTATCACATTCAAATGTACATCGGTGTGCACATAATACAAACAGTTAATATAATATTCACATTTATGTGACTTATATATAATCTTTGCACATTGGTGTACACTAGTATAACATTCAAATGCACACAGTGCATATAAGAAACAGTTAATATAATATTCAAATTAATGTCAAAGCCTGCAAAGGATCGTGTCAAAATTGGTGCGAAATTTAAGGAGAATTTAGGAATAAATATAACATTATCTTGAAATATATTTTGCACATTAGTGTTAATATGGGTAATTTGGGTAATGAAATGTATAATTTTGTATGTGCGAGTAATTTTCTATAGTGAATGTATGGATTAGTATTATCCAAATACGCTTTGTATCTAATATTTATTGACCCTAAATAAAAATATACCTATGCATAATTTAAGAAAAAAAATCAAATCTAAAGACATCTATTGGAGAGTTTTTGTTTGCTGATGTGGCATGCCTCTCCTTCCTCCTTGATGACATGGCATCATGTGAGTATTTGGAGCCCTTTCCATATTTTTTATAACGTTTTCTCACTTCTGTTTTCATTCTCTTTCTTCTCTTTCTTTCCATTCTTTATGATTTCATTCTCTCTACCTTCTATTTTCATTCTGTTTCCTTTTGTTTCATACGTTTCTTTTTCTATTAATTAATTTTGTATTTTTATTCTCTCTTTATTCTCTATATATATATCTAAGAAACAACGTTCTCTCTATTCATTTTTGTGCCTTCATTCTCTTTCTCTTCTTCAACCGTAGATTTGTCACCCATCCTTTGAAGAAAGGATAACTCTCTCTTTCTTTACTTCAAACGTAGGTCTAAAGGACGATGTGCTTGATGAGATTGAGTGGCGTAACTCTCTCCTTCAACCGTAGATCTAAAGGATGATGTGACGAAAGAGGACAGATGTTAACATGAGTATAGGGTAAGAAAAATGTCTACATGCATTCATCTGTATTTCCTGCTTTCCCTTTAAAAAATTTCATTTGGTTTAATGTTTTGCTTTTATTATATAATATTGTGGTTTAGGGTTTCGGTAGAGAGGTGATGGTGAGTTGTTCTTGAACATGATCGTGACTCCAAAGAGAAAAGGAAATGGTTTTGCTTTCACTTTACAAACATTGGTGGGTTTGTTATAAAGATGGAGAAATGTGATAAGGATCATAGGTTGATTAAATCCTTATTTTTATAGTTTATTCCCTCCGAGAACCACTAATTAAAAATCTTAAATCATTGTAATTAGCTTTTGTTAATTAGAAATTAAAAATCTTAAATCATTGTAATTAGCTTTTTAAATTGGAAATGGGTTGCTCTTTTATGTGTTTAGATGTCAAAATATATTTCTTTTTTATAATAACGTAAATATTGTTTTATGAAATATTCTTTAATTATTTCATGAAATATATTTTTTCTCTTTCTAGCATATTGTAATATATTGAATAATGTAAATATTGATGATCTTTTTTACACTAAAATAAATTTCAATTCCCTACTTCCATAATACATTACGAGATTAATTCTATCAATTATCTCCCTTATAAATAGTTATAAAATCAAATTTAATTTCAGAAATAATTACGCTCAATTTCTTTAAAACTCTCATCAATTACATTACATTCATAATCAAATTTAATTTAAAATATAATTACTCATAATTCCTTTAGAATACCTTCCATATATATAAAGAGCTATAAAATAAAATTCAATTTTAGAAGTAGTTAACTCTCAATTCCTCAACTTCCGTTTCATTTCATAATAATTACCTACCACATAAAATATTTAGATATGAATGAGTGATATATAAAGAGCTATATAACACAATTCAATTTTAGAAGTAGTTAACTCTCAATTCCTCGACTTCCTTACTTGATTTCATATAATAATTACCTACCATATAAAATATTTAGAGATGGATGAATGATATAAATTATGATTGATGTTGTATACACATAAATTGATTATAAATTATCCAATATTTTATTTAGATTTTAATAAATGAACTATATCAAAATTTGATTTTCTATATTCACATCATTAATATTAATTCTACCAGTCTTGAATTAAAAAAAATATTCAGCTACCACACACATAAATCAAGCATAAAACACTTATAATTATATTGTTATTGTTGAAAATGTTGGTGTTACACATACTACGACATAAGTGTTACACATACTATGACATAAGTGTTAAGTGATTTATGAAAAGTATGAATGAGGGTGTATTTAAATTTATATTATATATTCTTAAATTAAAATTAAAAAATTTAATTTCTTTAATGAAATTGAATAAATATAGGATACATCTATTTAAATGTTTATTAAATTATTATAGAAAGATAGCATATTTAATTTATGTATCATTAAAATTAAATGATACGAAAGTTGAATACATTTAAAATAATTCATTTCAATTATATTGGTGCTCCGCATGATTTCTAAATTTTATTTCGTATAATTAACCTCTACGTTTTATTTAGCACATTATTTGTTTATAGCAATAAACAAACTGATTTTAATTTTATACTTTTGGAATGTGAGACTATAATTGTATGGTTATGTTCTGCATGTCAAACTTTTATTGTTGTTGATGTATTATATTATATATTTATTGATCGTGCGCTTATTTGTTTATGATATATTGTTCCATATTTGAATTGGTTGTGTATTGATGTTGTCTTTTTTATTTTTTGATTTATATACATTACAATTATTTATATATGAAATTGACATCATATTTATTTTGCTTAGCTTGATTTTATGTGTTCTATGATGATTTTGTGTTTTAACATGTGGCCTAAATTAATTAACAACAATAATCATACATATAATTGATTAGATATTTTGTTCATTTAATAGGTGATTTAAATTTTAATTAAAATTAACATTATTAGAACTTTTTATTATTGTACATGACGATTTGAATTATTTGACTTTAGATTTTCTATATCTTATGGAAATATATTTTTATGAATTTATAATTTTTTAATTTCTAATATTTTGTAATCTGTATTTATTTTACTTTTATATGCCAAATATATATTTTTTTTTATCATTTTAATAAGGAACTTAGTTTGAATGAGAGTCTCTTCAACTAATGACCAAGTTCAATGTCCACATAAAATAGGCTAACATCTACCCTATCTATCATTATTATATACATTATCCCTTCACCATAATCATGACATGTAATACAGATCATATTGAGTGTGAATATTGTATTATCGTTAAGGTACTTCTTTAATAATATGACTGATTTTGTGATTTGGACTTCTTATCGACGCTTCAAATAAGCACCAAAAATACTTTGTAAAAGATGTGTTTTGTCCCAAATAAGAGTAATATAATTTTGACTTTAATTTAAACTTTTTAATCCTGTTATTACTTTTATATTACTTGAATATCGATTCCATTTAAAATACTAAATTATCATATGATTTAGTGTGGAACTTTTAACGAACTGAAAGTTTACTAATTTTGTCTACACTATTACTTTCGAACCAATTATAGTTGTAGTCGATTAAAGATAATCTAAAAGGACGGTATGTAAAGATATAATAAATTTATAATGTATTAACTTATGAAAATTAATAAATAAAATAAATTTTAAATATAAATTTCACAATATATAAAATTATAATACAAATTTTAAATGAAAATTTTAAATAATTTAATCCATCTCGTGCATCGCACGGGTTCAATACTAGTAAAAAATATATCTCAAAATATAAATTAAAATTTTTTTTTATCTTTTCTTACATGTGCACCTCATTATAAAATAAATTCATTTTTTTATATCACTAATTATATTTTGAATATCTTTATATATTTATTTTGCTATAATTATTTAATTACTGAATCTTTTATTGTAAATTTAAATTACATTTAAAAAATAGAATATTCATAATTAAATGATCCGCGTATTACGCGGGTTTCATATTAGTAATGGGATATAGAAGAACCGTGCCCGTGAAATACTTTACTTTTTTTTTTAATACTTCATCCTCACATAAATTAAAGTAGCAATCATAACATAGTAACAAAGATATAATATTGTAACCAATGATATGTTGGCCCAGTGGTTGAGGGGTCAACATTGAGGTGCCCCTGATTGAAAGGTCAGGGGTTCAAGCCCCCCGGAGCGCAATGGTGGAACAATTAATATTGAGGGCTACAAGCGGCAGTGTGGGAACCTGCGCAAGCCGGGACTGTTTCCTCGAGGACTAGTCGGGCGTAAGCCCGACTGCGCAAGCCGGGACTGTTTCCTCGAGGACTAGTCGGGCGTAAGCCCGGAACCTCGGTATAAGAATGATGAATAAAGTGTAAAAAAGTAATTAAAGTTGTTGGGATTGTAAAAAGTAGGTAATAAAATATTATGTATTTTTGCCAAAAATGGAATGGGTAAAAATACGTGGGACACCCCAAAATGGAAAGTGGATAAAAATACGTGGGACGGAGGGAGTATAACAATTCACAATTACCAACTACTCATTTACTCGGTCAAAATGAACCATGAACCCTAATCTAAATCCACCGTATCATCAAACGAACATGGATTGATTCAATATCTGAACTTTGAATTCGAATCGGTTCGCATATTTTGTTGAGGAGATTCTGATCAAGAAAACTTTGTGAGGAGATGAGGGAAGAGGTTAGAGAGAAACTACGTGGCGCGGTTGGTGCTGCGTGAGCAAGCAGTTGTACTCATCGGCGATCTTCTTCGCTGACTAGGTGGCGGAGGCGACGATCTCTTCCTTTCCATTTCCAGAATTTTCGCGTGATTTCATCATCTGAGATACTCTTTCTCCCTCGCTATTTCTCTCTGGATTTTTCTTTTTCATATTTTCCCTCGATTGCTCGAGCTTGTTAATGAAAGTATTGGAGCATAAGAATATCGGAGGTCAGACTTACAGGTGACTTACTTCTCCAATTTTATCTTCACCTACATTTCGACATTCTCACTCTTGATTGAATTTTGAAGGCAGTCAATGCCCTAGATTTGCAATTTTGGATTTCATCACCACCGACACTGCCGTATGCGCCGCCACATATCAACGGTGGCTTAACTCATTTTGCAAGTGTGAGAAATTCACCGGTGGCGTCGTGTGACATTAAATCCTAGTCGGATAGGTACATATTATTTCCTTATTTCTTCTATTACTTAAACTGTTATAGTTAGGTATGGTACGATATGAATTTTTGTGATGGATCACATGATTGATGCTATTCGTTGCCCTTTTTAACCTAAGCAATGAAAATATATCTAATGCAAGTTTAAAGGGCACAAGTTGCGTTTAGTCATGAAGTTATGAGCACAAAGCATAATGTACAACTTCTTTTTATGATATATTTTAAATGATATGATTCATTATTTTTCATTTGAGATTATAATGATCTTACCTAGCAAGTAACTCATATCACATAAGAGTCTTGGTTGCAGTTTACGAAAAGTAGTGTAGATAAATAAAAATTCAAAGACTTTCAAGTATACAATAGTGATGATTCTTGGTAAAATGTGACAGCGGAGTTTAGAAATTGTGATTCATTTAGCTGTGCAATTTTAATTTAGAAACAAGTTTGAATCCGCTCTCACAATAAACTAAATGTTTTCTTGTGGCGATACAGGTGAGTCTATGGACTTCCATGAAAAAAGTGGACCAGGAACCATGGCCCTCGTCAATGAGACTGGTTGTTAAGCCAGATATGCTCTTCGGGAAGCGTGGGAAAATTTGTCTTGTTGCTTTGGACCTAGATGTGGCTAGGCTTGCCACTTTCATCAAAGAGCGGATTGGGAAATAGGTACATTGAGATATTCTGTTTTGAGATGTTCTTGCTGCATGTTTTTATTTTATTTTTCTTAAGGTTTTTTGCTTCTTATGTTTCGAAGTGAAACTTTTGTTAAAGATGGGATGGCGACAAGGACAGTCCATAGAGGATTTTAACAGAGATTCACTTAACGGTTCTTATGGATCTTGTTTCAACATTATTTCTGGCCTATTTACTCTAATATTGTTTGCTTCATTTTCTATTAAACTGTCTAGCTTCTGATAGTAGCTCCTACAATGAAATATTAAGATAATGGTTGTGTTTAATAGAGAATGTTGTGTGCTTCATGAATAATCCCCTGATCTTGCAATACTCTTACTGTCAATTATATGTAGTTTCTTGGCATCAAACTAGAAAAACTTTTCTGGCACTTTCATGAGATGATGGATCAGAGGTTGCTCACTTAGATATATATATAAAGAGAATACTGGAAATGTTCCTGATCTTTCAGTAGATGGTGATAAAACCCAAAAGAAATAATATAATATAGGAGAATTCAATGAGCAGATTGAGATGCATTAGCTGCCTCCTTCAATGAATAGATGATGTTGCACTTTGATTGGAGAGGATTCATTTGCTCCCTAATTACTCTAAATTTCGTGTTTTGTTGTCAGCTCCTACACTTCAATCAATGTTGGGTTATAACATCATATTTTTTCTTCTTACATTTCAAGAACAGGTTCTCATGAAAAAACAACAGCACCTACAACCAAAAGAACAACAAAGCATGCTACAAGTTTTCAAAGAGCAAGGTTATGTTTGGTTGCCTGAGAAAGCTTTTACTTATATGCTTCTTTATGTTTGAATTTCAAACATTGATGTTTACTACTGTTAACTCATGTCTCAGCTGTTAAGGCTTGGCTTAAATGGTTCAATACTTGGTTCATTTGGCCAATTCTGAACATATAAGGTACTGTGGATCATATCCAGGTATATGCACTTAATATTTCTAGTTCTTTCACTACTCATGCAGTAAATATAGTTAATTTTCATCTCTATGTTATAACAACTTTGTTTTTATAATATGAAATAAGTAGCAGAAGAAAGAGCATTCATTTTATTTCCTCTAGTTAATTTACCTCGACATGGCTGTTCTAGTCGAAGCACAAGGAGACATCATCGAAAGCTAGGTGTGTTTCTCAACTTCTTAACTATTGTAAATCGGGACGTTACATAGAGTCGGATTGTGTCCCAAGTGTTAATGAGATCACATTCAGGTCTCAAATGCAGTTGATCATGTCCAATCAGGGACAATTGCACTTCAGAATGCAAGGAAACTTCAGAAGAATACAAGAAAATGGATGTGAATTGCCATTATTATTCTCTTGGAGGTACTTCACCCGTAACATGTAGTGCAACATAAACTTAATTTGAGTTGATTTGTTTCCTGTAGCAAACATGCTTGCTTGTGATTCTTACACTTGTTACAGATGAAAACTATGATTGAGGAGTTCATCAAAGTCATCCATGCTTATTTTTAGGTATGTATTATATATTAAATTTTTTCTTTTGTTAATCTCATATAGGGCTCGATACTAACTATGAATTTTTCTTTTAACATAGTTTGGACATCACTTTCCTTGAGATGAATCTATTCACATTGGTTGGTAGAAAATCTTATTTTTTGAATGTGAGCAGCAAGCTCGATACTGTTGCTTTCAAGAACTTCAAAAAGTACTCCATTTATGAGATATCTAATATAGTATATGAGATTTAATGTAAGAAGATTGTGTAAGTTGATGAAGATGCAATCATAATTCATAAGTGCTGTTTTCTTTATTTTCTTTCCCCTTTTTCTTTTTGAGTTTTTGATATTTAATTATAATTATATTTTAAATCATAATATCTTTTAAAGAAAATATTTTTTAAAAATAAAATAAAAATTGGCTTGCTAATTAATAGGTACACTTATGAAGTGTCCTATAAAATCATAGGATATAAGGACACTTTAAAGTGTTTTAATTATCATGTAATGAGACACTTTTACCTATTGTGACTCAAGCAAAAAGGATATTTTAAAGTGTTTTAATTATCATGTAATGAGACACTTTTACCTATTGTGACTCAATCTAAGAGGACACTTTAAAATGTTTTAAAGTGTTTTACTTATCCTTGAAAATGTCTCATCATACCCCTTAATAAGACACTTACAAGTGTCTTATTAAGGGTTTTTTGTTGTAGTGCGTATACATGATACGACTCCCACTCTAATTTATAACTTTAATCTCTTAAAATTATCCTATTATTATTATTATTAGGCAATGACTACCTTGGGACGGTTTCAAATTTTCAAATTGGTGGAACCGTCCCTTTTTAGGTTACTTTTTTTAATTTATTAGGTTACTCTTTATGATAAAATTGGTTACTCTTAAAAAATAAAGTATTTTTTTATAATTAGTTACTTTTATGGAGTAACCTAAATGGTTTTAAAAAGTAACCCAATTAATAATAAAGAGTAATCTAAAAATGGCTGGTTCCATGAATTTATTTGGTGGAACCTATCCACCCAAGTTGCTCTCTTATTATTATTATTATTATTATTATTATTATTATTATTATTATTATTATTATTATTATTATTATTATTATTATTATTATTATTATTATTATTATTATTATTATTATTAATTAATTAATTAATTAATTGTAAATTTTTGTGAGATCGTAGTAGAGTACGTATTTCAAGTAAAAATATAAGCGTATAGCTTTTACAACCTTAAATTTGTAGTATCCATTTTTTTCTTGAAACGTACAATTTTTTTCTTACCTCAAGAAATACAATTTACTAAAAGATTGAAGACTTTCTCTGTGTTGTTAAAGAGTTTTAGAAAAATTATATGAATTTATTTTTTCGAATGATAATATTTCCATATTTCTAGCACCATCTCAACTGTACAATATTTAATTAAATACTGTATATTAAACACTAAGATTTGGCAAAGCTTATAATGAGGCATGGAACAAGATTATGATTAAGAATAAAAAAAAAGAAAGAAAGAAAGATTGAGTATGTGATTTGATTCAAATGATCATTACTTAATAAATTAGATTCAGGGTTTGAATCATATAATCCAATCATGTCTATTTATCGGGAAATTCTATGTACAAGTTTTTAATACAAATTAATTGACTTGCTTGATTTAAATATTAAATGATACTTAAATTTAAATTTTAAAAAGAGATGGTTAATGTACTGGTCCAAATTAAAAGAAGGTTAATTATTGCAAAATAATTTGATACTGTTGTAAATCATTTGGAGTGAACAATAAGAATAAAATAGAAGAAGAGATGAGAGGAAGAAGAGAAATGAATAAGAAAGATTATCAACTTCAATCTTCTTTAAATTTCTCAAAATTCTTACACAACTCTTCTCTTTATATAGAGAAGATAAAAGGGTATTATACATATTTAAATTAAGTAATGGCCATTAGCAAAATATTTTACAACACTCCCCCTTGGACATTACGATATTCATGCCTCGTTAAATACCTCGCTAGAAAATCCTGTGGGGAAAACCAGTCGAGGAAAAAGTACATATATTCTAATTTTGATGTGTTATATAAGTTGTCTCATTAAAAACCTTAGACTAAGAAAACCCAGTGGGAAAAACTTAGCAAAAGGGAAAAAGAGTACAACTAATGCTCTTCAGGACCCAATCTTCATGATTGTTTAAAATATGTCGCTCATCTGAAGACAATAATTTAATCTGCCTCATTAAAAACCTTGTAACTAAAAAAACCTCGTGGGAAAAACTTAGTTAAGGAAAAAGAGTACATCATTAGTCTTTGAGACTCAATCTTCAGGATTGTTTAGAAGTCATCGTTCCACTTAAACACAATAATCTAATTTGTCTCATTAAATATATTCAACTAAGAAAACTGAGTGGGAAAAACTTAGTTAAAAAAATATAGTTTGATCTTCAGGATCCAATCTTCAGGATTATTTAGAAGTGATATTTCTTCTTTAACATAATAATCTAGCTTGCCTCATTAAAAACCATTTAACTAAGAAAACCCATTGGGAAAAAACTTAGTTAAGGAAGAAAAAGTGCAGCATCGATCTTCAGGACTCAATCTTCAAGATTGTTTAGAAGTCGTTGCTCTCCCTAAGTACAAATGATTTAATCTGCCTCATTAAAAACCTTTAACTAAGAAAACCCAGTGGGAAAAACATAGTTAAGGAAAAAAGAGTGCAGCATCGTTCTTCAGGACTCAATCTTCAGGATTGTTTAGAAATTATTTCTCCTCCAAGATATTTAACTTATCTGTCTCATAAAAATCCTTCGTAAAAAAAAATGAGTACAGATCTTATGATTTTGATGTGTTGCATAAGTTGCCTCGTTAAAAACCTTAGACTAAGAAAACCCTGTGGGAAAAACTTAGTAAAGGAAAAAAGAGTACAACTATTAGTCTTCAGGACTTAATCTTCTGGATTGTTTATAAATTATTGCTCCCCCTGAAAATAGGGATACATTGTAATATAGTTGCTGATCGAAAATTTAAAATTTGGTTGGAATCGTCACTCCCCCTGAAGACGACAATCTTCTGGGTCTACATTATATAATACTACTAGCATATACAAAAATATAATTTGGGAGTAAACAAAAATAACGATAAATAATTTAGATTTTGACATGAGCAAATATTGTGTAATATCTCACTACTCTTCTGGAGCATATAAAATAAATTGTCATGTCTCTCATAATATATTAATTGCTCATCTATGCAACACATAATTTATTATCTTATAAAGGATTGGAAAATGTATCCTTCATCATGTCTCATGGGCTATTTGTTATATCGACAATCTTATATTTATACCAGTTTGAAACTTCAACATTATGGGGATCATTTAATTATCATTCAAATCGATATGTCAATGTCATATTGGTTTCTTATAAATAAACCAATATATTTTGTATCTACGAGATACTTGAGGATATGTCTAATTTCATGTAACTTCTCTTTGTCCGAGATTCATAAAATTTTGCTAGCAAGTTTATCACAAGTGCATATCTGACCTGATACAATTATGAAAAAACATGTGCTTTAAAAAGCACTGAATTGAGGGACTTCTAGCCCAAAATATCCTCATTATATACTTCAAATACATAGACATTAGTTTTTCACTTCAAGGGATAAAAAATGACAATTGACATACAACTTGAATAGATGTATTGAGAATTCATTTAAAACAATTATTAATTAAATAAATTAACTGGTATTTAAAATTTAAAATATTCTCAACTGCAGGTTGAGAAAATTCTTTGGTTTGTCCAAGTTCTCTCATTCCGAAAAATCCGTCATCTTAGCATGTGTTAGCTTATAAATTTCTTATACATTCCAAACTTAAACTATTCATATACACACTATTTTCATTCTTCTTCGGGAAGAAATAACAAATTTTCATATTAACATTTTCAATTAGGTCTTGCAATGACCAATATTGCAATTATATATTTTGATATTTCATCCATATTGACTTGATTTAATCCTTCGTGGATTTTCATGTAAATCATATAATGTGGTATATTTACTGCATATCTAAATATATTGAAACTGTCATATAAATTAAGTAGCGAAACATAATGCATAATGAGAGAGTATGAATCATTTATATATTGGGTCTCTGCAAGAACCCTTTGAGCTTTAACTAATCACCACTTTATCATTCACATGTCCTTCTGGGATAAATAGTTATATCATTTCAGATATTCAAATAAATATTTATCTAGTTAAGCTCGATCTCAATGCTTTATTCTGTCTTACAAAATATTCATGCTTCTGGCACTCTGACATTAAATATAAGTTCTGGATCCAGAATATTATTTAAGACAGTAAAAGCAATCAAAGAGAAAAATGTGTTGTCGACAACTTTCTATTTCAATTCATATCTTTCTCCCAACTTTTATAATGATTTCTATATTTTTATAACTAGATCCTCGTCATTTCCCAATACGTTTGGATCTAGCCGTTTCGCATACCCAGTATTTTTGTTATTTTGATGCACGTGCGAAATTACTGGGTATTTATCTTCTGGACAAATCTATTAAAGAGATTTTTCATCATTTAAACTAACTCTTCATATAATTGTGGAAGTGACTATTTATTTTTAAAATTAATTTCCGCGGATATTTAATTTTCAATTCATAAATCCTTTCACGCTTCTAGCGTTGATAAATAATTATTTAAAGTTTGATGTCCCAGGGGAACTCCACTTCCAGTGGTGCTTTTATTATTATAAATATAAGGGACTTTGTCACTTCTTCATGATAATTTGACAGTTTATTTGCTTTTGCAAATTAATTATCAACTGAACTTCTGGTTCAATTTGTCTAGTGTAAAATAATGAAGATACTTATTATAAAATAAAATTTCTCGGCATTTCTTAACTTTTGTGTTATTATCTCCCCCTAATGCCGTGAAATATTCTTCATTTAATGTGCAGTTAGCGTACTTGATTATACAATGATCCCCTATTTGGGTTATATGAATTTATATAATAGACGGATTGATCACTAAATGCCCATTAAGGTACGATGTTGTGGTGATATATTTACAAAATGTAAACTGCACAATTTAATATATAGTTGCAGATGGGAAATGTGAAGGCTTCTGGCCTTGATTAAACACTAGTTATAAGGGGTTTTATGTGATAATGATATGTAGGAGCCAAAATTTATTTTTAGTTATTCCAAGTTCCCCGAATATTATTTGTTGGAAATAAATATTCACTGCATGTGAACATAAAACATTGGATGTTCCACTTTTTCAATAATATCAGTTGATATTCATTCCAATTGACCAGTTAAAATATTCGAAATTGGAGCTCTTCATGTGTAATTTTATCTGTGTTAGTGCACTTTGAATAAAAATGTATTTATTCAGTGGATACATCACCAAAATATTTTGGTCATTTCATGAAAAAAAATTGACCAAATTTTCTCCTTTAATCTCTCAAACATATTAGGAGAAATAATTCCAACTTTTAGTATGTAAATATCATACCATAAAATTCCCTTTATAAGTGTCATTTCATATGTCATGATTAAAAGAATTTAAATTATTGGCTCATCCATTTGCCCTATAGTCGACACATAAACTTACTTGCATCACTTAATAAATCAATAATAGAGGCCGTGGGATCATCACCAATCCCTCTCCCACTTAGTTATTTAATAAGGGGGGTTTTT
Organism: Pogostemon cablin; assembly: GCA_023678885.1. NCBI lineage: Eukaryota > Viridiplantae > Streptophyta > Magnoliopsida > Lamiales > Lamiaceae > Pogostemon > Pogostemon cablin. The sequence goes on from CM042967.1 coordinate 29,007,782, forward strand.
GCATGCATACAATATAACAAATATAATTATGCAAATAAGAATGCTATTATTACGGCAAATTAGGCAGTAAATCAAATAACACACAATTCCATATAATAATAATTTACGTCAATAAAACAATTAAGCAGGATAAAAATTGACGTGATGAGCCGACTAAATACTTCAATAAATAGATGGCTCAACCATAATTTACCATTAAAAAAAATCACTGCATGATCATTTAAAAATTCTCCAATTTGTAGTTTTGTGGAGCAAAGTCTTCATGCATATTTAAAATAAAATACGCAACTTAGCATGCTCCTATTACGGCAAATAAAGCAGTAAATTCCAGAGAATCATGCATATAATATATAACAATAATCAAATAATTAAATCGATTATAAACAGTTATATATTGGCGAATTCGATTGTTTACCTCCAATCACGAATGTGGGCAATGCAGAGGGGGATCGACCTTTTCAGTGAGGTCGCAGGGATCCATGTGGCAAACGCACAAACATATTCCGAGCAAACACCTATCACCTCCACTACACAACTTGCACCTTGCCCATATAATCTTGCCGACAAAGTATTAGTGAATTTCAACATCAACTCAACATTTTTTTTAAGAGAAAACAGCCGACACTCATTCCACAATAAACACAACTTTGCACCTTGTCCACCTTCATGAATTTTATTGAGGTGATGGAGACATATTAGTCAAACTTTTGTCATCATGCATGCATCCTCTATTATATATTGCATGCCTCCATCACTCACCCGACAACATCACTCTCAACATCCATTTTTTTTTTTTTTAATTTCTACCACCTGCCATTTCATTACTTTACCTTCTAAAAATGGTCAAACTTGGCTACTAGTGAGGTGTTTTTCTTCTTGTTTAAGGTGGACAACCCCCACCTCTTCTATTTTATTTTGTTGTTGGAGTGATTGGAGCTTTCACCTTGCCTCCACAATCAGCCCACTATCAACACATTAGTCCATTAATAATATGAAATTGGGAGTGATGGAGAAATGTGAGAGTGATGGAGAGAATAATCCATCACCCACCCGACATCACACACAAACTTGCACCTTGTCTACACTTCCCACTATCTTTTGTCTTCACTCATCCTCTCTACCCATCACTTTCTGCCTACACATCAACTCCTTTTTATTTCTTCCCACTATTTTGTCTTGTAGTCATTATTAAAATGCATGGTTTCTCAACCTCCACTTGCATTTCCCACTTTCTTCTCTAATTTATTGAAAGTGAAAGTGATGGAACAATAATCATTCCATTATCTTGCCGACAACTCTCCTCCCACTGCCCTCCGGAAGGTTGTGTTACACCAATTTCTTCGCCAGAGCAGCAATCTTCCAGTTACCTCACGGCCTACCAGCCATGTCCGGCTGAGCTCGTCTTCGTGGTTCGTAGGAAGCTGACAACAATTTCACCTTGCAGTCGGAAACTCGTCGTCAATCAGATGCCTGAGCCACATGCGGTCGTGGAATCGCGCCATAGGAAGAAGTAGCCGACAAAGCACTGGATCGCACCCGCTGCATGGACCAACCAAGGACCTCGAAGAATCGATGGCGGCAGACGGCGGAGTAGAGAATTTCAGTCCTTGAAGACGGAAATCATGTCGCGCGTGGATTGGTCGTAGCCTTGGGTCGAGTAGATTCCGAATGCATAGGAGGTGCCGCAGCTGTTGTTCATTAACAACGAGATCATGTAGCTTGCTCTGAAAATCATAGCAATCCGAACGGAAATTGCTGGGGACTCGATCAAAAATAAGCAGAGGTCGACCGGAAGTAATCCAGTCCCGCTTGGAAACACGAAACACTTGACCGGAATTCTTCAACACTAGCCCTGAACCCTCGTGATACACTGCGGCATTTACGGAGACGACATCAATTACGGTTACCCAGCGATGCACCTTTAGAATCCATCGTGCAGCTGGTTATCATCCATCGGCGTCAACCCTATCCTATCATTCGGAGACCACGCAAGGCTGCCTGGAAGGACTCCCATCAGCAACAACAAGTTGCACGGTGTCCAGTCATGCCCCATCTGCAATCCCAGCATGCCATCGCCAGTGCAGCCTTTTTCGTTTGTCATTATACCATGTAGCGTCGTTTGTGATAGCGACGCAGTCGTCCTCTCGACCTGGTATCTTCAAACCACCGCTATCAACATCCTCATCCAGTGGTCATCTTCTTGCCGTGGAATCATACCTGCTTTAACCGGATGTAGAGGATGAACAGTACACGATCTTCTTAGTTGGTTAGAACGTCGTGTTGTAAATCATTTGGAGTGAACAATAAGAATAAAATAGAAGAAGAGATGAGAGGAAGAAGAGAAATGAATACGAAAGATTATCAACTTCAATCTTCTTTAAACTTCTCAAAATTCTTACACAACTCTCTCTCTTTATATAGAGAAGATAAAAGGGTATTATACATATTTAAATTAAGTAATGGCCATTAGCAAAATATTTTACAACAGATACTTGAAATCAAGAAATTTCCAATGCATTAACTCAGTCAACTACTCCATATTTGTCATTTTCTTCCTAACTTCTTTGCATACTTTTCAATACGATGACGTTTCTCTTATCAAGATAGTATTATTTTGTTCCCCAATCTTCATCATCTTATTACATATATGCAAAAAAATATTGTATTTATCACCACAATTTGTTACACATCTTATCTTATCTTAATATATTAAAAGTGATAAAATTTTTTTGACACCTTTATCCTCTTCTATTTCTCCATTCTACATTTTCACCCTTGATTATATCTTTTTAATTATTTATCTACATACCCATTAATTACTTCCCAACCTTTTCATCTTGTCAGCCTTTCCATCATCTGCAACTACAACGTTACATTCTCACTTTTCATTTTCCTCTTAAATCCCTTCTACTAAATTAAATTTCTGCTAATTATCAAATCAAAGTCTCCTCACCTTCAAACTAATTACCCCATGCTTCCATCTCTACTCGAGTTGGAATTCACAATGGAAACTTCCACTGCGAGGAAGCCCTCGGCTACTTCATGATTCGCTCACCAAGTTCTCCGATACTCACATCGTCCGCACCGACCCCCAGGTAATATTATCTTTTCCACCATTTTTCTGGGATTTTATTGGCTATGATCTTTGTCTATGCAGCACAGGTAAGGTGTTTGATGAAATATGCCTTTGAACTGTGCTAGGTGCTGGAAACACTCGATGCTGTGCTTGATGTTGGTGGGGTTTATGAGTCGCGATTGCGAAATTACGAGCAGATGGAAAGGAGCTTCTGGAGAAGTCCTGCAATCGAGTTTCACTCAATCTCTATAAGCATTATTGAAAAGTAACCGGATTTTTTTATTGGTAAAGCTTTGATTTTTTTTTAAATTTGGGGAATCGTATTTCAGGAGAGGCTAATATAATGGAAATGGATGGAGTGATCGATTGCAAAACTATCCAAGTGGTGTAGGAGAGAGGAGGCGTCAGTGTAGGCGTTGGTGGTGGGGGGACCGGAGGACAATGCGAGGATGCCTTTTAAAAGGATTGGAACATTATACTAAATATTTCCAGTGAACATTGCATCGCTGTAAGTACTTCTATTTTCTATTTCTCTTTCATTATGTCCTTTTAAAGTAAATGTGATTGAGTGTTTAGGATTCAATTCTCTTTCTTTGTAAAAACTCATCTTAACCATTGTTATAGTACTGTAGGTTTTTTTTTTAATTTTTATTGTATTGATTTTGTATAGGGTATCATGAATCATCATCATTCCTTCTAATTATCTAATGATACAAAACTATATTATTTCAGAAGCTGCTATAGGTTGGGGGTGATGACTGTTGGGATGTTTCTAAATGTAATGAAATGTTTACAATGTCATCGTTCAATTTTATTACTACTTTCTAACTTCAGGTAGCTCCGAATTGATTATGGAACTTCTTTTCTTTTTATTAAAAGTTAACAATTATGTTCACCCTTTTTCCTTTTTTAATTATTATTGAAACCTGTATTTTTAGAGGGAATCTTCATAGCAGGAGGAGAATAGGAGGCGTCGAGAGGAAAGAGTGGAGGAAATAGGAGAAGAAGGATAGGCGGAATTGAGTTTGTTTTCTTCGCTTCATTCTCTCACTATATCTTTTATTTAATTTCCTTTTCTTTATTTATTGAATAATCTATACCACAATAAAGAAGAAAATGGAGGGTAAGAAGAAAAAGAAAGAAAAGGGGAAGAAAGGTATTCTAATAATTTTTATATTTTATTTACATATATTGTGCCTTAATATATTTATTTGAAATTTTAATTTTGTATTTTAAACTGGGATTATTATGAATTATATTCTATAAAATTAAAAAAAATCCCTTTACATATAAAAATAAGGCAAAGACTTGTGTGAGACCGTCTAATGTAAAGGCTTACGTAAAAGTGACGTGAGACGGTCAAAAAGTGATAACTTTTATGAAGGAAAGTGATAATAAATTAATAAAAGTGATAATGGTCTTTCATGAACAGTTTATAGTGTAAATAAAAAGTAATAACATTTTATAGCGAAGTGATAGCAATTTATAGCGAAAAAGTGATAACTATTTTAAAAAGTGAAAAATGGTCTCACGCAAGACCTACCCATAAAATAGTTATATACTATTATTTTTCATTAATAAATATACTTATGTAGACGGATTAACAAATAAGTAAATAAATATACCTCCTCAATATATATCTCATCTCAAAAGTGGAATAACTCAACAATATTACCAATAGAAATGTGCAAAACTAATTTGGTATTACTCGAAACTATTTCTAAATTTAGTTTTTCTTACTTAAAAAATACTTCCATTCCACAAAAGTTGTTATATTTTCGTTTTTGGGTTATCCCACAAAAGTTATTACATTTCATTATTAAGGATATGAGACTAACTCAAAATAATTAATCTATTCATATGGAGCCCACTCACCCCCCACACACACCACTAATACGCATATCCATTAAACATTAAAATATGATACTCCCAACCCACTATCCATTAAATTATTATATTCTTTAATTTTCGTGCAAAAAAAATATTACATATTTAGTGGGATGGAGAGAGTAATAATTACTAGGGTTTTAAATATATAATACTATTAATTTTTTTAAAATGATTCTTGCTATTTAATTATTTTTTATTTTTGTCAAATAAAATTAGATTAATTAAAAAAATTATGAACTTTAATTTTATTGTAAATTAATCACCACCTTTAAAAAATTGTAAAAAGGACATCATCTAAGTATGACGGTAAAATGCATCCAACTTTTTTTTAAAAACCCCACTTATGAGTAAAGTATATATATATATATATATATATATATATATATATATATATATATATATATATTCTTGAAAAATTTATTATTATTTGATAACATAACTGTAATAAATATAAATTTTCAATTTTTATATACCATGAATAAGTAAATGTGTAGGATAATTTGTATTTCAAAATAAAATAAAATTATGTGTTAAAAGTATATCTGAAATTAAAATCTAAAACTAAGAATATAATTATATTAACTTATTATTATTAAATAATTATATTAAATTTATAATATATTTTTAATATAATTATAATTTAGCATCCCGCGTAATACGCGGGTTTTGTACTAGTACTTAACTATAATATTGTTACGTTAAATTTTATTTATTTATCACATTTAATTTTGTATAATTGATGTTCATTGGAACATATCTATTCACCTAGTATGATATAGTTTATTTGTTGTGAAATATTTTATATAAATATTACTTTTTAATTATTAATATAGAAAGAGAGTTTATTTGTAATTGTACAATTTCTCTTCTTTATATTAAGAGTGAGAACATCAGGGTTTTGGACACTTGTATTCTTGTATTCTTTTCTTTTTCTTTACGATTCTTATATTCTAGTTTCTTCTTCTTTATGATTCTTATATTCTAATTTACAACACGTTATTAGCATGCTCTATCCACGCTCTATCCAACTGAATTGTTGATCTACCAATTGAGGGACACTCGAGAGATGGAAACCTAAAAAAGAATCGTGTCTTTTTTGTAAGGTAATTCAATAATTTTTATGATTTGAATATTAGTATTCATGATTATCTCTCGTAAATTTTATATGATTAAAATAATGGTTAAATTTTCGAAATTTACTGGAAATTTTCTTATTTTGTCGCGTATAAAATCGGTTGTCACTGCTCAAGAATAAATTTTATATTATGATTTTAGAATGAACTTTTAGTCCATTATTAAATTGATATAATTAATATTTTATCGTTAATATCGAGCAGAAGAAATTTGCATGAATCCATTTGCAATCATTCTTTTATTTTCTAATTTTTGCATGTACACACATTCATATGCATATATTAATTATGCTGAGGATACTTATTTGTCGCATATAAAATCGGTTGTCACTGCTTAAGAATAAATTTTATATTATTATGATTTTAGAATGAACTTTTAGTCAATTATTAAATTGAATATAATTAATATTTTATCGTTAATATCGAGCAGAAGAAATTTGCTTGAATCCATTCGCAATCATTCTTTTATTTTCTAATTTTTGCATGTACACACATTCATATGTATACATTAATTATGCTGAGGATAAATTGATCCAATAATTATTTATTAAATATTTTAATTTTGCTGATTGTACAAGCTATACATATATTCACTTATGATTTTTTTCTCCCGAAATTTTGTAGTCTACTTGTATTTAGCATGCCAGCCTAATTACAATTTCCTTTGTTATATGATTTTCTAGACAAATTAGTATTGTAAATCTTGAAAATATCTTGAAAATATATATGTTGGTCTTTGGATGTGTTTAATGCATAATTTCAATTTAAAAATTTGATTTAAATAAAGATATTAAAAATAGTATTCAACAGAAAAATATCTTCTTATTTTATGTCAATCCCTAAAGGTGAGTATTCAACAAAAAAAATAAAAAAATAAAAAAATTCTTATTTTATGCCAATTATGAAGTATTCACTAAACTGTGATGATGGTTATATTTTTTTAAAATCATTTTACTTATCTCAATTTAGAGAATGCAACATATATGGGAATATAATTCAATTTATTTCAGTTTGTGTGACATCAATACATCAATTGCATATTATTCGATGAAACTTTGATAATTATGAATATGATCATGCATTGCGTATTTAAATTTGGAATATATTCTTATGGATTTCATGATAAAATATTTTTAATATAATATTTATGGCATGAGTAATTGAGTTATTTTGGGCAAATGGATATGCCATATAATATAAATTCTTTTATCATGAGATATGAAATTACACAAATTTGTGTGGAAATTTTAGCGTACTATATTTACACACTAAAGTTGGAATTATTTCTCCTAATATATTCAAAAGCTTCAAAGAGAAAAATTGGTCAAATGTTCTAATGACATGACCAAATTATTTTATTGATGTATCCACGAAATAAATACATTATTATTCATAGTGCACTAATACAAATAAAATTACATTGGAAAAGCTCAAATATTGAATATTTGAGTTAGTCAACTGATAACATTTAAAAAAAAAAAGGTGGAACATTCAATGTTTTATGTTCACACGCAGTGAATATTTTATTCCAATAATTAATATATGGGGAAACTTGAAATTCTTAATACAATTCTGGCTTTTGCATATCATAATTATACCCCCTTTACAACTAATGTTGTGGCCAGAAGCCTTAAACATTTCCATTTGCATATTTTAAACTATGCAATTAATATTTTATATCACCACCATAGCATATTTCAATTGGCATTCTAATAATAATTTTCCGTCAATTTTTATAAATTCCGAAATAGAGGATCGATATATATATTCTAGTACACTAATTGCACATTTAATAAAGATCATTTCATGGCATTAGGGAATGATTTAAGCTCAATATTAATGTGAATGCCGAGAAATTCTATTATTTTGCACTAGTGATTGGACCAGAAGTTCAAAAGATTATTAGTTTGCAATAACAAATAAATTGTTGAACTATCATGATGAAGTGACAAAGTCCCTTAAATTTATAATCAATGTACCACTGGTAGTGGAATTCCCCAGTGATATAATACTTTAAATATTTATTGTCAATAGAAGCGTGAAAGGTTTTATGATTTGAAAATCAAATATCCGCGGAAATTTATTTTAAGAATAAATAGTCACTTTCACAATTATATGAAAAGTTTATTTTGATAACGAAAATTATCTTCAATAGATTTGTCCAGAAGACAAATACCTAGTATATTCTCACGTGCATCAAAATAACCAAAATACTGAATATGCAAAACAGCTAGATCCAAACGTATTGGGAAATGACGAGGATCTAGTTATATAATTATAGAAATCCTTATAGATTTTGGGAGAATAATATGAATTGAAATAGAAAGTTGCCGACAACACATTTGCCTCTTTGACTGCTTTTACTGTCTTAAATAATAATCTGGATCCTGAACTTATATTTGATATCAAAGTGCCAAAAGCACAAATATTTGGTAAGACAGAATAAAGCATTGAGGTTGAGCTTAACTCGCTAAATATTTATTTGAATATCTGAAATGATCCTGAACTTATTATTATTGTTATTATTGTTATTTTGCAACAGAAAAATATTTAAAAATTAACCAACTTTAACTTACAAATTTTAAAATTGAAAATAACTAAACAAATTTAAAAAAATGACTTCCAAAAAAATAAATTAAATAAAATTTGTTACTCCAATATTAAATAGATTAACAAAAACAAAAACAAAAAATAATAAAAAAATGACAATTACTACGTCGGACCTTGCTTATTTTTCAATATCTTGTGAGATCGGATCTTTTAAATAAAATGGGTCAAAATAATTAAACGGGTTACCCACTCTTCTCTCACCTCCTTCAATCTCTTCTCCTTTCTTCAATCCCTAAATCCCCAATTCTTCACTCTTAAATTCATCGTCTTCGTCGCGCCGTCTTTTCGCCGCCCTCCGCCTTCCCGACTTCTAGCTCCCACTCCAACGACCCAAAATCTAGTTGAATCTTTGAAGGATATCTTTATTGTGTAAGTTTCTATAGGGAATTTCTTTACTGCTGTTGTCATAAGAATGAAGAATATGTAAGGTGAGTGGAATAGAGATATCCCCTTCTTTGACTACTTTCACAATTGCTACTTCCACAAGTAAATCATTCAAACAAACATTATATTTTCTTTAGACAATTCTTGCATTACTTTATCATCTAAGATTTATTATAGACAATATCCATGATTTTTCAGTTGAAGATGAAGAAATTTTTTACTTTCCATTAAGTATTATGGGATTGTAGATGGGATGTATTTATCATATTGATTTTAGCTAATTTTGTTAAATTAATAAAATATACTAGCACATTATAGTTTCTAGTTTCTATTAGTTGTCTCTACTTCTTTGTTGTTGCCCTAACGTTTAGGGCCCTAGCTCGTGATCTGGTCTGTTTCTTTCTTAATGATGATGCTTATCTTCCTAAGTCTCACTTGATATGGTCAACATCCGAAAAAATGACTATTTTCTTGGCTAAGAACTTGAGTAAAATAGTATGAGTCCAAAGCCTTATCCTCCATTCTCTATGTCTACCTTAATTTTGTAGCTTTTTCTGAGTTCAAATTATATGCAAGTGAATTAGATTTGATGTATTTTGCTATGTTATCAATCCTAAAAATTTTCTTATATGCTTGCTAAATCATGAAGTGCATTCTAGTTTATTTGTAAATTTAGGCACAAGAAGGTCAAGTGGTGAAGAAAATGACACTCTATGCAAATTTTACCAAAAAAATGTGCAATTTACCCACAAAGTTGAATTTTAAGTGTAATGCTAACTAATGTGAATTGGGTTTCTATTAACAACTATTGGGTTATTATGAACAAGCTTTTGGATTATCCTTTATGTCAACAAGATTACTTTATTATATTATTTGGTTTTCTCATTATAATAATTTGGGATACTCTTTGATTTTAGACACTAATTTCTAAAAATGTTAGCATGTTTATATAACGATTACTTTATATTATTTGGGTTACTCTTTATAATAATTTAGGTTACTCTATATAATAACATGGGTTACTCTTTGATTTGAGACTAAAAAATCTAAAAATGTTATGTGATAAGTCGTAATTTTACATGATTAATTTGGATGAAATTTACTTCTTTACGCGTGAATTGTGAATTATTTAGTGTAATTATGACTTATTTATATTTTCTACACTTATACTTTAATTATTTTATTTCTTATTAAAATAGGCCAAAATTGAGATAAATTGTACAGTCAAAATAATTTATTTTGGTGACTGATATTATAATTTTTATTGCAGGAAATTAAAGATTTGACCAAATTAAATAAGGAGAGATTTGATTTGAAGAGCATAAGGAAACTTACTAAAAATATTGGAGATGCAATGAACATGGTCACTCTTCAGAAAGGAAAGAAATCAATTTGGTTTCTTGAGGCACAAGAAGATAAATAAGGATGATATATACATCATATCACATGAGGATTTGACATCACGATCCGGGTACCACACAACTGACCCAGAAAACAAATTGGGAAGGCAGAAGATGCACCACCATGAAGAACATCGGTTCTTTTATTTCAATTTTTATTTAATTTTTATTATATAATTTTGTTTCTAGTCCGAGGATTGTGAACCTCCGTAGAATAATTTATATGTTTGATTATGAATAAAATTACCAACATGATTTATGAATTTATTTTGTGATTGACTTTGATGTGAATTATGACATTTTAATTGCTTGTTTAGACTACCCCTCTGATAGGTGATTGATTTTTCAATAGTTATTTTACATGTTATAATCCGTAATTGTTATAATATGTGAACCGAGTAGCAAAGTGAGGAAGTACCTCTTGAAATAATGAAATCTAAGTTTTATGATTCGCTACCCCCTTTTTCATAGCCTAATAGTTATAATATCTAAATCATCATGCATTGTCGAGTTCGAATCCATAGGGTCACTTGGGAATAGTTAAGTTTAGTGGTCTTACCCTGAATTGTTAATCTTAAGGATATTTCGGGTCAATTTGGTCGTACCATTAGCCTATGGACTTGAGTTTATGAACTTGTTGGTATTTTAGGAACTTCATCCATGTGAATTAGGATACGGGAGGGGATCAAATCCTTGGACTAGGTTGTTAATTTTATTTGTTATCTTATTTAATTATTCTTGCACTTTTAATTATTTATTTTATTTTATTTTCCATGCTTGTTAGTTGATAGCATCTATCCAAACCCCCATCTGGTTACTTTCTTAAAAATACAATTAATTCAATTTAAATTCGATTTCTCCCCGTGGGTTCGACCCTTACTTACCCTACTACATTCTCAGTGGGTTTGTTTGAAAAAATTACAAATCATATTTTTGGGTGCCGGCGACAGCACATCAAATATTGGCGCCGTTGCCGGGGAGTATTCACGAATTTTTATTGAATTTTTGGTGTTTTATTTTATTTATTTTTGAATTTGCGCCCAGCAGTGCACTGACACTGAACCCTTAAGTGTCAGGTCTGCTCTGTTTATATTAATCTGATTTTTCGTGAATTAATCACTTTCTCCCCTTGTAGGTTTGTTTTTAATGGATCAATATCATGGTTATTATGGTCAGAATGTTCAGTTATGTAGAGTTTGTGCAACCACACCCCATTCCACTCATGATTTCCCATCCATGATTGATAGATTAGCGGTGAGACAAAGAGATGAATATTGGAGTGGTAATAAACAAAGGCATTGGAATGATCAACCATATGCCAACACTTACAATCAAGGAAGGCAACATGATTCCCGATGTGGACCACTATCATAATCAACCTTACGAATATCAAAGTCGTGGCTACTATGATCAAATACCTCAATCCTTCAATAATAGTGAATGCTATTATGAGGATGATGGGTATTACAGTGATGAGCAAATTTCGAAGGCTTCATTAGAGTCCTTGTTGAAATGGATGGAAATTAGTAATTTGATATTTCAACAAGGAACTCAATTGATTCTTTGGAATTTGAAGTGACAATGTAGCCAATTAAGGACCAAGGTTGAACGTATGGTGGCACAACAAAGTGTAAATCATGAGGAATGTGCCGTGGAGTCCCCCCAAGATGAAAAATTCGAGTTTGAGGGAAAAATTGAAGAGGGAGAGTGTGCAGAAAATTCTGTGCAGAAAATTCTGGTTGCAGAAACTGACACTGATACCCTCAGTGTCATTTCTGCAGGAAACAAAAATGTGGTAAAATTGTCCAATTCAATTTCAGCTCGTTCTAATATTTTTTCATCTCATTACAGGTTGCATAAGGGTTCTGATCTTCCTCAAGAAAATAAGACGGTTGAAGTGTTTCGTATTTATGAGATTAAAAATCCTTTTCTTGAGGCGATCAAACAATTTTTCATGGAGTTTTGCAAGTTTAAACAGACCAAGAACCATATAATTTTTAATGGAGAGAACACTTCTCGCAAACCAATAAGATCATTAAATTGGTTTGAATATTTTACTCCTATTACGTGAAAGGGAAGTGAATGTCGATCCAACAACGTTAAGAAAATGCGCTTGTTGGGAGGCAACCCAACTTAGCTTTAATTTTCTTTTTTTAATTTTTTTTCTTAATAAATAATCTTGTTCTCTCTGTGTGTGTGCTTAGTTGTAGGCTATGGAGTGAAAAGATGATGGTGTTGATGATGCTTCTAAAGAGAAAATTCCAACTTGTGGTCAATCAAATTGAGCTTAACCTGGTGACTTCTTTCCACTCTTACACTTATAATTTACCTTTGAATTTTATTGTTTTTTTCTTGAGGGCAAGCAAAATGATTAGGTGTGGGTAGGTTTGTTGTATAGAGTGGTATTGAAGTTGTAATTTTTTTATTCATTACATGTGCATATAATAATTCATTTGGAATCACATTTTTAGACTTGTTCATATGTGAAGTTGGTGTTGGATTTATGATGAAATTGTGATTTGATATGTGAAATATTTCGCATGACAAGAGAGTTGAGTTTGATGTATCTATACATGTGAGTTGATGGATTTGTCTTATTATTTTTATGACAAATGTGGAATAATATTTTGTTTGAGAATTCATGGAAAAATTACCCTATTCTTGTGAGCTTTGAGCCTTGAAGAGCTATCATCTATATAAGCTCTATTTTTTTTGATTGAGTGCAAATTGGACTTGATATGTACATTCCAGAACTTGCTCCTTAAATGCATTTTGAGATCTTGCATTTGAGCATGTGAATTTAAATGATAAAGGTGCCTAGGCAACCTATAATATAGTTTTTTTTATCTATCTAATCATATAAATCTTTTAGGAAGCCACTTTGAGCCTATCCTTTTCTTTGATTGAACATATCAACTTAGTCATATTCCATTTCTTTCTTGAACTCTTCCATTTGAACCCCTACAATTTTGCAAACTGTAGAATTCATTGGATAAATTTATTGTGATTGGATTGAAGATGATGGAGATTTGGTTGTTGAGAAAAAAAGAAAAAAATGGAGAAAAGAAAAAAAAGGAAAAGAAAAGGAAGAATGTAAGTTGAAAAAAAATGGTTGAAAAAGAAAAGAAATTGGAGCTGAAAAAAGAGCAGAAAAGAAGCTGAAAAATTGGAGCTAAAAAAAAGAGCTGAAACGAAGCTGAAATTTGTTGTAGAATTTTTCTGAAAGTAACACTTAACCCTTCAGTGTTGCCCTTGTTTCGAAATTGTGAAAAAAATAGGATTGGGTAGGGGAATGTGTTGATAAAAAAATAGAATTTTCATACAAGAAAATGAAGGAGGATATGTGGAAAATTATTGAGAAGGGCATGATGCATCATTTTGATATTCTTACTTGATATACAATTTGCAAAGTGATAAATTTAGTCTTTCTAATCCTTTTAATCCTTTCTTATCCCAAGCCCCGTTACAACAATTTTAAAAGTCCTTTTGATATGCACAATTCTTATTGAACTTGGTGGAGATTTGATTTGGGAGCAAACCTATGGTAATGTCTTGTCTTGTTTAATTTTGAGTGTTTTGCTACCCATCGTATATACTTGAGCTTTATTGAGCGAAACCATTTGTGAGGTGATGAATTCTTGAATTTTCATATTCTACATAAGTTGCAATTTTTTTGTGAAACATTCTACCACTCATTTGTATTTGGTGCATTTTATTTAGTCTCTTGGAAGTGTCATTGTTTTGCTATCACTTGCACATGATTGTTATTTTCCTATACCTTGTTCTGGTCTTATTTAGCTTGAGGACAAGCAAAGGTTTAGGTGTGGGTGGTTTGATAAGTTGTAATTTTACATGATTAATTTGGATGAAATTTACTTTTTACGCGAGAGTTGTGAATTATTTAGTGTAATTATGACTTATTTCTATTTTCCAGACTTATACTTTAATTATTTTATTTCTTATTAAAACAGGCCAAAATTGAGATAAATTGTACAGTCAAAATAATTTATTTTGGTGACTGATATTATAATTTTTACTGCAGGAAGTTAAAGATTTGACCAAATTAAATAAGGAGAGATTTGATTTGAAGAGCATAAGAAAACTTACTATAAATATTGGAGATGCAATAAACATGGACACTCTTGAGAAAGGAAATAAATCAATTTAGTTTCTTGGGGGACAAGAAGATAAATAAGGATGATATATACATCATATCACATGAGGTTTTGACATCACGATCCGAGTACCACACTGTTGGCGTTTAGGATCTTTTGGTTAACGTGAACCATTAGGGTTCATACAATTCTACAGCAGCGGAAACAAAAGTGTAGAATCGAATTACGGTTCACCAAGGGTTGATGTAGAGGTTGATTCTCGCCGGCAGCCTGCATAGTCGCATGGTTTTGGGAAATTAACTTCCTCGTCTAATCTTCGAATGGAGTGATCTACACGCCAAAATGATCCTCTCTTCCGTGGCTTTCCGACAGTATATCACATGTCCAGTTTAGACTTCTACATGATTTTATAAAATTCGTGGAAGTTGACTGCCAGAAACAGCAAACGACCTTCCAGTCTTCTATTGTATTCCTAAGCCACGTCTCGACGTTGTGTGGGCAACGATCTACGAGATGAACTCAATCTGCAGTATCTCAAACTCACGTGTTTATGCGTATGTATTCAATTCCTGAGCTACTGAGATTGGCTATATATAGGCTATAACAGGGACCAGGAGGAGAAATTAAGGTTTGGGCCTCCCATTGGGTTTAAGCATCCAAGTTTAGCCCAAAACTTATACTTAAATCCAATAATAATAAATCATTCCACTAAAGGAATATTATTGCACTGCCACCCTAATCCCAAATTACGTTTATGGGCTCCTTCTTATTATGAGTCCGTTAATCTCCCCATGTTTAAGATTCAATGCCCATTAATTAATTAAGTTACTGACAACACAATTTAATTAATATAATTACCAAGAGTAGTACCACTCAACCTTATTATCATGCTGGAATAAATCCACCTGCAGGGTTTACATGATAATCCTTATGAGCTCCTCAAGGGGACATCATCAACCAATTTCGTTAGGACACGGATTCCTTCTACAATCAACAGCACACCATAGAGACAACATCATTTCCCAACTCACCGAGCATATTGATTTAACTATTAAATCTCACCCATCCATGAATTAAAGAAATAAATATTGGCTTACGTGTCGAGGTTATTATATAGGGATTAAGAGGGCGAACTTCCATAATAACTGAGATCTAGTTCTATTATATAGTCAGTATAAACCGAACGATCTCACCGCGGTCCTGCTCAATACACTCAAAGTGCACTAGTGTAATTTTATAGTCAAGACAGAATAATACCAAATCACACTACAACCATACCGATAGATAGTCACATTCTATCTCAGTTGCGAACATTTGTTAATACTTTATAAGGAGCCGATAATATGATCTTCCGTGTGACGCCGCACACCACATTATCTACAATATAAAGTAAATGGACTTTTACAACAATAATTAATTGCAAACGTTTGATCAAATGATTCTCATTTCAAATATTGTTTAAACATTGTTCATACAAAAAGCAAGACTTTTAGTATACAATCCAACAATCTCCCACTTATACTAAAAGACTATGCTGCCATACATCTGAAAACCACTCCCACTACTTGACCATTAAAAGCTTTCGCCTTAAGGTCCTTGTAAAAGGATTACTAGGTTATCATCCAATTCAATCTAGGCGACAACAATCTTTCTCTCGTTATACGATTTCTCGTATCAGGTAGTACTAGCTATCAATGTGTTTAATTTTCTTATGGACTCGTGATTCCTTCAAGTTTGCTACTGCACCATTATTATCACAATGAATTGTGACAACCTTGGTCAAACTCAGAATCACATCTAAGTCCATTACGAAGTTTCTAGAATCATACAGATACTTTGGCTGCCACAGGGCTCCAATATTATCCTCTTTCCATGATGGAGTCCGAAATACATTTCTATACAACACTCCTCCATAGTATGGATCTACTTCCATTAAACATATAACCTTTGAGGTGGATTTACTGCTGTCCTTATGATTTGAAAAACCCGAATCTAAGTAACCGCCAAGAAGTGATGAATTATTCTGGTAAACTTACATATAATTTCCAGTCCTTCTCAGGCACTTCAAATATGTCTTCCCATAATTCAATATTCTTGTTCCGGGCTACCTTTATACTCACTGACTATGCCACAGGCAAACTAGATATCCTCTCTCGTGCATAGAATTCCATAGATTAAGCTTCCTTATTGCCGAAGCATAGGGAACCGCCTTTATCTATTTTATCTTCTTTTGTGGCTTAAGACACAAAACCTTAGATAAAGTCACATGCTAAAACGAGTAAGGATTGTATCATTTATTGAAGCTTGAGATAAGCACAATATCCTTTCTTGTGACCCATATGATCGCAAGGATATATTTTGTTTTTCTTAAGTACTTCATTTCATACTGCTTCATTAACCATACCCATACGCCCGACTATACTCTTTCATTGTTTTCAATGAACAATATATCATCTACGTATATACATGAAATACCACTACATTTTCGTCACTCTTTTCAATACACAAGATCCATCCGAGCATTGATTAAATCCATATGAATGGATTTCCTTATCAAAATGGATGTTCTATGATCTTGAAGCTTGCTTTAGTCCATTGATGGACATTTTTAAGCTTTCAGTCAAAATGCTCTTAGCTCTATTCAATGAATCAATCTTGTTGCTATTTGAATCCACATATTCTATTCCAGAAATCATTGCAACTTGCTAAGATTCCGCATTTTGATCTTGTAGTACTTCGTCATGTCTATGGGCCGATTTCATGTTTACTAGGGGACCAAGTCTCACGACTCTCCTAAAACATAAATCTATTTTGTTGTCAAGCAATCCTCCCACTACGACAAGGCACTACATGTAATTGTGTATCAGACATGACATGCGTTGTAGTTTACCTGTGGTATATCCTCTTGTAGTCTTGGTACTAAAATTTGTGTTTCTCTTTTCAGATTTTTTAGAAAAATCTATACATGGATTTGTAATTTATTACATAGTTCCTTTCCAAAATATAATGTTCATGTTAACAATCACTTTCTGATCTTTTGGACTATTTAAATAAACCATCCTTTATTTTTCTAGGATATCCCACAAACAGACAAATATTCAACATGCTGTTTCTAGGGCTTAGCTATAAAATGAATTTAGTAATTTCAAATAATTCATCATCTATCTAACAGTTTTCATAAGAGCCTTATTCCTTCTTTCTGTCACACCATTCAGGTGGGGTTTGCCCAGTGTAGTCAACTTGGGATTCAATCCCAACCTCTGATTATCAGCTCCAAAATTATCCTAAGAGGTACTCGCCACCACGATTTAAATCGTAATAACTTGATATATTTTCCATTACGTTTCACTGCATCAGTCATGTACTTCTTGAATTAATCATAGTACTCAGACTTGCAGTGCATCAAATAAATATATCTTGTTCCTAGAATAATCATCGAATATTCATAACCACCTCTCGACAGGATAATTTTAGGATTGCTTAAATCAGAATGAACCCTTTCCAACATATGTGGTGTATGTTGAATAGAGTGAGGTTTAACGTGGGCTCGTACTTGATTTATCAGCTTAATAGATTCAGAATCTATAGGTTTCAGAAGGTGAATATCGGTGGGTTGCCAAGACCATAGCTGAGCATTATCACATGGACTTCTATGGCATCACACCTGTATCTGGAGAGCCGGACTTGGGTATGTTTTCTTTTATCAATGGAGGATTTGCATATCTACGAGATGGGAATTGGTTCTTCACGAGGGGCCTTAAGCCCTTCACTTTCATATTCCCCTTTGATGTGAGTGACATGATGAAGGCTCGAGAGGAGAGGGATTTGTTGATGAGATCAGTGGGATACACAGCTTTGTCTGTTACGAGCATTTCGAGAGGAGATTGGAGAACAGTGGCTCGGATGTGTGCAGCTGGCATGCTTGAGAAGCTGCAACAGATTGTTGGTCGAGGTGAGTTTCGACCTCCACAGCAGCAGCAGCCACCGCCATAGCAGCACAGAGACGAGCACGGAGCCAAGGAGGAGCAGTAGGAGA
The DNA here is from genome assembly GCA_023678885.1 of Pogostemon cablin. NCBI lineage: Eukaryota > Viridiplantae > Streptophyta > Magnoliopsida > Lamiales > Lamiaceae > Pogostemon > Pogostemon cablin. The sequence continues at coordinate 29,026,426 of CM042967.1, forward strand.
TGGATATTCTGGAGCAAAGGGTGCCTCGTCCTATTTCGGCACTGCCACAGCAGCAGCAGTTGGCTGGTCCGGATGCGTATACGCAGGAGCAGTTTCGTCTATTGAATGAGCACTTGGCCACGATCACTGCAAACCAACAAGAGACTAACAGGCAGCTGGCTTTAGTAAACACTAACTATACCGCACTTAGCGCGAGGTATGATGCGATGGATGAGCATTTGAGGCTAGTTTCTGATCGGTTGCGTACGATGGATAGGGATATTAGCAATCTCCACAGGAGACTTGATGAGAGGAGTGATGGTGATGATGATGCTCCGGAGGAGTAGTAATGGTAGGTTATTTTTGTTCTCTGATTCATCTCATCTCCATTCATCTTTTTACCTTTACAGGATTGTGTATTCTTGTGTGAGTGACATGTATAATATCATATTCTCTAGGTTGTTGGATGGTGAGGATTGATTGACTATGGATATTTGTATGATTTGATTGATGTATGGGTTGGATTTTTGCATTCATGTGTTCATGTGTGAATTTCTATTGATGAGAAGCATGTATAATTTGATAAGTATGTAGAGTTCTTGTGAAATTTATCTTGACTATGTGCTATGAGGAGTATTTAGAATTCTATTTACCATGTGAGGATTTGGGCCTTTTAATCATGTTGATCATGATAGTTTATTCTTGAAAAAATCATTCATATGAACGTAATCTAGAACTTGGCTTGGAGTCTTGTGTGAGATTTACAATTGGTGAATTGTTAGGATATGATCTTAGACCATTATTGTTTAATTGAGTAACTTAGCCAAATTCTACCTTCCTATTGATCATAAATACCTTTGGTAGCCCCGTTGAGCCTTTAAAAGCTTTTTCTTTGGCAAGCCGAATAAAAGAGCCTTATGAACCTTTACTTGAGCCTTGTTTAAATCCTATTCATTAGTAGAGAGTTGAAGTGAATAAGTATTGCAAGAAGAACAAGGAAGCTAGGATTTGGTTGAGAGGAATAAGAAATAGTGTGTGGTTAAATCATGTTAGGAGTAGTGTCTGAAACTGGTACCCCAATTGCTTATGTAAGAAGCTGATTGTTTTTCAAAATGGTAGTGCCTACAACCGGTACCCGAGATATAAAAAGAAGAATAAAGTTGATGCAAGGAAGAGAAGGAAAATTCAGAAAATTACAAGTGTAAGAGGAGAAATTAGAGGAGGAATTATGTAGCCGAATGAAGAAAACAAGAAAATCCAAGGTAACTCTCTACTAGTGTTTGAGTCATTTTATCTAAATTTTCCTACCATTTCCAAAGAGCCATCATTATAACCCAAAAACAAGCCCTTTGTGATTCTAGTAATGAGTTGATTGTGAGTTGATTTTTAAGACCCTTGCCAAGCTTATGGTTATGCGTGAGTATGGATTGAGTATGAGCGTATATACTAGCCTTTAAGTGCAATTAGCACTGGAGTGAGAGAGTAAATACTTATCTTGTGAGCTAGATGACTTAGTACTCCGAATGGTATATGACTAGGTGATGTTTTGCATGAATGATATGTATGTTACAAGAAATACTTGTTTTTAATTAATGAAGTTGCATGTGTAATATGTGTTGTACTTGGTGATACTAGTGAATTTTACACGACTCCTTGTTTTGATTGCGTTGCATCGGGATGAGCAACATGTAAGTATGGGAATTTGATGAGTGTGTAAATTCACAAATCTGGTGCCTTAATTTATGCAATTATGAAGTGTTTAAAGGCTATAATCGGTTTTGAACCGATATATATTGTGTAAAGGCATGAATCAAGTGTTGTTGAAGCCATTTAAGTGGTTTTTCGAGGGAAATCAGAGTGGAAGTGCTGAGAATTAAAGAAAAGAAGTCGAAGCTATCCGTTTAGGTGAAGCAGGAGGTGGATTCGACAAGAAGGAGGTCAATTCAACCAGGCCTTCTAGTCGAATTGGCATCACGAAGCAGCAGGAGGTGGATTCGATCACGACAGCTCAATTCGACCTGAGCATCAGGTCGAATCGAGGTCGAATCGATTAGTGCTGAAGTTGATTTGACCACGCCATTTCGATTCGACAAGGGCATCTGGTTGAATCGGCTATCTGGGGCTTACAGTAGGCCAATTCGACCTCCAATTCGACCTGTGGTGTTGGATTCGACCTGTTGATGAGGTCGAATTGAACCTCAGGAACTTACTATATCCGTATTTTCGAGGCCTCAACGCGTGTGATCACTTAAAAAGTCCATTCCAAGCCCAGGAGACGTGATTACAAGTATAAAAGAAGGCTTATGCACTAGTAGGAAACATTATTATTATCATCACCATTGATAGATTGTGATCGATCAAGAGAAGGAGACGATAAGAGACGATTCCATCATCCGGAGGGGCTACAAGAGAGAGTTCCACTGGAGATTCAAGTAAGATTGGTCCATCTAACCGTGATTATTCCTAGATCAATTATGGGCTAGAGCTGCTTCGGTAGTTCTATGGTTATGAAGGTTTCATAAGTTAATTTGCCTTTCGTGTGTAAACTCCGTACAACGCTACTTGTTGTTTATTTTATATAAGATTGCGCATTTTATAATCCATACTCACGGTCATTTTGTGCATCAATAATTGTTGTGTAGAGTCTGAATACATAACTTGGTTATTGGTTGAGTGCATTCACTGCTGAACAGGGTTTTATGTTATAATTCTAAGTGAAGGGATTCCGAAGTCTTATTAGATTTATCTTATATGAATACTTGTTAATTGAATCATATTCGGGTTAATAAGTAGGATAAAGAGTGTAACTTTATAGTACCTATAAAGGGAGATCATATCGGGTTAGAGTAATAATTACACGGAAAATAATTGATACTACTTCTGTCCCATAAACAAGTTCCCGGTTATTGTAGATTTTGTGAGAGTTTTTTTAAAAAAGTGTGAACTTGTTTATGGGGCGGAGGGAGTACTGATAGTACCTGGAAAGGGGGTGAATTATATATCTTGCTTCGAGGATATTCACACTTGTCATACGCATGTTTACTTGTGTCTATAGATTAGATTTGCATGGCTTAGTGATGCGTCCATATTCCACAAGACAGAGTTAGACACCGTCAAACGGAAGATGAATTAATAAGTGAAGTTGGATGACCTAAAGAACTACATACTTCATTACTTGATCACAACTCACTATTCGCTTTTTCTTGTTATTCTTACTTGATATTTCAATTAATAGTTGTTACTTAATCGCCAAATAAAAACCAATAATCTTTTCAACATAGTTTTATTACACTATAATATAATTAAATTGATATTCATCCGTTCCTTGGGTTCGATATTCACTTGGTCACCTTTCGAGACTACAATTGATATCCTTCATATTTGGTGATAAATTGTGTGTTGAGAAAACACTCATCACTAGCCTATATGGAATTTTACATGTGAATCGCCTAGAAAGCGAATAAGGGGTTGTAGGTATTTAATTTTCTTAGTACCTAAAGGGAATAATGAATTATCTTATTAATTTGTTCCTAGGAATTATATTCTTTAAAGTTGTTAAATCTCACTTGTCTATGAGTGATTTAGTGTGCTTAAGTGATCATTCCTATAAAATTCTGCATGATTTGATTCACGTGTCTATCTGTCTTATTTCGCATGATAAATTGGATTTTCCTAAAACTATCTTGTTCTTATCTCTTGAAACACCTGTAATTGAGTGTGACTTCTATTTATTTATTTATTTGATTTAGTATTTATTTTCTGCAATATTAGTTAATAATTCCAATTCACAAAAGGTTTTTATGTCTTAATTATTAGTGGTGACAGTTATTTAGTATGTATCTTGTTTAACGCTAATCCTTTTAGGTTCGATATTTTTAGTTTTTTTTGGGTTCGATATTTTTAGTTGGTCCACGCTGAGCTACAATTGATTCCCTAAACTTGGAGACACACAAAAAAGTGAATAAGCAATATACAAAATTACAAAGAAGATAAATTATTTTAAAAGTCCATTTCCAATTTTCCTTATTTTGGGTGAGTACTTAACAAAGCATCGTTCTTTTATAATTTCGCAATTTCCAATAAATTATTTATTTATTCATTCTATATTAAAATCTTTAATTTGTGAAAAATTAACTAACTAATAAATTAATTAACAATAATTCATTATACAAATTCCGTGTATGTCTTATTATATACATGTCCACAGATTTGAGAGCAGTTTTCTCACACAAGACGCAATAACTAATTTAATTAAGGACGATAGTAAACATCCATATTCTGTACATCCATACGTTAATATATTTCTATTTTTTAAAATTATAAATATATTTAATTACTAATATACCCTTTAATAGATAAATCTTTTAAATGAAAATTTTGAATTCAAATTTAAGATCTAAATATCCGTAAACACGTTTTTTCTTCTTTTTTTCGTTTTTTACTTTATTTTTCAAGAATAAATCGTTTCCACCTCCATTTTTTTCGTTTTTTTTCTTTATTATTCCAAAATGTATTGTTTCCACCTCCATCTCTGAACCTTATCATTATATCTCAATCTATCTTTTACTTTTATCTCTCTGGTTAAACACTATATCATTCTTTTACACGTACATCTTTAGTGAAAAATTTAATTTTATAGTTACACATACACATCTTTCATCAGCATACTTTTTTTATAAGATCATGAGAAAACCGTATTAGAGGAAATGAAGAACTTTGTTTCCATGAAATCATTAAGCAAAAATTAGCAAAAAAATTATTTTTTTGTTATACACAACATATTCATCTCCTTCATTGCATTAAAAATCAATTTTAACTCTTAAAAATTTAAAATAATAATTTATTCTTCCACCAAATCTGATATATGTGTACGTAATCACTCTATCGTTTCGTCAACTTTCAAGATATAAAAAAATATTTTTGAATGTATTAGTCTACAGTTCGGAATGAATATTAATTTGAAATTTCTTGATAAGCAAGTTGGACGATTTAAAATAGATATTAATTTCGAAAAGATTCTATTTTGGTTTGATGGTCTCGAGTCTTCTTATTTCTCGCAAACCGAGCATCTATGATTATACATGGATACACCCACAATATTTATGATATTTATCAATTTAAAAGTTTATATCATGCCGCTCATTTACATTAAAGCATCAAAAATTAATATCAAATGTAATCTCTTATAATATTAAACATAATATTGAAAATTAAAATAAAAAACAAATAAAGCGTAAGAAATAAAAAACCCTTTAAATTATAGTAAACATATCATATCTTAATAATAAAATCATATCATATATCATAATAAACAAAACTATAATAATAAAATTTATATAGACATTTAGAATAAATGAAAAAACTCTAACAAAAACATACTAATAATAAGAAAATAATACTCAAATGCATTAACCATTCAAGGAACATCACCGTTGTTTTCAATCATCTCATTTGAATCACCCACAGTGTTATCAACACTAGCTGAATCTCCTTCCTCTGATGCAGTTGAATCAGAAATGACAATTACAAGAATATTCTGTGCTGAATTTTCTCCACTGGAATCAGAATGAATGATTAAGGTAGTTTTTTTAGTTTTCATCGCCTCTTGGAAGAACTCTTACATCTTATTGAGTGTTCATCTTCCAGAATTGCATCGCTGATATTTTTGGGGTTGCAATGAATGAGGAGTCGCTTCATGAATAATTTCACATCGGCCTTCAATTCTTCATGTTGTTTGTTTATATATTCATACATAGATAACAAACTCTTTTGAGATGGAGGAACACAAATATTTTGCTTAGTATTCATGGTGGGTGTTTCAAAAAATGTAAGGTGCATTGAGATTAGCATGGACATATGTGGGCATATTTATATAGTTAATCCTTAGAAAGTTTTACCACATGAACGATCATGCACATAAAGATAAGAGAAATGACATGGATTGAAGATCATGTATCTAACGTGAGATAAATGGCCATGTATTTCTCTCCTATTAACATACTCTTCACTATTGTAAAATTCGGAAGTAAATAATTATTTTTCATTAAGTTTTATATATTAATATGATATTACTTTCAGATATAATATTTAAATGATAAAAATATTTTATTTTATTTTAACAACATTCATATTTTATAATATTAAAGATTTTCATATTCAATTTTTTTATTTGTAATAAGGTTAAGTATAATTATTTTATTGAATGTCATTGATCACTATTTTCTTTAAGAAAATATGAATCTTACCCTCAAGTGTAAGGGATCAATTGTAGTGCGCGTGTGACCAAGCTAAATTATCGAACCCACGGGATAGTGTCAGAGTGACAGATAAATCTAATATGATTATTTTTATTTAAGATAAACTCAAGTTTATGAAAAGTAATTAATAAATAATAAAATAAAATAAGATACGGTGGCGAGAAAATAATCAAGTACTCCAAGATAAGAGACTGATAATGTTAAGGACAATCCAACTTAACCATGAGACAAATTATTCTAAACCCAAATTAATTACCTGCAGATATTTATAAAAGGATCGCTATGCCTAGTTAGACCACCTTGATCGGGTATCTAACACTTATAATGAGTTGAAAATTCTAGGATCAATAAGAAATTAACTCCCTCTCCCCCTATAGGTACTTCATGCTAAATTCCAATTAAGGCTAGAGCACTAGACTTCCATTTCTAGGTATGCGATTGTTAACCCTTTTGTCTCCTTATTAATTACCTAATAATGATGTTTTACCAAGTAATTAATATTCCAAATTGATTGTCTAACACTCTTAGGTATTATAGGTCAATCCCCTAAGACTGTCACAGGAAACAACAATTATCATGCAGAAATAGAGAATCCTATTAACTATCAATCAGTGATACCGTCATAAATAATTAAAGGAAATCAAAACTCAAAACACAATAATATGAAGTCTCAAAATATCCACTTCAATAAGGAAATAAATAATATACAGTATAAGAAATCCAAGTCTAAGACAATCAAATCACATAATCAAAACAGTATAAATCCCTGACAATAGCAACAAGATACTTAACCCATGGTGTTACAAGCAATAACCATGTCTATGAAAGAAACTTACCCATGAGTCTAAAAACTAGAAAGAATAAAGTAAAGAAAAGAAAACTTATTTGTTTGGTTCTCCTTCTTCAAATCCGTCCTCTCCAGAATTCCCGTCTCCGATCAAATAGATGAATACTCTCTTGAATCCTCTCCAGATGGTGGATGGCGGATGATGGATAGAAGATGAAAGGAAGACATGGTGGATTAGGGTAAAAAAATCCTAAGTGATGTGGTGGTGGTAGATTAGGCGGGTTCTCCACAATTTTGTGTAGTGGTGAAAATGGGTATATATAGGTGTAAGAATGGAATAATAGATCTTGTAAAATCAGGAAAATTATATTTATGGATGATATGGAGAAATATTAAATTAGAAAATAACTCGGCCACTAAAAAATAAGAAAAAGAGGGTAATTTTCGTATGTTTTCGAAATTCTCGCCGGTAGCTGCGTGACCTCACCATTATAAACATAACTTCTTTATCCGAACTCCAATTGAAGCGATTCTTGCGCTCACACGACCCTCTCGTCCGTAGCTTTCTAACCATATATCACATGAGCAATTTTGACTTTTACAGAAATGCAGAAAAATCACGGAATGCAGTCCCTGTTTCCTTGACATATTACACAAGTTCACCCTTCATTACTACTTTACACTTTTGATCATTTTTCCTATCAAAACACAAAAAATACCTCTCAAGCACCTTTTAGTCAATAATCATTCAAAGTATTAAGATTTGTACAAATAATAGTAATTAAACACTCAAAGAGGTATCAAATCAAACCCAAAAAATACATGAATTTTCACTCTCATCAAACCCCCCAAACTTAAGTTGTTGTTCGTCCCCGAACAATGAAACAACAAACCAAGAGAATAATGAGATGGAAAGTAATGTTCGAAGGTAAGGATCAAAATATCAACTAAGCCTCCAAAAGATATAATTAATCTCAAGTTGGTTCACATAACTTCAAATTCAAAAGTATCAATTTATTCAAACACATACAAATTAAGATAGTTACTTCACCCGTTCAAGTGCTCAATCAACCTATTCTCACAGGATATATATAATGTAACTCTCACGCTCATGGTGTATAAAGTGTACACCATTTAGGTTATATATAAGTACTCTCAAATTCAATTCAAGTGCATGCGTAACCATAAGCTTGCCTATTGTCTCAACTCTCCTTTTACTTGTAGCTACCAAATCATGAATCAAAAAGGTCTTTTATTGGGTTGTAACGTAGGCTCTTTGGACAAGGTAGAAAATATATGGATAAGTGTCTCAAACTCGGATCAATCAAGCCGCGGTTCCATCATGATCATTCATTATTCCTCATCACTCTCATTTCAAGCTCAACTTCTTCTCAACTCCAAACTATTTATTTCTTTCTTCAAGCACAACCTTTTCACTTTTCAACTCCATCAATTTCCTTTCCTCACCCTTTTCATTAACCCAAGGTACCAGTTTTGTGCACTACCTCTCATATCCTCCATAGGGTACTAGATTCAAGCACTACCCTTAGGGTGTTTGTTTTCGTGGAGTACTGGATTTAAGCACTACTCTCGGGATTTTACTTTTCATCTTTAAGATTCTTCCTGCATCACCCTTATCAACTTTCAATTCACCACTCTCTTCAATTAAAATTTATTGGCTATTAAAAAAATAGATTTAAAAGGACTCAATGGGCTGACTAAGGATTTAATGAATTCAGGTAAAGTATATGGGAAAAGATGGGCTAAAAATCAAAGATGGCCTAATATCATTTTCATAATCTACTAGACTATTCTCGAATATTCAAAGAGACTCAAGGCAAGGTCTAGAATACACGCACAAGAATGATACGCTCAAGAATAAAATAATCATGCATCATGTAACATGATTTAAAGGCTCAAATCTCACCTGGCTATTTCATAGAATGAACGATCACTCTTTAAGGCTAAAAATATATCATAACAAGCATGTCAAGAACTTCAAGTACTAAAGAGTTAAAGCATGTTCCCATTATCAATCATAATCAACATCTAATCAATGACATCATAAAAGCTTATAGTTCCCCATGAAATTCAGGTTATAGAATTTAGGTTTACCGGTGAACTTAGTCGCATTTCTAGTAAAATGTGTTAGAGTAAGAGACTCTATCATTGTTGTAAATACGTGACCAAGTACAAAATTTATAATAATATCATCCCAAGGGAAAGTAAACTTAGGCTTGTATCCGGATTTTCCATTGATTTATGCTTTGCAAGGATGATAGTTTGAAGGTTTTGTATTTAAAACTACTACTTGCAATTCTACTCAAGTAACTAGAATTAAGACTAGCAAAGTAAATGATCAAACACAAACAAATGATAAATGGAATGGATGTAGAATTCACTTGAGAAGAGAGTAAGACTAATCATACTCATGGTTGAGACTTGAGCTAGATATGCAAAACTTTTGATAGTAATTTTCATTAACTTGTGGATTAAAAGCAATCACAATTTTACCCCTAATCCCTATGGTCAAGGTAATTAGGTTTTCGACCCTTTTACAAGTCTAAATCTCCTAAGATTGATCTTAATCTTAATTCCCTTAAGGTATTATGATCAAAAATTGGTTCTTTCACTCAATTTCTTAAGTGTCCCTTTATGAATGTTCCAAGCCTAAGGAGGGTATAGCTTACCTCCACTTATACTAACATGCATGCACATTTCAATATATGATTCAATTAAACATCCACTCACAACATTGGAATGGCCATCCTAATATTATGAATAGAGACTTTAATCACACAAACATTGAAATGAAACATGATTGATATATCATAAAAGGAAATCCACAAATCAATTCAAATCACTACTCAAGTTTTATATATCTAACTCTTCACCTTAACCATTCATATGATTAGCCCTACTATAGAACTAGCCACTAAACATGGTGTTTAATTCTATACAAATCAAGTTTTGCTCCATTTGAGCCAAATTAAGAAGAAAATCAACAAATGAAAAGTAGATTGGCTTCCCTTGCATGGAGAAACCTTCCTTCTCTATAATATATCAATTCCTTCAATCCTTGATGCTTCTCTTCAAATGGATGGATGAAATGCATGATGGATTTATGGTTGTAACTGCTATGAATCTGATCTCCCCTCTAAAATTTCGCACAAGTCATCCTTTTATATCACTAATGGATCTTCTAGAAGCTTCCGGAACTTTCTCAAAATAGCACAGGTTTTTGCACCTACACGGCCCGAGTTGCACACGGCCCATGTAGGGCACACCTACTTTGGCGTGTTGTGCGTGCTTCTAGACACGGCTCGAGCTGCGATACACCGCCTTGATCGTGGCCGTGCAGCGTTTTCTGATGTAAATACATGATTTTTTCTTACAGGGCCGTGTTCCGTACACGGGGCGTGCAGCAATGCACGACCATCCTCCTAGGCGAGCAGTAATTTCTTATGACAATACACCGCCACTTGTTACAGAGGCCGTGTTCCGCACACGGCCCGTGTACAGGTAGGCCCTATTCTTCCGTCTCCGTTTCGCTCCCAACTCCGTTTTTGTTCATTTCTTGACCTGTTTTACACATGCTTAAGCTCATTTACACAATTCTATCAATTCATACCACATTTCTCAAAATAACAATAACTCCACCAAAAGTCACACAAATAAAAATTAAAAATATCCGAAAATACATAAATAACTACACTAAAATTTAGGTGAAAATGACAACGATCAATCGGTGCACTCGGTGCAATGCAGTTAAACTCATAATTGTGATAGTAAAAAATATTCATGCACGGCACTTCCTTTTTTTATAGTTTTTTATATTCAAACTCCTAATTGTAGTTTAAAAAAATTAGAGACCCCAAATTAATAACTTACCTATTTTTCATGTTTTGGACTAAAAATATTTAATGAGTGAGGCTCCTATGCACCCGGGTGCACGGAGCACATCCGTGCGCCTTTGCAATTTTCATGTTGTGCTGCGTGCGTCTTTGCAATTTTCATGCCCATTTTCAATTTAAACCCATAACAATACATAGAATTAAATAGAATTGGTGGGGGGTTGTGTTCACTTGGGACCTGGGAGCACAAAAGCTTTTGTCATATTTAATAGGTACATCACTTCCTTTTATATTAATAAAAATTTCATCTTCTTAGAGTAAATGATACATTTTTTATGGTAAAATAAGACAAATATATATATATATATATATATATATATATATATATATATATATATATATATTAATAATTAATAATATCTTTAATATACTAAAGGAGAGTTTGATTCTGATAATGTGTCGTCACAAGAATTAATCTTAATTATTTTAATATTTAATTAAAATTAAAAATTACAATTTTTTACATTATTAATTAAAATTTAATATAGATAAATATATATATACTAGTATTAAACCCGGGTAATACGCGAGATCATTTAATTATGAATATTCTTTTTTTCTTTATATATAATTTAAATTAATATTCTTTTTTTTCTTTATATATAATTAAAATTTTTTCTTATTAATTTATTTACAATAAAAAATTTAGTAATTAAATAATTATACCAAAATAAATGCATAAAGATATTCAAAATTTAATTAGTCATCAATAAAAATAAAAATAAAAATAATTATTTTATGATAAATTAATGAGGTGCACATGTAAAAAAGATAAATATATTTTTAATTTATATTTTGATATATATTTTTAATTTGAATTTTTTTCCTTAAATTATGTATATGTATATTTTTATTTATTATTATCTCAAATAAATATAAATTTCATTTTTAATTAATATTTTATTCTTAATTTCTATAAATAATTTTTTTAACTTATTACCTATTTAAGATTAATATATAAAATAAAAAATATATTATTTTAAAAATAAAAAATTAAATAAGAAAGTTAATGATGAGTAAATATGAAAACATAAAAAATTTAAAAATTCAAAAAAAAAATTACATGTCCTAATGGAGTGCTCTTGAGACGACACGCAGAAAATTCTGTTATTGTATATTACTTAATATATATATATATATATATATATATATATATAGAGTTAATTTTCTTAGTTTCAGATTATATTAATAATGAAAGAAACGAATTTTATATGTCATAATTGCATAACTCAAATACATAGAAATAATTAAATAAAATTAATATGCTAAAATTAATAAATCAACAATTATTTAAAAACTCGATTCCAATATCATTTGCCAACATCAAGTAATATATTAAAAATATATTAATAATTAAGGAAAACGAATTTTATATGTCATAATTGAATAATAAAATAAAATTAATATGCTAAAATTAATAAATCAACAATTATTTAAAAACTCGATTCCAATATCATTTGCCAACATCTAGTAATATATTAAAAATATAATATAAAATAATAATTAAAGTTAAATAACTTGAAGAAAGCTTTCGATTGAAGTAAATCGATTACAAAAATACTTGAATGGTCAATATGAATAATTTTTTTCTCTTATCATCTTAAAGAATACATCTTAACAAAGACTTTAATAGATTATTTACTTGAAGAGGTAAATTGATTCCAAAAGTACTTGAATGATATACATGAATCAGTTTTTTAACCTCTTATTCATCTTAAATAACACATCTTAACAAAGATTTTAATATATTATCTACTTGAAGAGGTAAATCAGTTCCAAAAATACTTAAGTGGTCTAAATGAATCAATTTTTTAACCTCTTATTCATCTTAAAGAATACATACTTGAATCGATTATCTATTTGAAGAGATAAATCGATTTAAAAAATACTTGAATTGATCCTCTTATTTCTTTTCTCAAAGAATACTTGAGATAATATGCTTGAAGAGGTAAACGGATACAAAAAATACTTGAATGATTCGAGAATACTTGAATTGATCCTCTTATTCTTTTTGAATAAAGAATACTTGAGATTATATGCTTGAAAAGAGATAAATCGATTCCAAAACTAAATACTTGAATGATTCAAATTCTTTTTAAAAAATACTTGAATCGATTCTCTTATTCATCTTGAAGGATACTTGAATTACTTGAATCGATTCTCTCAGGCAGAAAAGTTTCTGAAATAGTGTACTTAAGATATATATATTATTTCAAGATTTGAATATGATATTACAAAATTAAAATTAATTAATATTAATTAAAACAAATTATTATAGATAAATACATATTTTTACTTTAAATTAAATCTTATATATAAATATATATATTTACTTTAATATTTACAAAATTTATCCATTTTCCACCTATAAATAAGACTCCTTATTCTTTCGTTCTACACACATAATTTATTTATTCTTAGTCATGATGAACAAAAACTTTCTTCAAGTTTTAAAAATATGTATTGTTATTAATTATTATTGATTGAATTTTGTTGTTCTTTTATATTTTTTATAAATTTTTTGTTTATTTAGTGGTTTTAGTTTTTTTTCCCTTAAATTGTTAGTATGTTATTACGTAACTAATTACGGTTTTCATGGTTAGTTTTACAAAAATATTTAATCAATTTCATTTTTGATTATTTTTTCTTATTGTTTTTCTTTTATATTATTTTTTATATTCTCATTTGATTTTTTTTCTATTTAATTTTTTTATTTTGTTTTTCCTTTTTAATTGTTAGTACACAAATTTTTAATCTTTTGATTTTTTTATGTAATTATTTTTTTTCATGGATTTTTTCAATTTTTTTAAATTAATTTTATTATGTTTTCACTTTTCATTTTATTTTTTTATTTTAATTCTGTTTTTTTATTATTATTATGAATTTTTTTTACTGTTATAAATTTCTTTTTCAGGATTTTACAAATTTATTTAATTAATTTTGTTACGACTTTTTTTTATTTCTTTGAATTTATTTATTATCTTTAATATATTAAAAGAGAGTTTAATTTTGATGAGATGTTGCCACTAGAATTAATTTCTATTATTTTAATTTTTAAATAAAGAGAGGGACTAGGGTAGGACCGATCCTACCAAAATTTGGTAGAACCGGATCCAAATGACAACCCTAATTAAATCTCGCGGGTCTATGGGCACTGTTACCAAATCTATTTCTTATTAAATCACGTGAACTACAGCAGAATGAAAGTACCCATCGTCCCCTTCTTCTCTCTTCCCCACCTCTTCTTCTCTCTCCCCAGTGCTGAAGCCCTTCTTCTCTCTCCGCCGGAGCCTTGCATTTTTCGGCAGTACCGGAAGGCGGACGCGCGCTCGATAGGGCAGCAGTGCACGGTGGTGGCAACGTCTCTTGGCAGCGGGAGATCTGACGCAATCCGATGATATGGAAGAGACTCCGACGAGAAAATATGGCGGGACCGGTGTTCGCGATTTCTGACAGTTCATGGTGTTTGCATTTTCCGGTGGGAAGAGTTTTTTTTTTTTGCATCTTCAGCAGTTATTCATAGTCAAGAATGTTTGAATGAACATGACTGAATTTTTTGGGATCCTCATCTTTAGATCTACTCTTTTGCTGTCATATTATGCCCATTGACAATTGAAAAATCCAACTCATTTGTTCGGAGTTTTTTATTTTAATTTTGAGATTTTTTGTTTTCTTGACTTGTGCTAATCCTAATGCAAGTTTTATTTGGTTTGTGATTTTAGGAAACTTATCCACAACTGATACTGTCTTGTAATTGTTGGTAAAATCCAGTGTTAATTGAGTTTCTCAATCCGATAGTATTTATAGGGCTAAACGGCGGACACAACCTTCCATTATCTTTGTCCATTCGTCTTGTCGAAGGTAATCAGAGAGAGATGACAACCTCCTTTCTGAGATTGTAGATCGTCGATCTGCTCTAATCAAAGAGTAACCATATTTTTTAAAAGAGTAACCCTATTTATTCCACAGAGTAACCTAATTATTTCTATAGAGTAATATATCAACATGGCTTTATTTTAAAACATATACTAGTATTAAATCAAAGTTTCAAAGAGTAATCTAACTATTTTTTATAGAATCTATAAACATGACTTCATTTTAGAATATACTACCTCCGCCCCATACACAAGTTCACGGTTACTGTAGATACGGAGTTTAAGAAAAAGTTACTTTTTGGGGGTAGTTTGGTATTTTTAGGGTAATAAATAAATTATAAAGTAAGTTATGTGAGTTGTAAAGGGATGTCAATTTTGAAATTAAAATGTGTTGTGGGGTTATTGATTTGTGTGTATTTTCTTATTTGGGGTTGTGAACTTTTTTATGGGACAGACAAAAATAGAACGTGTGAATTTGTTTATGGGACGGAGGGAGTATAAGTTTTAAATTAAAGAGTAACCATATTTATTTCAAAGAGTAATCTAATTATTTTTATAGAGTAATCTATCAACATATCATCATTCTAAAATAACAAAGGATTAAATAAAAAAGTAACTTTATTTATTCCCAAGAGTAATCGAATTAATTTCAAAAAATAATCTAATTATTCTCAATATGGCTTCATTTAAAAAAATCAAAGCATTAAATCAAGAGTAACCCTATTTATTCAAAAGAGCAACCTAATTATTTCTATAGAGTAATCTATCAACATGACTTCATTTTAAAATAGAGAGTATCAAATTATTAAATCAAATAATAACCCTATTTATTTGAGTAATCAAATTATTTTTTAAAAAGGTAATCTAATTATTTCAGCAGGAGCAAAAGAAGCAGGTTGAGTGAAAGTGGGGCTCCAAAACCCAAGTTAACCAAAAAGCAAAATCTAGAAAGTAGAGGTAAGGAGCCAGCCGAAAGAAGTTCACCAAAACAGCAAAAGAGAGAGCTAGAGATATAGACATTAAATATCTCCCATGCTACTTATGACAACAAGTCAAAATGGGTCAGGTTTTGGGACCTGCTGCAAGGTTGTAGATCTACTGCATGCAGCTACACAGACACCCAAAAGCGACAGCAGGCACTAGAAGTTATTGCGGCTGAGGCAGCAAAGAGTTCCGACAGGATGGAGAGTCAGTGATCGACGGCAAGAAAAAAGCAGCCGGATGAAGTTGCCACATCATTCACCCAGTAGCTCAGCCACACTTCCCCACCATCTCCATTTCAAAACACTAACCTCCATCTCCTTATCCACCCTCCACCGCACACCCTCGCCGTACTCTTCTCTGGCAGATACCATTCCGTTGGATTTCATGAAATCCCGCCTACCTCCCGTTTACCGATTTCAAAAATTAATCCCAACACCGCCCGCAGGAGGCCTCCATGTTGCAATCAGATCCGAAATTCAGATTCTGATCGAGGTTTTGTCGAAGATTGGGATTGAGTTTGCGATGTGGCATGATTCGGGAAACATAATTGCTGAATGGATATACGTTCCAGATCCGATTAGCAGGTATATGAGATCTGATTGCACCGATTGAAAATGAGAGAAGTTTTTCTTGTTTATGAGAAAATGAGTGAGAGAGACGAGGGAGGGGGGAGGAGAAAGTGAGAGGAGAGATAGATAGATCAGCGAAATTACAAAGACAACTGGGTTTGACCCATATTAAAATATATGACGTGTACAATTCAGTTGTACCATTTTTAAGAAAAAAACGGGCCTACCGCAGTCTTTGCCTTAAATAAAAATAAAAATCTCAATTATTTTAATTTTTAATTAAAATTTACTGTAGATAAATACATATATTATATTTAGATTTGAATATGATATGATATTATCAAACGAAAATTAATTACTATTAATTAAAAACTAATATGGATAAATACATATATAATATAATACTTTAAGATTTTGAAAATTTATTCACTTTCATCTATAAATAAGTCTCTTTATTCATTCGTTCTAAACACATAATTTATTCATCATGACGAACAAAAGATTTCTTCAAATTTTAAAGAAAGGTATCCGTTTTTCTATCTAATTCTCTTATTATTATTATTATTTATTAATTTTTGTTGTTTCTTATATTTATAATTTAATTCTTTTTGTATTTTAATTGTTTTTTTAATTGTTAGAATATAATTTTATAATCTTTTGATTTTTTAACGTAATTAACTTTTTTTTTCATGGATAATTATATAAAATTTTTTATTTTTTTTGCATGATTTCACTTTTTATTATATTTTGCTTATGGTTTCTTTTATTATTTTATATTCTCTTTTTTTCCCTTTGTTTAATTTTTTTCGTTTTAATTTTTTTTCCAATTGTTATTATATAATTTTTAATTATTTTGTTTTTTATTATGTAATTAACTTTTTTTTATGATTAATTTTAAAATTTTTAATTGATTTTGTTATGGTACACTTTTGATTATATTTATTTACTTATTTTTTATTTTAATTCTGTATTTTTAATTATTAATATATAATTTTTTAATTCTTTTTACGTTATAATTTTTTTTCATGGATTTACAAATTTATATGATTAACTTTGTTTTGATTTCTTTTTGTTTTCTTGGAATATTTTTTATTTTCATAATTTTTGTTGTTTCTTTTATAGTATTTTTTAAATTCTTTTTTTGATTAACTATTATTTTTATTAATTATCTTTAATTCTCTTATTATGTTTTTAACTTTTTATTAGTATGTGATTTCTTTAATTTTTTTATGGTTCATTATATTTTTTAAATTAAATATTTTATGATTTCTCTTTAGATTTTTTTTTTGGTTTTAATTTGGTTTTTTATTTGTTTTTAGTAATTTTTAATATTTTGATTTTTTTACGTTATTAAATTTATTTCATGGTTAAATTTACAAAAAAAAATTAAATTTTAATGTTGTATCGTCATCTGAATTAATTTTGATTTTAATAATTACTAATTAATATTTAGTGATAAATACATATATTTTTTTATAAAATTCTTTAATGTAGATTAATACATATATTATTTTTAGATTTGAATGTGATATTATCAAATCAAGACTAATTAATTTTATAAATTTTATATTGAATTATATTTTTTAAATAATTGAATAAATAATTATATTGAACTTGAATTGTATTTTTTAAAATTGTTAAATAAATAATTATATTAAACTGAAATTATATTTTTTAAAATTACAATCTTATAACCCGTGTAATACATGAATTCATACTAGTAAGTATACTATAGCAGAAATTTTTCTAACTGCGTGTCATCTCCATAGCGCTCAGTTATGATGTGTAATTTTCTCATTTTTTTTGAAATTTTAAAATTTTTTATATTTTCCTTATTTAATTATATTTAATTTTCTTATTTTGTTTTTATTTTTTAAAGTGTATTTCCTTTTATATTTATAAATCTAAATTAATATAAGCTAAACAATGAATAAACCTAGGTCTGAACCTTAACATAGTCGAAGAAATTAGAAAAACGATAAACCTAAGGTGAGGCCATAAATTAGTAATAAATTAATATTAATTTAAAATAAATTAAAAATATATTTATTTGATTTTATAAACAATTACTCCCTCCGTCCCGGGTATTTTTACCCGTTTGAACAGACACGGAGATTAAGACGTTTTATTCTTTTAATATACTCCCTCCGTCCCACGACAAGGGTAGTTTTTACTTTTTGGCACATGGATTAAGGAGTATTATTATTTAATGTGTAGTGGGTAGTTGTATTAGTAGGAGTATGGGCCACATGTTTTAATTGTATTAGAGGGGATGAGTGGGTCCCATGTGTTTAGAAAAGGATAGAGGACCCTTTGGGTGGGACGACCAAAATGGAAAAAAGAGACCCTTGCTGTAGGACGAAGGGAGTATAATGTAAGAAAAAATAGGGATAAATTAGCATTTTAAAAAGAAAAGGTCAATAAAGTTGTTGGGAATGATTAATAAAGTGTAAAAAAGTAATTAAAAGTGGTTGTGATTGTAAAAAGTTGGTAATAAAATATTATGTATTTTTACCAAAAATAGAAAAGGTAAAAATACGTGGGACACCCCAAAATAGAAAGTGGGTAAAAATACGTGAGACAGAGGGAGTAATTAAAAATAAATTTATTATTATATTTGCAATATTTTGGGTAGGTCATGGGCTAGACCGCCTCACAATTTTTTTACGTAAGGTAAGACGGATTATCCATTATTTAATTAAATATAATTTAAATTAAACTAAAAATAAGCTAGAAAGAAAAAATAATTATGGCCACTCAAAACTTTCTCAATTACTTAGGTGAAACATCTGTGTCGCTGCATGTTGATGCATATTTAGATATTAATTTTATTTTTATTATTTTTATCAATATTATTTAGGATATTTACTTTCTACAGAATTATTTTTTTACATAGTTTATCTTTATTAGTTAGTTAGCAAAATTGGGATATTTTTCGAATCTTTAGGATTTCCATCTTATAAATATAAAATATCCATGTAAGCGTAAGAATGATTATTATTAAGAAGAAAAGTAAAGTTAACTTCGCAACAGTGTTTACAAATCCAGTGACTTACTGAGCTGAGTCAGAGTCTCGATTCTTTTATCGTAGTAACTTCGGGCCTGAGCCAGAGTTTTCGATATCTGAGAATATTAAATTCTCATCATTGGTGCTCTCGTTGAGAGATCAACGTCAACGAGAACGTTGAGAGTAATCATGGTAGGAACTCACAAAAGGATTCGATTATTGTTTGTGAAAGTTGATCAATTAAAGGCATATTTCACAGACTTTAGTCAATTCTTGAAAAAGGGCAAGGAGAAGAAGGAAGAAGCCAAATCCATATTCATGAAGGAAGTGGAAGAGGAAGATGAAGTTTACGATAGTCTACCCATATTTGATGAGGAAATTGATGAATTTCCTTATGGTGATGATTTATCGCTATTTGGGAAAGAAGATGATGGGGAAGACTACGATGGTCCACCAATCTACGATGAGGAAAGTCCATCAGTTTTCTACAAGTAAAACGATACCTATGTAGAAGATGCAATTCCATCGAACCCATCAGTCTCATCAGAGGAATGCCGCCTATCTGACCCATCGGTTGTTTACGAGGAACACGTTTATGTTTTCTTATCGGATAATGATCTTCAAGTTTACACGGAGAATATTCATATCGGATGTGAAATGCAAAAGGAGAGAGAAAAATGGCTTTTCCTCAACTGGAATGAAAAGTGAATATTCATATCGGATGTTGATTGTTCACAATTTTGCATGTGTCCCCAAGTATAGGGAATCAGTTGTAGTTCACGTGTGACCAAGTCAAAAATAATAATATCGTACCCAAGGGATAATTATAGATCTACTATTTAATCTAATTATGACTATTATAATTTAAGACAAATCTGGAGTATTTTTAGAATTACCTAAATTAATTATGCAGAAAATAATTACTAAAAATATAAAATAGCAGTAAAAATAAATATGGAAAGTATTCAAGAGAGAAGACATATAGCACTAGGAAATCCAGTTAAGTTGGTCAAATCTAATCACTAGACATGAAATTAGAATCTCTGCAGTTCTATGAAAGCAATCACTAAATTATGTTAAATCCCTTTTTTTGAAGTAAACTTAACACATAAATCTGGTTTAAACCCTCAGATGCAGAAGAATAAATCTTACTCCTTTTCAAGGTACTTCATGTAAAATTCTATTAAAGGCTAGCACACTAGACTTTCCTTTATAGGTACTTAAGAATTAAACATCAATTCCCACCTAACAATCTAAGAAACCAAATCCTCTAGAATGGTAATTAATAAATATATTAGGTGTCCAATATTAATTGTTCTAATGAATAAAGGTTATATGGTTGAATCCCCTTTACTCATAACAGGTTGACAAATATAATCCCTTCTATGACACAAGCAATAATCATAAACATGCATAGGACAATGACATACTCATGAATAAGGACAAATCATATAAAACAAAATATAAGTCTCAAATCAAAGCATTAATAAATGAATAAATATACTGCAGGTATCCAATTCAAAATCTAGATCATTAATTCAACACAACTTAACCTTCAAATCTAGCACTATCCAAGAAGTACTAGCCCATGGTGTTACATGCAACACACATGGTTAGGCATGAAAGCATGTTCAAAAGTAAGAAAGAAAGAGAAAGAAAAACCCTAGGAATGGTGTGATCCTCTGTTCTCTCCTCCGTGATTCTGAACCTTCTCGTTCTCATTCTCAAGTAAGCAATACTGACTCCGGGATAGGTGGATGGGATGGTGAATTATGAAAGGGTATGAAAAAGTTAGGATTTGGAACACCCCAAAGACTCCTTTTATAGTTAAGAACTTATCTGTCTTGAAATTTGACTCAAAAGTGGGCTTTTTCACGTTAAAAACACGAATGGGCTGAAAAAAGGACGAAACAACGAACTGGGCCGGTAGGGATACCGCACGAGTCTTGCAAGATCCCGCACGAGTCGTGCAGGCGCTGATAACGGGGCGCTTCTCGGCAGGCTTCGGCAGCTCTCGGCGCTCGTGCTCGGCGGGCGTGCGGGCGCCTCTCGGCAGCTCTTGCGGCACGAGCTTGCGTGCCAGGCGGCACGACCACGTGCTGCTGGCCAGCACGACTTGTGCAAGCGCCACTTCTCCCGACGACATTCCGACTTCGTTTTCGACTTCTGTTTTTGCTCTTTTCACCTCATTTTTCACCTAAAAATACGAAATAACACCTCACGTGTATCTGAAACACAAATTCATACAATTCTAGCACAAGATGCTCAAATATGGATATAAATCCTACACAACGGTGCTAAATCGAACTCTAAAATACGCAGATTTTCACACTAATCAAACCCTCAAACTTAAGATGTTGTTCGTCCCCGAACAACGAAAAAGAATAAAGAAGAAGAAAAATTAGTGTGTAAATCTAAGGAAAAACAAAGAATATGACAACTAGGCCTTTCAACACAATTGTCATTAACTCCGGTCATGAAACTCTAATTACATGCAATAATCCATTCATAGCATACAAGTTAAGACAATCACCACCAATTAAAATGCTCCATCAACTTATTCTCATGGGAAGTATATCACTCTCACTCAAGTGCAAAAGATGTACACTTATGGGTATGGTGTTTACACTCATATTCAATTCAAGTGCATGCGTAACCATAAGCTTACCAAACGTCTCAAACTCTCCACCACTTAAAGTATGATTCGACAATAGGATCAAAAAGGACTTTTATCAGGATGTAATGTTGGCTCTTTGGAAAAGTAGGAAATATATGGATAAGTGACTCAATTAGTAGAGAATTAAAATCGGAGATCTTTTGTACTGTAAATTTTTACACTTCAAGGCTATCCAGCTTCATGCTCTACTAATTTTCTTTTCATCCGCTTTCCTTCAAGCTCAACATTTTTTTCCTTTCTTTTTTCTCTTTTCTCGAGGTACCAGTTTCGGGCACTACCTCTAACATCTCGGGGTACCAGTTTCAGGCACTATCCCTAAACAATTTATTTTTCATACTTTTCAGCACATAATCACTTGTACAGCTCCAAATATTTTATTCCTTCCAAACTTCATGTAAATCACTTACACACTTTGACAACATTTAATTCTCCACTAAATATAGGAATTTCAAATAAGATATCAAAGTGGCTATCTTCGTAGGTTGCCAAAGAAATTAGGCTTTTAGGCTCAAAAGGGCTAACTACGGATATATAATTATTTGGTATGAAATTACTTGACAAAGTGACTCATAAAATCAAAGATGGCCTTAAATCATTTCCCATCATCTAACATAACATGTAATTTCAAGTAAGACAAGAGGCAAGTTCTAGAATACACACACAAGAATGATACTCACTAGAAAGAAATATCATGTGTTTATGTACATTATTTATAGGCTCAAATCTCACATGGGTATTTAACAAGTAACAGAGCACTCTTCATGGTAAGCAATGTCTCACAAATACACATAGAACTTCATACCACAATATAATTTAAGCACAAATTCTTCATTAATTTCAAGAGCATATGAATTTCTGGCAGACATCAAATAAGATCATAACAAACACAAATCCAGAAACCCAAACATAAATATCTCAACATAATATCCCCACAAATATCCAACAATACAGATCAAGATAAGACTGATACATGGGAAAAATCAATACATCCAAACAACCCTATCAACATATCACTCCACTCAAAGCCTAAACAGAAAATAGAAATAAGGTGAAGAGATAGAATGATACAACCTCGACAGACAAGGCTGTTTTAAACAGAGGCTAAAACTCCATCAGTCGCGTCGATCTCGGAGCTCTCGAACTTCATCTCTCAAGCTCTGGATCTCTCTTTGTATATCCCTCTGAGAACTCCTGACCTCCTAAAACAACGCTCGAAATTGCTGATCATTCCTGATGGAATCAAACTGATCATTGATGTATCTATACATCTCTCCCCACGGATCCTGCACACCTGGAACATAATAAGAATGATAATCAGGGGGTAATGATTAGAGCTATTTTCACCTAGATTTTAGTGTCTTTTTATATATATTTTCGTATTATTTTATCCGTATTTTATATGTTATTTGGTTGTGTTTTGTATTTTTATTGAAATGTGTGTGAATGAGCTTAAACTTAAGATTTTAACTTTTTATTGGATGCTAAACATGATAAGGAAGATGTAGGAAAAAGCGGATCTCAATTCGGAGTTGAAACGAGGGAGAACGAGCCAAAACAGTGAAGAAATGCAGGAGCCAGCACACGAGCCGTGTAGCCAACACGGCCCTGTAAGAGTTGGCCGTGTGGCGACATCTAGTCATTCAGCACGGGCAACTTCAGGTCGTGTCCAGTAAGCAAAAGAAAAAGGATGAAAAGAGCAAAATTAAGAAATGGACATGCAACTTCAAAGCAAGAGAAAGAGTAAAACAACATCAAAATGCTCAAGTAAACAAAATTCAAAGATAGGAAGCATGCATCAAAAGAAGCTCAATCCAAGGAAAGTTAATGAATAGTGCTTTAGATTGTAAAGATAAGAAAGGAAGAAAGAAAAGTGGAGAAGTTGAGGAAATTGGCCATCTCTTTGATTACTTACACTTATTGAGTCACTCTTATACATATACTTCCTACCCTACCAAAGAGCCTATCATTACATCCTAATTAAAGACCTTTTTGATCATTGATTGAAACTTTGGTGGTTTGTGAATATAGTCCGCGAGCAAGCTTATAGCGAGTCGAGCCAATCGATTAATGAGTGTGATTTACCCTATTTCAAAAGAGTGTTGAGAGACATCAATATCCATTGTGAGGCTTGGACGTAAAAAGGACTATATTACACTTTTTTCTCTTTTGATTGAACTTGTTAATTTCTCATGTCATGATTTAAATGTTGTAGGATGACTTAGCATAGTTTGTTGTTATTATTGCTAATGATGTGTTATTGCTTATGTTCGTTGAGTCTTTTTCTAGATGAAAATTTCTCCTTTTGATTTGTCATTTTCGTTGCTCGGGGACGAGCAACACCTTAAGTTTGGGGGGTTGATTAGAGCTATTTTCACCTAGATTTTAGTGTCTTTTTATATATATTTTCGTATTATTTTATCCGTATTTTATATGTTATTTGGTTGTGTTTTGTATTTTTATTGAAATGTGTGTGAATGAGCTTAAACTTAAGATTTTAACTTTTTATTGGATGCTAAACATGATAAGGAAGATGTAGGAAAAAGCGGATCTCAATTCGGAGTTGAAACGAGGGAGAACGAGCCAAAACAGTGAAGAAATGCAGGAGCCAGCACACGAGCCGTGTAGCCAACACGGCCCTGTAAGAGTTGGCCGTGTGGCGACATCTAGTCATTCAACACGGGCAACTTCAGGTCGTGTCCAGTTGCACGAGTCGAGTCGGGAGCACGAGCCGTGTCGCCAACACGGCCCTGTAAGAAGTGGCCGTGTGGCGACATCAGAAGACACAACACGACCACCCTGTGCCCGTGTTACAACACACGACTCGTGTTGGCAGCACGAGCCGTGTCATCAACACGGCCCTGTAAGGCGAGGCCGTGCGGAAGCATCAGAAGACACAACACGGCCACCTCGTGGCCGTGTTGCAGAGCACGACTCGTGCCGGGTATTTTCCTGCAGAAATTTCCAGATCCTTCTAGAAGCCTCCAAAGGGGTATAAATACCCCTTTATTCAACAATTGGCAAGAGATCCGAAAATCCTATCATCTACACACACCTCACACACCATTTCTTCCATTTCCCACCATCATCTTCATCCACCTTCATCCATTTTGATCCATCTTCATCATCTCCATTAATTCTTCATCAAAACTTCATCCCTTCCATTGGGTGTGAGAGATCTCAAGGAATCAAGAGCTAGAGGTGGAGATCAAGAAGAATAGAAGATTCTCTTCAAGAAATTGATAGGGAAGAATCCATTCATTTTGTATTTCTTTAGATCTTAGACTATGGGTAATTGTAATGAATCATTTAATTGTTTTGTTACTTTTACTATGATAGGCTAATCCCTCTAGTGGGATTAGGAACATGAAGAGCATATTAGATTTATATTATCATGTGGATTAAATTGGTTTTTGATTTAATTGATGTTGATTTCTATTCATGGAGTTTAATTGTCTTGATGTTGTGATGGCATGGTTTGTTATTCATGAATGTTTATTGGTTTAATGGATTGTTGATCAATGGATTATTTGTGGTAATTAAATGCTATCATGATCTTCATGTATGTATTGCTTGGAGTGAGACGGAAACGACCCTCTATAGTATTAGGAAGGCATTAATAGACATTGAGTTTGGGTTTGACCGAAAGGATATTTGAATTCAATGAGGGGAACCAATCCATTCGTTGGCCTTAGTACACAAAAAGGGAGAGTTTAGTATAACTAGTACCTAGATGGAAGGGGTTAATGTTGGGCCTTGATCTTAAGTGCTTTTGGGAGTCTAAAATTGATCAACAACCTTTGTAACCCGAAAGGGAGCTTAGGATACAATCGTGATCACCCTTAGTCTACATCAATTGAGTTGAATTCCGTTTGCATGATAATATGAATTGAGTGTGCTTGGATGTTTCTAATCCCATGTTTTTCCATACTTGAACTTAAGCACCCATTTTCTATTCTTGTCATTCTACTTATTTGATATTGTTATTTACTTGTTACTTGTTTTAGTTTTAATCAATCTCAAAACCCCCCGATCATTCTTACAAAAACGACATGAACATGAGCTCACGTATTTTGCTAGTACGAATATAACTCCTTATTGGATTGATAATTTTTCTTGGGATATACTACTACAACGATCGAGTATTCTTGCTCGTGAGTGCTATAAAAATAGGCAAACAAGAAAATGGCGCCGTTGCCAAAGGGGAGTTTGACGGACTAGTCGAGTACTATGTTATTGTTTTAGTTGTTCTTGATAAGGATTCTTTTTATTTTCTTTTATTTATTATTTGTGTTTGTGGTCTCACTCTTGGCCTTTTCGTAGGTGTTTTATGATCACAAGATCAAAGGGAAATCAATCGATCATTCCTTTGAATTTGGAGATTGAAAGGACCGCACGACAAAGGAAACGAGAGAGGCGTAAAGCTAGAAAAGGAACAAAAATGGAGAATCAAAGGGGAGACAATGTTAATTATGACCCACCCCAAGATCCTTTACAAGATCAAAGGGGGGTACAAGATGGAGTGCAAGAGAATCAAGCGGAGATAATGAGGAATGTCTTTGCTCAAAATCAAGAGTATATGCAATTGCTTGCCAATCAAGAAGCTCAAAGGATATTTCAACAACAAGAGTTGCCAAGGCCTAGAGCAATTCGGGATTACTTCCAACCAAGAGCCGTACACAATATGGTTCCTCCGGTTCAAGCCAATGATTATGAAATCAAGACCGGATTGATCAACATGGTTAAAGCAAATCAGTTTGGGGGAGGTCCTCTTGAAGACCCGAACACTCATCTATCTACTTTCTTGGAGGTTGCAAATACCGTCAAGATGAAGGGAGTGTCGGAGGATGCTATTCGAATGAGGTTGTTCTCTTTCTCTTTAAGAGACAAGGCTAAAGCATGGTACAATACAATTCCTTTGGGAAGTTGTAATACATGGGAAGATCTTGAGCAAAGGTTCCTAAACAAGTACTTTCCTCCTTCAAAGACGCTCCAATTGAAAAGCCTTATCACTCAATTTAGGCAACTTCCGGATGAAAATTTTTATGAAGCATGGGAACGCTACAAAGAGATGCTCCGAAAGTGTCCTCAACATGATTTTCATGAGAATCAACAAGTGGCTTTCTTCTATCAAGGGTTGAATCAACAAAATCGGATGCATGTAGATGCCTCATCCGGAGGGTCTATATTTGGAGTGGATGCTATGAAAGCCATGTATATTTTTGAAGACATTGCAATGAATGCTTTTCAATGGCCTTCCGAGCGAGTAATGGGAGGTTATGCCTTTGGAAAAGTAGCTCAAGTGGAGAGTGTGAACAAAGTGAAGAGTGATATGTTCCAAAGTGAGGGAATGAAAGAATTCAAT
Organism: Pogostemon cablin; assembly: GCA_023678885.1. Taxonomy (NCBI): domain Eukaryota; kingdom Viridiplantae; phylum Streptophyta; class Magnoliopsida; order Lamiales; family Lamiaceae; genus Pogostemon; species Pogostemon cablin. The sequence goes on from CM042967.1 coordinate 29,053,837, forward strand.
GAGAGCATTCAAGCTTTAACTAAGCAATTGAATTTGATCACTCAAGGAGTAAGTCAAGGGGGAAGCACAAGTTCTATGGTGAATGAAGAGAGCAATGTTATGCAAAGTGTAGAGGATGTTGCCTATTTAGATAGGAGAAATTACCAAGGAAATTTTCAACGTCAAGGGAATTTTCAAGGTAACTATCCTTCTAACCAAGGTAATTATCAAGGAGGATATCAAGGGTAAGCTCGGGGAAGCAATTTCAATCAATCAAGTGGAAATTATCAAGCTCCGAGGAAGCATGAAAATCTTTCTTACTCTAATCCACAAGCCGCCGTGTCATATCCTCCGGGATTCGATCCGAGTGCTAAGCCGCCTAATGGAGAGGGGAAAGCATCATTAGAAGAGACATTGATGGCATTCATGAAAGACACAAGGGCTTACATGGAAAAAAGAGATGCAAAGATGGAGGCTAGATTGGAGGAAAATGAAAAGAAATCCGACAATAGGATGAGAGCTTTTGAGTATCAAATGGGTCAAATTGCTTCTTCCGTGGGATCTCAACACCAACAAGGAAAGTTTCCATCTACCACGATAACCAATCCTAAAGAAGATTGCAAAGCTATCACTCTTAGAAGTGGAAAAGAGTATGAGGAACCTCCTATGCCTAAAGAAGATAGTATTGTCATTGAAAGGAAAGTGGAAAGCAAGGTGGAAGAAGGGTTGGTGCAAGAAGAGATTGAAATGGAGGAAGTAAGCAAGAAAAAAGAAATTGTTGAGCAAAAGAAAGATGAAGAGAAAATAGAGAGAATTCCAAAGTGGAAAAAGGCAAAGGAGTTAAGGGAAAAAGAAGTTGAAGTTGAAAGAGATAGTTGGGGAATACCCAAGACTCAAGTACCGGTTCCTTTTCCTCAAAGGTTCTTGAAGAAGGGTTTGGATGAGAGGTTCAAAAAGTTTCTTGAAATCTTCAAGAAGATTCAAATCAATATCCCTTTCGCCGATGCTTTGGATCAAATGCCTCATTATGCTCGTTTCTTAAAGGACATCATGGGAAAGAAAAGAAGTCTTGTGGACAATGAAACGGTTAATCTAACCGAAGAGTGTAGTGTCATTCTACAACGGAAACTTCCACAAAAATTGAAGGATCCGGGTAGTTTCATTATACCATGTGAAATTGGAAAGAACAAGAAGAACAAGGCTCTTTGTGACCTCGGTGCAAGCATTAATCTAATGCCTCTCTCCATATTCAAGAAGCTTGGATTAGGTGAAGTAAAGCCAACTTCCATCACACTTCAATTGGCGGATCGATCTATGACACATCCAAAAGGAGTAGTTGAAGATGTGTTGGTAAAAGTTGATAAGTTCGTCTTTCCGGTGGATTTTGTTGTTCTAGATATGGAGGAGGATGAAAATGTGCCATTGATTTTTGGGAGACCGTTTCTTGCTACCGGGAGAGCTCTTATTGATGTCTACAAAAGAGAATTGAAATTGAGGGTTAATGATGAGGAAGTGGTATTCTCTCTACACAAGGCCATGCAATATTCAATGAATGATGAAGAATGTAAAAGTGTGGATGTTGTAAAGGGAAATGTCGAGGAGAGTTGGCCTTCCATTGTAACCAAGGATCCACTTGAACTATGCTTGAGCAATTCTCTATCTCTTTCTAATATTTCTACTACTTCTCTTGATTTAAATGAAGAATTGATTAATTGTTTGCTTGATCTAGGTGATTGTAGTGAAGCTCAAGAGGTTGCAGCCGCCATCTCAAGAGGAAATGAAAAGTTCTTAACACTTAGAGATTCACTCGAGCAAGAAGAGAAAAAGGAAAAGAAGGTGGAGTTGAAGCCTCTACCCGATCATCTTACTTATGCCTACCTTGGTGAAAGTGAGACATATCCGGTAATTGTATCATCATCTCTAACTTCTAGTCAACTTGATAAATTGCTTAATGTCCTTAAAGAGCATAAGTCGGCTATTGGTTGGTGTATTGATGATTTGAAGGGAATTAGTCCAACAATTTGCATGCATAAGATAAGGCTTGAGGATGAAGGGAAAGCTTGTGTTCAAAACCAAAGAAGACTTAATCCTATCATGCAAGAAGTGGTAAAAAAAGAGGTTCTTAAGTGGTTAGACTCCGATATGATTTTTCCTATTAGTGATAGCCCCTATGTGAGCCCGTTGCATGTAGTATCTAAAAAAGGGGGTATGACTATAGTGAAGACCGATAAAGATGAGACCATAGCCACTAGGACGGTGACGGGGTGGCGTGTGTGTGTTGATTATAGGAAGCTTAATGAAAACACACGTAAAGATCACTTCCCTTTACCTTTCTTGGATCAAATGTTGGATAGGTTGGCCGGATATGAATTTTATTGCTTTCTTGATGGGTATTCCGGGTATAACCAAATTCTCATCGCACCCGAAGACCAAGAAAAGACCGCTTTCACTTGTCCTTATGGAATATTTGCTTTTCGAAGATTGCCATTTGGACTTTGCAATGCACCGGCCACCTTTCAAAGGTGTATGATGGCAATCTTTGAAGGATTAATTGAGAATATAATGGAAGTTTTCATGGATGACTTTTCGGTGTTTGGTTCTTCTTTTGATAATTGTTTGTCTAACCTTGCTATTGTTTTGAAGCGATGTCAAGACACTAATTTAGTGTTGAATTGGGAGAAGTGCCATTTCATGGTAAATGATGGCATTGTACTTGGACATCACATCTCTTCAAAGGGATTGCAAGTTGACCGAGCCAAAGTTGTTGCTATAGAGAAGCTTCCACCACCAACAAATGAGAAGGGAGTACGATCGTTCCTTGGCCATGCCGGGTTCTATCGTAGATTCATCAAGGATTTTTCTTCATTTTCTAAACCTCTATCTCATCTCCTTGAAAAAGATGTGCCATTTAAGTTTGATGATAATTGTTTAAATGCTTTTCAGGTGCTAAAGGAAGCTTTAATTTCATCACCCATCTTGATCACCCCCGATTGGAAGGAGCCATTTATATTGATGTGTGATGCAAGTGATGTAGCTCTTGGAGCAGTTTTGGGGCAACTAAGAGAGAAAAAATTCCGAGCTATTTACTATGCAAGCAAGACATTTGATGCGGCTCAAAGGAACTACACCACTACCGAAAAAGAGTTCTTGGCGGTAGTATACGCATTTGATAAGTTTCGTCCTTATTTAGTAGGAACGAAAACTATTGTATACACCGACCATGCCGCTATCAAGTATCTCATGGCAAAGAAGGATGCAAAGCCAAGGGTGATAAGATGGGTACTACTTCTTCAAGAATTTGATATTGAAGTGAGAGATAAGAAGGGCACGGAGAATGTGATAGCCGACCATCTTTCAAGGTTAGAGTCGAGGGAGCATTGTGAAGGTACTTATGAGTTAATCAAAGAGGTTTTTCCCGATGAAGAAATCTTAGAGTGTGATTGCTATCAAATTGAGGCTTTAGTGGAGGAAGAAGGAAGTCCGTGGTATGCGGACTATGTGAATTACTTGGCTAGTGGAAGGAGGCCTTATGAGCTTAATAAGTATCAATCCAAGAAGTTCTTTCATGATGTTAAAAGTTACTTGTGGGATGATCCATTCTTGTACAAGATGTGCAATGATTCTCTTGTGCGAAGATGTGTGCCCGAGGAAGAATGGAATAGTGTGTTGGAGTTTTGCCACTCTTCACCTAGTGGAGGCCATTTTGGAGCTCAAAAGACCGCTGCAAAAGTCTTACAATCGGGGTTGTATTGGCCATTTTTGTTCAAGAGTTGTAAGAAATTTGTAGAGGGTTGTGATCGGTGTCAAAGGATGGGAGGAATCTCCAAGTGGGATGAGATGCCCCTTAAGAGCTTTCAAGAAGTGGAGATATTTGATGTGTGGGGCATCGATTTCATGGGACCGTTTCCTCAATCGAATGGATTCCTATATATCCTATTGGCGGTCGACTATGTATCGAAATGGGTTGAGGCCATACCTTCAAGAACAAGTGATGCTAGAGTGGTCATGGGGTTTCTAAAGAAACATATCTTCACAAGATTTGGAGTACCTAGAGTGTTGGTAAGTGATGGGGGTAGTCACTTCATAAATAAGCTCATGGAGAACATTCTCAAGACTTATGGAGTGAAGCATCGAGTGTCTACTCCATATCACCCTCAAACGAATGGTCAAGCTGAAATTTCTAATCGACAAATCAAACAAGTCTTGGAGAAAACAGTGAGTATGAGTAGAAAGGATTGGTCAAATAAACTTGATGATGCATTGTGGGCCTTTCGAACCGCATTCAAGACCACTCTTGGTATGTCTCCTTTTCAAATTGTCTACGGTAAGTCTTGCCATCTTCCGGTGGAGTTAGTGCATAAAGCTTATTGGGCCATTAAGAAGTTGAATTTTGAAATGAAAGCTTCGAAGAAGGTAAGATTCTTACAATTGAATGAGCTTGAGGAATTTAGAGAAAATGCTTATGAAAATTCAAGAATTTTTAAGGAGAAAACCAAGAGGTGGCATGATGCTCGTTTGAGGAAGAAGAGCTTTGAAAAGGGTGAGAAGGTGTTGGTATTCAATTCTCGACTAAGACTTTTCCCGGGCAAGTTGAAGTCCAAATGGAGAGGACCTTATGTGGTAAAGGAAGTACTTGATGGGGGAGCTCTAAAGGTTATAGATGAGAACGGGGGAGAGTTCTTGGTCAATGGTCATCGTGTGAAGCACTATGTGGATCCATCACAAAGGGAGACCCTCTTTGTGGATACTTTATGTGAAAGATGAGCTAAACATTCGTCTAGCTTGAAGACGTTAAACTTAGCGCTCGATGGGAGGCACCCCATCACTATCTTTATTGCTTTGTTTTTGTTGTTTGTTTGTTTTGGCCTTGTAGGTTGATTGTGCTCATGGAGAAAAATGCACATTGAAGAAAAGAGAAATGCTTCATGGATTCAAGTTGATATGTTCCAACATTTGTTGCAAACTTAATTCGTGACTCTTGTCTCGAGTTAAGTTTGGGGGGTGATAGTGCGTGGTGGACATCGCTTGAGTCGTGTGGATGCAGTTACTTCTCAACAAGAAGATCATCAATGGAAACTACAAGGGTAAGTCTCACCACTTTTTGTAAACTTAAGTCTCCACTCTTGTTTCGATTTAAGTTTGGGGGGAGAGTGTGTGGTGTGACTCACCACTTGAGTATGATTCTTGTAAAAATTGGGTCAATTTTAAAATTTTTCTCATGAGTTTGGGTTGATTTTGGCATGATTGGTGGTGTTGAAGTGCATGATAGTCCATATTTATAATGAAATTGTTGAAATAATGGTATTTGTTGAGTGCTTGAGCATGAATGAGAGGTATTGGAAGCAAGATGGAGCTTGGAGCTAACGCTTTCCTTACCAAATGCCTATTGAGGGAGTACTCTACACCTTATCATGTTATTACTTGAAATGAATTGATTTTGATTGTTGTGACTAGCATGATACTTCATTTGTTATGTTTGTGGGAGGTTTACTTTCGTAAATTAGGATTTCCTTTTCAATAAAGGTTGGGATGAATGTGTGCTTAAGTTTCTTATGGATGATGGTATTTTGTGTTTTTGCATGTTTTGTGTTTTTGTTGTGTCTTGTTTGTTGAGTCCTTATTTGTATGTTATGTGATTTTCATTCTTGTCTTGGGATGTTTGGTGGTTTGTTTAGGGATGTCGTGAGTCATTTTTGAATGTGAGTGATGATAGGTTGTGGTGATAAGTGATGACAAATTATGATTAAGAAGCTCTACACTTTCAAATTGTGACATATTTTACTTAACTTGTTCAATTTTGAGATGAATGTGGTGTAATAAGTTCCTTAGGGTCCGAGCACAAGCTTGTGAGCATTTGAGCCTCAACCATGCATACATGGTATTTCTTCATGAGTGGATCGGTTGTGTTTGATAAGTTAGAACTTGCTCAAGGACTATAGGAACGAGCCCGATTAGTGGAGAGTGGTGAAATGATATAAGGCCATCCTTGTTATTATAGTCATTGCCATATATGTTCCCTACCATGAACATCATCCTTAGTTAACTATTTTGAGCCTATAAGCCTATTTCTTGTGAATTTAGCACATTACAAGCCTTAATTACCCATTCAAGCTTATATATACCTTTGTGTGGGTGATTGAGGAGATGGTAGCTAGAAAGGATTGATTGATTAGCAAAAGAAGAGAAGGGAATGGTAAACAAGCAAGAAAAAGGATGAAAAGAGCAAAATTAAGAAATGGACATGCAACTTCAAAGCAAGAGAAAGAGTAAAACAACATCAAAATGCTCAAGTAAACAAAATTCAAAGATAGGAAGCATGCATCAAAAGAAGCTCAATCCAAGGAAAGTTAATGAATAGTGCTTTAGATTGTAAAGATAAGAAAGGAAGAAAGAAAAGTGGAGAAGTTGAGGAAATTGGCCATCTCTTTGATTACTTACACTTATTGAGTCACTCTTATACATATACTTCCTACCCTACCAAAGAGCCTATCATTACATCCTAATTAAAGACCTTTTTGATCATTGATTGAAACTTTGGTGGTTTGTGAATATAGTCCGCGAGCAAGCTTATAGCGAGTCGAGCCAATCGATTAATGAGTGTGATTTACCCTATTTCAAAAGAGTGTTGAGAGACATCAATATCCATTGTGAGGCTTGGACGTAAAAAGGACTATATTACACTTTATTCTCTTTTGATTGAACTTGTTAATTTCTCATGTCATGATTTAAATGTTGTAGGATGACTTAGCATAGTTTGTTGTTATTATTGCTAATGATGTGTTATTGCTTATGTTCGTTGAGTCTTTTTCTAGATGAAAATTTCTCCTTTTGATTTGTCATTTTCGTTGCTCGGGGACGAGCAACACCTTAAGTTTGGGGGGTTGATTAGAGCTATTTTCACCTAGATTTTAGTGTCTTTTTATATATATTTTCGTATTATTTTATCCGTATTTTATATGTTATTTGGTTGTGTTTTGTATTTTTATTGAAATGTGTGTGAATGAGCTTAAACTTAAGATTTTCACTTTTTATTGGATGCTAAACATGATAAGGAAGATGTAGGAAAAAGCGGATCTCAATTCGGAGTTGAAACGAGGGAGAACGAGCCAAAACAGTGAAGAAATGCAGGAGCCAGCACACGAGCCGTGTAGCCAACACGGCCCTGTAAGAGTTGGCCGTGTGGCGACATCTAGTCATTCAACACGGGCAACTTCAGGTCGTGTCCAGTTGCACGAGTCGAGTCGGGAGCACGAGCCGTGTCGCCAACACGGCCCTGTAAGAAGTGGCCGTGTGGCGACATCAGAAGACACAACACGACCACCCTGTGCCCGTGTTACAACACACGACTCGTGTTGGCAGCACGAGCCGTGTCATCAACACGGCCCTGTAAGGCGAGGCCGTGCGGAAGCATCAGAAGACACAACACGGCCACCTCGTGGCCGTGTTGCAGAGCACGACTCGTGCCGGGTATTTTCCTGCAGAAATTTCCAGATCCTTCTAGAAGCCTCCAAAGGGGTATAAATACCCCTTTATTCAACAATTGGCAAGAGATCCGAAAATCCTATCATCTACACACACCTCACACACCATTTCTTCCATTTCCCACCATCATCTTCATCCACCTTCATCCATTTTGATCCATCTTCATCATCTCCATTAATTCTTCATCAAAACTTCATCCCTTCCATTGGGTGTGAGAGATCTCAAGGAATCAAGAGCTAGAGGTGGAGATCAAGAAGAATAGAAGATTCTCTTCAAGAAATTGATAGGGAAGAATCCATTCATTTTGTATTTCTTTAGATCTTAGACTATGGGTAATTGTAATGAATCATTTAATTGTTTTGTTACTTTTACTATGATAGGCTAATCCCTCTAGTGGGATTAGGAACATGAAGAGCATATTAGATTTATATTATCATGTGGATTAAATTGGTTTTTGATTTAATTGATGTTGATTTCTATTCATGGAGTTTAATTGTCTTGATGTTGTGATGGCATGGTTTGTTATTCATGAATGTTTATTGGTTTAATGGATTGTTGATCAATGGATTATTTGTGGTAATTAAATGCTATCATGATCTTCATGTATGTATTGCTTGGAGTGAGACGGAAACGACCCTCTATAGTATTAGGAAGGCATGAATAGACATTGAGTTTGGGTTTGACCGAAAGGATATTTGAATTCAATGAGGGGAACCAATCCATTCGTTGGCCTTAGTACACAAAAAGGGAGAGTTTAGTATAACTAGTACCTAGATGGAAGGGGTTAATGTTGGGCCTTGATCTTAAGTGCTTTTGGGAGTCTAAAATGGATCAACAACCTTTGTAACCCGAAAGGGAGCTTAGGATACAATCGTGATCACCCTTAGTCTACATCAATTGAGTTGAATTCCGTTTGCATGATAATATGAATTGAGTGTGCTTGGATGTTTCTAATCCCATGTTTTTCCATACTTGAACTTAAGCACCCATTTTCTATTCTTGTCATTCTACTTATTTGATATTGTTATTTACTTGTTACTTGTTTTAGTTGTTAATCAATCTCAAAACCCCCCGATCATTCTTACAAAAACGACATGAACATGAGCTCACGTATTTTGCTAGTACGAATATAACTCCTTATTGGATTGATAATTTTTCTTGGGATATACTACTACAACGATCGAGTATTCTTGCTCGTGAGTGCTATAAAAATAGGCAAACAGGTAACGGACCCGCAGAAGTGCTGGGTCCTCTGTACTGGGCTCCAGATGGAGCTGCAGATGTCCCAGGTGCAAATAGATCCGGTGCTACTCCGGATGGACCGCCCTCATAGAACCCACTAGCAGGATGCTATGAGTCATAAGTCCCAAAAAGCTCCGGCGCGTCATCCTCATCTAGCATCATCTCATCCTCATCCTCAACATAAGAAAAGTCAGCTTCATTCTGAACTTGGGGATTCGCTGCTCGCTCATTATGCTCCCTGATAACCTTCTCCCAATCTCCATTCTTATTAAATACCGACGAGACATGGGTATGCAAATAAGTCCTGCAAAGAAAGTTCTCTGCATTCTCCAATGTCGTCAACTGCTTACATGGGAGTGGTATACAAAGGCTACCATGCTGATAGTATAGCTGCCCAGCTCGCTCATGCAGGATATGTGCATTCTTCAAAGCCTGCACATCTATATTTGGCTTTTTCTCACCCACGAGCTTCATCCCATAATTCGTACTGCCTTGATCTCAGCTATCTGGGTGATAATACCACCCATCATCATTGATCGAGTATCTCCAATTCTGAAATGATAGAGCTGCTCCATCACAAGTGTTGCCAAGTCAAAAAACTTCTCCTCACACATGCACCATAAGATATAGAGCTCCTCTAACCTGACTGCTCCCTCCTCATGCCTGGCGAAGATGGTCTGGGAGAGGACTCTTTTAATGTACTTGAGAACCGGGCTGATAATACATGTGGACTTAGACACTCTCGGTACAAAAGCCTCATCCTTCCCTGAAATTTTCCTCCAAAATTCATCCTTGTTAAAGGCAGCATACATCTCATCCGTATCATTATAAGGAGACCCAAATCCCATGTTCAACTCCTTTCTAGTCATTATCTCTTCTCTCCCTCTCAGCATGAAAGTGCATCCACTGGGCAATCTATCATCCGTCTCTCGATATACATCATACGACATAAAGAACTCCATCGTCAATGCATATGTAGTAGGCCTCCTAGCATTCAAAAACTCCAGTATCCCCACTCTCTCTAAGAGGGTATCCATATCCCGCTTGATCCCTAGTCTAACCATAGTCTCCTCATCATGATAGCGCGTACGCACTATCCTACTCTCCAAGCGACTGTAGGTCTCTATATGATCCTTCCAAGTGGGAAAATGAATCCCAAGATGCCTAGGACTAGTTTTTTTCTTTCTAATACGAGCTATCTCCTTTTACTTTTGCTCATCTGTCCACTTCTTTCCCATCTTATTACCTAGAAAAAAAATAAGTAAGATGCAAGCAATAATCCCAAATACAAAATTAAATGCATCTACACTTGACCAATTTTAAGCTAACTAAGATAACAAAACACCACCTTTCATATGAAAACTAACATGTCAAATATATTCCGAATTCCTAGGTAAACATGCCAAAACCAACCATGAACACACAACAAAGTATTATTCATGTTTCCAAGCTAATAGGAACAAGAAAATATGAAAATCAAGCTCAAACATATCAATTTCACAAAATTTCAGCATGCTTTTAACACTAAAAATTCACAATTAATATCCTAACATGCTTCTACTAGCTTCAACCATCAACAATCATCATAAACTATCAATTCACACCCTAATGGTATCAACTAGTCAAAACAAAACCAATAATCAAGCATGTAATTTCGAATTTGAAGCCTAAACAGTGTGCACACAAAGTGTTCGACAAAATGCCACAAAGAAAATCACTTCAAAAATCCAAAATTTCAACTTGAATTCACTTACCCATACATCTAATATGATCATAAAAAAATATCAGAGCAAAAGAATGAAGAAAACGTACCTTAATCAGAGAAATTCGAAAATTTTGAACTTAAAACTTTTCCCCAAAGTTTTGGCCTTGAAACCCTAGTTTCTCCCCTTTTAATCCTCAATCCAAGTGTGGAAATATGTTTAAAGTGTGTGGGAAGTGTAATGGTTAGGTGGAATGCTGATTGGACAGAAGAAATTTGAAGAAATTCCCCTACCGTGACGAATAGTCGAGCGCGAAAGGAAGAAAAATGCCTAAACTCATTCAAGACTGACTTTTTTAAACTGACCTGGGCGATGGCACGAGCTCAGCATGACTCGTGCGGTCGAGTTGCACGCGTCGTGCGGCCTTACCTGGCGGAGTCTCCACGTATTGTCGCTCAGCAGTGCACGACTCGTGCCGGCAATTCCCGACGGTCGTGCCGCAACTTCTGGTGGTCGTGCCGCACATCCAGCCCTCGTGCTGGGTGAGCACGACTTCTCCTCCCTACATTTCTGCCCTGCACGACTCGTTCCCTAGTGTTGCACGACTCGTGCAGCCTCCTTCAATGAATGCCTATGCACTTTTTTTTTACTTTTTCACCTATCTCTTCGAATTTTAATCCAATTCAAGCTTAAATACACTTAATTCATCAGTCATAACATCAGGAAAACTCAAAAATTCAATCAAAAATAAATCACACCAAACTTAGGACAACTAACATAACAAAACAAAACACTTGGATAATTGCAAAAAAATTCAAACATTCAAAATAAATTCCGAAAATTCTAAAAAAAATCAACCTCCAAGCATCACACACAAATGAAAGAAAACTTACCTCGGTGCTTCAAGATATTGGGATGCACGTCCACCCCCCCAAACTTAGTTCAAACTAAGTGAGAAACTAAGTTTGCAAAAAGTGAAAACCAGAGACGAAGAAGCACCTAATCAAATCTCCTACACCAAACAAAAACATTAAATCAATAAAAACAGGAGGGTAGGCCCCCAACAAGCGCTCATGTTTAACGTCGGAGAGTCATGACAGAATGCTCATATTTAATGTCATTGAGCTCGACGGAAAGAAGAACTACATGAGGTAATCAACAAAAAGAACTTCCTTATCCCGTGGCGACCTATAATGCTTCATCCGATGCCCATTAGCCACGAAACTATTTCCATCCTTATCCAACAGCTCATATGTACCTCCACCAATAGCTCTATGTACCACGAATGGCCCCATCCATTTAGACTTTAACTTTCCAGGAAAAAGTCTAAGTCTAGTATTGAACAACAAAACTTCATCCTTCTCACAGAACTCTTTAAAGTGAATCTTGTCATCATGCCACTTTTTTACTTTCTCCTTGATGATCCGTGAGTTCTCATAAGCTCTGTTTCTAAACTCCTCAAGTCTGTTCGTCTGAGTCATCCGTAGGCCACCTGCTTCCTTCAGATCCAAATTCATCTTCCTCACCGCCCAAAATGCTCTATGTTCATTCTCCACAGAAAGATGACATGATTTTCCATAAATAATTTGGAACGGAGACATCTCCAAAACAGTCTTATAAGCAGTCCTGAATGCCCACAATGCATCATCTAACTTCATAGCCCAATCCTTTCTACTCACATTCACTGTCTTTTCTAAACCTGCTTAATCTGGCGATTGGAGACCTCAGCTTGCCCATTCGACTATGGGTGATAAGGTGTTGCCACCTTATGCCTAACACATAATCCTTCAATATCTTCTCCATGAGCTTGTTAACAAAATGGGTTCCCCCATCGCTAACTAGTACTCTAGGTACCCCAAATCGCGAAAAAATATGCTTCTTAAAAAATGCTTGCATAACCCGGGCATCATTCGTCTTGGTTGGAATTGCTTTCACCCACTTAGACACATAATCAACAGCTAAAAGTATATAGAGATACCCATTGGATGAGGGAAAGGGATCCATAAAGTCTATCCCCCACACATAAAAAATCTCCACTACATAACTATTCCGCAGAGGCATTTCATCTCTCTTAGAGATGCTTCCAACCTTTTGACATCTATCACAGCTTGCAACATATGACTCACAAGATTTAAAAAGGGATGGCCAAAACAAACCTGGATGTAAAACTTTTGCAGCTGTCTTCTCGGCACCAAAATGCCCCCCAGTTGGTTGTGCATGACAATGATTCAGCACGCTCTCCCATTCCTCTTCCGGTACACATCTCCGAATGATAGAGTCTGTGCATATCTTATAGACGAAAGGCTTATCCCAGATATAGTTCTGCACATCTCTCATGAACTTCAAATGCTAATGCCGACTCAAATTATATGGCTTAACTCTACTTGCAAGAAAATTAACATAATCAGCATACCAAGGAGCCTTCGGTTTAGCAGCCAAAGCGAATGCCTGGTGAAGCTCCACATCTAAAATCTCCTCATCCGGGAACAACTCTTTGATAATCTCCTTCTCATCTTCACAGTGCTCCCTTGTCTCAAGCTGAGAGAGGTGATCAGCCACCACATTCTCACTCCCCTTCTTGTTTCTTATCTCCATGTCAAATTCTTGCAACAGTAAGATCCATCTAAGAATCCTGGGCTTGGCATCCTTTTTTTCCATCAGATACCGGATTGCATATTGATCCGTATACACCACAGTTTTCATCCCCACCAAATACGCTCTAAACTTGTCAAAAGCATACACCACAGCCAAAAATTCCTTTTCAGTCACGGTGTAATTCTTTTGAGCTGCATCAAATGTCTTGTTTGCGTAATAGATGGCTCGAAACCTGTTCTTCCTCATCTACCCCAAAGCTACCCCCAAAGCAACATCACTCGCATCGTACATAAGCACGAAGGGTTGAGTCCAATATTGGTGACTAGGATAGGAGCAGACATCAATGCCTCTTTCAAAACCTGAAAACACTTCAAACATTCATCATCAAATTTGAAAGGGACATCTATTTCTAACAAATGAGATATAGGCTTAGAAAATTTAGAAAAATCTTTGATGAATCTGCGGTAGATTCCTGCATGTCCAAGGAATGACCGCACTCCTCTCTCATTTATCGGTGGAGGTAATTTTTCAATCGCCGCCACCTTAGCTCTATCAACCTGCAACCCCTTAGATGATACATGATGGCCTAAGACAATGCCATCCCTAACCATAAAGTGACACTTCTCCCAATTCAAAACAAGGTTAGTATCCTGGCATCTCTTCAAAACAACAGCAAGGTTAGATAAACAAACATCATAAGAAGATCCAAAGACAGAAAAATCATCCATAAATACTTCCATGATATTCTCTATCAACCATTCAAATATAGCCATCATACACCTCTGAAAAGTTGCAGGTGCATTACAAAGACCAAAAGGCAACATCTTAAAAGCAAAAATACCATAAGGACATGTAAATGCTGTCTTTTTCTGATCCTTGGGTGCAATCATGATCTGATTATACCCGGAATAACCATCCAGAAAGCAATAGAACTCATAACCCGCTAACCTATCAAGCATCTGATCCATAAAAGGTAAAGGAAAATGGTCTTTACGTGTATTCTCATTCAGTTTTCTATAATCAGTACACACACGCCAACCAGTGATTGTTCTAGTAGCCAGTGCCTCTCCACTATCAGACTTAATGACAGTCATCCCCCCTTTCTTAGCAACTACATGTAAAGGACTAACATATGTACTATCACTAATCGCATACACAATACCAGCTTTCAACCACTTTAAAACTTCCTTCCTAACCACCTCTTGCATCGCAGGATTTAACCTCCTTTGATACTGCACACAACTTTTACTCTCATCTTCCAATCTTATTTTATGCATGCAAATAGATGGACTAACACCCTTCAGATCATCAATAGACCAACCAATAGCAGATTTATGCTTTCTCAAAACAACTAACAACCTATCAAGCTCACTTTCAGATAAGGAAGAAGATACAATTACCGGAAAAGTTTTATTCTCCCCCAAATACGCATACTTGAGATGATCAGGTAGCTACTTTAATCCCTTCTTTTTCTCCTCAGGTTCTGCTCCTTCAAGTTCAAGTGGCAGAAATGGCCTCTTCCACTTAGCTTCCTCCACTCTTGCAGCTTCTTTCTTCGAGCCCCTGTTCTCATTCAATGCAAGTAAGCTTTCAAGAAATTCAAGAGCTAGTTCATTAGACATATCATTAAGTTCATCAAATTCAGTAGTAGGTAAAGTAAGAGATTCGCTTATGCAAGTTTCAATGGGATCCTTAGATAGGATCAAAGGCAAGCACTCCTCAACAATCTCCTCCACTACTTCAATGCTCTTGCACTCTTCGTTCTCTGAAGGCCACCTCATAGCTTTCTCCAAAGAAAATACTACTTCTTCATAATTGACTCTCAATCTGATTTTCCCTTTCTGAACATCAATTAAAGCTTCTGCAGTTGCTAAGAACGGTCTCCCAAGAATCAAAGGAACTTTGTCTTCATCAACCTCTTCCATGTCAAGCACAAGGAAGTCCACTAGAAATATTAACTTCTAAACTTTCACCAAGACATTCTCAATCACCCCCCTTGGGTATGTTATGGATCTATCAGCCAGCTGCAGTGCTAGTGATGTCGGCTTCGCATTCCCCAAACCAAGCTTCTTGTATACTGAGTAAGGCATCAGATTAATACTCGCTCCCAAATCACATAGGGCTCTCTTCGATTCTCCTCGTCCAATCTCACATGGTATGGTGAAGCTACCCGGATCTTTAAGCATCGCTGGAAGCTTCTTCTGAATTACTGAACTGCAGCTTTCTGTCAACTTAACTGTCTCAGCTCCTGTTAGACTCCTCTTCTTTGACATGATGTCCTTCAAGAACATTGCATAATTTGGCATCTCTTCCAAAGCTTCTGCAAAAGGAATATTGATATGGATTTTCTTGAATATCTCCAGAAACTTTTGAAACTTCTCATCCAATCCTTTCTTAAAAAATTGCTGTGGAAATGGGATTGGATGCTTTGCCTTTGGAATACCCCAAATATCCTACTCAAACTCCTCTCCTTTTTCTTTTTCAGCTCTTTCTGCCTTAGCTTTTTGCCACTTTTTCAAATGAACTTCAGGTTCTTTTGACTTTTCTACTGATTTAGGAACCTGGGGATCATTCTGGACAGGTTCGACAATACGAGGATCGGGACAAATTTCCGATGTTTCCACCGAAAAAGTGCACGAGTCGTGCTGCACACCTGCAATTAAAATTTAACGTCCTAGAATAAAATAAATCACAAAATAAATTAAATAAATAAATCTAAAAATTATCCCCGGCAGCCAGCGCCATTTGATTGTTCACAATTTTGCATGTGTCCCCAAGTGTAGGGAATCAGTTGTAGTTCACGTGTGACCAAGTCAAAAATAATAATATCGTACCCAAGGGATAATTATAGATCTACTATTTAATCTAATTATGACTATTCTAATTTAAGACAAATCTGGAGTATTTTTAGAATTACCTAAATTAATTATGCAGAAAATAATTACTAAAAATATAAAATAGCAGTAAAAATAAATATGGAAAGTATTCAAGAGAGAAGACAGATAGCACTAGAAAATCCAGTTAAGTTGGTCAAATCAAATCACTATACATGAAATTAGAATCCCTGCAGTTCTTATGAAAGCAATCACTAAATTATGTTAAATCCCTTTTTTTGAAGTAAACTTAACACATAAATCTGGTTTAAACCCTCAGATGCAGAAGAATAAATCTTACTCCCTTTCTAGGTACTTCTTGTAAAATTCCATTAAAGGCTAGTACACTAGACTTCCCTTTATATGTACTTAAGAATTAAACCTCAATTCCCACCTAACAATCTAAGAAATCAAATCCTCTAGAATGGTAATTAATAAATATATTAGGTGTCCAATATTAATTGTTCTAATGAATAAAGGTTATATGGTTGAATCCCCTTTACCCATAACAGGTTGACAAATATAATCCCTTCTATGACACAAGCAATAATCATAAACATGCATAGGACAATGACATACTCATGAATAAGGACAGATTATATAAAACAAAATATAAGTCTAAAATCAAAGCATTAATAAAGGAATAAATATACTGCAGGTATCCAATTCAAAATCTAGATAATTAATTCAACACAACTTAACCTTCAAACCTAGCACTATCCAAAAAGTACTAGCCCATGGTGTTACAGGAAACACACATGGTTAGGCATGAAAGCATGTTCAAAAGTAAGAAAGAAAGAGAAAGAAAAACCCTAGGAATGGTGTGATCCTCTGTTCTCTCCTCCGTGATTCTGAACCTTCTCGTTCTCCTTCTCAAGTAAGCAATACTGACTCCGGGATGGGTGGATGGGATGGTGAATTATGAAAGGGTATGAAAAAGTTAGGGTTTGGAACACCCCAAATACTCCTTTTATAGTTAGGAACTGATCTGTCTCGAAATCTGACTCAAAAGTGGGCTTTTTCACGTTAAAAACACGAACGTGCTGAAAAAAGGACGAAACAACATACTGGGTCTGGCAGGGACACCGCACGAGTCGTGCAAGATCCCGCACGAGTTGTGCAGGCGCTGATGACGGGGCACTTCTCGGCAGGCTTCGGCAGCTCTCAGCGCTCGTGCTCGGCGGGCGTGCGGGCGACTCTTGGCAGCTCTTGCAGCAGGAGCTTGCATGCCAGGCGGCACTACCTCGTGCTGTTGGCCAGCACGACTCGTGCAAGTGCCACTTCTCCCGATGAGATTCCGACTTCATTTCCGACTACCATTTTTGCTCTTTTCACCTCGTTTTCCACCTGAAAATACGAAATAACACCTCACGCGTATCTAAAACACAAATTCATACAATTCTACCACAAGATGCTCAAATACGGATATAAATTCTACACAACGGTATTAAATCGGACTCTAAAACACGCAGATTTTCATACTAATCAGATGTGAAATGCAAAAGGAGAGAGAAAAGGGCTTTTCCTCAACTGGAATGAAAAGTTGGTGCCCAGACGTAGGTGTAAATCCGAATAAGCATCGTTGATTAGAGCCAACAATAAACCAGATGAACCAAAGGATTACGGTTGATTGCATTTAAAAGTATATCCTTGAGGACAAGGATATTCTTGAAGGGGATGGGAATGATGCGTATTTAGATATTAGTTTTATTTTTATTATTTTTATCAATATTGTTTAGGATATTTACTTTCTACAGAATTATTTTTTTACGTAGTTTATCTTTATTAGTTAGTTAGCAAGATTGGGATATTTCCCGAATTGAGATATTATTATTTTTGTCAGTATTTAGGTATTAACATATTTACTTTCTGCATAAGTTATTTCTTTACGTAGAATTAGGATTTATTTTTTTAGGGATTAGGTATCAAGATTGGGATATTCCCTAATCTTTAGGATTTTCAGCTTATAAGTATGATTGTAATCTTGAGAATGAATAGGAATTAAGAAGAAAAGTAAATTAACTTCGCAACAGTGTTTGCAAACCCGGTGACTTGCTGACCTGAGTCAGAGTCTCGGTTCTTTTATCGTCGTAACTCCGGGCCTGAGCCAGAGTTTTCGATATATGAGAATAAAAATTCTCATCGTTTGTGCTCTTGTTGAGAGATCATCGTTGAGAGAGATTGTTGATATTCAACAATCATGGTAGGAACTCACAAAAGGATTCGATTATTGTTGGTGAAATTGATCAATTAAAGTCAGATTTCACAGACTTTAGCCAATTCTTGAAAAACTGCAAGGAGAAGAAGGAAGAAGTTAAATGCATATTCATGGAGGAAGTGGAAGAGGAAGATGACGAAGTGAAAGAGGAAGATGAAGTTTACGATGGTTCACCCATATTTGATGAGGAAATTGATGAATTTCCTTATGGTGATGGTTTATCGCTTTTTGGGAAAGAAGATGATGGAGAAGTTTACGATGGTCCTCCAATCTTCGATGAAGAAGACGAAACCACTATCTATGCTAAAACTAACCAATCAATTTTTGACAAGGAGGAAAATACAAATGCAATTCCATCGATTCTCTATAAGAAAGAAAATGTGATTGTGCAGGAGGAGAATATTAATATGATGGATTTGAGTGCAAATAGTCAATGTTCACTTGATGAAATGCAAAAGATATTGCAAAAGGGGATTCGCTTCCACAACGACGAAAAATATGTATGTGGATATAAACGTAGTGGATATAAATGTAAAGCCAAGCAACCATGGTTTATTAGAGCAGACAGTAAACCAGTTGAACCAGAGGATTACAGTTGATTGCGTTTAAAGTTTATCCTTGAGGACAAGGATCTTCTCGAAGGGGATGGGAATGATAGGATTTAGATATTATTATTTTTTATTATTTTTGTCAATATTTAGGTATTAGCATATTTACTTTCTGCATAAGTTATTTCTTTACGTAGGATTAGGATTTATTTTTTTAGGGATTAGGTATCAAGATTGGGATATTCCCTAATCTTTAGGATTTTCAGCTTATAAGTATGATTGTAATCGTGAGAATGAATAGGAATTAAGAAGAAAAGTAAATTAACTTCGCAATAGTGTTTGCAAACCCGGTGACTTGCTGACCTGAGTCAGAGTCTCGTTTCTTTTATCATCGTATCCTATAATTCCAAGTGGTAATTCTCATCATTAGTGCTCTCGTTGAGAGATCAGCGTCAACGAGAACATTGAGAGTAATCATGGTAGGAACTCACAAAAGGATTCGATTATTGTTGGTGAAAGTTAATCAATTAAAGGCAGATTTCACAGACTTTAGTTAATTCTTGAAAAACAGCAAGGAGAAGAAGGAAGAAGCCAAATCCATATTCATGGAGGAAGTGGAAGAGGAAGATGAAGTTTACAATAGTCCACCCATATTTGATGAGAAAATTGATGAATTTCCTTATGGTGATGATTTATCGCTTTTTGGGAAAGAAAATGATGGGGAAGACTACGATGGTCCACCAATCTATGATGAGGAAAGTCCATCACCAATGATGAGAATTTAATATTCTCAAATATCGAAAACTCTGGCTCAACTGGTTTACTGCCTGCTCTAATCAACCACGCTTCCTTGGATTTACGCCTATGTCCATGCGTAAACTTTTCATCGCACCGACTATATGCATTCAAAATCCTTATATCAATATTCTCCCCCTCTTGCACAATATTCTCCCCCTCCTGAACAATCACATTCGTATTTTTTGTATTCGTATTTTTCTCCCCATCCTCCTTATAGGACATTAACGGTCATCAGCATATACAATTGCATTGTCTTCTGCTTCTTTTCCATCAAAAATTAGTGAACCATCATAAACCGTACCACCTTCCCAACTGACCCATCGGTTGTTTATGAGGAACACGTTTACGTTTTATTATCGAATAATGATCTTCAAGTTTACACGGAGAATATTCATATCGGATCTGAAATGCAAAAGGAGAGAGAAAAAGGGCTTTCCCTCAACTGGAATGAAAAGTTGGTGCCCAGACGTAGGTGTAAATCCGAACAAGCATGGTTTATTAGAGCCAACGATAAACCAGATGAACCAAAGGATTACGGTTGATTGCATTTAAAAGTTTATCCTTGAGGACAAGGATATTCTTGAAGGGGATGGGAATGATGCGTATTTAGATATTAGTTTTATTTTTATTATTTTTATCAATATTATTTAGGATATTTACTTTCTACAGAATTATTTTTTTACATAGTTTATCTTTATTAGTTAGTGATGAGAGTGAAAATAAGCGTGTATAAGTGTCCAATCTAACACCTTTTTGATAGGAATTATTGTTATATATTAGCACAAGTGTTTTATATGTAATATATGTGAGATAAAGGTGCACTTGAGGTGTGATGAGCGTTTTCTCAACACATAAAATTAATCTCCAAGTATGAAGGATATCAATTGTAGTCTCGATAGGTGACCAAGTTATTTATCGAATCCACGGGACAGTTAAATATCAATTTAATTAAATTCTACTTTAACAAGACTATGTTGAAAAGTGTATTTATTGTTAGAGTAATAACAATTAATTGAAATAGCAATTTAAGCAATTAAATAACAAGAAAAAGAATAGATTTGTTGTGATCAAGTAATGAAGTAGGTAGTTCATAAGGTAATCCAGTTTCACTTATTAACTTGTCTCTCGTGTAACGGTGTCCGACTCTACCTTGTGGTTTTTGGACGCATCTCTAAACTATGCAAGTTCACTCTATAGACATAAGTGAATATGCGCTTGACACGTGTAAATCTCCTCGGTGCAAGAATACAATTCACCACCCTTTCTAGGTACTATAAGTATCAATTATTTCCCATGCACTTAGTACTCTAACCCGACATGATCTCCCTATATAGGTACTATGAGTTAATACTCTTTATCCTACTTATCAACCCGAATTCAATTCAATTAACAAGTATTTATATAAGACTTCGGAATCCCTTCACTAGGGATGAGTATCGGACCGGGTATCGAGTTTTTCGAGTTTCGGGTCCGGGTACCCGATCCGATTACCCAATTTTTACATAATTTTTTTATTATATAATTTTAAACTAAAGATATTTATTTTGCTTGAATTTAAATAGGATTTTCTTACATTCTAAAAATTGACATGATGCATTATTATAAATTTGGGGTTTGATATTATTAAACTCATAATAATTGATGTTTAATATATATATTATTCCATTAAATATTAAAATCAATAACACTCCCATAAATAAATAAGTTGATATTTATTTATTTATTTATTTGTTTATTTAATAGTAGTATTTTTCTAAAACAAAATTTTAAGCAAACTGTTTATCAAATCAATTAGCATGTTGAAGCATAACCGATTAAATTGCAAAAAAGATGGAAAGTTTTGCAAGAGGAGAAGTGTAAATTAGAGTATAATAAAAGATATTTTGAGGAATTGATGTGGTGTAAAAGTTAATGCTTGATTTGTGAAATGTGTATGATAATTGATAAAGACAAAAGTATGGGTGAGAAGTGTAGTTAGTATATATTATATTATATTAATATATATAATAGAAATTAAAAAATATATATTAACCGGGTAACCCGATCGGGTAATTTGAATATTTTTGAAAACCCGATACCCGATCCGATAGTGGGCAACCGGTTCCAGGTTTACCCGATACCCAAAATTACTCGAAAAAACCGGGTATTTCTGGTAATTTTTTCCGAATCGGTTCGGGTACCTGAAACACGAAAAAAAATTCCCACACCTACCCTTCACTTAGAATTATAACAATAAACCCTGTTCAATAGTAAACGCACTCAACCAATAACCATGTTATGCATTCAGACTCTACACAACGATTATTGATGCACAAAAAGACTTATGAGTTTGGATTAAAAGCGCATTGTCTTATATAAAATAAACCACAAGTAGTGTTGTACGGAGTTTACACACGAAATACAAATTAACTTATGAAACTTTCATAACCCTAGAACTACCGAAGCGGCTCTAGCCCATGATTGATCTAGGAACAATCATGGTTAGATGGACCAATCTTACTTGAATCTCCAGCGAAGCTTCCTTGCATAACTTCTCCGGATGGTGGATCGTCTCTCTCTATCTTTCGATAAGGATTGTATCGTATCTTCTCTTGTTCTCTTCTTGTGCTGCAGGATCTTCCTTTTATACTTGTAATCACGACTCTAGGGCTTGGAATGGGTTTTTCAAGTAATCACACGCGTTCAGGCCTTGAAAATACGGATATGGTAAGTTCCACACATGGGTTCGACCAAAGCAGAGTAGGTCGATCCACGTCTTCCAGGTCGAACCACTGGTCGAACCCAGCTTCTGGATAATTTCCTCATGTGGTTCGACCAATTGAGTAGGTTGAACCCCCTCTCGTTGTGGTCGAACCATGCTGTCGTGCTCGAACCAACCTCCTCGTGACACAGTTCGACCAAGTGATAGGTCGAACCCCTTGAGTCCTGGTCGAATCAACCTTCTGGACATATTTCAGCACCAGTTCGACCTGGGTCGACCAAGTGACAGGTCAAACCCCTTCTTCATTTGGTCGAACCGTGCTCTTCTTCGCCTGTTCGGATGGCTGCAACTTTGTCTCTTCGATTCTTGATACTTTCACTCCGATTTTGCTAGTAAAACCACTCAAATAGCTCCAACAACACCTGATTCATGCTCATTCACAATATATATAGGTCTTACACCTATTTCAACCTTCAAACTCTCCAAAAGTAGCATAAATCCAGGTATAAAACTTGTGAATTTACACACTCATCAAGGTGTTTTATTGTGTTTTAGGTGGAAAAATGGATCAAAAGTGCAAAGTTGGAGAAAAGGTGCAATTTTTGCAAGAATGTTGAAAAATGCACTTCCAACTTGTGTATTTATTATGTATTTTTGTGGAGCTCTGAACTAGAATTTTGACACAAGGTTGAAAAGCCACTGAAGTGAGGTTCGTTTTAGCGTAAAGAACATCTCATTCGGATTATAAACGAGGAAGTTATGATCGAAATAGTTACGCCGCGCAAGCTGTTTCTACTCAGCACGACTGCTCTACTTTACATGACTTGTTACACCTTCAAATGTTAGATTTTTGGTGAGATCTTTACATTCAGAGAAATCCAAGGAAAAGGGGATCACGTGAGCACAAAAATCACTCAAATTGGAGGTCGGACGACGAAGTTATGCTCAGAATCGTGAAGTCGCATCTGTTGGCGAGATTTTCCGAGAATTTTCGAAAATTACCTTATTTATCTCCTTATATTTCTTTCCTTATTTAATCTCTTTCCAAGACCTACAAGGAGAGCTCACAAGTATAAAAGGAGTGTAGATCACATCAAAAATCAGATTGAAAAATCATATTGGAGAGGAGAGAGGCCACAACAACACAACACCCCACAAGGGGGGATTGACTTGTTCCTTATGTTCTCAACACACAATTTAATCCCCAAGAGTGAAGGATATCAATTGTAGTTTCGAAGGTGACCAAGTTATTATCGAACCCAAGGGACGGATAAATATTAATTTAATTATGTTCTAATAAACTAAGATTATGTTGGTAAATATGGTTTTGAAATTGAGTAGGAACTATTAATCGAATAACAAGAGAAAAGATAGTAAGTTGTGATCAAGTAAGATGATAGGTAGTTCGTCAGGTCATTCAGTTTCACTTATTAATTCATACTCTCGTGTGTCAATGTCCGACTCTACCTTGTGGAATATGGACGCATCACTAAGTCATGCATATCTACTCTATAGACACAAGTAGACATGCTTGTATCACGTGTGAATATCCTCGGAGAAAGATGTATACTTTACCACCCTTTCTAGGTACTATCATAATCAATTATTTCCTGTGCACTTAGTACTCTAACCCGATTTGATCTCCCTTTATAGGTACTATAAAGTTATACTCTTTATCCTACTTATTAACCCGAATATGATTCAATTAATAAGTATTCATATAAGATAGTTCTAATAAGACTTCGGAATCCCTTCACTTAGAATTATAACAATAAACCCTGCTCTTTAGTGAACGCACTCAACCAATAACCATGTTATGTATTCAGACTCTACACAACGATTATTGATGCACAAAATGACTATGAGTATGGATTAAAAAAGCACAATCTTATATAAAACAAACCACAAGTAGTGTTGTACGGAGTATACACACGTAAGATAAATTAACTCATGAAACCTTCATAGCCCTAGAACTACCGAAGCTGCTCTGGCCCATGATTGATCTAAGAGCAATCATGGTTAGATAGACCAATCTTACTTGAACCTCCAGCGGGACCTCTGTCATAGCCCTCCGGATGGTGGAAGATCGTCTCCTCTCCAACTCTATGTCTCCTTCTATGATGCTCGATCAAAAAGCTCTCTCTTTGGACTGCATGAGCCTCCTTTTATACTTGTAATCACGTCTTTAGGGCTTGGAATGGGCTTTTCAAGTGATTTCACGCGTTTAGGCCTCGAAAATCCAAATATGGTAAGTGTCCGCATCTTGGTTCGACCTCAGCAAACATGTCGAACCACAGGTCGAACCTTGCTACTGGATGAAAACTGCTCCTGGTTCTATCAACTGGACAGGTCGAACCACTCTTCCCCAAGTCGAACCATAGGTCAAACCACACTATTGGATAACTTCAGCATCTGATTCGACCAACTAGCAGGTCGAATCCAGGTTGAACCACAATGTCGTGTTCGAATCAACTTTCTCGCGAACTGGTTCGACCATGGTTCGACCTTCTAAACAGGTCAAACCCTCTGGTCTTGGTCGAACCCACCTTCTGTATACTTCAAACGCCCGGTTCGACCTGCTGGAGAGGTTGAACCCTCCTCCTTCAGGTCGAACCATCCTCTTTCTTTGGTGGTTCAGATAGCTTCGACTCCGTGTCTTTAATTCTTGGCACTTCCATTCCGATTTCGCTATCAAAACCACTCAAATAGCTCCACTAACACCTGATTCATGCTCATTCACAATATATATAGGTTTTCCACCTATTTCACCCTCAAAACTCTCCAAAACTAGCACAAAACATAATGCTAAACTTGTGAATTTACACATTCATCAGGGATCACCCCCCAACCATCATCCATATCTTTTCCTCCATCCATCCATCACTTTGAAGATTCGTTTGTGGAATCAAGAGGAGAACCAAGAGGAGAATTCAAGATGGAGAAGGACGCGATGACTCTTACATCAAGGGTTTATTCGTTTCCTAATTTATCTTGTATTTTCTAGACATTCGGGTAAGATCTATCCAACACCCATGATTGATCTTCGTTACATCATGGGCTAGAACTATTTGGTAGATCCAGGGTTCTGAAGGTTTTTATGAATTAATCGAACTTTCATGTGTAAACTTCGTACAACACTACTTGTGGATTTATTTTATATATGATTATACTTTCTTAATCCATATTCACGGTCGTTTTGTGTATCTTCAATTGGTATATAGAGTCTGAATATATATCTTGGTTGTAGATTGAGTACGTTCACCGCTGAACAAGATTCCATGTTATGATTCTAAGTGAGGGGACTCCGAATCTTCATTAGAACTGTCATATATGAATACTTATTAATTGAAATGAATTCGAGTTAGTAAGTAGGATAAAGAGTATAATTTTATATCACCTATAAAGGGATATCATATCGGGTTAGGTTCCAAACGTGAGAAATAATTGATACTGATTGGGTGAAATTATATCTCTTGCTCTGAGGTTATTCACACGTGTTACACGCATCTTTACTTGTGTCTATAGAATAGATATGCATGGCTTAGTAATGCGTCCATATTCCACAAGGTAGAGTCGGACATCAACACATGAAAAAAAGATTAATGAGTAAAACTGGATTATCCTAGAGCTACCTATTCCCTACTTGATCCACTTTCGTATTCTTCCAAGTGATATTTTATTTTATTGTTATTTTAATTAATTGTTAGTAGATTAATAATTCAAACCCTCAATCTTATTGTTATCTTGTCTTAATTAATTTAGTAAATAATTAAATTGATAATACACCGTCCTTTGGGTTCGATATTCACTTGGTCACTTGCTTAAGCTGCAACAGATATCCTTAATATTTGGAAATTAATTTTGAGTGTAAAGAAAACGCGCATCAAGTTCTTGGCGCCGTTGCCGGGGACGTCTGTTATTATTAGTTTATTATTTCTAGTTGATTAAGATTTTTTTTCTTTTATTCGTGCTTATTTATTTCTATCTAACCATGAATTTTTCTGAGTTACTTGTGTGCTTGAAAAAGGAAAGGAAGGAATAACACACTGAGCTAAACATGGCCAGAGCAAGGCAGAATCCGGATAATATTCCCATAAGTGAAATTTTCACGAACTATGGAATTGCAGCATGGGGTTGATAGGAGCAAGGGGGAAGATGATGATTTTGAGATACATCCCGCTCTTATTAACATGGTAGAGAAGAATTCCTTTTCTGGAGGATATTTTGAAGATCCATATCAGCACCTTAGAAGATTTCTTGGTTATGCAAACACTCTAAAGGGAGCTGGAGCTAATGATAATGCTAGACGGATTGCCCTATTCAAGTTCTCTTTGATTGATAATGCGGAAGCTTGGTATGAGACTCTTGATGCTACAAAATGCACTACATGGGATCAACTGCAGCAAAAGTTCTTGGAGAGATACATGCCACCCTCAAGGATCTTAAGAATGAAGCAAGAGATCACCCAATTTGTTATGAATCAGGGTGAGCAATTTTATAAGGCGTGGGACAGGTTTAAAGACATGCTCAGGAGGTGTCCACAACATGAAATGTCTAAGGCTGATTACATAAGCGTCTTCTACTATGGATTGGATTGTGAGTCGCTTATTTTTATTGATGCATCATCAGGAGAAGTGTTGTTATCCAAGACCTCGATTGAAGCAGAAAAGTTATTCGAAGACATCTCTATGAATTTACGTGACTAGCTTGTAGAGAGAGATAGAGGATCATATGTACTTGGCAAGGTAGCGTAGGTTGAACATCAAGAGGTAAAGCCAAATAGGGATGATGAGATCATCTCTAGTCTAGCTAACATCAACAAGCTACTCCCAGCAAAGGCAGATTAAAGAGTTGACACTAAGGGGGGCTAGTATACAGCAGCATAAAGTGAAGAGTGTTGAAGATACCTTCAATCGATACATGGCTGAGAATGATGCAAGGGTTGACCACTTTGAAGCTAGAATGAATGTTGATCATGCAAATTTATCTAAGCAGTTGAAGGACCTTACTTCGAAAATGGGGCAGAAGGCCGCGAATGTGAATCAATTGACACAAACATTGGAGAATAATGCCATCACGTTAAGGTCTGGAACACAGTACGAGAGACCGATGAGGCATGAATCAAAATTATACACGTCGAGGGCTTAATTTAACCCCGATTCGACCAACACCACAGGTTGAATCCAACATGGGAGGTCGAATTGGCCCACTGGACGTGATTTGGAAGCACCAGCACCTCAATTCGACCAACATCCAGTCGATTGGACCTAGCCCTCAGGTCAAATCCAATCATCCAGAGCACTCTATTTTTTCAGAAGCTCAATTCGACCAATACCATATCGATTCGACCAGACCTTCAGGTCGAATCGGAGGGTAGAAATCTTACATAGAGTCGATTCAACCTGGGGGACTTTGATTCAACCAGACCTTCAGGTTGAATCCAGGTCGAATTGGAGATAAGAGGGAGAATCGTGTTCTAGAAGATCAATTCGACCACTATGTGCCCAATTTGACCAAGAGCCCTGGTCGAATTGAGGTCGAATCGCACCAACCTGCACTATTTTCTACGCCGAATGCTCCACATGATGTTGATGTTACTCCAGTACCATCACATGAGCAGAATACTGAGCTTACAACGGAGAAGAAGTGGGAAAGAGCAAGGAGGTTGAGAGCCGAGAAGCTTAGACTGCAGATGGATAATGAAGATGTGGTTTTCTCTCTTGATCATGCAATGAAGACGCCCATGGAGACTCAATCGTGCAAGAGCATATATGTGGTTTCTAACTTGTTTAATCTTGATCATTCTAAGACAGGTGATTCTGAATTTAAGTGGAAGATTGACAAGGAGGAGTCTAAACAGCCATGGGAGGAAGGTAATTCTGAGGATCATATATTTGTGACCAAGAAAGGTGAGGTGTTGAGTGTAGACAAGAAAAGGGAGAGAAAGTATTTGAAGGTGAGGATGCGACAAGACCGTCCTCTGATCCAGTAGCCTAAAAAGGTTACAACCGTCGCGACTCTTCGATGTCAAACATGAGCACCTGTTGGGGGCTTGCCCTTCCGTTTTATTGCTTTATTATTTCTTTTGTGTGAGTAAGAAATTTTTATATTTAAGGTGCTTACTATTCGGCAATTACATCTTTGCAAACTTAGTTTCAATTTACGTTTTTACTAAGTTTGGGGGAGTGTGATGTTATTACCTCTTTGAAGCACCAAGAGTATAATCTTTTCTTTGTAATATTTTCTAGGGGAGTTATTTTTTGCGGTATGTTGAAACTTTAATTGGTTTTGATGTGTCGATTTTTTACAATTTGCCTAGTGTTCAGTGGTGTTTCTAGTGTGTAGAGTCGATTAGATAGTCAATTAATTCTTTTTTATAGTTCTCCTATTTTATTATTGATGAATCTTGTGATGATGAGAGTGTTTGAGCTTTGATGATAGAAAAAGGTAGAAGAATGGCAAGATGACTGAGTTCTACATTGAGGCTTTGACTCGATGAGCTCGTGCAATAGTTGGGGAGAAATCAGTTGCCCTCGTTTCCTTATTTTAATTTTTATGCGTGCTTTTAATTCATGAAGTGGAAGGATTGAGTTTTTGGTGATCCACATGAGCTTATATGTTTAAATCGTGCTTAGAATTCATATGCTTTTGAAATTGATGAAGGAAGTGTACTTGAGTTATATTGTGATAGGAAGTTCTATGTATACTTTTGGGATATTGCTTACCATGAAAAGTGGTCTGTTACTTGTTAAATACCCATGTGAGATTTTGAGCCGCGTTGATCATGATACATAATCACATGATTTTTCTTTTCTGGTGAGTATCGTTTTTGTGTGTGTATCTAGAACTCGCCTCTTATTTTACTTGAAACTACATATGTGTTAGATGATGGGAGATGATATTAGGTCATCCTTGAATTTATAAGTCACGTAGCTAAATAATTCCTTACCTAATAATGTTTATCCATAGTTAGCCCCGTTGAGCCTAAAAACCTCATTCTTTGGCAGCCTACAAGAAAGAACCACTTTGAGCATCTGTGTTTTTTTAGCCTTGATTGTCTTATTAGTAGAGAATTAATGACTTTTCAAAGTGTGTTGATAGAGCTTGATTACAGCTTGGGAAGGAATGAAATTGGTGTTGAAATTAATAGTGATGGATCTTAATAATGCATTTAATGAGAAGCGTGGAGTAGTGCTTAAATCTAGTACTCTATTGATTCAAATACCCTAGGGTAGTGCTTAAATCTAGTACCCTATAGAGGATGTGCAAGGTAGTGCCCAAAACTGGTACCTCAAGAGAAAAAGCAGAAAAAGAGAAGGAAAAAAGGATGTGCTTGAGAAAAGAAAAAATAGTTGTGCTTGAAGGTGAAGAAGGAATGAAAATCGTCTGCATTGAAAAGGAAGAGAGGAAAGTTGAAGTGATCAATCAGCTTTAGTTCTCCACTATTTGAGTCACATTGTCCATATATTTCCTACCTTAACCAAAGAGCCAACATTACATCCAAAAGAAAAGTACTTTTTGATCCCATTGTCAAATCATACTTTTAGTAGTGGAGGGTTTGATACTTTTGGCAAGCTTATAGTTACGCATGCACTTGAATTGAATTTGAGCGTAAACACCTTATTCCATAAGTGTACTGTAAGCAGTTAAAATTTACGGTCCAATTAAATGGCAACACGTGGATTTTATTAATTAAATATTGATTTATTTTGGAATTTAAACAAATTAATTCCTCAAGTAAATTAATAAATAATTTGAGCATAACAAATTAAATGAGGCCTGACCCAAATCAAGCAAGCCCAAGTCAAATGAGGCCTGACTTAAGTCAAACAAGCCTATACAAATTAAATCAGGCCCAAATAAAATAGGCCTGATTACAGCCCAAACAAGTGGAGGCCCAAGCCCGCAAAATATGGCCCAAATAGAGTGGAGCAATCAGAATGCAAGACATTTATGAAGGAGCCTTCACCTCTCACCTATATAAAGGGGTCTCCTCCATTCATTTGAAACACACTGAAGCATCTGAAGACACAGACGCTCTGAAGAGATTGAAACACGAGCAACGCTCCTCAAGATCTTCAAGGCGAAGAACGATATACGACCCGGGATAAAGGTGCTAAGCCCCCCAGATAGAGTGTTTCTCATAGCAAGCACGTTGAGTTCTTTAGTGTTCTTCGAGCCAAGAACAGCATACGACCCGGGATAAAGGTGCTAAGCCCCCCAGATCGAGTATTTCTCATAGCAAGCACGTTGAGTTCTTTAGTGTTCTTCGAGCCAAGAACAACATACGACCCAAGATAAAGGTGCTAAGCCCCCCAGATCGAGTGTTTTCACATCAAGCACGTTTAATCCAAACAAAGGCTCGACGCCTCTGGAAAAACATTACAAAGTCCCCAATTCGAGTTCGGACAAGCTTCATTCGAAGATCCAGCTCAACTCGACATACGCAGTCAACATAGTCAACGTAGTCAACACACACAAGTCAAAGTCAAAGTCCAAATTGGTTCGAGAGAAGAATCAGAGGATCGATAGAGATTGTTTCCTAAATTATCAAGTTCAATCCATCTGGATTATCATTGTAATTCAATTTATATTTATTTTATTATAAATACAAAATTTGTTGTTACAAATTTTGGCATGCCCAGTGGGACAGTCTCTACCTCTCATCTCTTCTCTCTACAAGCTCAAAGATATAAAGCATGACTCCTCTTAGAATTGCAGTTAGAAGGCCTTCTATCTTGAAGCATTCAGAGTTGCAAACTGAAGAGATTCAAAAGATAGCTCCACTCAAGATTGCGATAAGAAAGCCTGCTGCATCAAAGCCTCCAGAGTTGCAAACTAAAAAGGTTGGAGTCATTACAAGAAGTATTCCCAAAGGCTCCGTAGAGGCAAACCATATGGTGGGGATTACTCTCAACAAGCCATTGCACGGAGACAAGAGTGGTGAAAATGCTTCTACTTGCTCAACTCCTCGTTCAACGCTAAGCTCGCCATCTGCATCAGCTACAGCCGCAGTGATGACGACGAGTGCGATAACTATCGAGGAACAACTTGCAAATATGATGATAGCCATTGAAGGACTCAATAAGCACATGGAAGCTCAAGAGATAAAGATCTCCATTCTTATGAAGAAAATGGAGAATGTGGAGACAAGTCATACAAATGAGAAACAAGTTGAGGATGAGCGCGAGGAAGGAAACTCAGTGAAACACCATCCTTTTGAAAGGAAGCCAGTTGAAGAAAAAATACAAGTTTCAACTGACAAAATGCTTCCTGTGAACCAACTGAAGAACATCATTTTAGAAACGATAAAAGACAAGTTTGAAGGTAGCTCAAAATCCCTTGTTGCCTATAAGAATCCATATACAAAGAGAATTGACAACTTGAGGATGCCAACTGACTACCAACCTCCTAAATTCCAACAATTCGATGGCAAAGGCAACCCAAGATAGCATGTGGCGCATTTCGTCGAGACATGCAATGATGCTGGGACCTACGGAGATCAAATGGTGAGACAGTTTGTCCGCTCTCTTAAAGGAAATGCGTTCGACTGGTATATCAACTTGGAAGCCAACTCTATCGACAGTTGGGGGCAAATGGAAGAAGTGTTCCTCAACCGCTTCTACAGCACATGAAGAACTGTTAGCATGATGGAGCTAACAAATACTCGTCAAAGTGATGAAGAATATGTCATCGACTACATCAACAGATGGAGGAGCCTCAGTCTCAATTGCAAAGAGAAGCTATCAGTAACTTCAGCTATTGAAATGTGCATTTAAGGGATGCCATGGAATCTTCGCTACATACTCCAAGGAATTCAGCCAAAGACTTTTAAAGAGTTGGCTACAAGAGCTCACGACAGGAGTTGAGCTTGACATCAAATGATATTGAATGGCCATCTATTCAAGACTCCTACGAGTTTGAGGACATGCCTTCTGATGAGCTCGTGGAAGACGAACCATAAACAAATACTGCAATTTCCATAGAGATTCATAGAAATGAAGTGGAAGCAAGAGAAAGTGGTGCATCCCAAGATTGGGGGACAATGAACGCTTGACAATCTCAAATTCAAAGCTCCTTGATATGAGTGAAACTGCCTGCACCACGCTCCTTGATATGAGCTTAAACTATCTAAAATCGCTCAAGCCAAGGCTCCTCGATACGAGCAAAAACTATCCACATAAAGCTCCTTGAAACGAACGAAAACCGTCCACATTACGCTCCTTGATATGAGCTAAAACTGTCCACACAATACTCCTTGATATGAGTTTAAACTATCTAACACAAATAATGCAAGACTCCCTGACACGAGAGAAAACTGTCCACACAATATTTCTCGACATGAGTAAAAAAAATGTCCACACAAGACTCCCTGACACGAGTATAAACTGTCTACAAATTCAAATAGAAAACTCATTGATACGAGTATAAATTGTCAGCAAATTCAAGTACAACGCTCCATAACGCATGAGCCTAAACTGCTCCTGGTCCGCATGAGTATAAACTGTGTACGACAAACTCTTGGTCCACATGAGTATAAAATGTGTACGATAAACTCTTGGTCCGCATGAGTATAAAATATGTACGACAAACTCCTGGTCCGCACGAGTATAAAATATGTACGACAAACTCCTGGTCCGCACGAGTATAAAATGTGTACGATAAACTCCTGACCCGCATGAGTATAAACTGTGCACAGCACCCCAATCAACATCATGTTCCTTTGAACTACGTTATGACTTGATTCTCTTTAAAGAGATACGTAGGCAGCTTAATATTTTGTTAAGTTCAGTCATGTTTTTTGTTTGTTCGCATCAAGTTTGTGAAGGAAGAAGTAAATTAAAGTATGAAGGCAGCAAGTAAATATCAAAAGGCAGTAAAGTAAAACAAAAAATGAAATGATGAAGAAGTAATGGAGAAGATGAACTTTATTGATAATATCATTATATTTTAGGACAAAAAAAATTGATGCAGAATCACGTGAATACCCATTCCAACCTATCAAGCTTTCTCTCTCCTCACATGGGAGTAAAGAGACGTGAATCTCTCAAAAGTTAAATCGAAAAGTCAAAATTGGAGATTGGAGTCAAAATTAAGGGAAAACAATTCTAGATTCCCTTCGCTGCTACCCATCTCTCTCATGCCGGGATCCGACGCATCACCACCGCGCGTGATTGTTGCCAGCTGTGACTTCCAGCACTCATCTCCTCCACACCCTTGTTGCCTAGAACACGACATCAGCCGTCAGTCCCTTGTCGTGCAGTCACGCATGCCGCCGCCGCCGGAAATAGCCGTCCACATGCTTGCCCAATCTCGTCCATGCAAAGCAGTGCCACCGGAGGCGCGAACCAACAAGCAGACACCACGATGGTTTCACCGTTGACCGTCGTCCAGTTGTGACACCGCCATAGGCATGAACCCAGCAATCAACTGCCACTCGTCTGATTTGCCGCCCTTGTCCGACGATAATCACACATCAGCCACCCCTCTCGACCACCGCGCCATCGCGCACGCTGCTGCCGCTGGGAGATCGCCAGCGCCGTCAAGGTACGCATCGATCGCCGCCCAATCTTTCCGTCACATGTTGCTCCTCTTCAATCGCGGATTTCAAAGATCTCCATCTCGCGTTGCTTCTCTCCAGTCGCGGATCCACCGCTCACCCAGCCGAAATCAAAACCCCTTTGTAGAAATCCATCGCCGGAGAACCACCACTAATCCGACCGCCAGTCGTTACTCATTGCCAATCTTCTACACATCGCAGCTGATGCCCAGATCCACCGCACATGACTCCCCATCGGCTTCGATCCTACCAGAACTGCTGTAGCGCATGCTTCAGCCGTCGGGAACAGACGTCTGCCATCACCCTTCGATCACCCTCCATCGTTCAACTCAGCCACCTCGACGCCACCATGGGTGCGAACAGCTGCTGCTCTTCGTCACTTATAGCCATCTGTCAGCAGCCGTCAGAATCGGGATCCTATTACTATTCACGTCGGATCTTCCATGGTCACCGCCACTCATCAGATCCGCACAGCACCATCTACTAACCATCACTACCACAAGCCCTTGTGCATCGCACTGTCACGTGCCACTAGTGCCCAATAGGCCAATTCTCCGGTTGAGAACCACGCGCTGCCACCACCACTCTCGCCGTCCTCTGCAGTTTCGCCTCTTGGGAATCCCAAAACCAGAATAATGTTGACTTTCTATCGGCGAATATCGATGCCCGCACCAGCTACCCCAATGTTCTGCTCTTTCCATAGAGACACCGAGGGACACAACTGTTACCAAGGGACAATCGAGGGACAATCCTTAATTTCATAAAGGGGGCAACTGAAAAGAGGCAACCGTTAAGGGACGAGGCTCATTCGATGAGATTGATAGAAAATCACAGATACAAATATACAGTTAAAAAAAAAGCATACAGTAATATGAAGAGGCAAAAAATAAAAAATAAAATAAAAAATGATTGAAGGCTTCCATTGATTTTTTTTTAAAGTAAAGATATTCATTTAAAGGGGCTGGAAACAGCCAGCATTGTTTGACATAATGAAATTCGGTTGAGAATTCCATGTAATTTCATCCGAGACAAAGTTTTTTGCGTGAAAAGCAAGTTCATGGGCCATCAAATTAAAAGCACGACCTAACCAACAAAATCTAACAGAGTCCGTAGAGAGAAGTAGATCCTGAATATCTTCAAAAATAGGGAGAGCATGAGCTGGACAGTCTGACTCACCCAAAGCACAGAGAATAACTGTGCGAGCATCCCCAATAATAGAGAAGTTCGTCATGTAGAGAGAAGTGGCCATGCGGAGTGCTTCACGAAGTGCCAAAAATTTAGCAATTTCAGGGTCTATAATCCCAGCAAAAGATTTCGAGAGACCATGCTTCCAAGAGCCATTATCGTCGAGGATAACAACACCAATACCAGTGCGATTGAAGCGTCGAGATGTCGCTCCGTTAAAAAAGATGCGTAATCCTCTGTTGGGGGCTTGAAGTTGTAGAGAGGATAAAGAAAGAGCAAGTCTTTCCGGCCAACCATTAGAGAGTTTGAAATCAGAGAGTAGACGAGCAGCGGCAAAAATAATATCCCTAGGCTCTGATAGAATATCCTCAAAAATATGTTTGTTCCTTGAAGTCCAGACAAAATAAGCAAGAACAGCAAAAAATTCAATGAGGTTAGAATCACCTGAAAGAATAATCTCTTTAAACCAGAGGTCTGATAAAGGTTGTTGGAAGCTTTGAATAAAGTCTGAAATTCCACTTTGTTGCCAAACAGATGTGGCAAAACAACACTAGAAGAAGATGTGGACAGCAGAGCTATTCTGGAAGCAGATTTTGCATGATGAATCAGCCAAAATACCTCATTTTTGGAGATTATCTGAAGTTGGGAGTGAGTTGGTACAACATCTCCAAAGAAAGTGGGAGATTCGTGGGGGAATTTTAAGCTTCCAGATGCATTTCCAAATCGGATGAGGGCCTGAGCTTGCAGGACAAAACGGGTGAGCAGATGAGTGATTAATACCACTTTCAATGATCTTTTGGTAGGCTGATTTGATAGATAATTTACCATTCTTAGAGTAATGCCAAATCCATCGATCGGGTGAAAAACAACTTCTCAAAGGCAATGAAAGAATGAGGTCTGCTTCATCAACATCGAACATTTGTCTAACAAGATCAGATTTCCAAGTATGTAGGGAGTGATCAATGAGCATACTGACTGGAGTAGAGCTCGAGCAAGGCAAATGGACTCGTCTAACACAAAAGTTTGAAGCTCTAGGAAGCCAACGATCATTAAGAATTGTGGTGTTTGCACCTGAGAAGATGAGGCGTCTGCATCCAAAATTCATAATTTTCCTACCCTCCAGTATGCTTCTCCATGACCAGGAAGGCTGATGTCCAAGAGTCGCGTCTGAAAATGAACAGTTTGAAAAGTATTTTGCCTTCAGTAATCTCGCAAGGAGTGAGTGTGGTTGTGTCAAGAGGCGCCAACCTTGTTTGCTGAGAAGAGCAAGGTTAAAGGCTTTCAAATCTCGAAACCCCAATCCTCCATTACCTTTGCTAACCGTCATCTTACTCCAAGAAACCCATGATATCTTCCTTTTGTTATCTTTTTTACCCCACCAAAAACCTGAGATCATTGAGGTAAGTTCATCAAGGATACCATCAGGTAGTTTGAAGCATGTCATAGCGTAAGATGGGATGGCCTGCAAAACCGACTTGATGAGAATCTCTTTTCCCGCCCGTGAAAGAAACTTCGTTGTCCAACCTGAGATTTGTTGAAAATTCTGTCCTTGATGGAGCTGAAGATCTGTTTTTTACTCCTCTCTATCACCGATGGGAGGCCTAAATACTTTCCATGAGATTCAACTTGTTGCATTCTGAGTATATCTGAAATGGAATTTGCAACATGTTGTGTTGTATTAGAGCTGAAGGTAACACTAGACTTGTCGAAATTTACACGCTGTCCAAATACACGCTCAAATAGGTTTATGGCCCATTTAAGATGTTGTACCTCTTCTAAAGTAGCATTTCCAAATATTAGAGTATCATCTGCAAAAAAGAGGTGAGAAATACAAGGAGCAAGTTTAGATATCTTGATGCCATGAATTTTCTTGCAATATAGAAGATCTTACAGAATGCATGAAAATACTTCAGAGCAAATGATGAAAAGGTAGGGACTCAAGGGGTCTCCTTGTCTAATGCCATACTGGGGAACAAGATTGCCAAATCTTATTCCATTTAGAAGGTAAGAAAAAGACACACTAGAAAGACACATATTGACAATTTGAACTATCTTATCTGGAAAATTTAGATATTTGAGAACTTGGAGGATAAAGGACCATTCGAGGCGATCAAAGGCTTTACTCATATCTAATTTGATAGACATGGAGGTGTTTCTGTTTATAGGGCAGGACCTCATAAAGTGGTGAATTTCATGAGCAATCAACACATTGTCACTTATGAGTCTTCCAGGAATAAAAGCAGACTGAGACTCTGATATAAGCTGGGGAAGAAATGCCTTAATCCTATTAGCAACACATTTGGAGGCAAGTTTGTAGACAATGTTGCACAAACTGATAGGTCTAAATTGACTAACTGTGCAAGGATTTTTAATCTTCTGGATGAGAACAATAAAAGTGTGATTCACATGGCCATTGAAGATAAGGGAATTAAGAAAATCAAGAACAAATTTAGTTACATCCAGACCAATAATATGCCAGAATTTTTGAAAAAAGATAGGGCTCATACCATCCGGGCCTGGAGATTTGAAAGGATGCATATCTTTTAGAGATTTTCGGACCTCGTCCCCAGTAAATGGGTGGTCAAGGATATCATGCACACTCTCATCGACTCTACCTTGAATTCTGCTCAAAGCCAACTGAAGATCATGAGAGCTACTTTTGGAGGAGGAGAAAAGATCACAAAAGTAATCATGGATGATAGCTTGGATGTCTTTAGTTTCATGACAAATGATTCCATCTTTATTTTGCAGCGAGGATATTTGATTAAACTCACGACGCAAATTTGCATGAGAGTGGAAGAATTTTGTGTTTTGAAGGCTTCCATTGATAGTGGACAATGATTGATGAAGGAATTTGCAAAGCAAATGAGAATAACTCTTCAAAAAAAATTAAAAAAAAAAGAAATGAAGAAAAAAAATCAGAACTGTAAGTGTTTTACGTTCTGTGGATGAAGAAATCAAATGCACCGAGTCCTTCTTATATAGTGGAGAGGCTGCAGCAAATTATGGAAAATTTGCATGACTGAAATCTTGAGAGAGATTTCAAGAGATCTCTTTTATTTGGAATAAAGATTTGCAAATCATCAAATCTGCTATCTCCCGTAATTTTGATATCAAGCAGTGAAGGAAGTTGATTTGGGCCTAAGAAGATAAATTGGGCTATTTGAGAAATAAATAAATTGGGCTACTTGAAAAAAAGTTGGATCAAGAAGAAAAAAAGTTATTACTTGGATAAAGTGATTTCTCAAGCCCAAAATTACAAATGTTAAAGAAAAGGAAGGAACTTTTGTGATTCCTACACATCAAGATGTGGCGTCTATGAATAAATCGCAAGGGGGCATTTGTAAGCAGTTAAAATTTATGGTCCAATTAAATGGCAACACGTGGATTTTATTAATTAAATATTAATTTATTTTAGAATTTAAACAAATTAATTCCTCAAGTAAATTAATAAATAATTTGAGCCCAACAAATTAAATGAGGTCTGACCCAAGTCAAGCAAGCCCAAGTCAAATGAGGCCTGACTTAAGTCAAACAAGCCTATACAAATTAAATCAGGCCCAAATAAAATAGGCCTGATTACAGCCCAAACAAGTGGAGGCCCAAGCCCGCAAAATATGGCCCAAATAGAGTGGACCAATCAGAATGCAAGATATTTATGAGGGAGCCTTCACCTCTCACCTATATAAAGGGGTCTCCTCCCTTCATTTGAAACACACTGAAGCATCTGAAGACACAGACGCTCTGAAGAGATTGAAATACGAGCAACACTCCTCAAGATCTTCAAGGCGAAGAATGATATACGACCCG
The DNA here is from genome assembly GCA_023678885.1 of Pogostemon cablin. Lineage (NCBI taxonomy): Eukaryota > Viridiplantae > Streptophyta > Magnoliopsida > Lamiales > Lamiaceae > Pogostemon > Pogostemon cablin. The sequence continues at coordinate 29,092,531 of CM042967.1, forward strand.
GGATAAAGGTGCTAAGCCCCCCAGATCGAGTGTTTCTCATAGCAAGCACATTGAGTTCTTCAGTGTTCTTCGAGCCAAGAACAGCATACGACCCGGGATAAAGGTGCTAAGCCCCCAGATTGAGTGTTTCTCATAGCAAGCACGTTGAGTTCTTTAGTGTTCTTCGAGCCAAGAACAGCATACGAACCAGGATAAAGGTGCTAAGCCCCCCAGATCGAGTGTTTTCACATCAAGCACGTTTAATCCAAACAAAGGCTCGACGCCTCTGGAAAAATATTACAAAGTCCCTAATTCGAGTTCAGACAAGCTTCGTTCGAAGATCCAGCTCAACTCGACATATGCAGTCAACATAGTCAGCGTAGTCAACACACACAAGTCAAAGTTAAAGCCCAAATTGGTTCGAGAGAAGAATTGGAGGATAGATAGAGATTGTTTCCTAAATTATTAAGTTCAATCCATCTGGATTATCATTGTAATTCAATTCATATTTATTTTATTATAAATACAAAATTTGTTGTTACATGTACATCTTTTACACTTGAGTGCGAGTGATATATACTTCCCGTGAGAACATGTCAATGGAGCATTTGATTGGTGGTGATTGTCTTAACTTGTATGCTATGAATTGATTATTACATGTAATGAGAGTTACATGACCTAAGTTGATGACAATTGTATTTTGAGTGGGGTATGTGTTATAGTCATTGTTTCCCTGCTAATTTTCTTACTCTCTTTCTCACTTTATTTTTATTTTATTGCATCGGGACTAGCAACGGGTAAGTTTGGGGGATTGATGAGAGTGAAAATAAGTGTGTTTAAGTGTCCAATCTAACACCTTTTTGATAGGAATTATTGTTATATATTAGCACAAGTATCTTATATGTAATATATGTGAGATAAAGGTGCACTTGAGGTGTTTTATTGTGTTTTAGGTGGAAAAAGGGATCAAAAGTGCAAAGTTGGAGAAAATGTGCAATTTGTGCAAGAATGCTGAAAAACGCACGTCCAACTTGTGTATTTATTATGTATTCTTGTGGAGCTCTGAACTAGAAGTATGATACATGGTTGGAAAGCCACTGAAGTGAGGGTCGTTTTAGCATAAAGAACATCTCATTCGAATTATAAACGAGGAAGTTATGATCGAAATGGTTACGCCTCGCAAGCTGTTTCTACTCAGCACGACTGTTCCACTTTACATGACTTGTTATACCTTCAAATGTTGGCGTTTTGATGAGATCTTTACATTCAGAGAAAGACAAGGAAAAGAGGATCACGTAAGCACAAAAATCATTCAAATTGGAGATCGGACGAGGAAGTTATGCTCAGAATCGTGAAGTCGCGCATCTGTTAGTAAGAATTTTCGAGAATTTCCAAAATTTACCTTATTTATCTCCTTATATTTCTTTCCTTATTTAATCTCTTTTCAAGACCTACAAGGAGAGCTCACAAGTATAAAAAGGGGTGTAGATCACATCAAAAATTAGATTGAAAAATCGTATTGGAGAGGAAAGAGGCCACAACAACACAACACCCCACAAGGGGGGATAAACCCCCAACCATCATCCACATCTTTTCCTCCATCCATCCACCACTTTGAAGATTCGTTTGTGGAATCAAGAGGAGAACCAAGAGCAGAATTCAAGACGGAGAAGGACGCGATAACTCTCACATCAAGGGTTTATTCGGTTCCTAATTTATCTTGTATTTTTCAGACATTCGGGTAAGATCTATCCAACACCTATGATTGTTCTTCATTACATCATGGGCTATAACTATTTTGGTAGATCTAGGGTTCTGAAGGTTTTTATGAATTAATCGAACTTTCATGTATAAACTCCGTACAACACTACTTGTGGATTTATTATATATATGATTATAATTTCTTAATCCATATTCACGGTCGTTTTGTACATCTTCAATTGGTATATAGAGTCTGAATATATATCTTGGTTGTAGATTGAGTGCGTTCACCGCTGAACAGGATTCCATGTTATGATTCTAAGTGAGGGGACTCCGAAGCTTCATTAGAACTGTCATATATGAATACTTATTAATTGAATTGAATTCGGGTTAGTAAGTATGATATAGAGTATAATTTTACAGTACCTATAAATGGAGATCATATCGGGTTAGGTTCCAGACGTGGGAAATAATTGATACTATAGTACCTAGAAAGGGGGTGAAATTATACCTCTTGCTCTGAGGTTATTCACACGTGTTACACGCATCTTTACTTGTGTCTATAGAGTAGATATGCATGGCTTAGTGATGCGTCCATATTCCACAAGGCAGAGTCGGACATCAACACATGAAAAAGAGATTAATGAGTGAAACTGGATTATCCTAGAGCTACCTATTCCCTACTTGATCCACTTTCGTATTCTTCCAAGTGATATTTTATTTTATTGTTATTTTAATTAATTGTTAGTAGATTAATAATTCAAACCCTCAATCTTATTGTCATCTTGTCTTAATTAATTTAATAAATAATTAAATTGATAATACACCGTCCTTTGGGTTCGATATTCATTTGGTCGCTTGCTTAAGCTGCAACTGATATGCTTGATACTTGGGGATTAATTTTGCGTGCAAAAAAAACGCGCATCAGTTAGTTAGCAAGATTGGGACATTTCCCGAATTTTTAAGATTTCCATCTTATAAATATCCATGTAAGCGTAAGAATGATTATTATTAAGAAGAAAAGTAAAGTTAACTTCGCAACAGTGTTTGCAAACCCCGTGACTTGCTGACCTGAGTCAGAGTCTCGATTCTTTTAAGGTAGTAACTTTGGGCCTAAGCCAGAGTTTTCGATATCTGAGAATATTAAATTCTCATCACATGTCCATGACTATTCATTAACGAAAATTATTTATTAGATTATAAGTTTTTATTATCATATATTTAATCAAAAAATTATTATTATTATTTACATTAATCATTTATTAGATTGTTCAATTAATCTAGGAAAAGACTTGTGTGAGACCGTCTCACGTAAGGGCTTACAGGAAAGTGACGTGAGATGATCAGAAAGTGATAACTTTTATGAAGGAAAGTGATAATAAATTATGAAAAGTGAAAATGCTCTTTCATGAACAGTTATAGTGTAAATAAAAAGTGATAACATTTTATAGCGAAAGTGATAACGATTTATAGCGAAAGTGATAACTATTTTAAAAAGTGAAAAATGGTCTCACGTGAGACGGTCTCATGCAAGACCTACCCATTAATCTATTATCACTTTATCTTAATTTTATATAAAATATTATCACATTTTATTCATTCTAAACATTGCACAGTGAAATTCAATTTAATAATTAGTTATCACTTTTTATTAAAGGTATTATAATTTTTCTTTTAAAATATTATCACTTTTTATTTTACTATAAACTGTTCATAAAATAATTCACAACATCATTATCACTTTTAATCAATTGAGTATCATTTTTCCTTATAAAACTTTCCCTTCTTATCTTTCACAAGAAGATGATCTCAATTTTAACATTATGAGTTTATTCGTAATATTATTCAAATAAAAAGTTATCACTTTTATTTGATAACTATTTTTTCTATTAAAAAATGTTACTACTTTTAAAAAGGATTGATTACATTTTTATAAATTTATTATATTAAAATTAAAAAATAAATTAAATGAATAATAAATTTAAATTATTACATTTTAAAATAACAAAAAATATGAATTAAAGAGTAAGGCTCGTGTGCACCCGGGCGCACAGAGCACATTCTGTGTGCCTTTGCATTTTTCATGCGCCTTTGCAATTTAAATTTAAACTCCTATCAATACATAGGTTTAAATAGAATATAGAGGGGAGGTTTTGTTCACATGGGGACACGAAGTATCTCTCCGTATCCCCGGGTGCAGATCTTTTGCCTAAATTAATAAGAAAATTGTAAAAAAATACTCCATATATTTACATGTATGACCTAATTATTAATTTCATCTTTATAATTAATTTTTAAAATTTTAATTTGATATCAACCAACCCTTTAAATCTATATAGACCAAATTAATTATATTCTATAGCTAATTTTTTAATTTATAAATTTCATAACAACCAAACGTGACATTTAGTTTATTTAATTAGATTGATGGATTATTATCTTTCTCACAGTGTGAGACTTGTCTTATATTTTTTTACAAAATCTTGTGTGTCCCGAGGCACAAGAAACCAACTCATTTTCTTTTATCAAAATATTATATATTATTAAAAAATAATGTATTAATTCTCATCTAAATAATCTTAATTAAAATTATCTATGTAATAGATTATTGATAATATTAATTAAATTTATTTTCTCTGTAGGATAAAAATAAAAAAAAAATTAAAAAGTTAGCGCCACATATGTAGGAGATTCAACTACCCATTACAAATCTTAAAATTTCACTAGGGAAAGATTCATTAATATAGCGCTAAAATAATAGGATTGATTATGGCAATTAACATATTAAAATATACTCTCTCCCATCAAACCGTTCACCTTTACCCATTTCCTCTGTAAATTATAAAGGAAAGGTGAACAGTTTGGTTGGACGGAGGGAGTATATAGGAGTATAATTTTTATCTGGATGTCCATAATATGGATGCAGATCTTTACCGTTTAATTAATTAATTAGTCAATTTAAAGAATAGAAGAATTACTAATTTTATTCTAATGACTTTAGTCGCATATAAAAAATTCTCAAAGGAAAGACTAAAATCAGTCGTAATTCAATTACAATCCATACAATGAGCATGATGTTTTGCCATAAATTGACTTAATACAAAATTTAAACAAGTTCCATTTTAAACTATATTCAATTTCAATTTGCATATAATATCGAAACATCTAGTAAACTAAGCACTCAAAATCCAAACCATATTCAGAAAAGAGGATGTTTGAACTATACGAATCCACCATAGGTAGAGCGGGTGGACCTGTTCGATAAGGCCAATTATTCCGATGAAAATTAAGGTCAAGATGCAAGCAGGGACAGCACTAGGCCCAAGCCTAGTACTGCCACCTAGAGCCCATTATTTGTTAGGTATGTATATTTTATTTTCATTTAAAGCCCAGTCCAAACATGATATTAGTCCACCCAAAAAAGACTTTTAATAAATATTTCATTCATATGAGCCCAAGGCCCAAGCCTAGCCCTCTTCACAATGATTTAAATAATTAGCCAATTTACAATAATTAAAATAATTAATTAATTGCACCAAATCCTTAAAATGAATGACAAGTCAGTAACGAAGAAAAAAAAAGTTTTACTCTCTTCCTTAGATAAATAATTATATATATATATATATATATATATATATATATATATATATATATATATATATATATATATATATATAATTTATTTATTATTATTATTTATTTATCTTAAAATAAATTTTGTCCACCCTTAATTGAATCCTGGATCCGCCCCTGGATGCAAGCAAGCACAAATCCCACCATTTTTTCTGCAACTCGAGTCCTCCACTTGGAGAGCACTTCTTTATCCTTCCCTGTAAAAACACGAAAACCATTAGCTTTACATAAGTCAATGAGCTTATTCAAAATCAAACATGAACAACCAAGTGATAGATTAGTCTTTTTCGTTGGGATCAGTAGTGTTAAGTTAACTATATGCTACACAAAAGGATTTTGAATCAAAACTTAAATTATAATTTGGTTGTTCTTATGATTATGTATGACTTCTGGCCATAGATACACGCTCTAACTTCAATTTCAAATATTGAGTTCAATGCAACTATTTACATTATATTTAGACACCACGTTCAATGCAACTATTCCAATTTGTCGAATAGTTCTCAATGCCACCTTGGAGAAGAGAAATTTGCAATTCGCAGTTCTATAGCAAAAGAGTTGCAATAAGCTCCAAGTGAATATCATAGATAATGAACATAATGCAAAGTCTCATCAAAGAACAACAATAAACTCAAGAACATACCATTGAAAGCAGAAGCCCCAGTTCATGCTATACCATATCCAACCAGAATTGGAGCAGGGGTAGCAAAAAAAACTAAGAAAGTAGCATTAGCAGCTGTAAACTCAGCAAGGGAACCATCATTTCCAATCAGCAGCTAACTTAAACAAGAACGACACTTGAACATTGATCACCAAACGCCCCACCCAAAGTAAAATTGTAATATAGAAAGCGATGAAAATATTAAAACGATATAAAGTGTCATCTTTTTTGGGACGGAGGGAGTAATACACTATTTTATTATTACTATCTTTGTTTCTTCTTTGTACAACTTTTTTTTTTAAAATGGATTGAGGCTTGCGTGCGCCTGGGCGCACGCGGTGCGCCTTTAGAATTTAGTATTATGGATAAAGGTACATTATTTCACTTTATATTATTTATATTATCACTTTTTATTCATCGTTTAATAATATATAATTTATTCATTCAATAATTTAATTAATGATTATCACTTTTACTTAAAAATGTTATCACTTATTATATATTCTACGAATTATTTATTAAATTATTCAATTATATGATAATCATTTTTTTCTTAAAATAATGTCACTTTTTATTACTTTTATTCGTCCTATAAGTTAATTAAAAATTAATAAATCATATGTTAAATTTACATAGGATGTAACCTAATTATATTATTTTCATTTATATATTAAAAGTATTAATTTAAAAAATACAAAAGAAAAAAGAAAAAGTTACCGAGGAATTGTTTTTCTTTTCTTTCTAAATTTACTTGAAGGAGTAACTAAGAATCAAGGAGAAAAAATAATAATCAAGAATCTTAATTTTATTCACTATCAAGATACAACCATAGCGGTGAACAAGTTATAAGAAACCCTATGTGTGGAGGCATTGAAACAAGAACTAACAAGATGTCACGATATATGTAAAAGTCATAGTAAATTACCTTTGATATTTCCTATACCTCCCATGCCAACAGATTCGGTGTTTTTCAGATTTGTGGTTGAAGTCATCTCGGTGTTTTTCAGATCTGTGGTTGAAGTCATCTCGATCTGAGAAGCCATAGCGTAGAGTCTTAGCCAGATCTGAAAGTTGAGGGTTTGGAGAAGGAAATGTGTGAGAAATGAGACAATTAATACTAATAGTAGATTTTCTTTTCCTTTCTTTTCTTTTCTTTTTAGTTAAAAAGTGATACAGTAGGTGTATGGAGAGAAATGAATGGATGGAAGAAGTGAGAAAGACTATGTTCTAAAGGAAGACGCGGTTTGAGAGAGAGAAGCTGCGGCGAGATTGAACCATCCAACAAGATGGCCGCACGGCAGCGGAATGCAGACACCGAATGTGAGAGAGGCAGAAACACAGCAATTTGTGGCTTGGAAATAGGAGAAATTGAGAAAGGTTTATGGACCATATTCCATATAAAATACCAAATGCAAGTTACAAAAGAATAAAATTAATAATAAGAACAATAATCCCCTCTTCCAAGATGGGGGAAAATACAACTGAATCTCACCATTCAAAACCCCTTTATTAAACACATCGCTTACCCTTCAAAGCTTCAAAGCAAAAGAAACATAGCTATACTAATTACACCTCAAAACCATCTAAATCATATCATGCAGAGAACATCGACAAAAATCTATATCTATATATATATATCTATATCTATATCTTTATAAAAATAAGAAGGTAGGCTAAAAAAAGAAAGTTAGGGCCAAATTTTTCTCTAAAAATGGAAAGTTGAAGTCAATTTGATTCAGGGTATTATGTGTGAAGAGCAACCCTTACTGTTATTGGGAGGTAAGAGATACATTATATTTATTTACTATTATAGTATAAAAAAAAAAAATTTAAGCTGCTGCAACGTCTTTAGGCTAACAAACCTAACAATATTCTAGAAGATAATTATTCAAATTGTGCATTTTTTATTTTTATTTTACAGCTTGCTCCATTGGTCTGTCAAGCACAGGCCTCTTTACTTTTATTAAGAATAATAAGCATCTCAATTTAAACTCTATCTTCTACATTCTTATTAGATGCATGATTCAAGGAAATAACACAATTCAAGTTAGAAGAATGACTTCATGTAAAAACATTGACTCCTCATGAACTGATTTACTTCTTGAAAAAGATAATAACCTCACAAATATTCATATCAAACCTTGCTTTGACTAAAAATAGGAAGCAAATTAAAAGGAAAATGATTTTTTCCTTAAAAAACAAGATATTGTTGCTTAATCTCTTCAATTTTCTTCTTCATCGATTGTACTCACTGGCATAGGCCCTTTAGTGATATAAATGCTCCACATCTCAGCATATCAGGAGCAAAAAAAAAGAAGTAGCTTGAATAACATTAAAATATGATACAGTAGAGTTCCAATTTTTTGCCATTGAAAACTGTGGAGAAAACTACATACTAATGAGTGATCAACATTAGCATGAGTATGTGTGTGTGTTTAAGGTTGAAGCTGATGATGATGCATGAGTGAAACGGCTGCACCAGCACCAGCAGATCAAGAAATACACAGACAAGAAGCAAGGCTACACCGGGTACACTAGTTGTGAGCGGGGTGACTTGTGGCCGTTGTACAGTTCGCATCCGAACGGCTTCTGGAAAGTTCCATACATGAATGGATAGCTAGCCATGCAGGGTGTATGTTGGAGTTGGTTATAACTGTCGAGATTCGTTTTAACCAACTGAGAATCCAGCTGGAAGTCAGTTACTCACACTGGTCCTGTAACTTTCAATGCATGCATGAATTGTATATATTGATGTAATTCGTGCATGTATGTAGTGTAACACATATTTCTCTCTCAATCAATAAAAGGATCTCTCTCTCACAGTGGATGTAAGCTTGAGCAATCAAGCTGAACCACTATAAACGTATTCTTCTTCATACAACTACACATACACACACATACTTCCATTTTCTTTTGCTTTCTTGTTTTAATTCTTCTTCAAATCTTTGTTAGTTGATTGTTAATTGTTAGAGGAGTGTGAAGATTGTTGATATAGATCATCATCTTCAACAAAGTGGCGTCGTCTGTGGGAATCTAAAAACACAGATCTGCAATCAAACAGAAGAAATCAAGAAGCAGTTGGAAAGTGGTTCACACAATGGTTGCAACCAAGTTTGATATTGAGAAATTCACAGAGAAATCTGACTTTGGACTATGGAAGATCAAGATGAAAGCTATTCTGGTACAACAAGGTTTGGCAGATGCTATTAAGGAGAAGCCTCCAACCACTGAAGCAACTGCACAATCATCCATTGAAGCCACTGCAGAAGCTGATACACAAGAAAGAGCATTAAGTGCCATTGTGTTGTGCCTTGGTGATAAGGCTCTGAGGGAGGTACAGAAGGAGACTTCTGCAAGGGCAGTATGGAAGAAGCTTGAAGATCTATACATGGTAAAGTCACTTGCTAACCGTTTATATCTAAAGCAGAAGTTCTATTCATTTAAGATGGATGAAGATAGATCAGTTTTGGTGCAACTTGATAAATTTAATAAGATATTAGATGATCTAGAAAATGTTAATGCTACTATTGAAACAGAATATAAGGCCTCAAAGTTGTTATCAGCTCTTCCAAAGTCATTTGAGAGCTTCAAGGATATACTCTTGTTTGGAAATAGAGAAACTATCAGTCTTGAGGAGGTTGAAATAGCTCTGAAGACAAAGGAATTTCAGAAGGTTTCTGATGATCATGAAACATCAGGGGAGGGCTTGATGGTTAAAAGAAATGATCATGGTAAAAGGTACAACAAAAAGGGCAATTCTGATTCAAAGAAACAAGCAAACAGAAATGTTTATTCTGAATCTGGTAAGGAAGTTATAAAGTGCTTTCACTGTCATGAGCCAGGCCACTATAAGAAGAACTGCTACAAGTTTAAGAATGAAAGGAAAAGGAAACAAGAAGCTGATAAAGATGGCCAACAAAGAGTGCAGGTAAATCAGGTAACAAATGATCAGAATCAGGTTGTTGCTTATCCTGAGGCATTGCTAGTTGATTCATCAAGAAGATCCATGGATTGGATCTTAGATTCAGGATGTACATTTCACATGTCTCCTATGAAACATTGGTTCACTGATCTTAAGCTCCAGAATGATGGATCAGTGTTGTTAGGGAATGATCACACATGTAAAATCAGAGGCATTGGATCAATTATATTGAGGATGCATGATGGAACTGTCAGGACTTTGACAGGTGTGAGGTATGTTCCAGAACTTAAAAGAAATTTGATTTCATTAGGAATCTTAGATGCTTCAGACTATGAGTATAGATAAAAAAGGAGGTATACTCATTGTAGAGAAAGGGGAATGTGAAGTGATGAGAGGAATCAGGAAGGATGGATTGTACATTCTTGATGGCCATACAGTGACTGGACAAAACTATGTCACTACTGGAAATGATAAGATTCATATGTGGCATGGTAGATTGGCTCATATTAGTGAGAAAGGACTACAGGAATTAGCAAGACAGAAAGCCATTGACATCAGTTCAACAGACAAGCTTAATCAGTGTGAGGATTGCATCTTTGGGAAAGCTAAGAGACTTAAGTTTGGCATTGGTGAACATACAAGCAAATCCAGACTTGATTATGTCCATTCAGATCTATGGGGACCTGCAAGAACACTAACAAAAGGTGGAGGCAGGTATTTCATTTCATTTATTGATGATTATAGTAGAAAGATATGGATATATATACTGAAAACCAAAGATGCTGCTTTCATTACTTTCAAGAACTGGTTAACTGAGGTTGAGAATACTTGCTGTAGTAAAATTAAGATACTAAGAACTGATAATGGTCTTGAATATTGCTCTGATGAATTCAATAAGTTCTGTAAGGATAGGGGAATCATAAGGCATAAGACAGTACCAGGAACACCACAACAAAATGGTGTGGCAGAGAGATTAAATCAGACTTTACTTGAAAGAGTAAGGTGTATATTGAGTAGTTCTGGTCTTTCCAAAGATTTTTGGGGTGAATTGGTTAGCACAGTAGCTTTTCTTATCAATAGGAGTCCATCAACACCTTTGAAATTTAAAACACCTCAAGAAGTATGGACTGGAAAAGTTGCTAACTATTCAAGACTGAAAGTAATTGGTTGTCTAGCTTATGCACACATCAAGCAAGATAAATTAGCTCCAAGAGCTATTAGATGTGTCATGATTGGATATCCTAAAGGTGTTAAAGCTTACAGATTATGGTGCATTGAAAGTAAGAAGTTTATACTAAGCAGAGATGTTACATTTAATGAGGATGTCATGCCACTGAAACCTCTAGTTCAAAAGCAGAAGAATAAGGCTGAGCTTGAGGTGGAGTTTATGAAGAAGTCTCAGGAAGAACAGTCAAGAACTGAGGAAGAATCAGTTCAAGAAGGTACTGGTTCACCAACAAAAGATGATCAGATTACATCTGATACTGAGGAGCTACTTAACAGTTATCAGCTAGCTAGAGATAGGCAAAGAAGGGTTATTAAAACTCCAGCAAGGTTTGCAGAAGCTGATATTGTATCCTTTGCACTGTATTCTGCAGAGGATATAGATTCATATGAACCTAGAAACTATCAGGAAGCAATGAATAGTAAGGATAATGCTAAATGGAGTGCTGCTATGCAAGAAGAGTTGCTTTCATTAGAGAAGAATAAGACATGGAAAGTTGTTCAGAGACCAAAGCATCAGAAGTTAGTAAGTTGCAAGTGGATTTACAAGAAGAAAGTCTCACCAGAAAGAGCAGATGGAATCAGGTTCAAAGCAAGACTAGCTGCTAGAGGATTCTCTCAGAGAGAGGGTGTTGATTACATTGAGATTTTTTCACCAGTTGTGAAACACTGTTCCATTAGGATTTTGCTGGCTTTAGTTGCTCAGTTTAATCTGGAATTGCATCAGATGGATGTGACCACAGCATTTCTTCATGGTAATTTGGAGGAGAAAATCTATATGACAGTTCCAGATGGAGTTTCAGTTGAATCACCAACCAGTAAGGCTTGTTTACTTTTAAAATCTCTTTATGGATTGAAACAAAGTCCAAGGAGATGGTATCTCAGATTTGATGAGTATATTATCAAGTGTGGTTTTGAGAGAAGCAAGTTTGACAGTTGTGTATACATTAAACAAGACAGTAAATGGTACATCTTCTTGTTATTGTATGTTGATGATATTTTAATTGCTTGCAAGTCTATGGAAGGTATCACTGTGGTGAAGGAGATGTTAAAATCAGAATTTGATATGAAAGATTTGGGTGAAGCTACTGTTATATTAGGCATGGAGATCAATAGAGATAGATCAGCAGGTTCTATAGTGTTACATCAGAGGTCTTACTTAGAAAAAGTGCTCAAGAGGTATAATATGGATCAGAGTAAAGCTGTTACTACACCTGTAAAGCAAGGGATGAGTCTGTCAGCTCAGTAATCAGCTAAAACAAGTGCAGAGATATCAGAAATGGAAAAGGTTCCTTATGCTAATGCAGTTGGCAGTCTCATGTATGCCATGGTGTGTTGCAGGCCAGACTTGGCTCATGCAATGAGTTTGGTGAGCAGATTCATGGGAAATCCAGGAAGAGATCATTGGGAGGCTGTGAAGTGGATTCAGAGATACATCAGAGGCAGCTTGACAATAGGTTTGTATTTCAATAAGTTTACTTCTAACATTGAGTTTCTTGCAGGTTATGTGGATGCTGATTATGCTGCAAATTTAGACACAAGGAAGTCATTGTCAGGCTATGTATTTTGTTTGTTTGGCACAGCTGTCAGTTGGAGATCAACACATCAGTCAGTGGTAGCATTGTCTACAACTGAAGCTGAGTTTATTTCACTCACAGAGGCAGTTAAAGAAGGCTTGTGGTTACAAGGAATTTTGTCTGAGTTTGGAGTGATACAAGGATCAGTACTATTGCATTGTGATAACTCTAGTGCTATACATCTGTCAAGACATCAGGGTTTTCATGAAAGAACAAAGCACATAGATGTAAGGATGTACTTTGTTAGAGACTTAGTTGAAGGAGGGAAAATTGTGGTTAAGAAGATTGAAACAGCTAATAATCCAGCTGATTTCCTCACTAAGGCATTGCCTAGTTCAAAATTTGAGCTATGCAAAAGTCTTATCAATGTATGTTGAACATATCAGTGGAGAGTTCAGCTGCTCTCTAGAAAAGCAGTGTACAAGTTGGCTGTCTTGTTAAAAACAGTGAAGTGAAGGAGTGGTTGAGTATTGGTTGAGTATGAAGTTTTAGGTGGAGAATTGTGGAGAAAACTACATACTAATGAGTGATCAACATTAGCATGAGTATGTGTGTGTGTTTAAGGTTGAAGCTGATGATGATGCATGAGTGAAACGGCTGCACCAGCACCAGCAGATCAAGAAATACACAGACAAGAAGCAAGGCTACACCGGGTACACCAGTTGTGAGCGGGGTGACTTGTGGCCGTTGTACAGTTCGCATCCGAACGGCTTCTGGAAAGTTCCATACATGAATGGATAGCTGGCCATGCAGGGGTGTATGTTGGAGTTGGTTATAACCGTCGAGATTCGTTTTAACCAACTGAGAATCCAGCTGGAAGTCAGTTACTCACACTGGTCCTGTAACTTTCAATGCATGCATGAATTGTATATATTGATGTAATTCGTGCATGTATGTAGTGTAACACATATTTCTCTCTCAATCAATAAAAGGATCTCTCTCTCACAGTGGATGTAAGCTTGAGCAATCAAGCTGAACCACTATAAACGTATTATTCTTCATACAACTACACATACACACACATACTTCCATTTTCTTTTGCTTTCTTGTTTTAATTCTTCTTCAAATCTTTGTTAGTTGATTGTTAATTGTTAGAGGAGTGTGAAGATTGTTGATATAGATCATCATCTTCAACAAAAACAATATTGGGCAGCAGACATGATAACTCATTTCTAAGTTAGTTCCTTAGAACATGGTACAGTCATAAGCGCTTATACAAATAAAAATTGTTCTATAAGCCAACTAAAATATTATACATTATATCAAGAATTATTAGAAAGTAGAAGTTCAAACCTCAAACCCTAATCTGAATTAAATCCGCCACCGTCCGGGGATAGATCTACCCAAAGTAAAAAAGACACAAGCGATGAGATTAATCTCAAAGCTCTACACAAGATATGATAGATCATATCAACTCTGCAGGTCCGGAAAAAGAGGTAGTTGCAAAATTATTATTTGAAAAAAACAACACAGTTTCCCAAAATTTTTAAGAAAAGAAAGGAGAAATAGAAGATGCAAACAATCAGAAGGAATGGAAAGAAAAGAAATATGCTTTTTCGACAACAACAAAATTAAAAAAAAAAAAAAAAAAAAAAAAAAAAAAACCTAAATCGCCTTTGCAGCGAGATGGAAGCAGCACGATAAGGAAAGAAAAGAGTGGGCGAAAATTTAGAAAGAATAGGACAGAGCGCAAATATTGGGGACAAATTAGTAATAATTGACCTTAAACTTGTTTGCCAAGATCAAGTGAGCCTCAAACTTATTTTTATTTTTAGTACATCTACACCCTTCACTTTTTTTAATGGATCTTCTCGCAAAATAGCAGAGAATAGACCTGAGTACGTCGAGAAGTTGACGGGTGATGATGACGGGGCCGACGTTGAAATGCCGGAGGCTGGTCGTCTATTCGCAGGCGATAATAAGAGTGGATGGCGGTGCTGCAGTGAGCGTGTAAGAGTGTGGAGTTAGTTTGAATTTGTGGAGAGAATTTCTCTTGGTCAAAAGTAGGAGAGAGAGAAAGTGTTTTGGAAAGGGAAATCCCACATTAATAATGTTGCAAGTAAGAGAGAAATGTAGGATTTGTTTGGTAGTGAGGCAGGCCAACGATTTACACTTTATGGCTGGGAATTTGGGATCAGCAATTGGGTTGCTCATATTTGAGCCTTGTTAGCCAACTCTTTTCTTTTGTTTTGCTAATTTTAGTTTTTTATCGGTATTAAACACACCACAATTTCAAACTGAACACTAAGGATATGTTTGTTTCGGATTTTAAAATCGCAGAATTGAAATTCAAATTTCACACTCAAATTTTAAAATCACTCATATATATACATATATGCATTATCTCTTCTCAATTAATACATTTTTCTATTTATCTCTTCTCTCTCATCTACTTTCTTATAGACATGCACCGATTAACTGGAATCGCCGGTTATAACCGGAATCGGAACCGCGGTCCCGAAACTGGCTAAAAACTAACCAAAATTAGGAGAGTACGGTTCGGTTTCGGTTCCAGCAACTCGTGAACCGGAACCGCCGGTTCGAAGTGTCGGTTCACGGTTAAAACCGCCAGTTCCTCGATTTATATATATATATATATATATTTTGGACGGCCCAAATTATCTAGCCATTGGAGATCCGACAGCCCAAAAAAAGTTGACCGTTTGTCTGTAAATCGCCGGTTTCGGTTTCGCCGGTTCAAACCGGCGGGGCGGGTGGGAAAATTTTAATTCGAAATTTCAAACGTGCGGTCGAGATTTTGTGGTCGTTGCAGATCGACGGACGAGATTGCTTCGTCTAACCAGCAGTTCCAATTTTAACTGGCAGTTCTGGTAAACCGGCGAATCCGCAGGAATTTTTTTTTTTAAAATCAAGGGCTGAGATTTTTTTCTGTTCAAAATTTGGAATGGATGGATGAGATCAATTCTGGTCCTCTATAAATACCCCAAGTGTGATCAATTTGAGCACACAACAACATTCTACTCTACTACTTCTACTCTACACAATACACATTCTCAAGTTCTCATCTCAACTCAAATTCAATTCATTTTTTGTGTTCTCTCTCACTCAACTTCAAATTTTCAATTCTCTCATATCACTTTCTAAGTCTATTCTTCACCTATATTAGTATTAGTATATCTTGTACTCTTTTAGTGATCTAATCTTTTACTCTTTTAGTTCATATATATCAAACTCAAAAAAAAAAAAGTTCTCGACTTTTATTTCAATTCTCTCATTATCACTTTCATTTCAATTCTCTCATTATCATTTTCTATTCTTTCTACCCATACTACTATTAGTATACTTCTAGTCTTTTAGTTCATAAATCATATATATTCATATTTTTTTTCAATCTAAAAAAAATGCCTAAAAGAGGTTCTTCTTCATCTGGTGTCTCACCTTCTTCTTCTAAAGGAAAATCCATATCCAACACCTTAAATTGTCCTCCACCACCTCCACGTCAACTTCCAACAACTCTAGAAGATGTTGAAAATATTCCTTCGGATGAAGAAATGTCTCCTCATTTGTTCAACTTGAATTATAAGGAGATACTTGGAGATGATTTCCCCTCCGACGACGACAACGATAATACTCAAGGTCAATCACAACAAAGGGCGAGTGGAAGTCAACCAACCTCGGATGGTACGGGTACTGGAGACGGAGACGGAGGCTCTAGCAGAGGCGGAGGATCGACTCGAAGTTCCCCACAAGTGTTACGTTCCGATATATTTTCCATTCATTTCAAGAAAGAGGCGATTGAGAATTCGAATAAATTCAAAGTTATTTGCAACTATTGTGGCACGAAGTATGAATTCAAACATGGCGGAGGATATGGAACGTTCATCAAGCACATCAACTCAAAGCATCCGGATAAGATTGGCATCTCAACCGGTCAACCACAAATAGGACGAGGATTCACGGCGTCTTCCGGAGGAGAAGGTTCATCGGCGTCGGGTAACATTCTTTTTAAATTTGATGATTCTAATTATTTGAGATTATACCTTAAACTTATGTGCACCAAACATTTGTCATTTAACTTTGCCGATAATGTTTTTTTTCAAGATTGGTTAATCTCACTTTAAATCCTCAAGCCCCACATTTGCATCGTAATAAATGTAAAATTGGTGTTGCTAAAGTTGTTAAAAAGTATGGTTTGGTTTTAAAACAAATTTTGCAACAATTACCTCATAAAGTGTCTATATGTTCGGATATTTAGAGCAATTTTTGGCAAAAAGCGGATTATATGGGTATTACTTGTCATTGGATTGATAGTTCATGGAATATGAAAAAAAGATTAATTGCTTATTGATCGTCGCTTCTATATCTTTAGTCTCTTCTATAGTAGTGACTATTGGGTTATATTTAGTAGGGAGAGATATTAAAATCTTTTCCACTATTTTCTTATCTGTCATATCTTCCCGATAAGATTTTAGTTGATTTACTACTTCTCTTAATTGAGTGTAGTAATCTTTAATGGTCTCAAATTCTTTCATTTTCATATTTACGAAATCTCTCCTAAGAGCTTGGAGTTTTAGATTTCGTACCTTGTCACTCCCTTGATACTCCTCTTTTAGAATATCCCAAGCTTCCTTGGACGTTTTCGCTCCACTGATCCTCGGAAATAGAGACTCCACCACAGCCATCTGTAGTATGTATAGAGCCAAATTATCCTTCTCCGTGTTTTTGTCTAGTTTTTCTTTATCCGTACTAGACAAAGATGATGCATCTGCGGGGATAGTGTACCCCTTGTCGACGATCTCCCATAGGCATTGAGACATCAAATATGTCTTCATTTTAATGGCTCAATAATTGTATCCTTCACCTGAAAAGGTTGGGATTGGGATCTGGTGGGTATTGGCTAGAGAGGACATTTTTTAAGGTGTGGAAATAGTTGGTGGGTATAGTGTAGGTTTTTATGATAATATGCGGAAGCTTATTTTAATCCAGTTAATGAACTAACCGGGCTCTGATACCACTGTTGGTATTTAAAATATAGAAAATAGATAAGAGAGGTGGCGTGAGTTATAATGGTTTAGGAAGAGGAGGAAGAGTTGTGATTTTAGTATGTTTATGTTGGAAGAGCAGTGAATAGGCTTAGTGGAGATGTATGGTTTTAGAATAAGAGTGAATTAGGCAAATGGGTTTTTTTTTTTTCGAAAGGAAGATAGTATTATGTGGCTGGCTTTTTCTTGCATTAAATTACAATAGATGCATCCTATTTATAGACAATATAGGGCGGTGATAGCCCTCTCTCGACTATTCCACCCTTTCCATTATTTTGTCTTAGAATTATCTAGATGATCTATACTTTTCTAGACTGCATCATAACATTACTTTTTCTAGACAATTCGGTACTCATCTAGACTTTCTAGATTGATCTATTTTACTCAAATTATTTTAATAATGTGCATCAACAATTTATTACATGCTTTATACTTTCTTGAATGATTTTGTTGTAATTTCTCTATTGCTTAAGTGCACGTTTCTAACTACATTGGTGGGCTTGATGGATTTGTAATTTCTTGGATTTGTAATTTCTGTAATGTTTAAGTGAGCATTTCTAACTACATTGGTGGACTATATTCCAGCAATCACCTCTTGCAGAGTAAGCATCGTAGCAACAAAGATCATTTTTAGATTCATGTATGGACCTCGATAAATATTAAGAGCAATTGGTATTTGGTATTATGATTCATGCTATAAAAAAAATTTCAGTACTTTTACTCTATTCCTCTCCTTCCTCTTTTCTTTCTTTAATTATTTTGTTGATTGAAATTATGCGCTATTGCATGGTCTATCTTTCATCTTATTATTCCTTCATCTTTTCTTTCTTTGGTTGATTGAAATCATCACTCCTTCCTCATTAGTCACTCGCTATTGCAATCAGAATCCTCTTTTGTCACGCGATATTGCAATCAGAAAAGAAATTAAATTCTTAAGTAATTTGTTTGTATCTCATTACAAATAATATATTTTTTATATTTTATTTTTGTTATTCAGTACTTTAATATGACATAATATACTATAAATTTTGTGTAAGGAAATTTATAATTTCGAATATAATCTAATTGTAGACAATATATTATTATGCAATTGTATTAGCTATTCAATTATTTTATGAATAAAATTAAGTGATTCAATTCAGATTAAAAGTCCATGGGCTATAATAATATTTGATATGGGCTTATTAAGTAGATGTCCAATACTACATGATTGGGTGATAATGGGTGACCCAATTGTGTAGTATATAAAGACTCACATGTTATGATCCACAATTCACTAAGTTGCACATGATCTTCCCTTCTCCCCATCGGGATGAATTACTACGATCCCCATAAGAAATAAAGAGGCTTAATTGAGGAAGGCCATAAACTACTGATCCCGAGTTCGTGTTCCGCTAGATGACTCATTAGATCAGGTACACTTCCGCTTTACATTTTGGATGAAAATGAAACATGTTAAGTGTCACAACAATTATAACAGCTACTCATCATGCATCATCATAGGTGAGTAGCAACATGTGAAGACATTGCAAACCTCATTGATCCAATAAGAGTTTAGAACTCTTAAACCGCCCAATTTTCGGCCAGCACGTTCCTCAGCAACAGATCTCTTGCTGCGCTGGAATTTCAGCTGAGTAACACCCTGGTTGGTGGGTTTACCATACACAATACCCTTAGGGACCGGCCTTGTCCTTCCACCACGTCTAACGCGAACACAGTAGATCACATATCCCTGATTAAAGGAAAAATCATCTAAGAACCAAGAAAAGGAACTGCTTGCGTCTAAAATACTGATACACTCACCATACAATTAATCATTTTTGTATTATAATCAGAGTATAATCAATGACATTAAATTAATGCAAAAAAATGTATCACATATTCAAAACATATGATGATAACGCCAAATTCTGTCCAAAGTGCGCCCTGAGATAACATTGGCCATCTCTCTGCAATTCTGTCGTATCCCCACACGCACCAAACTTCCCTTACAGGAGACCAAGTTATTCCGCCGATGGAAGCCTTCCAAGCTCCGATGCTCCTCCGTTCGCCGACGCAGCTTCATCTTCCTCCGCCGAGTTAGACGCTAAGGCTTTCCGTCACAACTTGACCAGGAGCAAGAATTACAACCGCAAGGGGTTTGGGCATAAAGAGGAAACTCTTGAGCAAATGAGCCATGAGTACACAATTATGCAATGCTGATTAATCTTACCGCTTTTTTTTCGATTTTTCGATTCTAATTTTAAAATTTTGTTTGGTTGGTGGAAGGGTTGTTCAATTTGGACTTGAATGTATGTTGTTTTCTCTGCACCCTAGCAAAATGTTTGTAGTGTAACAAACATCCACTCTCATACCTTCAAACCAAACACCCAGCCCCCACATTCTCATGATCTCATGCATTATGCATCAAGGATGGGAATAAATCCCCTTATACTGAAGAATGACTTCATATTTAAATAACCATTTCTTAATTTTTGAACTAAATATAATATCGCAATGATCTTTCTTAATGATTCCATTACTATTCTTATTCCAAATCTTTTAACTACTGGGACCCTTAGTTATGGGGCATCTCAATCTTTTCATCATGAGCATTTATGAAATTAGAACATTTTCACTTTGATCTAAAAATGAAACTAATTACACACATGTCCATTTTCAATTACAAACTAAAATGGTGAATTATTCATAAAAGAAAAAAAAAAGCAGTACAACTAGCTAGGGCCGCCCATAATAAAGTTTCGATTTCTTTAAATCAATTCATTGCTTTAAATTTAATTACAAACACATTTAATTTAAATAATCCATTGGATTAATAATCACCATGAAAATCAGTTTTAGTTGGAATTTTGGAAATAAATCGCCATCAACTATACGGCTATATCAATATGTATTAATCACTGTACTTAATATGCTATCAGAGAATCATAGGCATTAATTGTCTTTCAAAAATAATTTAGTCAAGAATCCAAATTTTAATCCATGGGCACGAGAAAATAGATCTACCTGTACGAGTTCTCTCCGATGATGCTGCTTAGTTAGAAATTTTCATCAAATGATTTGCCTATCTTCTAATTATGGTTCTTGATGTTTTTGTGTTCGGAATAATCAAGTGACATTATAAAAGAAATTGAAGGAGAATGGAAATGAATACACATGGGAAATATTACTGTGTACCAATCCTAAAAATTCATATACCACCCAACCACCCATTAACCACTTCACTTTAAGACAGCAGAATCAAACAAATCAACAAAAAGGAAGAAGCCACGGTTCGTTAAACAAAAAACTAATGAAATAAGATAGGTGAGTGAACCTGCTTATCCTTGTTGCCGAGGCGTCTGGCCTTTGTTGGGATAAACACACAAATAATCAAATTATAAACTATTCGTCTACGCAGCGGAATGATCAATTATTCCTCTCTTGTGTGAATCTAATAGGAAACAATTCTAATAATATGATGCACGATAAAGCAAGCAATCAATAATTAAAGCACAACACAAGCAACTTAACGTAGAAAACCTCCTCAATGTGAGAAGGTAAAAAACCACGGGACCGAACCCCACCAAAAACTTCACTATTAGACAAAAAATCCAAGAATTACAATCTGCCACCACAGACGAACTACCACAAACGTATCAAGACAATCAATACTTGATAACAAGCAACGAGATTAAAAAGACCTCACCAAACTACGCAAACTGACGTTCTGAGTTCGAAACTGTAGACTCCTCAGAATCCAATCTGCACCGTCCAGAATCAACCCCTATGATTCCTGAACGTTCTATCCAAATTACAGCTCGATCAAACGGTTAGTTTGTGAGAAACGGCTCTTTCCCCTCGACTGCGCAGAACAAAATCGCCCAAAAAATCTGCTTCTGTTTTCGGCGTATTCCCGTCAACCCAAAGCTCCAAAAACGATCTCCACCGTTCAGAATGTACCTCCATGAGTTCCAAACGTGCTGACCAAACTTCATCTTGATCCGACGGTTGAAACTCTGGTTATTGCCTCTGCAATATCACTGTGCTGGATTTTCTTTCAAAAACGTGAATTGTGTTGTTGCCCTCTTTTTTCTTCTCTCTTTCGCCAATGACTTACGGGACAAGATAACACTAAGTATCGGGCCTACTTGGGCTATCCCTAAAATTGTTGGCTATTGGTCTCTTCACATATTTGGAAACCCAACCTAACAAATCTCCCTCTTTCCGATTATGTGGAGAGACTAGTCATTCCGGCTATCACACGACATACCTCGAGCTTCTCTCTAGGCAATGTCTTCGTCATCATGTTAGCACCATTATCATCTGTATGAATCTTTTCAAGTTCAAGCAACTTATCATTGATGGCATCGCTCATCCAATGATATCTCACATGAATATGCTTCGATCTTGAATGAAATGCAGCATTCTTGCTAAGATGGATAGCACTCTGACTATCACAAAATACTACATACCTCTGTTGCTTCAATCCAATATCATCCATAAACCTTTTGAACCATAACACCTCTTTGCATGCTTCCGTTGCAGCAATGTACTCTGATTCTGTTGTGGAGAGTGCAACACACTTTTGCAATCTTGATTGCCACGACACAGCGCCACCTCGTAGATATCTCATTATCCACTTCATAGCATTCCAATGCTCCTTTCCCGGATTAGACAAATAACGGCTAACAACACCAACCACATGAGCTATGTCTGGCCTTGTACACACCATTGCGTACATCAAATTTCCAACAGCTGAAGCATATGGAACTCTTCTCATTGCTTCCTTCTCTTCGTTGGTTGAAGGAGTATAAAATGAGTGGCAATAGGAGAACTAACCACTTTAGCTTTGCTCATATTGAATTTCTCAAGCACTTTCTCAATATACTTCTCCTGTGATAAGTGCAACTTCCTGTTTGATCTATCTCGAGTGATGTTGATATTAAGGATTTTCTTTGGTGGCCCCAAATCCTTCATGGCAAAGGATTTGCTCAACTGTTTCTTCAACCTGTCAATTCTTGAAACATTCCTGCCAACAATCAATATATCATCAACATACAGTAATAATATAATGAAATCATCATCCGAGAACTTCTGAACAAACACACAATGATCAGAAATAGTCTTTTCGTAGCCTTGCTCCCCCATAACTGACTCAAATTTCTGATACCATAATCTAGGTGCTTGCTTCAAACCGTAAAGACTCTTCTTCAGCTTACACACATGGTCTTCTTTTCCCTTCACCTTGAAACCTTCAGGTTGCACCATGTATATCTCTTTATCTAGCTCACCATGAAAAAAACCAGTTTTGGCATCCATCTGCTCAATCTCCAAGTCAAGACTAGCTGCCAAACCAAGCACAAAACGGATAGTAGACATTTTGACAATCGGAGAGAAAATTTCTTCAAAATCAACTCCCTCTTTCTGACTGAAACCTTTAACAACCAATCTAGCTTTGAATCGAGGCTTTGAGGTGTGTTCATCTTGTTTTAACCTATACACCCACTTGTTCTTCAAAGCATGCTTCCCCTTTGGTAGTTTCACCAGATCAAACGTGTCATTTTCAAGCAAGGACTTCATCTCATCTTGCATTCCTTCCAACCATTCATTCATGTGTTCTCCACGAATTACTTCTCCATAGCATTCAAGCTCTCCCCCGTCGGTCAAGAGCACATACTGATCAGGAGGATACATCCTAGAGGTACACGAGCTCTACTACTTCTTCTAGGTGGTTCTTGAACCTCCTGCTCTGGAACATCAGGTGGTTGCGGCTGTTCGATATCCTCTTCATCATGCAAAGGATGATCGACATGATCATCATTACCAAAATCAGGTTGATCCTGATTCTCCTCTTCAGCTTCTACTTGACCTTGATCGTGAGGAACAATTTCCAAGTCAATCAAGTCATCACCCGGTGTAGAAACTGAGCTATCCGTCTTCTCAATGTCTCTTATGGTTTGATCCTCAACAAACACAACATCCCGACTTCTGATAAGTTTCTTCTCCATGGGATCATAAAGTATGTACCCAAAATCATCTTGGCCATAACCAAGAAACACACATTGTCGAGTCTTCATATCCAACTTAGACCTCTCATCTTTGGGAATATACACAAATGCCTTACATCCAAAGACCCGCAAATGATTATAGGAAACATCTTTTCCTGACCAGACTCTATCTGGAACATCAAAGTCTAAAGGAACACATGGAGTAAGATTTAAAACATGTACAATAGTACTCAGAGCCTTACCCCAAAATGATGAAGACAATCCTGCTTCTGATAGCAGACATCTTACTCTCTCGACCAATGTTCTGTTCATCCTTTATGCAAGACCATTCAACTGAGGAGTCTTTGGAGGAGTCTTTTGATGTCGGATACCATGCTCTCTGCAATACTCATCAAAAGGACCAATATATTTCCCTCCATTATCCGATCTGATGCATTTCAACTTCTTCCCAGTTTGTCTCTCAATTAAGGCATGAAACTGCTTGAATGCATCGAGCACCTGATCTTTCATCTTTAACGTGTAGATCCATGTCTTTCTTGAGTGATCATCTATAAAAGTAACAAAATATAAAGCACACCAAGAGTTCTAGTTTTCATATGACCACAAACATCAGAATAAATTAAATCGAGTATACATGATGCTCTGGTAGGAGTTGAGGTCTTGAAAGCAACTCGAGTTTGCTTTCCTGCCAAACAGTGAGAGCACTTCTTTAAAGATGCATTCTTCAAGTCTGGAATGAGATTTCTTTTCTCTAAAATCTTCAATCCCTTTCACTAATATGACTGAGTCTGCTATGCCACAACTCAACTATCCCCTCATTCTTAACTGCATTAATAGAGCCATCAAGTAATTTTGCTTGCATCAAGTACAATGAGGAGTGTTTTTGACCTCTAGCAACAACTAAAGAACCTCTTGTAAGCTTCCACTGACCATCGAAGAACACACTGCAGAAACCTTCATCATCAAGTCTCCAAACAGATATCAAGTTCAACCGAAGATCAGGCACGTGCTTCACATTTCTCAAAACTAGTGTAGCACCATTACTAGTCTGCAAACATACATCTCCAAACACCAATGGTTTTATCTAAGCCATCATCACCCATCCTAACATTTCTATAGTCGCCTGACATGTAGGATGTGAACATCTCTCTACGAGATGTTGCATGTATGGATGTCCCACTATCAATCACCCAACTGCTTTCACCACATGCAAGATTGACAACTTCATAATCACGAAAGATAAGAAAATCACCTGTTGCAGCAGACACTCGATCATTATCTTTCATTTCTTCATTCTTCCTTTCTTTCCCATTTTCTTTCTTGTCATCTTGCTTGGGTTTTCTGCAATACTTTGCTATGTGTCCTGGAGTTTTACAATTCCAACACTTAACCTTATTGTGTCTGTTGGATTTACTCCTCCTACCTTTTTGCTTGCCTGTTGGACCTCTGCTATTACTTCTTTCCCTTTTCTCTGTAACCAAAACCTCTTATTGCTGTAAAGGGCCCTGTGATTTTCTCCTTGTTTCCTCATTCAAAACGCTGCCCTTAACCAAATCCATTGTAATGGTACCATTGGGGGCTGAATTAGACAAAGATGTCCTGAATGTCTCCCGTGAATCCGACAATGTACCAAGAAGCCATAAGCCCTATACTTCATCCTCAAACTTGATATTCATTTCCGACAATTGATTAATGATGCCCTGAAATGAATTCAAGTGATCCGTCATAGGAGTGCTATCTTTGAATTTCAGATTCATCAACTGCTTGATTAGAAATAACTTGTTGTTCTCAGTTTTTCTAGCATACAGTTCCTCCAACTTTTTCCACAATGTCCGTGCATGTGTTTCTTCACTCACATGGTTCAATACATTTCATCCACCCACTGCCTAATGTAACCACATACTTGACGATGCAATATATTCCATTGCTCATCTATTTTATCATCAGGCATTTTGGTTTCAAATACAGGCATATAATTTTTCACATAGAGAAGATCCTTCATCTTGCCTTTTCACACATGATAATTAGAACCATTGAGATTCACTATTCTATTAGTATTAGTTTCCATATTCACCACAAGCCACAGAGCAGCAACCCTCTCTGATACCACTTTGTTGGGATAAACACACGAATAATCAAATTATAAATTATTTGTCTACGCAGCGGAATGATCAATTATCCCTCTCTTGTTTGAATCTAGTAGGAAACAATCCTAATAAAATGATTCACGATAAAGCAAGCAATCAATAAAGCACAACACAAACAATTTAACGTGAAAAACCTCCTCAATGTGAGAAGGTAAAAAACCACAGGACCGAAGCCCACCAAAAACTTCACTATGAGACAAAAATCCAAGAGTTACAATCTGCCACCACAGACGAACTATCATAAATGTATCAAGACAATCAATACTTGATAACAAACAACGAGATTAGAAAGACATCACCAAACTACGCAAACTGACGTTCTGAGTTTGCAACTGTAAAACCTGCAGAATCCTATTTCCACCATCCAGAATCAACCTCTATGAGTCTTGAATGTGCTGTTCAAATTACAGCTCGATCCAACAGTTAGTTTGTGAGAAACGGCTCTTTTCCCTCGACTGCGCAGAACAAAATCGCCCAAAAAACCTGCTTATATTTTCGGCGTATTCCAGTCAACCCAAAGCTAAAACGATCTCCACCGTTCAGAATGTATCTCCACGAGTTCCAAACGTGCTAGCCAAAATTCAGATCGATCCGACGGTTGAAACTCCGGTTATTGGCTCTGCAGTATCACTGCGCTGGATTTTCTCTCAAAAACGTGAATTGTGTTTTTGCCCTCTTTTTTCTTCTCTCTTCCGTCAATGACTTACAGGACAAGATAACACTAAGTATCGGGCCTACTTTTGCTATCCCTAACATTGTTGGCTATTGGGCTCTTCACATATTTGGAAACCCAACCTAACAGCCTTCTCGGGTCGGGTCGGATGCGTGAAACGAACAACGTCGGGAAGCTGGCGGCACTCCCAACAGTGAACCCAGAGCAAGAACCGCATCACGTCTAGGGATGGCAACGGGTAGGGTACCAGCTTATTTTGGGGTACCCGTACTCGTATCCGATTAAAAAAATAACTACCCGTATCCGTATCCGTCCCGTTTAAAAAATTTATTATGATACCCGTACCCGTCCCATTACCGTTTATCAATACCCGCGGGTACCCATACCCGCTTAATATTCATTTATTTTATATATATTTATATCTTTTTATTGTCTAAATAAGTATAATAATAAAAATTACATTATTATTAATTAAATATAAAATAAATATAATATAAATTGTATTATTTTAGATAAATATTTAATAAATATGATTAAATAAAACTTATAACTATTAATTTAATATATAAAATATCTTATCATATATAAATTATGAGTTATTCTGCAGTGCACCGGCTGTACCGGTGCACCTGCAATTAGTAAGTTAAAAATAGAGAGGTGGGTAGTTTTTTTTTAAAATTAATTATTTTATTATATTTAATGGTAGAGATCGAATTAAAATATAATCTAACGATTAAGATCGTCCAGGTGCACCGGTGCACCCGGTGCATGGCAGTTGGACTCATAAAATTATATAATAAGTATATATTAAATTTTATAAAAAATATATATAATCGGGTTACCCGCGGGTATTTGAGGCATTACCCGTACCCATCCCAAACTCTAATGGTATTTTTCACAACTACCCGTACCCGTCCCAAAACCGTTTACAACAACCCGTACCCTACCCATTAGGGTTCGGGTACACCGGGTACCCAGAAACACCCGTCCCATTGTCATCCCTAATCACGTCGGATTGTTTCTTCTTTCATAGCTCCGATACGTAAGTGTAGGCACCTGAAAATTCTCACGAACAACAGAAACCAGTCAAAGTGTGCCGTTAATCGAAAGATGTGATTAGTGTGAGGAGAAGAGAAGAAATGCGTATGCCCAATGATGAGAATTTAATATTCTCAGATATTGAAAAATATGGCTCAGGCCCGAAGTTACGACGATAATTGAACCGAGACTCTAACTCAAGTCAGCATTTGCAAACACTGTAAGTTAACTTTACTTTTCTTCTTTATTGATATTCATTGTCACGATTACAATCATACTTATAAGGTTGAAAATTCTAAAGATTAGGGAATATCCCAATCTTAATACCTAATCCTAAAACCTAAATTCTAATCCTACATAAAAAATTAACTTATGCAGAAAGTAAATATCCTAATATCTAAATATTGATAAATATAATAAATAATAATAATATCTAAATCCTATCACCCAACCATCTTGCCACCGCTGCACCGACTGTTAGAAGACGGAAACAAGTACATATAACTAGGGTTTGTGAGAGTAGCATAATTTATATTTGGATATAAAATTGGGCTAAGCCCAATAAAAATGTTGCTGAAATTTGGGCTTAGGCCCAACAATAATCGTTGGATATAAGTAAAAATATATGGACCATCGGATAAAATGAATTTAATTAAAAGAATAATCATATGACTACATGTCCAAGCGGGTTCCTTTCAGGTAGGAGGAGGGAGTATTTTCTTTGAGTGAGACTTGTGTGGATCCGGACGGAATACATTCCGTACGTCTTTAGAAATTTAGTATTATGGATAAGGGTACATTAATTTGGTCTAAATAGTATACACTTTAATTACTAAAAGGTACATAATTTTGTTCTAAAGGGTATACACTTTTCATTAATATTTTTTTTTCTTTAGAAAATAAAGGGTACACATTTTTATACTAAAAGGTATAATATTTATCACAAAATTCTAAAGGCGCACGGAGTATTGTACGTGCGCCCAGATTTTTCTTTAGAAAATAAAGGGTACACATCTGTATACAAAAAAATATACAATTTAGGACAAATTTCTAAAGACACACGAAAAGTGTTCCGTGCGCCCGGATGCACAGGAGTTTTGCCATTTTCTTTTTCAATTAATTAATTATCTGAATCTTTGATTAAATTTTTAATAAAATATTGAGTGAGTCTTGCGTGCACCCGGGCGCACGAGAACATATTCCTTGTGCCTTTAGAAATTTAATATTATGAATAAGGGTATATTGCTTCGGTCTAAAGGGTATATACTTTAATTAATAAAAGGTACACCATTTGTTCTAAAGGGTATACACTTTTCATTAATATTTTTTTTCTTCAGAAAATAAAGGGTATATATTTTTATACTAAAGGGTGTACAATTTAACGCAAAATTCTAAAGGCGCACGGAGTGTTGTTCATGCGCCCAAATACACACAATAATTTTCTTTAGAAAATAAAGGGTACACATCTGTATACTAAAGGGTATATAATTTAACATAAAATTCTAAAGGCGCACGGAATATGGTCCGTGCGCCCAGGTGCACAGGAGCTTTTGCCTAAAATATTATTTAAAATTAAGTAAATTAGGGATTGTTTCAAGAATAAATCTTGGATAATTAATTATAGCTACGCGTTTAAATATCCTAATTACTAATAAATACATTAATATAATATAAGAGTGAGGCTTGCGTGCGTCCGGGCCCACGGGAATACATTCCGTGCGCCTTTAGAAATTTAGTATTATGAGTAAGGGTACATTAATTTGGTGTAAAGGGTATACACTTTAATTACTAAAAGGTCAAAAGGTCAAATTAGACCCTAACCTTATTCCATGGGTTCAAATTGACCCTTCATCTATGTTTTTGTTCATTCATGTCCCTTATCTATTTTAGTAGGATCATCCATGCCCCTTGTCTATTTTAGTATGATCAAACAACCCATTTTTTCAGATTTTTTTTTTTTTTGACAGAATTTATTTTCAGAAAATCAGTTAGATATCAAAATAATTATTTTTATCTCCTATTTAAAATTAAAATGGGTAAAAAGGGATCACCACCCCACCACTCTCCTTGTCTCCTCCGCCGGCATGGCTGTCTTCTCCCCCATCCATGTCCCTAAACCTGTGTATTGAGTGGCTCCACGAATTCCTCAAGTCCCAGAACGGTCATCGACACAACAAATCATTGTCGTTGATGGGTTTTCTCATTTAGTATTGGCACTTGTCGGACGCCGCATCGGAGATGAAGTTGATGCCGACACGCACTCTTGCACTGTTTCTTTGGCGTCTTTCTTATATATTGGCGGTTGCTAAAAGCGCTTCATGATTCTACTAACGTTGGCGATCAAGAGAAACCCTATTCTCGAGGGTAGGATTCGCACGAATTTGGGTTCCGATTCCCAGATCCATTATTTGAACAAATCACTGCAATTATTCTTTTCCACCTAATTCTTAACTCTCAGATGTTATGTTACTCTAGTCGACAAATTTTTGATTGGGAAATAGTAATAAGAATTGAAACATTCAAAATCTTTGAGAATTTCTTTTTTCATCAGGTGTAGATAGACTAATAGAATTATTATAATTCCATTATTAAAGGAAGGAGAAAAACAAGCATAACAGCTCGATGAATATTCCGGCGGTGGAAAAGGAATTACATAAGCATAGGCTGAGATTCACCAATTTTACGGATTTTTTCCAGATTTTTCAACCCATTTTAATTAGGAGGAGAATAAATAATTATTTTGACAATTAATTTTCTGAAAATATGGGTTAATTGATCAAACTAAATTAGATAAGGGGCATAGATGAACAAAAATAATAGATAAGGGGCATAGATGAACAAAAATATAGATGAGGGTCCAATTTGATCTCATGGAATAAGATGAAGGTCCAATTTGATCCTTTGCCCTTACTAAAAAGGTACACAATTTTGTTCTAAAAGGTATACACTTTTCATTAATATTTTTTTTTCTTTAGAAAATAAAGGGTACACATTTTTATACTAAAGGGTATACAATTTAACACAAAATTCTAAAGGCGCACGGAGTGTTGTCCATGCACCCAGATACACATAATAATTTTCTTTAGAAAATGAAGGGTACACATCTATCTATCTATATACTAAAATGTATACAATTTAACACAAAATTCTAAAAGCGCACGAAATGTGATCCGTGCGCCTGGGTGCACAGGAGCTTTTGCCATAATATAATTACTAAGGAATACAAAGCGTTCTCTGTTTTTTCTTGTTTTATACTTATTCTCCAAATTTAATATTTTACGTCTTTTGATTAAACACTAATGCACATTCAATTGATTGAACACTAATGTGCATTTAATAAGATAAAACTTACACATGTCTTATTTCTATATTCCTTCATTTTGATGCATATTCCTTCAATTCGGGGCTCATTCACTCATTAAGATCTACATTTCCTTCATTTTGATGCATATTCCTTCATTTTCGGGCTAATTCACTCATTATGATCCACGCTTCCTTCATTTTGATGAATATTCCTTCATTTTGGGGCTCATTCACTCATTACGATCCATGCACATGAACCCACGTCATTCTTTAAGACTTCTCGTACGCATACGTTGGAGAGTATTTCCGGCGTAGACCCTCCGTAAAATGATCTATGAAAGTATTCTCTCTTTTAGGTAGTTTTCTAGAGAACGTCAATGACTCACGTTCTCCATATTATAATAATTGTTAAGCCATATTAGAGTGTAAAATTTAATATATTTGTCTACATCAATATTTATTTCTATCATAAAACTACCGTTCAAAATGTATCTCATTTTAAAACTTACACATGTCTTATTTCTATGACAATTACTGTATTCATAATAAATGTCAAGAATTTAACAATGCACATTAATATTTTTTAAAAAAAAAATTATGCCATTAATAATCATATTAATGTAAGTGCATTATTAACTACTCCCTCCGTCCCAAACTCGTTCTCTTACTTTCCGTTTTCATCCGTCTCAAACTAATTGTCTTATTTCCAAAAAAGGAAATATCACATTAATCTCCACCCCTAAAAGTTCATCTTAATTACAACTTTACCACACTCACCTAACACACTTAGCATACTTTATAATTTATTTATTACCTAAAAATACCACAATACCCCTAAAAAGTCAACTTTTCTTAAACTCCGTATCTACAATAACGAAGACAACAACTATGAGACGGTAGCAAGTAAGAGTTAAAATGCTACGTGTCAATCTGTTCACTCTTTCGATTAGGTCGATGCCATACGGGGTCCACACACATGTAATTCTTTGGTCTGGGTATATATATGGAGTAAACAGTAATCCTCCCTCTCCCTCCGAATAACCCTCTGAATTGTGATGGCGGTCGCTTCCACAACCACTTCTCCGCCGTCGCCACCGTATTGTTAATCAATTCTTCAGTGTAATTCTAGGGCTTTCAGCGGTGTTTCTTTCCTAAACTCCTTCGCTCTTGCCCCTCTCATGAGTCTCACTCACTTTAGGTTCTCTCACCATCTGTTTTCGTTCATCCTCATTCGCTATAGTCCAGAGAATTTCACTGAAATTTTTCCACCGCTGCTGCTCACGCGTGCTCCTTTTTCCGCATTGCCGGCAAAATTTCGACAAAGGTAATTCATGCATTTGAGTTTTCTGTACATTTGATATATTAGATAGGTGTTGATGTTCTTGATCTTGACGTCGTTGGTATTATTAACCTCAATTTCAGTTAGATCTCTGATTATAGACTTCATTTCGTGTGCTTCGTTGTATTTGTGATTGGAGGCATTTAATTGTTCGCTGGGTTGGTAAATCTCACTCATTGTGATGATTTATAATGAAGGTTGAGCATCTGGATCCGCGAGTCAGTGAACTAGAACTCGAGGATGAATTTTATGATTTCGGAGTCATAAGAAGGTAAAATATTGTTAAATGGCACTTTCTGTTAATTCGTAGCATAATTGTATTTGTTTTTGTATTGGAGATTTTTGTAATGAAACTGGTGAATTTTTTTATGTATTTTAAATTTCATTTTCGGAGATATATGTGTGCAGGGATAAATTGTTTCTTCGATTTCCACCTCAGGGCTGTTAGGCTATGTTGATTTCCAGCTTCGTTTTCTTGCCCCTTGTCTACCTGGAGATCAACTCCTGCCGAAAACTTGGTGATTCTTCACCGGGAAATGAGGCATGCGTCGTGCTCTTCGTCTACGATCAATTTCAGCTCCGTGTCTCAGTAGATCAATATTGATAACCAGATCGCTGATAATCTTCTTAAACCGGTCCGTAATTGCTTATAGCATTATTGTGACTAGTGCATTAATTCATTTGGTCGATTGAAATCAAATATTGATGAACTGTCGTGCGAAGAGTCTTGGTTTAATAACTTAACTAATTCAGCTTATTGTCTTGTTGATTAAGTTTTTAAGTTTATTGAAGTCGCTTTGTGCATCTAGATGATATAATATGAGGTTGCTAATTGCTGATTAGATCATACGAGTGTGCTAATTTAATCCTTATTAGTTTGACCTCTATTTTAATGCTCAGTATAACCTGTTTTCTGCTTCTTTTGAGCTGATTTACTTTTTCAACCCTTATTATTAACCTTAAACGTTGGATTAGGCTCAAACAACAATAGAGGAGTTTCATGAAGGACTACCATACGTAAGACATACCAGAGAACTATTCTTACACCTATTCATCATGTTGAACAACTTTGGAGGACTATGAGAATTTTCAGAATTCAGTTAGCCGGGCCTGGGTAATAATTTTCTTATATTTTCTGTTTATTTGTTGGATTATATTTTCCTAGTGTAAAGTTGTAACTAAACAACCTACCAACATGGGCGGCCCTGGGGTGGTATCCTGTTATTTCTTGATCCCAGCACTTTTTAGTTATTTCTTTTTGTCAAATGGAGTATTTATTAATATAATTCCCTTTTTGATTTATACATTTTTTTCTATTATTATTATTTTATTTTTTATTTTTTATGTTGAGGAATAGGAATAACTTAAAAAAATCTTAATATTAATCATCTCCCAATTAGATTAAACAATAATTCATCCTCTTTGATTTTTTTATTGATCTTTTCTTTCTTAAATATTCATTTCAATTCATCTTCTATGTTAATTATTCAGGATAAATTTTGGTAACATCTTTAAAAAAAAATAGAATATTATATTCTTTCCGAATAAGGTACTTTCATTTTACCATACATAATCATACTTAAGTTTTTATTCCACATATTTTTTTATTCAAATTTACTTTATAATTCTCTAAAATATTTGATTTTATTTTGTTATTCATTTCCAGAAAGTAATTTGATAATTATTCTTATTTGGGATCATCTATATCAATAAGATTAAATGCATTATTTTTTTTATTTCAAGTGAGAATATTTTCTGGAGAAATTCAAACTTAAAAAAATTGATTAATAATTATACTGAAAAAGCTAACACAAGATCAAATTTTCATAGTTAGTTTCATATATAATTTCTTTTGTAATAAATATTATATTTTTTTTATTTAATGAGTTATATTACAGCAAAAAATATGTAATAGTATATTGAATATTCATATTACAAATTTATCATTTCTTTGTATCTTATATAAAAATAGAAGGCCTCAAAATTTTTTTTTGCATCAGGCCCCTCAAATCAATGGACCGGCCCTGCCTACCAAACTAGGTCGAGTTATATTTGGAATGAAAATCTTGAATCTCTACACTTTAGTCAGAATTTGCTTTAGGTTTCATGTGATTTTCTTTAGATTTTTTTTTTGTCCACTTGAAGTATAGCTATTGTGATTTTTTGTCTTAATAGATGGTTTACGGTGTTATCTCATTAGGCAGTTATCTTGTAGGATTTTTAATCTAATTATTAATGTATGGTTTAGGCAAAAAGAGCTTGTGATTGAATATCAACCAAAGTGAAACAGTGCGAAGGCCGTTTACTAGGAACGTAAGAAGTATATTGATGAAATTGATTGGAATATGACTGTTGTTCCTCTATTAGGTTCTCCTAAGGTATTCTTTTGATGAAATCCTCATTTCACACATAAGAAACTTAGATGTTACTATTTTTCGTTCTTAATTGTAAGCATGAATCATTTTGAACTTTTGATATGTATACATAATTATAAGTTCGCACAAAACCATATTTTACCAAGTACCCTTACATGAGTAATTTGGATTGGGTATATTTACTTCGTGGTAATTTTCAGTATAGCGTTCTTCCTAATTCTGTTTTGAGGTGTTGTAATTAGGATTTGGCAAGTTGTTAGAGATTTAGGGTAGAAATATTGAAGGGTGCTTTGATTTTACAGAGAGTAAAAAAAAACGGGAAGCATAAATCATGGCCGGCAGTGCCGCAGGTGCGCCGCCACCAAAACAGGATGAATTTGCATCCAGTTAAACATCACCTTCTTGGAGTTTCTTACTGCATTACTATCCCTCCTTCATGGGGTAAGTCATTAATTCCTTCCGTGTTCTTCCATATTAGTTGTCTGATTTCTACAATTATCTGAATTTTATATATCACACATGTTTGATTAAATTCGAATGTTTATGTTTGAATATTTTTTTATTAATGTTAAAGCTTAGGCGATACTGATTGGCACAACTGTTCTTACACCATCCTTTTTTGGATTTACATATGGGACGTGGAGAAGTAAGGATATATCAATATATGAATTTTCTGATGAATTTCGAAGCATTGAATGATTTTAATTGATTGTGACTGATTGTTGGTGTTAGGAAGAGAAAACTCTGATGATTCAAACACTGCGATTTGTTGCTGGTTTGAATACATTAACTCAAACATTATTTGGGACTCGATTGCCTGCTGTGATTGGAGGTTCTTGCATGTTTTTCCTAGCTATGTTGTCCATCATCTTGGCTGGTCCATATGGTGATGTTTTGGATCTTCAAGAGATGATTAATGAGTCCTAATGATATCACGTTTATAAGATTGTTTAATTATTTTGGTTGCTAGAATTCTTTCCATAAACAGAAATTTAGGAAGATTATGAGGGAAATTCAAGGGGCTAAGATTGTAGCTTCCACTCTTCAGATTGTCATCGGCTTCAATGGCCTTGGCAGAGTGTTACTAGGTGATATGTGTTTGGGCTCAATCTTTGTCCAAGCAAGAACATGCAACAGTAATAGATGACTTAAACCGACTACATCATTCTAAATCTCACGTTTCTGAGTCCACTGTCAACAGTTCCATTGGTAGCTCCAAGGGGATTAGGACTATATGGATTGGTTTTATCGGATTTTATTCGGATCCGATTGGGATATGGGGGCTTCCTATACCTTTG
The DNA here is from genome assembly GCA_023678885.1 of Pogostemon cablin. Classification (NCBI taxonomy): domain Eukaryota; kingdom Viridiplantae; phylum Streptophyta; class Magnoliopsida; order Lamiales; family Lamiaceae; genus Pogostemon; species Pogostemon cablin. The sequence continues at coordinate 29,128,394 of CM042967.1, forward strand.
ACTTTTCTTTCTTTTTTTCTCTATATCCGTATACAAGTCTCTTTTCTCTCTCTTTCCGTACATACAGCCTTCTTTCTTGTTTTTTTCTTTCCTTATACGTTAGATTAGATGGTGCAGCAGAAATCACGATTATGACGATGAGGACTTCTTGCCGCTGTCAGAGGGGTGATCTGGCGCCGCCCTCCTGTCGCCGTCGGGTGAATGGGCTTTTGCTCTGGGGACGCCGTCTTCAACAGGCTACAATGAGGCTCCGTCGCCGTCTGAGAGGCACCACGTTTGGGATCAGAAACCCTCCAATATCTCTTAGGATTCTCTCTCAATTGATAGCTGCCATTCATCAGAAATTAGGGTTACTTTATTCACTAAGAAGAGCAAAATCGTATTCATCATCTTGGATTTTGATCTCAGCTTTCTTTCTTTTTTTTTTTTTTTCTGCTTTCTTAGAAGCTGAAATTTGTGCCATATGAACCCTCATAACCTCCCAATGACTTCCCACTCACGCAAATTTTGCTGCATATCTTGCAAATATACCTCTGTTCTTGAATCTCTCCCATTTCAAGACTACAATTCAAGAAATCAATCAACAACCCAAATCAATCACAAGGTGAATTCAACCATCATATTAAGTAAAAAAAGAGTCAAGAATTCAATCAAACAGAGAACTCACTCACTCAAAAAAAAAAAAAAAAAAAACTCAGATCAGCAAAAATCCAGGAATTGATGATTTTGAACAACTCACTATTATTGGAAAATGAGCATTTGTTGATGACAAGGTAAGATTAAAGTCGTGTCATGTGTAGTGGTTATTGCTGTAACCAATAGAAAGCAAGATTCAATTATTCGACTACTCTAGTTACCTTGACTTTGATGTGGCCTTTTGTCAAGTGGAATAAAAATGATGAAAATTTGAGAGCAAGAGTGGCGTATCTATTAATTATTTATTGCATTATATTATTTAACTAAAAAAAATCACTGGTAATTTGATTGCTGTGACACTTGCTGATGATTCCAGTGAAATAAAAATGATGAAAATTTGAGAGCAAGAGTGGCTGTGAGAATCTTGGATTTGGCTTTAATGTCAATAACAGATGCAATTTTAAGCACACTGAAGCTTTTGTCCGATTCAATTCCCCCTTGATAGCAATGAATTTTTTCATGAAAGCATTGGTCATATCTTTATTATCGTGATCACCAAAGTAAAATAGATGGTTGTAGCAATGATCGTGGTCGGATTTTTGTTGCCTGTTATTCATTTGCTCATCAAAGCTTTGATCCTGAGCAAATCGGAGGAGTACGGATGGTACTTGATGAATTGCGCGTGAGACGAATCAGCTATTAATGTGAGCTTCAAAGAAGAATCATTTATATCAGACATGATTATCCTAGAATTGGAATAGAAAAACAATAAATATGTTCAATAATTTAGTACTTTCATATTTTAAAATGAAGTCTTTTGATAGACTATTTTATAGAAATAATTAGATTACTCTTTGAAATTAATTAGATTACTCTTAAAAATAAAAAAGATTACTCTTTGATTTAGTACTTATATATTTTAAAATGAAACCATGTTGATAGATTACTACTCTACAGAAATAATTAGACTACTCTTTAAAATTAATTAGATTACTCTTTGGAATAAATAAGGTTCTCTTTCATTAATATTTTGATATTTTAAAATAAAGCCTTGATACTCCCATAGAAATAATTAGATTATTTTTAAAATTAATTTGATTACTTTTTAAAATAAATATGGTTACTCTTTGATTTAATACTTAATTATTTTAAAATGAAGTCATGTTGATAGATTACAATATAAAAATAATTAGATTACTCCTTAGAATAAATGGGGTTACTATTTTATTTAATACTTTGATATTTTAAAAGGCAAAAGCTCCTGTGCATCCGGGTGCACGGAACACTTTCCGTGCGCCTTTAGAAAATTGTGCTAAATTGTATACCTTTTAGTATACAGATGTGTACCCTTTATTTTCTAAAGAAAAATCTGGGCGCACGGACAACACTCTGTGCGCCTTTAAAATTTTGTGTTAAACTGTATACCCTTTAATATAAAAATGTGTACCTTTTATTTTCTAAAGAAAAAAAAAGTATTAATGAAAAGTGTATACCCTTTAGAACAAAATTTTGTACCTTTTAGTAATTAAAATGTATACCCTTTAGACCAAATTAATGTACCCTTACCCATAATACTAAATTTCTAAAGACGCACGAGATGTGTTCCGTGCGCCCTGGTGCACGCAAGCCTCACTCGTTTTAAAATGAAGCCATGTGGATAGATTACTCAATAAAAATAATTAGATTATTTTTTAAATTAATTAAATTACTTTGAAATTAAAAATATTACTCTTTGGAATAAATAGGACTACTCTTTGATTTATTACTTTGATATTTTAAAATGAAGCTAATGTATAGATTACTCAATAGAAATAATTAAATTACTCTTTGAAATTAATTCAATTATTCTTTGAAATTAATAGAGTTACTATTTGATTTAAAATAAAGTCTCTTGTGAGATGCTACTTTCATGAGACGGTTTGTTAGACGTGTTAAAGTATGTCGATTAGTTAGATAAAGTATGTTTAATGGTTGTTAATGTGTGTTTTTTAAATTATGTTGGCTTATGCATCAAAGTATGATTTTAGTAAGTTATAATTTGATTTATTATCGACATATTTTAACCACAAATAAGCATACTTTATCTACACAATAGCATATTTTAGTGACGGGTTGACCCGTCTCACAAGAGACTAACTCTTGATTTAATACTTATATATTTAAAATGAAGCCATGTTGATAGATTACTCTATAGAATTAACTAGATTACTCTTTGAAATTAATAGGGTTATTATTTGATTTAATACTTGTATATTTTACAATAAAACTATGTTGATAGATTACTCTATAGAAATAATTAGGTTACTCTTTAAAATTAATTCAGTTACTCCTTTAAATAAATAGGATTTCTCTTAATTTAATACTTTGATTTTTTAAAATGAAGAAATGAAGCCATGTTCAGTAAAGAAAATTAAATTATAAGCAATACGCGCATATAGAAATTGATAAACGACTTTATAGAAAAAAAATTAGATTAATCTTTGCAATTGGTTGGGTCACTATTTAAAATAAATAAAATTATTTTTTATTAAATAACTCAGCATATATATTTAAGGGGTGCAGGGCAATGCGTTTTAATACGAGCGAAAAGTCAGTAGCAACAACTCCTAGAATAAACCCCAAAAAAAGAAGATTGAAGATTAAAAGAGAAATAATGAACAACTTGCGACCCGGTTCGGATCTTCTGTTATATTTGGTGTTATATCTCCTGTTACAAATCATTGGATGATTGACACGTAGGATAGACTATTCTATACCCTAACAATCAACCCTAAGGGAAATAGTTAAGATTTTTCTCTCCGCACACATGTCACTCATCTAACGCATGTAACAGGAGATGTAACACCAAACTGTAACAGGACATCCTACGCCCCCAAATTGGGACAACCCACTTGAGTTTCCTCACGCTTGTGCTTCTTCAAGTTTCGGAACTATTTTGATATCATCACCGGCTCCATCTTCCTGCATTTATTTATCATATAATGTCACTCGGTTAAACTTGAGTTCATGTTCGTTTTATTTTTACCTATTTGAAGCAATTTCAAAGTTCAATGGCATCTTTTGTCTCCTTTAATTATTTTCAATGAATTTTTTTGCTAACTGTTTTCACATCCACATCAAAGCTATAGAACCAGACAAAGAAAATAAAATTTATGGGAATCACAATACCTGCATTTGTCGCGAAGAAGTTTCGTAATCAAGGTGTTATCTTTGTAGGACTCCTCACCTAAAGTATCCAACTCAGCAATTGCCTCGTCAAAGACCTGGACCAGGCAGTGATAATGAATTACAAACATGGATTAAGGTTGGAAGCATTAAGGAATTTTCCATTAGAAAGAAAGCTAGGATCTACCTGTTTGGCAAGGTTGCATGCGTGGTCAAGAGAGTTCAAGATTTAGTAGTAGAAAAACAGAGAAATTCAGGGCCAATCCTAGCCTAATTGGATGAGTTGGGGTAAGACCGTAAGATTTGAATTAGCTATGTCCTGCAAATACCATAGAGCACATATTATTTTTGAGATAGAAATTACATTGTAACCATATCTCCATTACACAAAGATATGATGTGGATGAATCATGCAGACATCCAAATTTTAAATATCCCAATATCAAACTGAAGGAAATAGCTAACATGATCAACATCATAAACCTGGATGTTTCACACGCGAATATTCTTTCTACTTTAAATTCAAATTGTTGATAATCTAAAACTAACAATGCATATTTTCAAAGAGCATATCCAGGTGCAAATAAGCTTTAGACTGCCAATAACAAAGCATGAATAGAAAAATACATAGTCATGATCTTAAGGAGCTCTATGTTGATAATTGGTCTTACATAATTTTACCAACAATTACATGAAAGTACAAGTTCTTGCTACATCAAATGAAAAACTCATAACACAAGTTTCCTAAAAATTCAAGCAAAACGCATCTCCTAATCTACACTGCACATTTCTAAGTAAGCCATGAAAGCTCTTTACTCGGAAATTTTCTTCTTAATTTATACTAGATTTTCTTACAAAGCTCAAATCAACAATTAACCATGGGAATCATTCGAGAGAATTGTGATCAAGAAACATCTTTTACATCAAATTCCTTAACTCCAATTAAAGAAATAAATGATTGAAATTAATTAAATACCTGGAAACTTCTTCCCATAAGGGACCTTTCATACTGGATTTCCTAAATGCAAAACATCCATATTCGACCTAATTCTCACCCATAAGCGAAAAGGGGAAGTCATTGTTGAGGTAGGAAAACTGTGTTGTTTGAAGATTGAGAGACGGTGACAATAGGGCGGTGGACAGGTAGCGGAAGTAACCATCATCTCCGGCGACCAATGCTGGATGTTGATATTCCATTGAATCGTAGAGTGAATTCGCGGCTTTGATTTGTAGACGGAATGTGATATTGGAGTATATAACCCGTAGAATTCAGGGGAGTTGATTTGGGATATTTCAGAGACCCAGCAACCCGCAAGATATTATATGGTAGTGATTTGGGATTCGGTTCCATGAAATATTCATGGAATCGATTCCGCCCTAGTCTCTCTCTAATATTAGTAAAATGAAAGTGTGTGTGCACACGCATTTTTATACGCGCTAAATTGTATACGAAATGGAGCTTATACACGAGAGTTTATAAGAGGTGTGTGTTAGTGTGCATGTATAAGATTAATGATACTAAAATGATATAGTGTATGTAAGAATGTGTGTATATAGGAAGGTGTAAATACACATTTTCATACACGCGTGATTATACACGTATATATATTATAGTTTAAAAGAAGATGGGATGGAATAAGAATGTGTGTCATAATGGAGTAAGTAATTAACTTAAGTGAGTATAAATACAGATGATCTATACACTAGGGTGTTTAAGAAGGTTTGTATCCGTGTGTGTATATATAACATTGTAACTTAAGTGAGTATAAATACGTTTTTTAAAAAGAACTGTATAGAGAGTTGGTAAGAATATATATATTAACATTTAGTAAGATAAGCATATAAACAAAATACAATCATCCCAATATATTACAAAAATCCCTAATAGGGGGTGTATATATAAGATTGCAATAATTATATTATACATCAAGATTCATAATAAATTTTGGATGTTAATATATTTAAATCTTGTGATTTTTAAATATAATTACATAATGAATTTGTAAACACACGAAATTTAAGAATTTAAGATGAAATGAGGGGCAGACGACAAATACATATTTGATTTCCTAAAATTTCTAACTATATTTGGAAGGAGATGGTATTTGTTTTTAGCAGAGCCTACGTGGAAGCCTACATAATCCAATCCAGTCCAAAAATAATTAAAAAAAAAAGAAATTATATATATATATATATATATATATATATATATATAATTTTTTTCTTTACACGAACATTTCTGAGGATTTTACAGATTTTTCAAAAATTTCACTAATTTTTCATATATATTATGACAATGAGGGTCATAGACAAAGTATATTTAATGATGGTTAAAGTATGTTTTCAAAATTATGATGAATGATGATTTAAAGTATGATTTTAGGGTGTTACAATATGATTTATTATTGACATATTTTAACTACAAATTAGTATATTTTAAATAGACATACTTTAATAATGGATCAACCCGTCTCACAAGAGAGAATATGTAGATAAACATACTTATGTTTATTGGTTTTATAAGAATAATAATGAATGGGATATAATTACTAGCGTAAGATTATCATTTTCACTCTTGGGATACAAGTTCACCATCTATTTAAGAAATCTTATCGCCACCTTCGTTATTATTTTGAAGTGGATAACATTAAATCTACATATTACTCCCTCCGTCCCAGGTTAAGAGGACCATTTTACCATTTTTGTCGTCCCACCCAAAGAGTCTCATTTTCTTTTTTGGACATATGAGACCCACCCACACCCACTAATACAAGTAAAATATGGGGCCCCACACCCACTAATACAACTATCCACTACATATTAAATAATAATATTCTTTAATCCACGTGCCCAAAAACAAATGAGACTCTTAACCTGGGACGGAGGGAGTATGTAGGTAAACATACTTATGTTTATTGGTTTTATAAGAATAATAATGAATGGGATATAATTACTAGCGGTAAGATTATCATTTTCACTCTTGGGATGCAAGTTCACCATCTAGATAAGATTTCTTATCGCCACCTTCGTTATTATTTTGAAGTGGATAACATTAAATTAGATTGTTATAATATAGTTCTAAATCCTCAAATTATTACAACTTTATTTTTTAATTGATATAGTTTAGTTGTTGAAAATTTACCATATTTTAAACAGCAATGGCTGAAAATGGTATTAACATTTTAAAGACCCAATAACGTCTCACCATGATAAGGAGATAATATCTGAAGGTCTGTCATTTGAAGATAAGTGGAGAGCTCCAGTTTGTGCCGTCAAAGGGTTATGAACACTCATGATCTGATCTCTCTGATGTACAAATCCCCTTCGAAATCTATTCGATCGCAAAATTTTGTTTAATTTTTTTATGATTGATGTGATTTCCACTAGTTGCTTCATTTCACTCCTAGATGCTTTGCTTCTAATTCAATATCCCCAAAGATGAAAAAAAAAACTCTACTCCACATGTCCTGTAGCAACAAAAGCTGCTATGAAACTTCAAATATAGTATATGATGAGTCTGTTATGAAAAATCCTACTTCAAATATATTCTATGATGAGCACAACCATGAGCGGTACCAATAGATGATCCTAGTAAGCGGGCATTTGCCTATTTCGTCTTGACAGGTGGCTGATTTGTGTATGTTTCATTGCTCCGCCTTCTAGTTTTGAAGTTGATCCTCATATCACCTAGTAAAGATGTTCTCGCCCTTGCTTCACTTGAACTAAGGAATTAGATGTGAAGTTGGCTAACAGTGTCGATTTGGTTATCTCCGGGACCCACAAAGACTCGGTGAGGGTGAAGGATCTCAAGTGGCTTGTAGTTATTGGAGTCTGCATGCATTTGGGTTGCATTCCTTTACCGAATGATGGTGATTTGGTGATTTTGGAGGATGGTTTTGCCCCTGCCATGGATCTTATTACGATATATCCGGAAGAATAAGGAAGGATCCAGCTCCATACAATTTGGAGGATAACAAACTGAATGCGAAAGGGTCCAGCTCCATACAATTTTGAGGATAACAAACTATTGATTGGATAAGAGGTTACTATTTAAGTTGTTTCTCCACGATAGGGAGGGATTAAAACCAGAAACTCTTCAATCATCATCATTTCGAGTATGCATTGGGTAAAGCTCGTAATATAATAAAAACTAGCTCGTATGTTTTGTTTTCTATGATCATGTTTGGATCTTAAGAATTTGTGAAATTTTCCAAAACTTCCAAATCTGGAAATTCGGTAAAATCCTCAGAAATGCTACCTAAGAAATGCTACCTACGTATATTCATTATTTCTTTTTTCTAAAATATAAAAAAATGAATTGATTTAATTGGAGCATATTCATTATTTCTTTTTTCTAAATTATTAAAAAATAAATTGATTTAATTGCTACACTGGATTCGAACCCGAATGGATGAATCTCACATGTCTGACTGTAGCCAATTGATCAAGGAATACACTTAAAAGTTTAAATAGTCAAATTACAATAATACATTATTTTTTTTACTACTAATAATAAAAACTAGTTACTTTGTTATTATTTTTTTATCTTTAATATTGCAGTTGTTTTCAATTAATGTAACCGTTTTTAAAATCAATACATTATAATATATACTCCCTCGCACGGCAAATGTTGTTTTTTGCCATTTTGGTCATCTCATTTAAAGGATTACTTTTTCTTTTTTACACACATGGGACCCACATACCCCTCTAATATAATTAAAATATGGAGCTCACACCCCCAATAATGTAACTACTCACTACCCATTAAATAATAATATTCCTTAATCTACGTGCCAAAAAGGAAAAACAACCATGGACAGAGGGAGTATTAGGTAAAGACTTTAATACAACATGCTTTTTTTTTAAGATGTAAAATCGAATCTTTTATGCACCCAAAGCACAAATTGGATTTTGATCCGATAGACTCATTCCTTCCCCAAATCTCATTCCACCTCACACATCCTCATTACCGTCCAAGCCAGAATACCCGCGTCTACATCGCCCTAGTCAAGCTCCGACACACAGCAAGAGCTTCAAACCCTAGACGATGATTTTGAATCCAAGCAGTATCAATTCGAATCCTATACCGATCATTATCCGATTCATAAGCTTGGATCCATGATTCGGTTCGCTCTTTGTTGGTTGCACGCTCACTTGCCTTTCACTCTAGGTGATCACCAGTTATCCCTTGATAGCCTTTAAATCCTCCTACATTTTATCCACGAATCAAAATTGTCATCATGTTGGTGAGGTTTCGATAACCCTTTGGAAGAAGCGTGAGAGTTTTGTGATTAATTCCATTATAAGCCATCATTTGAGCAAGAAAGAATTCAAAGTGTGTTTATACTTGTTGAAGGCGGAGATCAGTGAGAATGAGGATCCATTCTTGGTGTCGAAATTATGGTATGTGCAAATGCAATACGGTGATCTCGATGGGGGCGAAGCAGAGCTTTGAAATGGTAGAGAAAGCAATGGAGGGGTGTGAGAATAAAAAATGTGAGCTTAAAGAATATAGTGAGTAGGAATAAGGCATTAATGTATTTGGTGGGAAAAGATTATGTATCAGCTGTGAGGGAGTATGACGAGTGTGTAGAGAGGGATGGATCTGATGCTGTAGCTACTAGCTATAAACAATAAAGCTCTTAATTTGTTTGATGTATTTGAGGGATTTATCTTATTCAATTAAGGTTCTATAGCTATAGACTCATTCTCTCACTCTTTCTTATTTTCATTTCCCACCCAAAACTAATGCCACATCACAATTTACCTCTTTCTGAGCGTCTATTAAATTTCAAAAAAATAAAATATCGTTCTATTTGATTAATATCATTTAAGTTACTTTTTTGTATTAATTTGGTTACTCTTTTGAATAATTTGTGTTACTCATTAATTTTATATTTGAATTTCAGAAAATATAATATTATTCCATTTGGTCAAAGAAAATAAAATATTATTCTATTTTGGTCAACATTTTTTAGTTTACTCTTTTCTATTAATTAGGTTACTTTTTTTAATAATATGAGTTACTTTTTAATTTCATATTCGGATTTCAAAAAATAAAATATTGTTCAATTTGATCAACATCTTTTAGGTTACTCTTTCTATTAGAGTTGATTACTCTTTATAATGATTTGTATTACTATGAACAAACTCTTTATGTTGATTTGATATGTTATGTTCTGTTTGATCAACAAGATTACTTTTCCCATTAATTGAGTTACTCTTTGTAATGAATTGTGTTACTCTTTGATTTGAGATTCGGTTCTTCTGAAAGTTTTAATATGTTATATTCTATTTGATCAACAATGTTACTTTTCCATATTAATTGGATTACTATTCATAATAAATTGGCTTACTCTTTGATCTGAGACTCGAATCTTCTGAAAATGAAGTCATGTATTGTGAAGAATTAAATTAAATTATATGTCATCTATAAGTTGATAGACTATCATACAAAAATAATTAGATTACTCTTTTTAATTAATGGATCGTTCTATAAAAATAATTATATTATTTTATTATTTAGAATTAAATAAATCACTTTATAAATATAAAGGTTACTCTTTATAATTAATTGAATTACTCTATAAAAAAAATCGAATAGTATGAGTTAATAATCACAATTTAATTTAAATCAATAATAAAATTCACCAAACCACAATTATCCAAAATGAATTACATGAGTGAATTTTAGTTCACGATGCAATCTTTAACAAAAAAATGTAAATCAATTATAAATATAATTGATCGCACGTGCATTTGAAGGTCATATATATGCACAGCATTATCAATAAATGTATTCAAACTATGCCTCATATGATTAAAATAATCCAACCATTGGATTCGTAAGTAGTGAAACATAATAATTTAATTCTCTGTAATATCTTCGAAGAATCCATATTCGAAAAATGAATGATCTCAATTTCAAATCTGGATAATTTCATGTAAAGATAAAATACAAATATTTTATCTAAACATAATCATAACATATCTTACAGAATCAGATGGCTCTGATACCACTTGTTGAAAATAAATCCATAAACATTAACCCTATTATGATTAAATGAGATTTAACCTTAAAGCGGAATTACCTTAATCCATGGGGATTCATGGGTTGTCTAGATGGAACACGATAACTTGGAGATCGGTAGATATATATTATGGTCTTCCTTAACTAAGTCTCTTTATTCCGATATGGGACCGCAGTAATCCCTCTCGATGGGGAGAATGGAAGAGCATGTGCGACTTAGTACATTGAGACCATAACATGTGAGTCTTTATATACTATTTGACTAGACCACCCATAATCACATAGGTATCTACTCAATTGGCCCATATTAAAATATTATAGCTCATGCACGTTTAACCTTAATTGAATCATTTAATTAAATTCATAAAATAATTTAATAGCTAATATAATTGCATAATAATATATTGCCTACCGTTAGATTAGGTAGGAAATTAAAATTTCCTAACAACCAACTCTGCCTGAACTTATTCTGCCCTATGCTGATTGCTGCATGCCCATCTTGTCATGTTCTGAACTCAATGCAAGAAATTTTAGCTTCAATACATGTAGTGATTCGAGTCCTGACGAATCAAATTCCATCAATTAGTCGAAAAGGAAAATTTTAACCGGATCAAGATACATTTAAGTTAGATCGATTGATGTTGCCTGCACCGTCTCACACGAGACTGCATTTTCTGGTTAGGATATTGTGTTCCTTCATCTGTCCCTACAAGAATTAAAACTGAAAAAATGTGTAGAAAATTAGGAAAGGGGGCCATTCAAAAGAATCTATCTTGTTCACCTTCATATCACCTTTGATGCTGGCCACCATGCTTAGCAGTGGCGGATCCAGAAAATCGTAGTGGGGTGGGCTAAGTTTATTAAAAAAATAAATAATAATAATAATTAAAAAAAATAAAAAAAAATATATATATACACACACTCACACACGAATCATCTTCTCAAAAATAGACAGAGAATTAGCTAAATTTTAATATTTATTGTAATGGGTTCATAGAATATATATAATTTGAGAAGATATATTTATTTTTTAGCTTTATTTGAGTGGACTTAAAATATTTTTGGATTGGGTTAAACTTAAAAATACAAATTATCCACATATAATATAATGGGCTTTTGGTGGCACATAGATCCGCAGCTGATGCTTAGGGTTGAAGGACCTCCCCCTCCCTCCATATGATCAAATTATTGCACCTTTTTACATGTTTTGTAATAATGCATGAAGTGATTCTCAAGTCATGGGGCTCTCCAACGACGGTGCCACGTTGGGGACAAGGGGGCGTTGGCCCCCCCTCAACTTTTCATAATTTTTAGTATATATGTGATAGTAGTTAAGAATTTATATGGATGGCCTGATGGTATAGACACACTTATATTCACTTAATGGTCATAAGTTCGACTTTCGACGGCAGCAATTCTCTTTTATATTTTTTTATTTAATTATATTTATATTTTCTCATCATATATACAATCATTTTTTTCACCTCTTGTTTTTTAATTTTGCTTCCCAAAACTTCCCTTTTTATTATTTTTTTCTATTTTGCATATACAATCATTTTTTTTCACCTTTTGTTTTTTAATTTTGATTCCCAAAACTTCCCTTTTTATTATTTTTTTCTATTTTGCTTCCCAAACCTCTTTTTCCATTGTATTTTGGTTCTATTTTATTTCATTTTTTAATCTTTTTCTTAATCTCCTTTAATTTCATTTTCTTATCTTTTTCTTAATCTCCTTTTATTATTTCTTATATTATTATTATTTTTTTCTCGGCAAAAAAATGAGAAGGAGGGTGCTTTTTCTATTAACATTGCTAAGTTTATTTGTTATATTATTATTATTATTTCAAGAAATAAATAAGAAAATTTAAAATATGTAATGAAGCCCAAGAAGGATGTCTTTTCTATCAATATTTCTAGTTAGTGATCGGCCCCCTGGATAAAAATCCTGGCACCGTCACTGGGGCTCTCCAACTTCAACTTCCATCATTAAAAGATATATACTATATCACTTTGCTATTTTGTTACTTAATTAATTGATGTATCCATGGAAAATTTATTTATTAGAGCGTGTTTGGTTTAAGTTGAGTTAATTTATTGATGGAAATGAATTTGCACACTAATTGCATTTAAATGGGATAATCCATCTTCTAAACCCACATTGAGTTAATTTTATTCAATAGCTAGACCTTAAAAATTGCTAAAAATAAGAAAATTTCCACACTAATTGCATTTATTTATATTGGGTAATCTATCTTTTAAGCCCATTAATGAAAAACTAGATGTCTGGTGAAATAAAATTTAGGAGGGGGTGGGTCATCATATTCCTTAAAATTAATTAAATTATTAAGAGAATTTTCATGTTTACACTTTAATCAAACGCTGAAACTTTATTAATCGATGTATTAACTCCATGTGAACTAAAGAGTTGATCAACCGTATACACTAAAAACAGGATCCGTATTTAAAGGTGAGTCAGCTATATATTTTAAAAATAAGAAAAAATACATTTTGATTCCATACGAAGAGTCTCATTTCAGTTTTAGGCCTTTTCACTTTATTTTTGGTCCCATTGTTTATTTTAGGGTTAATTGTATTAAAATACATGACTTTTTTATCTTTTATTTAATGAAATAATTACTGATAGGTACACACTTTGTACCTCTAATTACTACTAGATACATATATTTAAAATAATTATTATTTAATACAAAATATTAAAGTAAAATACCAAATATACCCCTAAACCCATATACCTTTAAACCACAAACCCCAACCCCCACCCACCACAGGACCACCGCTGCCGCCGCCGCCGGAGCTCCGGAAAAAAACTGTTAGTCCGAAAAAAAAAACACTGGTTGTCGGAAAAGTTGCCGCGCAGCGAAAAAAAAAAACTGGTCGCGAAAAAAAAATAAAAATTGATCGCCGGAAAAGCTGCCGGACCGCCGCCGCCGCAGCCGGACCACCACACTTTTTTGCTGCACACACTTTTTTTTTGCTGTACACACTTTGCTGCACACAATATTTATGTGTAGCACATTATAGGGATAATATTGGAATATCACTATATTTTTTTGTAGTTAGTAATAATACTTTTGTATGTTTGTATCTCATAGTAGTAGTAATTTAGTGTTTTTTTGTGTACCTAGTAGTAATCCTCCCTTATTTAATTTAATCATGAACCTTTTTTTATTGTCAAAAAAATGCATGACCTTATATTTTTTTCTCAATTTAATCACAAATTTTCTCTTTATCCATTAAATACACAAACTTTTTTGCATTTCTCAATTAAATCACAAAATTTTATTTTATTTAGTTAAATATACAAGATTTTTATATTTTTATCATTTAATCAAAATTCTTTCGTAAACAAAAAAATTATTAAACCGTTTTTAGTTTAGTGACTAATACTCCCTCCGTCCCAACCTAAGAGTCTCATTTACTTTTGGGCACGTGGATTAAGGAGTATTATTATTTAATGTGTAGTGGGTAGTTGTATTAGTGGATGTGAGGGCCCCATGTTTTAATTGTATTAGTGGGTATGGGTGGGTCCCATGTGTCCAAAAAAGAAAATGAGACTCTTTGGGTGGGACAACCAAAATGGTAAAATGACCCTCCTAGCTTGGGACGGAGGGAGTATTAACTAAGAATTAGTATATTTTATACATATATTAACTACTCCCTCCGTCCCATCACTATTGCTACTTTTGACTGCAAAAAGCTCTCACAGAATCTACAGTAAAAGTAGCAATAGTAATGGGACGGAGGGAGTATAAATTATACTCCCTCCGTTCGCTCCAAAGAGTCTCATTTTTCCATTTTGGGCGTCCGCATATAAGGGTCTCATTTCTTTTTTTACACATATGAGACCCACACATACCCACTAATACAACTAAAAAATGGAACTCATACATCCAGTAATACAACTACACACAACACATTAAATAATAATATTCCTTAATCCACGTGTCAAAAAGTAAATGATACCCTCATAGGCGCACGGAGGGAGTATAACATTATTTTATTAATAATAATTAGAAAGTGAATTTTATATTGAACTCTTTTAAAAGTACACTTCACATTTAATTCTTGCAAACTTTTTTACATGGAGTGTTTTTACCGTTGTTATTTATTTATTTATTTAATATTTAGGTAATTAATTTTCCTTCTAAATCTTTATCATTTCTTTTCAAGTTTTTTCTTAATTATGTTATTAATTTATGTTCTTAACCGTATCAATTCTTAATTTCACTAAGTTTTGTATTTAATTATCAATTCAAGTAATTATTTCTTTTTAAATTTGGAAATTCTAAAATTATTTAAAAAAGGTAATTAATGAAATTTGGAAAAAATAATTTACGACAAAATATAAAAGATTAAAAGGAAAATTTTGTAATTAAATTGAAAAAATACAAAAAAGTCATGTATTTAATTTACAAAAAGAAAATTTATGATTAAATTGAGAAAAAATAAGAAAGTCCCGTATAGGGCTGTATAGGGAAAAAGGTCATGTATTTTAGTATAACTAGTATAAAGTACCTTACTTCATAAGGTATATACTCGAACTAAAACGTAATTTATAAAGTACGTTTGTGCGTTTTTGTAATATAAAATTCAAAGATATAAAGGTAAGAACAAATAAGTGCACGAATTTATTTATGAACAGATGTAACATAGAAAAAGTGTTAGTAGTATGTACAGAAGAGAGCTTAAAACTATTTAAATTGATGTGAAGCGTATCTCTTGTGATATTTTCCTTCTTCCCAGAATCATAGTGAATCTTACATATCACCATATTTCTTATTGAAATCACATAGATGACCATATTCTCATTGAAATCCCATATGTCCAAGGTGTTGTAATCCGATATCAATTTATCACAAGCCCCTCTCTCCATGTTGTAAATCTGGGTTCAAAGTTGTGCGTTTCGCTAGGCTTCCATCTCAATGATGCAAAATACGACCGTAAAGATAGCTACACCAATATACAAGCACTCTCCCTACAACAAAATAGTCATATTAAAAAACATGTATAGTTTGAGGTGTTAATGTTGCATAAATGTCGACTCTGAAATTCTGTACCTAAACATCAAAGTACAGCTCTACCGCGATTGAAGGAAGGAATAACCATGATATGAGACCCGAATTAACCAGAGTTAGATAAAGAATAACATCTATGCAACAAGATTGTAGTGACGTAAGTGGTTAACATGAATTCGATATGTTGGAATCCATACTCTTTGGCTGTTGATTCCCAAAAGGGGACTGAAAACAAAAAGCAGGTCAGCATGAATTAACTTATCATCTAGTTAGTTAAAACTGCTCAAGATCTGATTGTTTCCGATGAAGTAACGTAGGGTTCGAGCAACTATATAAACAAAATATGAGATGATAAATTCTAGGGAAAAAAAAGTGTTTGCACTTTCCAAAAGCTAGAGAATTTTTTAGAGAAATGAAGTAGGCTAAGTTGGTGACTATAATACACATGGATGACCTTGGATATAATTGGAATTACTTGAGTTCTGTGGCAAATCAAGTAAACAAAGTTCACAAAAAGTGATAAATGATGATCAACAGAGAAAGCATACCATTTGCATTTGAAGTTGTTCTTTATTATTCATAAAAAGATTCAAGCAAAACTCATAATAAAAAGTAACCTTATACAGTAAGTCAGTCATTGTATTCTGGTGGAAATAGCAGAAAGTACCAAGTTTGAATCTCATACATTCCAAGTTCAAATGTTGCAGGGTTTTTAACTATTGTAAATTGGTCATGTTCCTGCAAGCTAGCATCATCAAGCTCCTGATGACCTTGTATAAATTCAAACAACAATTCTGTATAATCAATATTATATGTCTCCTCAAATTTAAAATTGAGGAAAAACAAAAAAAAAATTGTCAATTTTACTATTAAACATAAAGTAATAAGGCACCCACTGCTAATAGAAAAATTAACACCAAACATTCGTTCTCACTTAGTCACCAGCAACAAAGATTAAACAATCATTTTCAAGGTTCATAAATTTAGTTTATTCCAAACTGCAGTCAAGGCACAAGAAGCTAAAATTAAACAAAATAATGTGCACTCAATGCCCATGGCCCACAATCCCTACTATTCACAAAATGAGTCTATCATGCCACGAATGAGTGAAAACTGTGAGCACCCTAATGCATCTATAATAAAGAAAAAACAGGAAATGATGAAAGATTTTTAAGGGCCAAGTATCATATTATATATTGTCAAATAATCATATGTATACAAATTTCGAACTTCAACAAAGAGTAGCCATCTCTGTGTATTTTATTTATCTTATGCTTTTGATGGAATTGTCATTTTCAAGTTCATTACCTGAAATTTTACAAAGCATCTTCTTGAGGGAGAAGTTTTTGCAACCAAGTATAATTTTGGTGTAAACTGAAATTCTAATGTTGTTAAGGAAGTAGCGATAATTAAATCTTCTTTAAGAAGAAAAAGTAGAATAAAAGTAAGCATGGAATGTGAGGCGTCAATTCATCCATAACTAATCTTAGACCGGAGATATAATCAACGTCACAACATTCAATAACAAAAAATTGCATATATGAGTAAGGACTTACCTTGACCACCACCATTTTATCTACTTCGATTTCCATAGTGCTATGATGTAGATGTCCAAGATTTGCCAATTTGTCAAGTCTGCAATTGACTACCAAGAGAATAAAGAGGCATACAACCAAAACTAATACAAACACTTGAAACTTTAGGGAACTCAAGCAGCAAGCAAATAAAATCCCACTGCACAAATTCTAAATCTCAAAATAATCCATGAACTATATAATTACTGAACACACAAACATGGTGTCTAGTAAAATATCACAAATTCAAATCCAAAAGTACTTGTATATATGCCATTTGAAATTTTGATGCTCCACAAACTACGATGGAAGAGACTGCATTATAAACCATTGAGAGCAAATTCTGTTCGCCAAATTGACATATGAGTGTTCTAATTGAAGGGAAAAGCTCGATATAACAGTATTTTAATTAAACAGGTAGAATGACGCAACTTCATTAACCAAACTATTGAGTAATTTTGTCAAACATCTTGTGTGAAGTTGTTGTTATACACTGAGCTAAAGGTAGTGAACTGATACCCAAATGTCACGTTTATCAAATAAAATATCAGTGTGATGAAGCAGTCAAGCACTGTAAGCAAGCAAAATGAGAATTCATTACATGATCAAAATGAATCGAAATCGTCAAATAAACATAAAATTAAGCATGCAGCAAGATACGAACCGCGATTGGAGAGTTTAAGCGTTGGACAGGAATATACCATCATGCATGGTGCGCATAGAGATAGGAGTGCCTCTAGTAATAGATATGGTTATATGGCTTCAGTTCAGCTCTTCCTATCTTGTTGGATAGCACACATGGAGGAGAAGGAGCAGCGTCACCTCCGCCGACCACCACACGCCACCGCTTCGGCCACCTCCGGTGGTCTCCACGCAGTCCTCCACCAGCATCATCCTTCCTCCGGCACATCCTTTACAGTCGATGGCCTCCTCTACAGGTTAGGTGGCAGAGCATTCTCCATAATTGTTAAAATTGAATTCCAATCGTTTTTTCTTAGTGATTTGCTAGTTAATTCATGGTAAAATTGAGAGTGAGACCTGCTTGATATTCCAATGCATTTAACTTAGTTCCAGTTGACAACATTAATAGGAAAATGAAATGCTTATTAGAGCTTGTTTTAATTGCCCCTCTTATCATTCATGGATAACTAACTGAACCTAAAATCTTGAATTTTTATCCTTTATCATCCTCGTAAAATATTCATAAGACTTGGTGGTGCTATATAGTTTAAATAGCAGAACATAACCAAACACAGCATTACAATTGCTAGAATAGATGAATACGAAGTTAATCAAGTCTTAAAAATATAAATCAAATGCGGTTAGAACTATTACTAAAACAATCTCTAATATTCCAGCAATTTCTCACACAGGTGAGCATGAATATAAATTGTTTGAATAACACGACTCTTCTAATTTTTCTGTAATGTGATGAAATATAGAGAACTACAGTTGATCTTCAATCTTACCATCCACAATAGACAAAATCCAAGTTCGAAGAATTTTGAATTATTAGATTCAAACAAGCTAATAAATATGTTAGCAAAAGAGTAAGTGATCCAAATGAGCCAAGGAAGGGAAGTGCACATGTTTGCACCTTGCTTTTCTATCATATGTATGTATTTTTACTTTTATTTTAGTTTCAGTATATTGCAAAGAATGGGTTCCAATTTAAATCAACTACTATAAATTGTACTTGTAAAGCCTCAAATCTATAGAGAAATTGATGCCACTATTTAATCTGAAATTCATAAGCTAGCAAGCAAGAGTAAGTTTGGTATGGGAATGGACTCGTATTAAGTCATCAGACATGTTGTGCTAATACAAAGAAAAGTTTGGAGCAAGAAATCTCATAAAAAAACATTACAATATAACTCTATAAGAGTCCGATCAAATCACGAAATGACAACCCCAAAGAATCATTTTGTTAATTAATCATCATTCTGAAAGTTACAAAATTTCATCAGATCAAGCAACCTTAAGCCCGTGGAATCATTATATACAATTATAATGCAAATATGTACCATCAAGTTCTTCACCACAGACACGACTCAACCCTTAAGAGGAAGAAAACATAGAGTAAACAATGAAGAGTCATAAGTAATAGAGATGGATTAAGGGAAGATTGGAAGAAACAACAAGAGAAAGAGATGTTGAATTTGTCATAAGCAATTTATCAAACATGTACTGGGCAATAATTTTGAAAGCACTAAGGTTGCAGTTTCCAATTTCAAAAACACCAAGAAAGGTGAAATGCTAAAAGAACAACATGCAATGGAATTTCACAGCTGACCACAAAAATCAATCTACACAAATAGGCGTGCTTTGATTGAGGAAGAGTATGATTGGTTACCCGAATGTCGTCGTTGCTTGAGGTGCCGCAAAGAGTGGAGAAAGAAATCGAATGATAGACTTATACTATTACACAGATGTGGGGGAGCATGGAGGCGTCAATGTGAAAATCGTCGGGCTGACAGTGAGCATCGGGCGCAGTATATCCAGCTGAAAGTGAAAGTGCAAGAATGGGGAGAGCAGATATAAAAATCCAAAAGACGTAAACAGATCCAGCTGAAAATGAAAGTGAAATAATGGGGAGAACAGATATAAAAATCCAAAAGACAGAAACGGCGAGATGGAGAGTAAGAGTAAGAAGGGGAAGAATAAACTTACACCAACGGCAGGTGGAAGTAGTAGAATTAACCATGGGTACACGTGGCTGTGCGGTATGAGTAGGGTGGTGGGCAACTGCGAGTAACGCGGCAAAGCAGGAAGGGGGAAAGGGTGCAAGGGACTAACAGATGATATTGTAAAAAGGAAAAAAGAAAAGAGTACAGAATTAAGAAAAATTGAAAGTATGATCAAGCTATGATCATAATAAGAGCCAAACAGGTGGCTTTCAAAAAAAGAGGACCAAAACAGACTCAGTTGAGCTGCAGCCATGGCTGGCTCACGGGGGCGTTCCATCATCATCTTTTTAAGAGTCAAACATAGATGGCATGAAACAGATGTAGCTGCAACAGGACCGGCCATCTTTAACGCAATAACAGCAAGGCGTTAAACATCTTTATTAGCAAAGCAAATTCTTGGCTACGGGAGCAAATCCAATCCAAGAATGTAAAATAAAAGAAAACAACCTAACATGCCACTGATATATCCTAGCAATTCTGTGGCATCCAATCAAAATATGAAAGCCAAACAACCACAGCACCAAAATTAATCAACCATGCCTCTACAAGAAATAGACCAAACACATCACAAGGCATACAATACAGTATTATGCTTCATATCTTCGCAGAAATGTTCTAATGGGGCACAGCTCAATGATATGAGAGCAAATGAGCAACAAAACCCAATATAATGATCATCAGAAATAATAAAACTACAAAGCATCATCAAAATAAAATAATGAGCAAAGAACTGTCAAGAAAACTCAAATCTGAAACCGCCGGAAGAGAACGGAGGACCTGAAGCTCCATGTAGGAAGAAAACCATATAGTGTGTCTGGTCGGGGATGATTCACACGTCGGTGAAGATATCATCAGCGAACGGCTGCCACTTCTGACCAAATTAATTGGAGACGGCGAGTAGAAGAATAAAGCTTTGGGCTTAGGACTGTAAAGTCGAACAGCCACAGCAACGCAATTCCTGGCCGGAGAGTGTGGCGTGAAGACTCAGGCGATGGAAATAGAGAACTGCCCAAGGCAGTAGAAGGAAATCCCAATGGGATGCCAATTTATCAGAACGAAAAACAGAGAAATACCGGTAGGTTGAAAGGAGCATCGCTTCCGCCATAGGTCGGCGACGACGAATGGAAGGCTGCCCTAGGCAGCGGGTTCCCATGGAAGATGATGGCTGGTGTGTCGGAAGCAGCCATAAATCAGCGCGGCCGATATGGGGGTTGAACCGCGACCAGTAAATCAGCGGCAGGGAGAAGCTGCTGCCCTAGGCGGACAGCAGCGTTAATTGTCGGAGGAGCCCTAAACTTCGCTGGTACTGCCGGGAAAGAATCCTAGCGGTGAGTCGGTGTCAAAACATGGGCGCCGTGCGTGGAATGACGACGGCTGGGTTATGTAGAAAATACAAAGAAGATGGTAGGCAACCGGCAGTTTACGGGACCAAATAGCAGAACTCGCTCTTTTCTATAGTACTAGTCATCGTGGCACCTTACCCCGTAAGGTGCTGACCCGGTTTAAAACTTGACTTTTCCGTGTAGTAAATATTATTAGTGGTGTGTTAGGTGGTATAATAAATATTTCTGTATTAATTAGATTATTCACGATGGAGTAATCCGTCTGATATTACGAATAACATATCTAATACAAAACAGAGCTCAATATGCAAGAACACCATGTTTTAACATCGACAGCACTTGGACGATGAAGTAATCTGCTCAATATAACCAATAACATATCTAATACAACACAGAGCTCAAAATGCAACTTTGGAGAAACATTGAAAACACCATGTTTTAACCATCGACTGCACTTGGACAAATAACCAACACGCCTCTAATGTTGAGAGAGCTATTAATGTTTACTATACTTAACAAAAACAAATGAGGAAAATGAACCTTGTGAAGATACTCCCCGGGATTCTTGGTGAAAGCGGGTAATATTTTTTCGATGAGGGTGCATGTCTTCTTTACTTATTCCAAACAATCCATCCTACCAAATTACAATATAAAATTATAATGTAGTAAAAATAAAGATACTCTAAATAAAAATAGCTTATTGTAAGGGCCATTTGAGTTTGAGCAGAAGTAAACTACTTTCAATTTGTATATAGAGTTGAACTGCATACCTGTCGCCTTGTTCACTATTATGACACGCCTTGTTCACTATTATGATAACAACAAATACTTATAAGTCAAAGGAATTGCAATATCATGAAGCTATTAGTAATCTCAATATATAAAGGACATATATTTCTTGAAATTGTAATTTAAATGCTTCTATGCACAGGTTCTCCCTTCTCCTATTATAATCAACGTAGGAACCTGTCATCTGGGTTTTCTAATTCACTCTCTTCAATTGATTTTAATAGAATTCTAATCCTAATTTATGTGCAATCTTAACTAATTAAAATCACATAAGTGGAATGGCACAAAATTGGGTTCATCCAACCTTAATTAAACAGCCATGTCACAACAAGAGGATCTTAACAACTGTCATAATGTTGTTGAGTCTCTAGCTGAGAGGATAAACATACACGAAGTAGTGAAGGGCAACAATTCATGTTTGATAACTAAATAGATTAATTAAAGTGCTTTAAATTATGGAATGAAGTTATGTTCAACTATCTTCCTAAACACAAGGCATAAATGTGTATGAAAACCAATAGGTAAACATAATAGTCTAAGGGGAAATTTCTCATACGCCTAGTGGATCGGAGTGTCCAACCAAATAGAGTGAGTATTCTAAGAGGAAGTAGCTACTACCCGAAGGCATGTCCGCAGACAGACATGATCACTAAGTCGAAGGAAAGGGCGTGGCGTACACATAAAATAGAATAACTCCAGCCAGCTCGTGTAAATCCTTTTCTAAGGAATTCTATTAAATATTTAAGAGGCAAAGCTCGATTCGACCTAAACAAGTCGATCTAGTTAGAGTTTAGGGTTACACATAAAAGTGTAATCCTCTAGGTAATACTTTTTATGCAGATATGTTCATAATCAGTATGGAACAACGAAGTCTGAAGTCAAAGCCATACCTTTAATCAATCTTGGAGGTACGCCAAAAGGGAGGTCAGGGTATAGTCGATGCGAAAGACGAGATTGCGTTATATCTGAAATGGATGAAACACACTGACGTAGGAGATGAGCAACTGCAAAGCAACAGAGTTTGTTTCATAAAACAGTAGTTCAAATTTCAGCTCTTTTAGCATTCAGTTTACATTAAAAAAAAAAAGATAACAACGGGAAATAAAAAGAAAGGTGAACTGATATGAAAATATTGGTTGCACTTCTCTATGAGAAACTGTAAGCATTTGTATCATAAATTAGTTTAATTTGAGTTAGGTATATAATGGAGTAACTAATTTGAGTTAGGTATATAATGGAGTAATTGTAATTGTGTTATAGGTGGTTGACGTCGTTGATAGTTGGAAACTTGCAGTGAGAAGAAGGAGGTGCATAAAATACTTCATAGTTCAAGTATACAAATATGACGTGTGAGTTTATCACAGGCAATTTATCAAACACTTAATGGGCAATAACTTCGAACAGAGGATTACCTCACCCGCAACCAAATCAAACCCAATTGTTTTTGTGATATCGAAGACAAATGAGCGAGATAAAGATGATAAAACGAAAGTCGAACACTAAAAAAACAACAGGCGAACTCAAAGAACAATATATAAAAAGACATGCTTTGATTAAAGAAGAATACCTTTGCCTACATGAAAGTCGCTTAAGGGTTCAGAAAACTGTGTAGAAACTTATAGAAACCTTCGTGGGAGCGAAGCGGCGGTGAAGAAGTAGTTGACCGACGGAAAATGCAAGCAAACAGGGGAAAAGAGGAAAGGGAGCCTGTCGCGCGAAAGTAAAAGAGCACATGAGGGGAGAAGAGCGAGAAGGCGGGGGCTGACGTTAGCCCTCACAGAAGTAAATCGGGCTATACGGGCAGAAGCGGGAGAGAGGTTGCGGGCTGGAATTGGCAGCTAACGCGTCTCATGTGGAGAGAAGACACGTAATAGATGTGAGACTGGGAACCGGCGGTATACCGTGCCAATTTAGCGAACTGCGCTTTTTATATAGTACCTAGTAGCCAGTAGGGCCGCCTCACGTGTTCACCTGTTTTAACGTCATTTTTTAGCATTTCAGTTGTATTTACAGTAACACGTATTTATGATGCTGTCAAAAGACCACCGCTGTAAAATACTCCCTCTGTCCCGATCAAACAGCTACGTTTGACCACAAAAAGCTCTCACAAAAACTACAGTAAATGCACCTCTTTCGGCTGGACGGAGGGAGTATATTGTATTGGTACGGAACCTTGTTGGCCAATTCAGCATCAGTTGGCTTTCATTTGAGTTAGAATCTGAATAAAGACCGAGTAGCTGTTATAAGTACATATACAAAGCCATTACATCAGAAATTCAAGGAATGAACAAAAATTACCAAACAAAACATAGGCATGGCTATTTTCTCAATGTACTCATATATCACGACCAACTGATCGCCTTCAATACATCACCCATGTAACTTTACAAGATTAGAGTGTTGTAAACAAGAAATCATGGCAATCTCATTGAGGAATTCACAGTTTCCTTGTCTTGATCTAGACAAGAACTGTTTGATAGCAATTATTGTACCATCAGGAAGTAGCCCTGTAACAGTTAGCATATAAAAAAATAGGAACCACAATATAAGAGATAAAGAGAACAATAGATCTTTCAGGAAAAAGCCAGCTTAGCCAATTTTGTTTGCAACATCAAAGTTGTCAACAACAGCTTTAATTTGTTTCAAAGTAAAAGCAACTGCTTGCAATTCTAGGCCATCCAAATCTGTTTAGATGTGTAAATAATAAGGAATATTATTTATTTATTTACACATATGAATGATGTGTCATGCATGCAAGAAGGAGTTAGAACAACTCATGCATTTTTCTTCTTGCAGTTTTCCATTTGAATTAAGAAACGGAATCAACGTATATACATGTACACAAAACAGATAACGGAGATTAAGTTCTGCGGTGAAAAACTCTCTCTGGTTATTCTTTTCTCATATTCTTAATTCATACTAACACTACAACAAAAAAGCATTAAGACACCAGTTAATAGACTACATATATTAGAAATATGTGTAGTCGTATGCTTTATATATGTAGTCTTAAATATATATGTTGTCTTAAATATTTTTTCACGCACAAAGACTACACATATTGACTGGTGGTGTCTTAAATGTGGTATGAAACATGTTAGTTTGTAATGAAATTTATTATAAGACAACATATATAACAACATATGTAGTTATAAATTTTTAAATACACAAATACTACATATATGACAATATATGTTGTCTTAAATTTTTTAAATATTTTTTTCTTAAACAAATGACAACATATTATATAATAATTTTTTTTTCTAATTAATTAATTTATTTAGAAGCAACATATATAATTAGAATTAGAATATTTTGTTACTCATACATTTGTGAATTTTTTAAAAGTAATTTTTTTAATTAAATATGAAATAAATTTTAAAAAATTATAAAATTAAAGATTAAAATTTTTAAATATTTTTATTATGGCTTTTAACCTTTTAACTGTTATAATCCCTAGTCGCCACCCAATTATGTAGTTGATTCTTTATCATCACCCAATTCCTCTGTGTGGCAGGCTATGGATTCCCTCTTCAACATCTACAGATTGCCCTGCCTTTCTACTAGGGCTTCCACCATCGCAGCCACTCTCGGATCCCTACGATGCATCTTCTGGCTGCTGCCATCTCTTATTACCCCTGCCAGAGTTCATTTGGTGATACTTTTACTCGGAGGGTCTCTCGTCCGGTTACTCATAGGTATTTTTCCTCTAAATAGGCGTCCCCGATCTTCAAGTAGGTTGTGCGCGAAGGCCTTCCACCCAGTCGGCCATCGGTGCCTCGTCACCCATCGCTAGGGCCTCTTCCAACTTGATCTGGTGCCCAAGCTTTTAACCGCTGCAACACGGCAGATCTAGCGCCGTCTAGGGCACCTCAGTCGATTCTCAATTATTCTCCCACATCGGCTGTTTGCGATGGTGGATGTCCCAATGTCGGCCGCGCTGCACACGTTCTGGTTTCCTTTGGATTCAGGGCTGCTGATGCGTCCTGTCGTCATTCTCCCTCCCATAGGATTTCTCTGCGGGATTGCTTTTTTCCCTACGAGCCCACATCAGCGCCGCTAGGGCTCCTTTGTTTTGCTGTCTGCAGTGCCGACCCCTTGGCGGCTGCTCGCGATTTCAGTCTAAGTTGCTTTGGGCAGACTACAGTCCGACGCCACCGGTCTATTTTGGATCTTTGGTATAGCTGCCAACTGAAGCTCTTTATGATTATCATGTTTAATTTTGACCTTCAAGTAAATGATATCTTGGAAACTTGCACCTGACTGCTTATTATATGAAATGAATTACATATTAGTCTATTTCAAGGTTGCACTATGGCTTGCTTAGTTCAAATATCTCATTACATTCTTAATACAAATTTGACATCTTGTTGATGAATGATAATTTAGCTACGAACCATAATCATTTGAGGTGAATTAAGGGTGCAGGCCTGAGGATGTGTTATTTTGATTTCAAAAGTCTTGTTTATTATCTTCATTTTTGTTGGTTTAATGAGGTCCTGATGATCATCATATTGGGTTTCGGCCTATCTTGATTGAATTAGGCATGGGTCATGCCTAGGCTTATTTCGAGCTGATTGATATGTGGAGAATTATTACATGATTTAGGCTGATATTGGTTGTTGCTTCGTCATCTTTACCCTATGATTTTTCTAGTTTAGCACTTTAGCAGGTTAAAGATGAGCCACTTGTTTTGGCCTCATTTCAAGCCATCTATTTGGCTTAATCCTATACTTTTACATGGCAACTGTTGGCCATTTCGTTTTAGATTTAGATCATCTTTTATTTAGCCCAATCTTTTCCTCCCCTTTTTTTATTTTCATTTACATTTTAATAAAACATAATTTGCTGCACATAAATTTTACTACACATGACATCATTACCCATTCTTTTTTTACTTCACATAACATCTGCTGCACATGGGTTCTACAGAAAGTGAGAAGCCTGGTCTGGTCAGGGATGACTTTCTGCAAGCAATGCAAAACTTCCTCCCTGTGGCCATGCGTGATATAACTAAACCAGCTACAGAAGGTGGTCGTTCTGGTTGGGAAGATGTTGGAGGCCTTAACGAAATTCGAAATGCCATTGAAGAGGTGATATTTTCTCTGCAGGGTGTAGAATCATTCTCCTATTCAATTACATATCCCAAATACTGTAACACTAGTTTCTGTCACTTTATGCTGTTATCTATAAAATGGTGTTGACTTTATCTTGTTTCTTCATCAGTGATGTCCTCTATCACCTGGAATGTGCCAGAAAATTAACTAAATCGAAATTCTTGAAAATTAGATTTATCTACATTATTCACATAGCCTTCTCTGATTTGATGTGTTATTTTTCTCATTAGATGATTGAGCTACCTTCAAAATTTTCCAACATCTTTGCACAAGCTCCACTGAGACTGCGGTCCAATATTCTTTTATATGGACCCCGGGTTGCGGTAAAACACATTGTTGGTGCAGCTGCTGCAGCCTGTTCACTACGCTTTATCTCTGTGAAAGGCAGAATTCTTTCAACTTTATATAGTGGATTAAAGGTAACCTCACTATGCAAACTTTAAGATGTTTTAAAATTGAATGATTTGCTACTAATGAAATCTACAAGTTCTGAGCCCTAGTGCATTTTCTTTGAGTCCCTTTTTGTTGCTATTATGTGGAGAGAAAGAATGTGGAGAGAAAGATTGTAATTATTAATTTGTTGTGGTTTGAATCAATTCTTATTTTATTGGTTTCCGTAATGGAATTGCTATTTAGTTTTGTTGCTTTTTGCATGGATTAAATATTTCCATATGTTAATGTGAATTTTTTCTTGTAAATTTTAGTTGGTTATAGTATCTTATAGTAAGTTTATTATGAATTTTTCAATTGAATTTTTATGTTGTGGATTTGCTAATTTGTTGTTGTTGTTGTTGGGCAGGTGGACGTTGATTTTGAAGGGCTCAATTTCTGAATTCATTTGTGATGTATTTTGAACAAATACGATTTGATTTGTCCTTACTCCTTAATGTGATGTATTTGGTTTTTACAAACATTTGGATTTGAGATTATTATTTAACGTTGTGTATTGTGGACCATATAGAATGCTTTTAATTCTTTTTTAAATTTTATCGATTCCTCAGGTTAATAAATATATTAATAAATAAAAAAATTTAATAAATATAACTAAATAAGACAACATATATAATTATTTGTTATTTAAAAATAATTATTAATATAATGGCACAAAGACAACACATATATTGTGTTGTCATTTAACAAAGAGTTCATAAAAAAGCGCACAAAGACTACACATTATATGTGTAGTCTTTGTGCGCCTTTTTTTTAAAAAGACGCATAAAGACTACACATATAATGGGTAGTCTTTGTGCGTATATGTGTAGTCTTTGTGCATTTTTTTTAAAAAGAAGCACAAAGACTACAAATATTCGCACAAAGACTACACATTATATGTATAGTCTTTGTGCGCATTTTTTTAAAAAAAAGACGCACAAAGACTACACATATACTGTGTAGTCATAAATATACTCTAAGACAACAAGAGCTTTGACTACATAGCATTTTTGCTAAAATAAGGTAATAGACTACACATCATATATGTTGTCTCAATGCTTTTTTGTTATAGTGTAAATACAAACTCGTGGCAAATAATATCTCAACCCAGTGTTGAAGATTGGATCCAGAGACATCGTGAGTGTCAATCGGTTCTCAGTTCCCTTCCGCTGCAAAACAATTCATTGGTGAGAGGTAAGGGATTCCTCTCCATGCATGCTGATGAATGTGTTATTTTCCAACATTGGTATCAGAGCCAATGATTGATACTTCGGTTTTCTCTCTGGAATTCATGATTTTGTATTCTGCTTTCATGTTTTTAAATATTCTCACATGGATTTTGTTTGAAGTTATATGATTGGTGAATTATGTGACTTTAATAGGTTATTTATGTGAGTATAAGACATATTATATATTTTTTGAATGACTATGAATGCATGACAATGTAAATCACCATGAAACTTACAAATATGTATTTTTCGTCATTTTTTTGTACAAGTAAAAGCAAGTTTTGTTTATACTACTGGATAGGTCTCATCGAGAGGAGTCCGTCAGTATTTTTTGTGCATTTTTTCGCCTTCTAAAACTCCAGTTATGATTTTTCAAAAATTTTTACGAAACTGGGCTTAATTTGCAAATTTTCAGAAACTTCAGGGGTTGTTTTTTGAGAATTAGAAATTATTGAGGGGCTTTTCTGCAATTAATTGGGTTGTAGCAGGCGGTCACCCACGGCAGAGAACCACCGGAGGTGTGACGGCGCGTACCAGACACGCTCCGAGTTGGCGGTACTGGCGGTGGCGCGTGAGGGCCACGCGCTGGGAACGTCAGTGGCGCGTATAATCCACGCGCCGGCAGACACCATCTCCGGCATCGGCGCGTGTCTTACACGCGCCGAGGTTCAGCCTGACAGCATCCGTGCGTGGCGGCGCGTGGGAGCGCGTGGAGGCATTTTCCGGCATCTGTCTGATGTATTCTGACATGTTTCGATGCGCGTTTGACGTCATCTTTTAGTGTGTATGTGTGGTTTTACTTAGTTTTATGACATTTTATTAAATAAAAACCTTTATGGTAGCTATTTGGTTGCATTTTATGATTGATTATGCACCTCATAATGTCATTTACTCATAAATTCATTGTAATGTTGAATTGTTCAAACTCTTGTAGCCTATGAAAGTGGGAGCCAAAGAGAGTTGAACTCATTAACTTGTGAATATGCCTATTGCTCGTGGAAATTTGTTTCTGTGTGCATTATATGGAGAGGAAATTCATGTGATATAGTTTGACTAACATTGGTGTGTTTTTTGTTTTGGTTGCTCATTTTCTCAGAGACATGACATCAAGGAGGAGAACAGTTTCAACAAGGGACATCAAAACTAAACGAATA
Organism: Pogostemon cablin; assembly: GCA_023678885.1. Taxonomy (NCBI): domain Eukaryota; kingdom Viridiplantae; phylum Streptophyta; class Magnoliopsida; order Lamiales; family Lamiaceae; genus Pogostemon; species Pogostemon cablin. The sequence continues at coordinate 29,158,585 of CM042967.1, forward strand.
GTCCGTAATGAATTTCTGAACTACAAAATGAAACCACAACACAACGTTAGGGACCATGCATTGGAACTATTTGAACGATACAACCATTTGTTATTCTTGATCGATAAAAAGTTTCTCCCATCTAGTGAGTATAATAAGATTTCTAGTCGTGAGACCTGGGCTAACACTTTACCTTCCTACTTGCAAACTAAGTTTTGGGCTCAAAGGAAGACTTATAGTGTGGAACCAAATGGTCGTCAATTGATGTATGATCTGATGATTGCTTCCTTAGAAGAAGATAATAGACAAGCACTAAGATCAGCTTGCTTAAGTATGGGTGGGGTTCGACGATCTGATTTTCTGAGATTGAAAAGTCGAAGAAAGGATCAGATTAAGAATCCTCTTGCAGATCCTTTGGCACGAGCTATTTATAGTATGGGGACTAGAGATTTTGATTATATGCGTTATTTTGAATCAAGTGACGTATATTGAGGTTCCATTCGTAGACGTTCATAATTCCATTCTCTAATTGAATACTCAAGGAGTTCATTAGAATTTATGTATTGTCAGACTTGATTTATTTTACAATGATGGATGGTTGTTGATGTTCTATTTATTAGTGGTTGTTCAATGTTATTGTTAATTACTTGAACCTGAAATGTGTTTTACGTTTTGAAATAAGTATCTAGTATTATAACACTTGATGAGATTGATGATTAGTAGTCTCCGAGCTATTTTTCGAGATTAAGTCTTGTGCTATTGATTGAGATGTTTGTGTTTAACTTAACGTAAAATTTGATAAAAAATTATTAATATACTGAATCACTTTAATCTCTAATTAAGATCATGGCATCGAAATCAATTGTCGCTGAGTTAAACAAAGGGGAAAAACTCAGTGGTGACAACTATGACACTTGGCGTCATAAGATTTGGTACGTGTTAGATGAGCAAGATGCATTAGACGCTATAAACCAAGTCATGGCTGATCCAGGTATGGGAAATGGAACTCAAGGGAGACGTGATCAAAAGGCATACCTGGCTTGAAAAAAGAAAAATTCCGTTGCCCGTGGTATTCTCGTTAGCTCGGTAATCGATCTGATGATTTATGAGTGTGAACAACATCCCACTGCACATGATATCTGGGTATATCTGCGTGAAAAATATGGTGGAACATCGGTTACGAGGCTTAGGCAGTTGACTATTAAGTTTGATACCTACAAGAAGAAACATGATCATAACATTAGGCAACATCTCAGGGAGATGTCTAATATGATAATGGAACTTAAGACTGCTGGTCACATTCTCTCTGATGAGCAACAAATCTAAGCACTGATCCGCTCTCTACCTGATCGTTGGGAACATCTTAAAGTTAACTTGACTCATAATGAAAGTATTAAAACTTTTAATGATGCTGCTCGTCATGTTGAGTTGGAAGATGAGAGGCTTGGAGCCTCAAAGCCAGCTTCTAGGGCTTTCTATGCCGGTTCTACTTCCAAAGGAGCTTCGGGCTTCAGAAGGAAAAGGAATTGGAAGAAGGGCAAGAAGGGTAAACGATCTGACGGTGAGAAGTATGACAACACCCAGCAACCAAAACTGATGAACAGAAGAAGAAAAAGAAGCAAAACAAAAAGAATAAAAAGGATAAGAGCAAAATGCCATGTTTCAATTGTGGAAAGCTTGGTCACTTTGCACGTGAATGCCCAGAGCTCAAGAGGGACAAGGTAGATTCATCTTATACTTTTGCGTGTGAAATTAATGTCTCAAGTACTGTCTTGTTAACTGATTCTTATCAGTTGTGGATTATAGAGTCAGGAGCAAAGGACCATGTGACGAGAGACAGAGGAGCTTTTGTAGATTTCCGTCGTGTTCCAAAGGGGACTAGGTGGATATATGTGGGAAACAATGCTCGAGTCGAAGTCAAAGGACTTGGGACTTGCAAATTGGACCTTGACAATGGTCGGGTCTTTATTCTACATGATGTTCTCTATGCTCCAGAAATCACGCAGAATCTTATCTCTGTTTCAGTTTTAGTTAATTTGGGTTATGATGTATTATTTACTAAAAATACTGTGGTAATTATCATTAATAGTACTTGTTATGCATCGGGACATATGAATGATGGTTTTATGGTTTTAGATTGTAATAGAATGACTTTTAGTTATTATGATGATTATTCATATTTACTAAATGCTTGTTCTTCTAGTAATGCAAATGTGAATGATAATGTTTGGCATGCTAGATTGGGTCATATTGGGCAAGATAGGATGAATAGACTTGTAAAAGAAGGATTGTTGAATTTTTCTTCAAAAGTTGTATTATCCAAATGCGAACATTGTCTTGCTGGGAAAATGACTAGAAAACCGTTTGGTAAAGCCATTAGAGCTGAATCTCCATTAGAAGTAATCCATTCCGATATATTTGGTCCTGTAAATTGAGAGCACGACATGGAGCTCATTATTTCATTACGTTCATTGATGATTATTCGCGTTTTGGATATGTCTATTTGATATCTCATAAGTCTGAAGCATTGGATTATTTCAAACGATTCTAAAGTGAAGTCAAAAATCAAAAGGACAAATCTATCAAAGTTTTAAGAACTGATAGAGGGCGTGAATATTTATCAGAACAATTCAAAGAATTTTGTAATGAAAAGGGTATAATCCGACAATTAACCATTCCTTATACGCCTCAACAAAATGGTGTTGCTGAAAGAAGGAATAGAACTTTGTTGGAGATGGTAAGATCCATGATGGCACAAGCTAATCTACCGATCTTTTTTTGGGGAGATGTGTTACTCACAACAGCTTATGTGCTTAATCGAGTGCCTTCAAAATTAGTTGTTTTGACTCCATATGAACTATAGACGGGTAGAAAACCTGACCTAAGTAATCTTAGAGCTTGGGGATCAGCAGCTTACGTACATGATTCATCAAGTCAGTATGGAAAGTTGGGTCCCAGAGGCAAGAAGTGTATCTTTATAAGATATTGCGAACATTCTAAGGGTTACGTGTTCATAGGAGATCAAGATGGGAGTCTAACTGAGACAGAATCGCATAATGCTCATTTTCTGAAAACGGAATTTCCTAGTAGAGGGGGCATCAGGGATGCCGAATCTATTTTCAAGGTAGTAGAAAACCAATTCCTACAAGATCCAAGTGGGAGTAGAAGTTTAGCTGATAGTGTGGATCTTGATAGATATTTGCCAATTGAGGATCAAGCGATTCTCAATGAGAGCATTTTGTCTATAGAAGATCATCAACAGCTATCTCGGAAAAATTCTAGGAAACATGTGCCCAAAAGGCATTATGATATTGAAGGACATGCTTTCTTTGTTTCACCAGAAAATGGAGATGTTTCTCCTGTTTATGAGGAAGAGCCCAGGAATGTTAAAGAAGCTTTGACTTGTCCGGCGAATGAGAAATGGATGAAAGCGATGAAAGAGGAGATGGAGTCTATGAAGTCAAATCAAGTTTGGGAACTTGTAGATCTTAGAAAGGGACGAAAGGCAATTGGGAATAAATGGATTCTCAAAATCAAAAGAAAATCTGATGGCTCAATAGAAAGGTACAAGGCTCGCTTGGTGGCAAAAGGTTATACTCAACAAGAGGGTATAGACTACGAAGAAACTTTTTCACCTATAGTGAGGTTTGCCTCGATTCGTCTACTATTGGCTATAGTGGCTAGTATGGATTTAGAATTACACCAAATGGATGTTAAGATCGCATTTCTCAACGGAGAATTAGAGGAAGAAATCTACATCAACAGCCTGTAGGATTTATTCTTCGTGATCAAGAGGATAAAGTTTGTAGATTGAAAAGTCGATCTATGGACTCAAACAATCCTCTAGATAGTGGTATTTGAGGTTTCACAATACGATTATCTCATATAACTTCATTATGATAAATGAAGACCACTGTGTTTACGTTAAACAGTCCAATGGTAGTTTTGTGATTCTATCTTTGTATGTGGATGACATACTACTAGCAAGTAATAGAAAAGAGTATCTTGAAACCATAAAAAGATGGTTATCTTCAAACTTCGAAATGAAAGATATGGGTGAGGCAGAATACATACTTGGTGTGAAGATTCATAGGGATCGTTCAAAGAAGTTATTGGGTTTGTCTCAAGAGACTTACATCAAGAAACTTTTGGAACGGTTCAAGATGGAAACTTGCAAGCCCATAGATACTCCTATAGTGAAAGGCGAATCATTGAGTCAACATATGTGTCCCAAGACTCAAGATGAAATCAATGAAATGTCCAAAGTGCCATATGCCAATGCGATTGGAAGTCTTATGTACGCAATGCTGTGTACAAGACCAGACATTTGCTATGCCGTTAGTCTGGTAAGCAGGTATCAATCCAATCCGGGGAAGAAGAATTGGATAACTGTTAAAAGAATTTTCAGATATCTAAAAGGGACTGCAGATTATTCTCTTTGTTATCAAGGGAATAACAGTACACTAAATGGGTATTCAAACGCTGACTGGAGTGGAGATTTAGATGAACGTAAATCAACTTCTGGTTATGTCTTCTTGCTTAACAATGGAGCAATCTCATGGTGTAGCAAGAAACAGACTTGCATCGCATTGTCCACAATGGAAGCTGAGTTTGTAGCATGCGCGTCTGCAGTTCAAGAGGCCATCTGGTTGAGAAGATTCATGAAACACTTGGAGGTCTTAAACACTTCAGTGGGAGCTATTTTAATCAATTGTGATAATCAAGCGGCCATTGCTTACACAAAAGACCCCAAGTATCATGGAAAGACCAAACATATTGATACTAAATTCAACTTTGTTAGAGATATTATAGAAAAGAAGAAAGTGATTCTTAAATACATTTCTACTCGTTTAATGTTAGCAGATCCTTTTACCAAACCAATTCCCAGAGATGTATTCGTAGGATATGTAAAAGGATTGGGTTTGCGAAGGATTTAAAATGATGTATTGAATATGTTTATGTATGTTAATGTAATGGTTAAAGGCTTAACTATATGTATATGTTTTATAAATTATATATGATGATTCATATATAATAGTATGTCGGCAAGTTATGATTGGCTCTCTCATACGAGCAATCACCTCTGGCTAAGTAGGAGCGCAGAGATGAGATTATGATAATCAGTGTAATCGGGATAGATTTTGCCACGAATCTAATCCAACTTGTTGTAAAGCTAAATCGACGGAGATCATATACATTGGAGGAAGATATCCGGGTTAAGTGTATGGGACACACTTGAACTTTGATTTATACGATGTCTATATTGAAATTAAATACGACATACACTTTCATGGAAGGAAGTTAAAGACATTGTGACAAGTGTTTTTTAGGAAAACAACTTTTGCTGAGTTGACCACAAAAGGATTGAGAATATTATTCCCATTTTTTCTCAAAAGTATGAGTCCTCATCTATTAGTTACCCTTATGACTTTCTACTATATTCTAAGTCTTCACTTTAGTGTTGCTACTTTAGCATGTTACCAAAAGAGCTATGGTTAATAACGGCAATGCGGTGCATGTCTAGGAAAGCAGCTGCAGTGGGAGACTGTAGATACGTAGTGAGATTGGAAGGATGTCTTAATTTAACATATACTATTGTGATTCATTGACTAGTCAATCAAGCAGGGTCTTGATTATGAATACATAGTAATTTTGCAAAAGGGTTGAATATGATCTGATAAGTTCAGGGATTGAAAGAGATATGTCAACTTATGTTAAATATTCAAGAGTTCTGGGGTATAGCGAGCTTGTTGAGTTTCTTCGATAAACTGGTTGAGTTGCTGTATATCTCTAACAAGTGTATAGCAATTAAAACTCATATCTCGTGGGTCACACGATGTATTAATCTGGACAAGAATATGATTCATGAAGAAAATGAATCAGGAGAATTTTGATTTCATATTTGAGTGGGAGATGTAAATAATAAGGAATATTATTTATTTATTTACACATATGAATGATGTGTCATGCATGCAAGAAGGAGTTAGAACAACTCCTGCAGTTTTTTTCATGCAGTTTTCCATTTGAATTAAGAAACGAAATCAACATATATACATGTACACAAAACAGATAACGGAGATTAAGTTCTGCAGTGAAAAACTCTCTCTGGTTATTCTTTTCTCATATTCTTAATTCATACTAAATACAAACTCGTGGCAAATAATCTCTCAACCCAGTGTTGAAGATTGGATCCAGAGACATCGTGAGTGTCAATCGGTTCTCAGTTCCCTTCCGCTGCAACACAATTCATTGGTGAGAGGTAAGGGATTCCTCTCCATGCATGCTGATGAATGTGTTATTTTCCAACAAGATGAAAGTACAAAATTATCCATTACTTGCAAGTTGCAACAAAATGACATCTTTAGATTGAATAGATGTATTTCTCCATTACTTGCAGATTGTGTGCAATATTCAGGGGTAAGAAAATGTCACAAAAATGAAGAATATGAGCCCGTTACCAATCAACATACAATGTTATTCCTAAAAGATGACCAAGATTCCAACTATACTGCACTATACATAATGCAATGACAAATTGAGACAAAAACGTCCAATATGCAACAATATATTTTGAGAGAGATCCCAGTTTTATAGAGTGATTTGTGCTTATATATTTCGACAGGATACCTTTTTCGTAACCTTTTTGAATCCGAAGAAAGCTTTCCACCAAAGGATGGCTAGTGTCATGCGTATAACAAACACAGTCAACACTACATCTACAACATTCTTAGTATTTTAGGAAGAATGTCCAGCACACACATAAAATTAAAATACACTATATTTGTGTGGATACAACAAGAGGTAACAATTCCGCATTTAATTTCTTTTTAACGTCAAAATATTGTGTATAAGCACATCCCATAATGGAAAGCAGTAATTTCACATATTTCAACCAGAATGGAATCATGCAATAAGAAATTAGTAAATAACTCTATAGCAATAGGGCCAACACTGTGGACTAATATGAGGAAAATTAGTGGCTTTTTCAAATAAGCACCTTAACACGTTAAAATCTTGAGCAGCGGTTAAACTTTCGTAGATTTAGAAACAAGATTGAACGAGATTAAGAATCAGAGCATGATTTCCCCAAAGCTCCCCTTTCCGCATGAAACCCTAATCATCTAAATTTATCACCCCGGCTTCCAAATTCTTGCTCTAAAATCGCTACTCCACTCCATCCAAATGTAATCGATTGATTGAGGATGTAATCGTATTCTTGCAGTGTAATCAATTGATTGAAGAATTCCATCCTAAAACCCTCTGTTTCAAATAGAACTCCTCTCCTTTCTCCTAGAATGACGGATTAGCTTTTTCCAGACGGTCGTCGCCCTCTATTGCGCCGTCGTCCTGTGCTGCCGGAAATTGAAACTCCACCGACTGCCCGATCTCTATAGATCGAAATCCCGTTTGAAATTATATACGCGCTGCTGAAACATTGCCAAGGCCAACATGCTCCAGCTGTGGCTCTGCTAAGAATCGACTTTCTATGTGAGGTAGGGAAAGCTTCGAAGGCGGCTATTTAGCTGATGAGTACTGCTTTACTGAGAAGCGGCTATGGGAAGCTTAGTTTAGAAAATTGTGGGATTGTTGAAGTTAGAAAATTTGTTTGAGCCTCCAAAATCATAATGTGCTAGGTAGATAATAATTCATTTTTATTTTAATCCATATAATCAAAAATAAAAATTGCTCTGACTGCAGATATGGCTATGGTTCTTAATATTGGTGCCCCATGGATCATGTGCGAACAATAAACTGCTGCCCTGATCCTATTGTAAGCTCAAAAGATAGAAATAAAATCGAGAGAGATGTGTACTCATTTGATATTATTGATAATGTGATTTATATTACGATGACTTGACAAGTTTGATGACGAAGAGGATGATGACTTGATAGGAGATGAAGAAAGGGAGCTACAACTGTAGATAATGGCAATGATGACGAAGATGGTGATGATGAGATTTTCATTGGGCAGGCGAAAGATGTGAGTGATTTTGAGAATGGATTCAAACAAGGAAAAAGAAACGAAAATCGCGAGGCGGTACCAAAGCTTCTCCCTTCACTCACCTTGAAGATTACCAATTTGATGGAAGATAGACTACTAGGACGAAGAAGAAGGAGGATAACCAAAAGAAGAAGAGGGAAGGTAAAACCTTGCCAACTAGCAAAGAAGACTACATTCATAAAAGGTGCGACTTTCTAATATATAATCAATTCATGTGTCATTTAAAATTTGTACTCTATTTTTGTAAATTAGTGAAATTACTTTATAGAGAACCTTTTTTTTTCACTGGAAACAAGCACGCTTTGGAAGTTTGTTCAAGGTTATGTTGAAATGAAATTCTTATCTGTAGGTAAGTTTGCCCTTTGGAACCCCTCAAATGTTGCATATTCTGCTAAGTTTCCTATAAAGAAGTGCTTGCAGTCACATGGCCTGGATTTCCCTTCTTGTGCATGTATTTTTTGTTAGAGTAGTATGCCCAACGCACTAATTAGATTGGATAATTGTACTATTTATATTTTGAATATAAACAATCTCATTGGAAATTATATTATTAAAGGCTGTTTTAATTTATCTATTTTATACATTATGCTTATTAGATAAAGTCCCTAGACCAATTTAAGCTAAAATGTATGATTACGCATATGATGGTGATCATGGAATTTATACATAGAGCTTTGGTCTTAAATATGGTTCCGAGTCAATAATTTTTCTAAATGGGACAAAGAATAATTCAGTAAAGACTCGTACATATGATGAATGCTCGTCGGACGAGAATATTGTATTCCATCAATATTAGTGTTGTGACACAAATTCATATATGTAGATACTTATTAGAGAATAAGTTTATCGAACATGATCCGTAGAAAATTCTTATTGGATATGTGTCGAAATTAGAATTTTATAATTACGATAGTACACGATTAGTCTTTAGACTTGAAGCACCATGGTAGTCTTGCGTACTTCTTCTAATACTTAGATTTATCTTCTGATTGTTTAGCAATCATAAAGGGGGTATGTTGGGTATTATATTGATGTACATGGAGACTTATGTGTGGCTAAGATAGAATCTGACACTTATCTAAGACACGAGAATCTCCTGTGTATTTCATTGTTAATGATTCAAAGACCTTGGCCAAGGTAATGAGAATAGAGATTCACAATGAATCATTGTAACATGAAATAGAGACACAATTATTGAGTTAGTAGAGTTTCGACTAATATTCCTACTCTAGACTCAATCGGGAGATTAATTGTTAGAAAGACCGTACGTGTATGTCACTCGTTAATTTGAAGGTTTACTCGCTATTCACCTAACACTAGAAGATCACGCTACTTGCTAGATGTTATCGTGATTAGTAGGTTCTTGAAATTAATTACTTAATTTCAAGCGTATTAATTAATTGGATTAATTAATATAATAATTGTTATTTATAAGTTACAAATGTTGTAAGCTTACTGCTAGAGTTAGTAGTGAACCTAAAGGATCACACCGTAATTTGAATGAACAATTTTTATCAATTGGAACAATAGTTAAATTGTTAACTATTTATTATAATTAAATAATTTGATTATTTAATTAAAAAAAAGAATGATGATAGTGGAAACATTAATGGAATGTAAAGCAAACCTTATTGCATTTAGTGGAGGTTAATGGAGTAAAAAACAAAAACACTTTGAGATACTCCAATGAACCATACACATTATGCTACGTTGTTTATTAGTAGAAGAATATGGGAAGCAGGATATATATATGATTGTCTAAGTTAATTTGAGGAACTCCCTACTGGCCAATTTTGGAATGCGATTCCTTTGCCAGATCTCCTCAATCTCTCCTCCTTCCTTCTCTCTCTACTAGTATACGACTATCCATACCCTATCTGAAATTCATCTTGTTGTTCTAATTCACAAGTTTTACACTACTAGCGAAGTGTAAAATTTGTGTTGTTTATTCAATTGGTAAATTACTTTAGAGGGGATACATTTGGATCCCTTCTTGAGAAGAACGGAGTTTTAGCCACAATCCGGGAATCGATTGCCTCACTCCTTGCATCAATTGGAAGAAAGTCTACGAGGGTAAGAATAATCTTTACGTAGATTTCTTTCAATATATTTTAACACCGGATCCGATAATCGTTTGCTAGCATCCGGGGTGAAACCTTTTCATGTATTTAATAAATATAATTTTTTAATTATGAAAAATTTTAAATTCCGCTACGTTCACCCGGATCGCTATAACGAACCCAACAGTGGTATCAGAGCCTAGGTTCACGGTGTTAAAATATATGCAGTACTAAAATTGTTTTAGTATTATTTAATGGTTAAATAAGAAAACTTGAAACAACGAGAAAATATTTCTCGACAGTCATTAATTACTTTAAAATTTCAACTGATATAGTAGGATGAGAATTGTTCTTAAACTACTAATTATACAGTTAAAATTTTTTTTTTCGGTAATTTCATAAAATTGGCTAAATATTAGTTTATGAATCTATTGGTTTCAAGTGTGAATATGAAATATTAAATAAAAGTTATTTATATTTCTTATTCAAAATATTCATTTGAAATGAAGCTTAAGTAATACGTTGTGTTTAACAGAAATTATTTCTTAAAATATAATTGTTTAATATAATAATTATTATTGATAATTTGTTATCAATATTTAATATTTAATTTAATAAAAACATTAGATATTTATGATCAACAATGATATTTGATGGCTATTTATAGAAATGAGTTTCTAGAAAAATATTTTTTTTGAAATGAGTTTCTAGAAAAATATTTGTAAACCAATTTCTATAAAAGAATAGATTGCATGAATCAATAATAGATTTCTAGAAATGAGTTTCTAGAAAAATGTTTCTAAAAGAAATAATTAGCTATCATTGAATTGATTTGGCTTTATTAATCTAGAAATTGTTTCTTAATTAATAAAGGCCAACAAAATTCTTAAAGTCAATTCTAAAATTTAGTTTTGTAATATTGACTAATTGTTAGTCATAATTCACAACTAGTATTATTTTAAAATGAGAAATAGGAATAATTGTTATTCTTATATATCGTTATGGAATTATTCATTGTGAATGGATATAAATAAATTTAGTATGTTAAATGCATATTTATTTATTTAGGGATGATTATGAGCCTTAGACTTTATGTGATGGTTGTAATTTATTTGGGTTTTATGGGGACTGCAAGCCTCTTTAATTTACATTTGTAAGTTCTTTAAATTTATGCAATGAGAGTAGATTAGTCCGTGAGAATTTAATTTATTCATTGTAAATTGGAGGACTTGAAGGAAGCCCAAAAGAAGACCCAATTGTTGATGGGTAATTAAATGTAATAGAATAGATGCTCAAGGCCCATAAGTATATGGGTTTTACATTATGATGTAAAAGTTCTCATTGTCCCTTAGATTGACCATAGACCCGTTTTGGCTCAAATGGGTCGCATAGGTTGGCCTTGATCATCCCACCGCTTTATGTATGTATAGGATATATGCATGCTAGAATTTATTTAATGCACTCATTTGATGAACATTAAATAATTTACCTTAATAAGATGATTAGGACTTGGAAATAAAATAATCCCTAAGTTTTTTTAAAACTTATATAAGAATTTTTCGAAAATTTTATTTCAAACAAATATAGATATGATGAGTATGACCCATCAATCCATGCCTACTATCAAAAGATAGAGACATGATGATGCTACTACACTTAACCACTGGCCATGAGTCGTGGGGTGGGTTTGTGGAAGAAAGCTGTGTTCTTTATCTATCATAATGATGCTCATGAATTAAATGCATCACTGCATCGACTATGAGTCGTGGGGTGTTTTGATATTTTAATTGCATGAATGTTTGATAGGTATTGTTTGACACTAAGTAACGTATGAGCTCATAAAATTGAGGTATGCATGAAAAGTGAGGTAAAACAAATTGAGGGTTGTATAGTGATACAATTGTAAAATGTTTTACTACCAAAGAAAAATTTTCATGGGCTCATAAAATTGGGGCATGAGGAATTTTCATTGGACCTCAATCCTACTAGAAAATTATGATTTTCTGATTTTCATTGGGGTTATGAAATTCGAATAAAATAGTGGGAGACATTTAATATTGAAGACCTTATATTAAATTAATATTAATTTTCATAGTTTTCTCATTTTCTGCTTTATCATTTTGTAGATTCATCTACTAAAATGGCAAACAATCCTATAACTGCTTTAATTGGGCAAAACAAGTTAACTGGACCAAACTTAATGATTGGCTGAGAAATTTCAAAATTCTCTTAAAATCCGAAAGAAGTGAATATGTTCTTGACAAACCAATCCCCGAAGCACCTGGTGCTAATGCTACTACTGAGGAACTTGAGAATTTCAAACGTCATCAGGATGACAATCTGAAAGCTCTATGCTACATGTTAGCATCCATGTCAAGTGAGCTACAGAGACAAAATGAGGATCAAACCTCTGCTTATGCTATTCTTAAACGCCTTGAAAACTTGTTTGGCGAGAATAGCAGGCATCAAAGATATGAGATATCTAAAGAGCTCTTCCGCAGTCACATGGTTGAGGGCTCTTCAGTCCAGGAACATGGATTGAAGATGATAGCCCTAACGGAATGACTCGCGTCTTTGAAAGTTGAGGTTCCACCTGAGCTTTGCATTGACTTGATGTTGCAGTCTCTGCCTCCTTCATTTGACACCTTTGTTGTCAACTATAACATGCATAACATGACGAAAAGTCTCACTGAGCTTGTCAACATGTTAAAGACAACTGAGTCCACCATGAAAAGGGACAAATCAGTCATGTTTGTTGGGCCCACTTCTGGATCTAAGGCTGCAAAGCCAAAGAAAAAGAAGGGAAATAGAAAGGGTTCTAACAATCCCAACAAACTGAAAGCAAAGGGAGCTGTCAAGAAAAAGAAAACTTCTCAGGCCAATGATAAGTGTCACCACTGCAATCAAACTGGACACTGGAAGAGGAACTGCAAGGATTACCTTGCAACCCTGAAAAGTTCAGGTATTTATTATGTTGAAGTTAACTTATCAGTTAACGATACTTCTTGGGTATTGGATACCAGTTGTGCCTCACACATTTGCAATGATTTTCAAATGATGGAAAGAAGTAGAAAGCTAGAAACATGAGAAATGGTTCTAAGGCTGGGGAATGGAGCAAAGGTTGCTGCATTAGCTGTAGGAACTATTAATCTAGCTTTAAGTAATGATTTTATTTTGGTATTGAATAATTGTCTATATGTTCCAGAAATTAAGAACATTATCTCTATTCCTGTTTTGGATAGAGAAGGTTATTGTTTTAACTTTGAACATGGAAGTTGATCCATTTCTAAATGTTCTTCTTTAATCACTACTTGCATATTGATGAATGGTTTATATACCTTAACTCCCCAAAATTTCATTCTTAATCTTCAACAAAATAAAAGAAAATTGGATAACCATAGTTCTATCACATTATGGCATGCAAGATTAGGTCATATTTCTAAGAAAAGGATAAATAAGTTGGCACAATTACTTGACCTAAAGGACGAGCAAGAACTACCAACATGTGAGTCCAGCCTCAAGGGAAAATGACCAAATCTTCATTTGTTGGACAAGTGGAGCGAGCTACAGTTCATATAGATGTACGTGGCCCATTAAATGGTAATGCTCGTGGGAACTACAACTACTTCTTAACCTTTACCGATGACTTCTCTAGGTATGGTTATGTGTACCTATTAAGGTACAAATCTGAAGTTTTTGAAAAGTTCAAAGAATTCAGAACTGAAGTAGAGAAACAAACTGGCTTAAGTATAAAAACACTTCGATCGGACCGAGAACTTAAGTGCAGAATTTCTAGATTATCTAAAAGAGAATAGGATTCTCTCACAGTGGACTCCTCCTGGCACTCCCCAACTCAATGGAGTTTCGGAACGCAGGAATCAAACCTTGATGGACATGGTTCGATCTATGATGAGTTTCACTTCATTACCTCTTTCTTTTTGGGGCCATGCTGTAGAAACAGCAGCACACCTATTAAATAGGGCCTTCTAAGGTCGTCCCTACTACACCTTATGAGATGTGGTGTGGTAAAGCACCCTCGTACAAATACCTTCGGGTATGGGGGTGTGATGCTTACGTGAAGCAACAAATGGGAGATAAATTGGATATGAGATCCAAAATATGTAAGTTTGTTGGATATCTAAAGGAATTAATTGGATATTACTTCTACGATATCTCAGAACAAAAGGTGTTTGTTTCAAGGAATGCTACGTTTCTTGAAGAAGAATTTCTATATGATAGAAATGGCAAACTCGTAGAACTTGAAGAAATTCAAGAAACAACAAAACTCCCAATTGCAGTGAGTGAACAACCAGTAGAAACTGGGGCATCTGATACACAACCTCTTAGGAGATCCGAAAGGATACATAAGTTACCTAGTAGGTACTCTTTGTTATTGGAAAACAAAGAAGAGGGACTCCTCTTGGATAATGATCAAAGAAGCTATGGAGAGGCAATGTCAGACATTGACTCAAAGAAATGGCAAGAAGCAATGCAATCCGAGATGGCCTCCATGTACTCTAACAAAGTATGGCCTTTGGTAGACCCACCAGAAGGAACAGTTCCTATTGGATGCAAATGGGTTTACAAGCGAAAGCTTGGAGCTGATGGGGAGGTAGTGATGAGAGTGAAAATTAGCTTATTTAAGTGTCCGATTTAACACCTTTTTGATGAGAATTGTTGATATATATTAGCACAAATGTCTTATATTTCATACATGTGAGATAAAGGTGCACTTGAGGTGTTTTATTGTGTTTTAGGTGAAAAAAGGATCAAAAATGCAAGGTTGAAAAAAAGGTGCAAATTGTGCAAGGATGATGAAAAACGCACGTCCAACTTTGATAATTTTTCTGTATTTTTGTGGAGATCCAAACTGTTGTTGTGATACATGGTTGAAAAGCCACTGAAGAGAGGGTCGTTTTGGCACAAAGAACACCCCAATCGAGTTCCAAACGAAGAAGTTATAAGCAAAACGATGACGACGCGCGCGAGGTGCCGAGCAGGATTGCAGGCCACTTTCCATAGCTTATTGCACACTCAATTCTATATATCTATGAATGATCTTTATATTGATTGAAAACCAAGGAAGAGAGGATCGCGTGAACACAAGAATTATTGAATTTGGAACTTGGATGAGGAAGTTATACACGAAACGATGAAGAGGTGCAACTCAATTCGACCTAGAACATCCATTCGGCATCCATTCGACCTCAACAACATCCATTCGACCTTGAGCTCAGGTCGAATGAAGGAAGTCTTGCTCGAATGATGCTACTGATGTCCCAGGTGCCCTATTCGACCAGCCATTCGACATCAGGCCTAGGTCGAATGGCTTCCATCGTGGTCGAATAGCACTGCTGGAAGCTGCCGACGCCTCATTCGACCACGACATGCATCATTCGACCAGAGGTGCTGGTCGAATGATGGTCGAATGACCTCCATTTTGCTCAAATGGTGCCCGAATGACCATTTTCTACCTCATTCGACCTGCCATTCGACTTGAAGGCAGGTCGAATGGCCTTCAACTTGGTCGAATGGTGCTGCTGGTGTACAGAACAGGCTGTTATTCTCCAAACTTCAACCACCGGTGGTTTGTTGCCGACTTTCACCAACCATACACCTTCCATACAGCCAAGAAACAACCCTCAACAGCCTTTGATACCTTGTGATTCTTGGAGAAGCATCAAACAACCATTTACTTACATTAAAAATGGAAATGAAAGTGATGTAAAAGCATCTCCACCTACAAGAACATGTGTTTTATGCATGGAAGATGCTCACCACCACCTGCCAATTCAGTTGTTTATGCATGGAAGATACCATCTCCATGATTCCTCCACCAACAAGGCATCTATGGAGAACTATATAAAGGGCAGCAACACAACATTCAAATAATCTCAATCTCAATCCCATTCACAACACAACACCAACACATAACACACCACCATCAAAAAGGGCTGCACTTGCAGCAAGCTTGCTGCCCTTTGCAAGGGTAGCAAAGCTTGCAACATGAGGGGCTGCAGCAAGGTGAATTCAAGAGCGATCAAGAGAGAGCAATCCAATCGAAAAGACGGAGGAAGAACGCAAGCCACGCGACACTAGGGTTTTGTATTATTTTCTTTAATCTTTTCTTGTGTTTATTGTTATGCATTGCTTAGCCATGAATGTTGTGCTCCACTTCATGAGCTAAATAAATTATAAGTTCTAAGGTTTGAAAGGTTAATGTAGTCGATTAAGAAACCTAGATTAATATTGTTGAATTCATGCTATTGATATTCTTGTTTATGTAATTCTATAAGACCTTGTTAATACATGTGTAACGTCTTCATAATACGCCATTGACATTGCCCGTGATGCGTGGTATATTGTGTTAGCAAGTGTGCAAACGTTATTAATATTGTCTACTTACTGGGGATTATGGTAGTTTGCCAATGAACACGATAATCCTAAGGGCCGGTAAACATGATATTTGATAATCCTAGTGGAACAATGCAATTAGGAAATCAAGTAGGAAGTGAATAAGTGTGAGTAGTACATTCAGAGAATATATGTTAGTCGGGTTGGCCTTCCGGGGGTTTATGAAATCCACCTTATTAGTATCTAGTCAGGGGGCTCATAACTGTTCACGCATCATCTTGTGTGATGTATTTCCATACAATAGCATGAATGAACAATAAGACAGTCTAGGGGACCAAATCAACTGCAATAAACCCGACACCTTAGAACTGTTATTTCTCTCTTGCATCAATCTTGAATAATCCTTGCTTTCCTTTATTTTATTTATTTCATTTAAATTCTTTAGTTAATAATAATCATCGATAAATCCTTGAGAATTTGGCTACATAACAATTCTAGTTAAATAGTAATTTAAAGAAAATAGATAGTTGACCGTCCCTTGGGTTCGATAATTTAACTTGGGTACTTGCCACTGCAATTGACATCTCTACACTTGGAAATTTTAGTTACGGTGTGCGATTTACGCCGAACAAGTTTATGACGCCGTTGCTGGGGACGACTTAGTTATTTATTTTTCTTTTATTGCTAATTTAATTAGAATATTTTTATAAAAACATATTCTGACTATCTTTGAGTTACTTGAGATGGACGAAATATTAAAAAAATATGGAAATCTGAATATAATGGATCCTTCTCCATGCATTGACGAAATATTGAAACGCTATGAAAATCAGAATGCTATGGTTTCTTCTCCATATTATATGGAAGAAAGGAGTTATGGTTATGATTCTCTAGTGAATCAAAGTCCTTCTCAGTACTACAATCAAGTCAGATATGTAGATGAATGGTCTTACGCTTACAATGAAAATTTTTATCAACCTTATCAAGAGAACATTTATTCTGGATCGATTGGAGTTTCCCAAAAATTACAAGACGCATTTGATATTTCCATCAAGAAGCATGAAGAAAACATAAGAAGGTTGGAAGCTATAGAATGAAGAATGGAAGTTACATCGCAGGATAGGGAAGAATTATTTCAGGGGTTTTATGAAAGAATGAGAGAGATAAACAAACTTCTTACGAACATCTCTTCAAATGCTCAACTTCAACGAGAAGAAATAATGGATGAAGAAGAGTTGGAGGAAGATATTGTTGTTCCATTTTACCCTGAAATACAAGATCCTATGCCGTTATTTGAGGATGTTGAAGAAGAAAAGAAAGAAGAAGAGCAAAGCGAAGAAGCAACCAAAGAGGACTTAAAGAATGAAATGAGCATTTCTAAACCTTTAAACTCTTTAAGTTTCATTGAATTTGATGATATTGTTTCTATTGATTTTGTTTCACCTTATGATTCCTCACATACTCTCAGGTGTAGAAAGGAGCTAGAAGAAAAGTTGGGAATTTTCATCGGAAGAAGGAATAAGTGGCGGAGTAGAATGAAAAGGTTGATGAAATTTTATCTTAACATGATTGGCAAGGTAAAGATAAATTTTAAGAATGCCAATGAGGCCATCCCTTTCCATAAGTATTGGATTGATGAAGAAGCACAACGATTAGAATACGATGGCAAGGATGAAAGATATCCATGGCCATTCCGATGAGCCTGAGGTATTCCGTCGTGACTCTCCGACGTTAAACATGAGCGCCTGTTGGGGGCTGACCCTCCCGTTTTAATTGCTTTATTGAGTTTATGTAGTAATTTTATTATGTGTTGCTCGACTAGGGTATACACTTCTTTACAAACTTATGCTCTAACTTCGTTTGAGCTAAGTTTGGGGGGATACGTGTATACCTGCGTCTTGCTACACCAAAGTAAAATTGCTTCATAGTGTTGTATGCTTGGATGATTAATTTTTTGCAATTTTTCAGTATTTTTGATTAATTTGATTATATTGAGAGATCGATTTTTTTGTGATTGTCCAAGTGTGTGTCGTTTATTTATTTTTATTGTGTGTTTTTCCTAGTTTAGTGTGGTTATTTTTGAGTTCTTAAATATGATTGTTGGATCTTTCTTAAGCACTTGAATTTAAAATGATGGATGGCGGTGATCCATGGAGCTTATATTGCTTAAATTGTCTTTGAAATTCATATACTCTTGAAATTAATAAAGGAAATGTACTTAAGTTATATTATGATATGAAGTTCTATATACTTATGGGATATTGCTTACCATGGAAAATGCTCTGTTAATTGTTAAAAACACATGTGAGATTTTGAGCCTTATTCATGTTATATAAACACATGATATTTATTTCTGGTGAGTATCGTTCTTGTGTGTGTATTCCAGAACTTGCCTCTTATCTTACTTAAACTACATGTTATGATAGATAATGGGAGATGATTTTAGGCCATCATTGAATTATAAGTCACTTAGCCAAAGAATTCCTTACCATATGATTGTTTATCCGTAGTTAGCCATGTTGAGCTTAAAAACCTCATTCTTTGGCAGCCTACGAGAAATAACCACTTTGATCATCTGATATTTTTTTCCGTCTAGAAAAAAATTAATGACTTTTCAAAGTGTGTTGATGGAGTTTGATAATAGTTTGGGAAAGGGATGAATTTGTGTTTACATAGTGATTTAGCTTGAAAATGCATATAAGGAGAATAATGGAGCAGTGCTTAAATCTAGTACTCTATTTAATCAAACACCCTAGGGTAGTGCTTAAATCTAGTACCTTATGGAGAATGCGCGAGGTAGTGCCCAAAACTGGTACCTCAAAAGAAGAAGAAAAATAGTTGTGCTTGAAGGTGAAGAAGGAATGAAAATCGTCTGCATTGAAAAGAAAAAGAGAATGAAAGTTGAAGTGATCAATCAGCCTTAGTTCTCATCTATTTGAGTCACATTATCTATATATTTTCTTCCTAAACCAAAGAGCCAACGTTATATCCAAAAGAAAAAGTCCTTTTTGATCTCATTATCGAACCTACTTTTAGTTGTAAAAAGTTAGAGACTTTTGGCAAGCTTATGGTTACGCATGCACTTGAATTGAATCTGAGTATAAAAACATAACCCATAAGTGTACATCTTTTACACTTGAGTGTGAGTGATATATACTTCCAGTGAGAACATGTTAATAGAGCATTTGAATTGGTAGTAATTGTCTTAACTTGTATGATATGAATTGATTATTACATGAAACGAGAGTTACATGTCCTAAGTTGAAGACAATTGTATTTTGAATATGGTATTGGTCAAGGTCCTTATATCCAGCTAATTTTCTTACTCTCTCGATCTTTATTTTTTTATTTTGTTGACTCGGGACGAGCAACAGGTAAGTTTGGGGGTTTGATAAGAGTGAAAATTAGCATGTTTAAGTGTCCGATTTAACACCTTTTTAATGAGAATTATTGATATATATTAGCACAAATGTCTTATATTTCATATATGTGAGATAAAGGTGCACTTGAGGTGTTTTATTGTGTTTTAGGTGAAAAAAGGATAAAAAATGCAAGGTTGAAAAAAAGGTGCAAATTGTGCAAGGATGATGAAAAACACACGTTCAACTTTCATAATTTTTCTGTATTGTTGTGGAGATCCAAACTGTTGGTGTGATATATAGTTGTAAACCCACTGAAGAGAGGGTCATTTTGGCACAAAGAACACCCCAATCGAGTTCCAAACGAAGAAGTTATAAGCAAAACGATGACGACGCGCGCGAGGTGCCGAGCAGGATTGCAGGCCACTTTCCATAGCTTATTGCACACTCAATTCTTGGTATCTATGAATGATCTTTATATTGATTGAAAGCCAAGGAAGAGAGGATCGCATGAGAATAAGAATTATTGAATTTGGAACTCGGATGAGGAAGTGATACACGAAACGATGAAGAGGTGCAGCTCAATTCGACCTAGAACATCCATTCGGCATCCATTCGACCTCAACAACATCCATTCGACCTTGAGCTCAGGTCGAATGAAGGAAGTCTTGCTCGAATGATGCTACTGATGTCCCAGGTGCCCTATTCGACCAGCTATTCGATATCAGGCCTTGGTCGAATGGATTCCATCGTGGTCGAATAGAACTGCTGGAAGCTGCCGACGCCTCATTCGACCACGACATGCATCATTCGACCAGAGGTGCTGTTCGAATGATGGTCGAATGACCTCCATTTTGCTCGAATGGTGCCCAAATGACCATTTTCTACCTCATTCGACCTGCCATTCGACTTGAAGGCAGGTTGAATGGCCTCCAACTTGGTCGAATGGTGCTGCTGGTGTACAGAATAGGCTGTTATTCTCCAAACTTCAACCACCGGTGGTTTGTTGCCGACTTTCACCAACCATACACCTTCCATACAGCCAAGAAACAACCCTCAACAGCCTTTGATACCTTGTGATTCTTGGAGAATCATCAAACAACCATTTACTTACATTAAAAATGGAAATGAAAGTGATGTAAAAGCATCTCCACCTACAAGAACATGTGTTTTATGCATGGAAGATGCTCACCACCACCTGCCAATTCAGTTGTTTATGCATGGAAGATGCCATCTCCATGATTCCTCCACCAACAAGGCATCTATGGAGAAGTATATAAAGGACAGCAACACAACATTCAAATAATCTCAATCTCAATCCCATTCACAACACAACACCAACACACAACACACCACCATAAAAAAGGGCTGCACTTGCAGCAAGCTTGCTGCCCTTTGCAAGGGTAGAAAAGCTTGCAACGTGAGGGGCTGCTGCAAGGTGAATTCAAGAGCGATCAAGAGAGAGCAATCCAATCGAAAAGACGGAGGAAGAACGCAAGCCACGTGACACTAGGGTTTTGTATTCTTTTCTTTAATCTTTTCTTGTGTTTATTGTTATGCATTGCTTAGCCATGAATGTTGTGCTCAACTTCATAAGCTAAATAAATTACAAGTTCTAAGGTTTGAAAGGTTAATGTTGTCGATTAAGAAACCTAGATTAATATTGTTGAATTCATGCTATCGATATTCTTATTTATGTGATTCTATAAGACCTTGTTAATACGTGTGTAACGTCTTCATAATATGCCATTGACATTGCCCGTGATGCGTGGTATATTGTGTTAGCAAGTGTGCAAACGTTATTAATATTGTCTACTTACTGGGGATTATGGTAGTTTGCCCATGAACACGATAATCCTAAGGGCCGGTAAACATGATATTTGATAATCCTAGTGGAACAATGCAATTTGGAAATCAAGTAGGAAGTGAATAAGTGTGAGTAGTACTTTTAGAGAATATATGTTATTCGGGTTGGCCTTCCGGGGGTTTATGAAATCCGCCTTATTAGTATCTAGTCAGGGGGCTCATAACTGTTCACGCATCATCTTGTGTGATGTATTTCCATACAATAACATGAATGAACAATAAGACGTCTAGGGGACCAAATCAACTGCAATAAACCCGACACCTTAGAACTGTTATTTCTCTCTTGCATCAATCTTGAATAATCCTTGCTTTCCTTTATTTTATTTATTTCATTTAAATTCTTTAGTTAATAATAATCATCGATAAATCCTTGAGAATTTGGCTACATAACAATTCTAGTTAAATAGTAATTTAAAGAAAATAGATAGTTGACCGTCCCTTGGGTTCGATAATTTAACTTGGGTACTTTCCACTGCAATTGACATCTCTACACTTGGAGATTTTAGTTACGGTGCGCGATTTACGCCGAACAGTAGCAACCTATAAGGCAAGACTGGTTGCTAAAGGTTATTTTCAGAAACAAGGAATTGACTATGAGGAAACTTTTTCACCAGTAGCAATGCTGAAATCCATTCGAATTTTATTAGCTATATCTGCATATTATGACTATAAGATATGGAAAATAGATGTAAAGACTGCTTTTCTTAATGGTAACGTTAAGGAACAGATCTATATGAAGCAACCTGAGGGCTTTATATCTAATCAGAGTGAGCAAAAGGTTTACAAGCTCCAAAGATCCATTTATGGGCTTATACAAGCTTCGAGGAGTTGGAACATTCGATTCGATGAAATAATCAAATCGTTTGATTTTCAAAAGAATCCGGATGAACCATGTGTATACAAGAAAGTTAGTGGGGTGCAGTTACTTTTCTTGTGCTCTATGTTGATGACATCCTACTTATCAGAAATGATATAGGAATGTTGCAATCAACAAGAACTTGGTTGTCTAAATAATTCTCCATGAAGGACTTGGGAGAAGCTTCATTTATTCTAGGAATAAAGATCTATAGAGTTAGATCTAGAAGGATGATCGGACTATCCCAATCCATGTACATAGATAAAATACTAAAGAGATTTAGTATGGAATAATCCAAATGAGGATTCTTGCCAATGAGTCATGTGATTTCACTTTCTAAGGCTATGTCTCCTAAGACACCTGAAGAAATAGAAAGAATGACTCGCGTGCCTTATGCTTCAGCAATTGGAAGCATAATGTATGCAATGTTGTGTACAAGACCTGATGTCGTGCATGCTCTGAGTGTCACGAGCAGATATCAGTCAAATCCAGGTAAAGAACACTGGAAGGTCGTCAAGATGATCTTTAAGTACTTGAGAAGGACAAAGGATATCTTTTTGATATATGGCCCTGGAGAGATGAAATTAGAAGGATATACTGATTCTAGTTTTCAGTATGATGTGGATGACTCTAAGTCAATGTCAGGTTATATATTCACTTTGAATGGTGGTGCAGTAAGTTGGAAGAGTTCCAAATAAGAAACTACTGCAGACTCCACCACTGAAACTGAATACATAGCTGCATCAGATGCAGCGAAAGAAGCTGTTTGGATCAGAAACTTTATCCCAGGGTTGGGTATAGTTCCATCTATTGTTGATCCAGTAATGATATACAGTGATAACAATGGAGCCATTGTGCAAGCAAAAGAACCAAGATCTCATCAAAGATCCAAGCATATCTTGAGAAGATACCACTTGATTAGAGAAATCATGGGGAGAGGCTATGTCGTTATGGATCGAGTCGCTTCAGCAAAAAATGTAGCAGACCCACTGACTAAGCCTTTGGCTCAAAAGGTATTTGAGAAACATCTTGAGAAGATGGGACTTAAATATATGGGTAATTGGAGCTAGAACAAGTAGGAGATTGTTAGAGTAGTATGCCCAACGCACCAATTAGATTGGATAATTGTACTCTTTATATTTTGAATATAAACAATCTCATTGGAAATTATATTATTAAAGCCTGTTTTAATTTATCTATTTTATGCATTATGCTTATTAGATAAAGTCCATAGACCAATTTAAGCTAAAATGTATGGTTACGCATATGATGGTGATCATGGAATTTATACATAGAGCTTTGGTCTTAAACATGATTCCGAGTCAAGAATTTTTCTAAATGGGATAAAGAATAATTCAGTAAAGACTCATACATATGATGAATGCTCATCGGATGAGAATATTGTATTCCATCAATATTAGTGTTGTGACACAAATTTTTATATGTAGATACTTATTAGAGAATAGTTTATCGAACATGATCCGTAAAAAATTCTTATTGGATATGTGTCGAAATTAGACTTTGCTAATTACGATAGTACACGATTAGTCTTTAGAC
This sequence comes from Pogostemon cablin, assembly GCA_023678885.1. NCBI lineage: Eukaryota > Viridiplantae > Streptophyta > Magnoliopsida > Lamiales > Lamiaceae > Pogostemon > Pogostemon cablin. The sequence goes on from CM042967.1 coordinate 29,182,618, forward strand.
TTGAAGCACCATGGTAGTCTTGTGTACTTCTTCTAATACTTAGAAGATTTATCTTCTGATTGTTTAGCAATCATAAAGGGGGTATGTTGGGTATTATATTGATGTACATGGAGACTTATGTGTGGCTAAGATAGAATCTGACACTTGTCTAAGACAAGAGAATCTACTGTGTATTTCATTATTAATGATTCAAAGACCTTGGCCAAGGCAATGAGAATATAGATTCACAATGAATCATTGTAACATGAAATAGAAACACAATTATTGAGTTAGTAGAGTTTCGACTAATATTCCTACTCTAGACTCAATCGGGAGATTAATTGTAAGAAAGACCGTACGTGTATGTCACTAGTTAATTTGAAGGTTTACTCGCTATTCACCTAATACTAGAAGATCACGCTACTTGCTAGATGTTACCATGATTAGTAGGTTCTTGAAATTAATTAGTTAATTTCAAGCGTATTAATTAATTGGATTAATTAATATAATAATTGTTATTTATAAGTTACAAATGTTGTAAGCCTACTGCTAGAGTTAGTAGTGAACCTAAAGGATCACACCTTAATTTGAATGAACAATTTTTATCAATTGGAACAATAGTTAAATTGTTAACTATTTATTATAATTAAATAATTTGATTATTTAATTAAAAAAAAGAATGATGATAGTGGAAACATTAATGGAATGTAAAGCAAACCTTATTGCATTTAGTGGAGGTTAATGGAGTAAAAAGCAAAAACACTTTGAGATACTCCAATGAACCATACACATTATGCTACGTTGTTTATTAGTAGAAGAATATGGGAAGCAGGATATATATATGATTGTCTAAGCTAATTTGAGGAACTCCCTACTGGCCAACTTTGGAATGCGATTCCTTTGCCAGATCTCCTCAATCTCTCATTCTTCCTTCTCTCTCTACTAATATACGACTATCCATACGCTGTCTGAAATTCATCTTGTTGTTCTAATTCACAAGTTTTACACTACTAGCGAAGTGTAAAATTTGTGTTGTTTATTCAATTGGTGGATTACTTTAGAGGGGATACATTTGGATCCCTTCTTGAGAAGAACGGAGTTTTAGCCACAATCCGGGAATCGATTCCCTCACTCCTTGCATCAATTGGAAGAAAATCTACGAGGGTAAGAATAATCTTTACGTAGATTTCTTTCAATATATTTTAACATCGGATCCGATAATCGTTTGCTAGCATCCGGGGTGAAACCTTTTCATGTATTTAATAAATATGATTTATTAATTATGAAAAATTTTAAATTTCGCTGCGTTCACCAGGATCGCTATAACGAACCCAATATTTTTTAGTTGGTTGATGATCTTGAAACTCGGGTGGGGCTTTATCGGAGCAGCTATCGTGCTAAATACTTCATGGTGGCTCATTGTGATATTGCAATTGATCTACATCTTCTATACCAAGTCTGATGGTGCTTAGAGTAGGTCTTCGTTGTTGAATTTTCAAAATTTGTATGGTGTTAATGTGTGCCAAGCAGGGCCTGCCCTGAGAGTTTCAAGGGCCCAAACGAAATTAATAAAGGGGCCTATTTAAAAATAGTGTTTAACAAAAATTTTTAAAATTTTTTTAATATAATATATTTAATAAAAATGTTTATAAATTTTATTTTAGAAAACTTGAGATACTTTTTAGTATAAAATTCTTCATCTATATATTTCTAGTTTTAATATTTTATTATAAATATGATCTCAACCTCTAAAGATTGTGTATTATTGCATGATCTCTATTCTTTAAATATTTTAATGTTTTTCCAAGTTAAATATCTTTTCATTTATTTTGCAAAATTTTCTTTCCAAATTATTTTTATTTCCATCTAAACTAAAACCCATTTAAATAACAAAAATTAATAAAAGTAAATAAGAGGCAGATGGATGATGAATAAATAAAAAAATTATTAAAAAGAATTAGGAGGCAGATGAAATAAATACATTAGAATTAGACGGTAGATCAAGTAAGAGATAGATGTAAGAAATATTAGTAAGAAATGTATTATGATCTAAATAAAAAGAAAAAATTATATAAGGAAGAGATCAACAGAAAAAATAAAAAAATAAATTAGAAAAAAAAGAGATCACTTAGAATTCAATAAAAAAAAACAACTAAAGAAAAAAAAGTTAAGATTTGAATTAAAAAAAAGAAAGAGATAAAAAAATTAAGATTTGAATTAAAAAATAAAGAAAGAGATCAAACTATCAAAGTTTAATCTACGATCAAAATATGAAAAAAACATTACAAAAGAAAGAGTTAGAAATGAAAAAAAAATTAAAAAAAGAAAGAGATTAAAATATCAAAGTTTAAATAAATACTAATAGATAAGATTAGTGAGAGATTATATGATCAAAATATAAAGAAAAAAATTAAAAAAGATCCAAATATAAAAAGAGATCAGTAACACAACAAAAAATAAATTATTACAAGTATTATACAGTAAAAATTGGAGGCCCTAAGATTTGGGGGCCCTGGGCGGTCGCACTTCTTGCCATGCCCAGGGCTGGTGCCAAGTAGGATTTAAGTCGTGTTTTTTTCATATGAGATTTTTTCATATGAGATCAAAATTAAAATGAGATTTTTCATATGAGATCAAAAGTGTTTTTTTCCCTTTAAAAGAAAAAAGTCATTTACGGACCCTCCTATCTCTGTCTCTCCCCTCTCTCTTGCTCTGCATCTTGCTCATGCCTCCACTGCACCACCGCACACCATCTCCAAAATTCACTTTCTTTTCATTCTCCACCGCACACCACGTCCAAAATCCACCTTCTTCTCATGCCTCCACTAGGGATGTCAACGGGTAGGGTACCCGCTTATTTTGGGGTACCTGTACCCGTATCCGATTAAAAAAATAATTACCCGTATCCGTATCCATCCTGTTTAAAAAATTTATTATGGTACCCGTCCCATTACCGTTTATAATACCCGCGGGTACCCATACTCGTTTAATATTTATTTATTTTATATATATTTATATTTTTTATTGTCTAAATAAGTATAATAATAAAAATTACATGATTATTAATTAAATATAAAATAAATATAATATAAATTGTATTATTTTAAATAAATATTTAATAAATATGATTAAATAAAACTTATAACTATTAATTAAATATAGGGAAAATCACTAATAGATACACACTTTTAGCCAAATTACTATGAGATATAAGGAATTCAAATAATTACTCTCACATACAAAATATTAAAGTAAAATACCAAATAAAACCTTATAATCCCATACACTTTTAAACCACCAACCCTACCCCTCACCCTATCCCTCACCCACCCACATGCGTTGATTGGTGTTGACCAGCGTTGACCAGCCATTTACCAGCGTTGATCACCGTTGATCGGCAGTCGGACAGCCGTTGACCGCCACTGACTGCCGCCGCATGCTGCCGGAATTTAAAATGTATAAAAACAAAATTGTGAAAAACAAATTGTGCAGAACCAAATTGTGCAAACAAATTGTGCAAATACATAGGGGTATTTATGGTATCACAATCATAATTATGTAGTTATGCATAATAGTACTTTGAGTCATGTAGTTTACAGCAATTATGCATTATTTTATGTATCCAATAGTAAGTGACCCTTAAATATATAAAATATCTTATCATATATAAATTATATAATATATATTAAATTTTATAAAAAAATATATAATCTGGGTAACTGATTAGTGTGAAAATCTGCGTGTTTTAAGGTCCGATTTAGCACCAATATGTAGGGATTATATTCGTATTTGAGCATCTTGTGGTAGAATTGTGTAAATATATGTTTCAGATGCACGTGAGGTGTTATTTCGTGTTTTCAGGTGGAAAATGAGGTGAAAAGAGCAAAATCGGAAGTCGGGGTCGAAACCGGGCGAAAGTAGAAGTTGTTACAGCATTGCACGACTCGTGCCAGCCAGGAAACCAGTTGTGCCACGCACGACTCGTGCCGGCCACATGCGGCACGAGATGTCATCGCCGCCCAGCACGTCCCGAAAGTGCATAACTCGTGCCACTACTTTGCACGAGTCGTGCCATACTCAAATAGATGAATTTCTAGGAGTTCTTTATATGGTTGGAAAGGTGAGGAAAAGAGGATCGTGTGAGCACAAAAATCACTGAATTCGGAGATTGGATGACGAAGTTATGAGCAAAACTGTGAGGACGCGCAGGCTGCCGAAGGGCTGCACGACCAGTGCGGGGAGACCGCACGACCCCTGCAAGGGCTGCACGACTCGTGCCACGGCCTGCACGACTCGTGCAGCTTCCCAGTGAGACCCGACATCGGTTTTTGTCATTTTTCCGGCCCGTTTGTGTTTTTAACGCGAAAAAACACACTTTTAAGTCATAATTCGTGATTTTCTAGCCTCCAACTATAAAAGGACCCCTTGGGGTGTTCCAAACCCTAACTTTTTCATACCCTTTCATAATTCACTATCCCATCCACCCATCCTGGAGTCAGTATTGTTTACTTGAGAAGGAGGACGAGAAGGTTCAGAATCACGGAGGAGAGAATAGAGGATCACATCATTCCTAGGGTTTTTCTTTCTCTTTCTTTCTTACTTTTGAACATGCTTTCATGCCTAACCATGTGTGTTGCCTGTAACACCATGGGCTAGTACTTCTTGGATAGTGCTAGGTTTGAAGGTTAAGTTGTGTTGAATTAATGATCTAGATTTTGAATTGGATACCTGCAGTATATTTATTCCTTTATTAATGATTTGATTTGAGACTTATATTTTGTCTTATATGATCTGTCCTTATTCATGAGTATGTCATTGTCCTATGCATGTTTATGATTATTGCTTGTATCATAGAAGGGATTATATTTGTCAACCTGTTATGGGTAAAGGGGATTTAACCATATAACCTTTATTCATTAGAACAATTAATATTGGACACCTAATATATTTATTAAGTACCATTCTAGAGGATTTGGTTTCTTAGATTGTTAGGTGGGAATCGAGGTTTAATTCTTAAGTACCTATAAAGGGAAGTCTAGTGTACTAGCCTTTAATGAAATTTTACATGAAGTACCTAGAAAGGGAGTAAGATTTATTCTTCTGCATCTGAGGGTTTAAACCAGATTTATATGTTAAGTTTACTTCAAAAAAGGGATTTAACATAATTTAGTGATTGCTTTCATAAGAACTGCAGGAATTCTAATTTCATGTCTAGTGATTTGATTTGACCAACTTAACTGGATTTCCTAGTGCTATCTGTCTTCTCTCTTGAATACTTTCCATATTTATTTTTACTGCTATTTTATATTTTTAGTAATTATTTTCTGCATAATTAATTTAGGTAATTCTAAAAATACTCCAGATTTATCTTAAATTAGAATAGTCATATTTAGATTAAATAGTAGATCTATAATTATCCTTGGGGAACGATATTATTATTTTTGACTTGGTCACACGTGGAACTACAACTGATTCCCTACACTTGGGGACACTTACAAAAAGGTGAACAAGCAAATGGTGCCGCTGCCGGGGATAATTTTTAGATTTATTTATTTAATTTATTTTGTGATTTATTTTATTCTAGGACGTTAAATTTTAATTGCTTTTATTTTTATTTTTTTATTTGCATCCAAACTTTTCTGATTAGCTGCGTGAGAACAGGTGTATGATAACTAGGTCAAGTGGACTTCCAATTGAACCACTCAACCTAGAACTTGAAGCACTTGTCAGACTAAACAGAAAGAAGAGAAAAATTCCAGCCACACCTATTCCGAGCTCGGAGTCAGATACTTATTATTCATCAGAAGAGGAAGAAGAAGTTGAAGAAACTGAGACGGTAGAGATGGCTGATGAACAGGTTCCAACTCCCATGAGGGACCAGTATAAGCTGAAGCATACCATGAATGCTGGATTGAATGGACCCACAATCACTGCAGGAAATTTTGAGTTACCATTTGGATTGATCCGAATGGTACAAGCACAGCAGTTCAGTGGTAATCCTCTGGAAAGTCTTAGTGAACATCTGCAACTATTTGATGAGTATGCAAGAACGCAGAAGCATAGGAATATCCCGGAGGATGCAATCAGAATGAGGCTTTTCACATTCTCACTAACGGGGAAAGCCAAAGAGTGGTACAACAACCTTCCTGCAGGATGTTGTACTACATGGGAGCAGTTGGCAGATAAGTTCTTGAACAAATATTTCCCTCCTTCCAAGAGCTTTAAGGTGAAGCAGAAGATCACATTATTTAAACAAGGAGCCTTGGAAAGTTTCTATGAAGCGTGGGAAAGGTTCAAGGACCTGTTGCGTTGTTGTCCACAACATGGATTTACAAAAGACACTTACTTATGCTTCTTCTATCAAGGCCTGAGGAGTGAATCAAGAGTGTTAGTGGACGCAACAGCTGGTGGATCGGTCTTCAAGAAGTCAGCGGATGAAGCAGAAGAGATCTTTGAGGAGATGGCAGCTAATACTTATGATTGGCCTATGAAGAGATCAGATGGAGTTGCTTTTGATAAAGTGGCGAAAGTGGAAGTTCAGGTCAACAATAGTGAGCTATCAGAATTAAAGAGTCAATTAAGTGAGCTGCATAAGAAGATGGATCGTCTCGGACTAGGAGGCAAAGGAAAGGAAGCTAGAATGGATCAGGATGATCAGATGGAGGAAGTGAATTATACTATGGGTCATAATTTTCAAGGGGATTACAGAAATAGACAGAATTTCAGGCCTAGTAATCAGCAATAGGGGAGGAATGACCAAGGAAATTCCAACTTCAATAATCAAAGAAGGAATGATAATCTGTCTTATTCTAACCCGAGTAATGCACTGGGACCACCTCTAATAATAGATCCAGCATATAAGCCTGTTGAAGGAAAAGCACCTTTGGATGATGAGTTGAAATTGTTGTTGAAGCAGCAAGGAGATCCTATGAAGCAGCAAGGAGATCGGATGAAGCAGCAAGGAGATCAGATAAAGTAGCACGGAGAACAGTTCAACCTGATGGTCAAGCTGATGATGTCTACTAATGAGCAATCTGAAAGCAGGCAGAAAGAGGCGGATAGGAAGCAGAAGGAAACTGATATTGCTCTTGGAAAGTTACATGCTGCAGTAGGGAGACTTGAGCAACAAGGTAAGTTTCCATCTGAAATGGTGACGAACCCAAAGGAGCAAGTTATGGCTATCACCCTGAGGAGTGGAACGCAGTACAGAGGTCCAACAATGCCATTGGAACGATCTGAAGTTGAAACGGAGGTTGAAAAAGCAGATGAGTACGGACACGTCGGAGCTGACGCACCGCACGATTCGTGCCAGAACTCACACGACTCGTGCGGCCGAGAAGCATGGACATCCGTAGAGTCGCGCCGACCGACAGCCGAGGCACAAGGCTACACGACTCGTGCAGACATCCCGTACAACTCGTGCCAGGGCCAGTTCGGTGCGGAGAACGCCGCGCGTATGTTGCGGCGCGAGACAGAAATAGGAGGCACGACTCGTGTACCAATCCAGCACGACTTGTGCGGCCCTCCAGCGGGAAATTCAAAAATTCATCTCGATCCTCGCGCTGCTGAACTCGTCCAGAATGATTCCCAGGTGCCTGAAACTGAAGAAAATTCGAAATAACCTGAAATTAAGTTGAAAAAGTGGCAAAGAGCTAAGGCAGAATGAGCTGAAAAAGAGAAAAGAGAGGAGTTTGAGAAGGATATTTGGGGGATTCCAAAGACAAAGAATCTTATTCCATTTCCACAACAATTTTTGAAGAAAGGATTGGATGAAAAATTCAAGAAGTTTTTGGAGATATTCAAGAAAATCCATATCAATATTCCTTTCGCAGAAGCTTTAGAAGAGATGCCAAATTATGCAAGGTTCTTGAAAGACATCATGTCTAAGAAGAGGAGTTTGACTGGGGGAGAGTCCGTGAATAAGATAGAGAGCTGCAGTTCTTTGATACAAAAGAAACTTCCTACGAAGTTGAAAGATCCGGGGAGCTTTACCATACCATGTGAAATTGGAAAAGGACAAACAAAGAGAGCTTTATGTGATTTAGGGGCTAGCATTAATCTGATGCCTTATTCCGTATTCATCAAGCTTGGTTTGGGGGAGCTGAAGCCGACATCTGTAGCATTGCAGCTTGCTGATAGAACCCTGACCTACCCACAGAGGGTAGTTGAAGATGTTTTAGTGAAAGTGGGGAAGTTCATATTTCCAGTGGACTTTATTGTGCTAGACATGGAAGAAGATGATGATGATAGAGTTCCTTTAATTTTGGGAAGGCCATTCCTTACGACTGTAGGAGCAAACATTGATGTGAAGAAGGGGGAACTTAAGTTGCAAGTTAATGATGAAGAAGTCGTCTTTTCACTTGAGAGAGTTATGAAGTGGCCTACTGATATGCAAGAATGTAGAAGTATCAAAGAAGTAGAGGGAGCTGCGGAGGAGAGCGTGCCTTTGATCCGGTCTAAGGATTCTGTTGAAAAGAGCCGAAGCAAACTTCTTGCTTTTCTTTCTACTGATTTTGATGACAGGTATGATGAGCTTTCTAATGGATACATTGAATATTTACATAAATCTGGTTGCAGGGATTTAGCAAGAAAGCTTAAGCCGACTGCTGCGAGCCTCAAGATTGCAAGTGCAAGAGAACCACCACTTATGAAGAGGGCGAAGGATGTAGTAGCTAAGGTTAAGAAGAAGGATGTAGACAAAAGAAGAGGAGATGATGCCTATTTGAAGCCTCCTAATATACCACCGGATACCGACAGATTTGAGAGTCCTTTCTCTCTTAGGTTATTTTGTGATCAGTTTCATCCTGAGTTTGATCTTGATGGTGATAGGAAAGATTCTGATATTGAGTGGAAGATTGACAGGAATGAAACTAGAAAGCTTGAGAAAGGAGATTCTACTGATCCTATGGTGCCTAAGAAAGGTAATGAGGTAAGTGTAGACGATAAGAGGGGGAGAAAATATTGGAAGGTGAAGATGAAAGAAGACCATCATCTTAATCAGTAGTTCACATATTCTGCATTCCGTCGTGACTCTCCGACGTTAAACATGAGCGCCTGTTGGGGGCTTACCCTCCTGTTTTATTGCTTTAATGTTTTTGTTTGGTGTAGGAAACTTTATTGGGTGCTTCTTCACCTATGGTATTCACTTTTTGCAAACTTAGTTTCTCACTTAGTTTGAACTAAATTTGGGGGGTGGACGTGCATCCCAATGTCTTGAAGCACCGAGGTAAGTTTTCTTTCACTTGTGTGTGATGCTTGGAGGTTGATTTTTTTTTTAGAATTTTCGGAATTTATTTCGAATGTTCGAATTTTTTTGCAATTATCCAAGTGTTTTGTTTTGTTATGTTCGTTGTCCTAAGTTTGGAGTGATTAGTTTTTGATTGAATTTTTTAGTTTTCCTGATGTTATGACTGATGAATTAAGTGTATTTGAGCTTGAATTGGATGAAAATTCGGAGAAATAGGTGAAAAAGTAAAAAAAGTGCCCTGGCATACGTTGAAGGGCTGCACTAGTCATGCATAGACATGGCACGAGTCGTGCAGGGTAAGGATGTAGGCAGGAGAGAGTCGTGCCCGCCCAGCACGAGGGCTGGATGTGCGGCATGATTGGCCAGAAGCTGCTGCACGACCGCCGAGAGCCGCCGGCACGAGTCGTGCAATGTCGAGCGACAGTGCACGGAGATTGCGTAAGGTAAGGCCGCACGACTTGTGCAACTCGCCCGCACGAGTCGTGCGGAGCTTGTGCCAACGCCCAGGTAAGTCTTCAAATTCAAATTTTGAGTCAGTTTACACTTTTGATTTGTTGGGGGGATGGTATGTGGAGTTTATTGTCTAGTAGTAGAGGTACTAAAGTTTGAAATTCAAATGCTCTTGAAATTGATGAAGGAATTGTGCTTAAGTTATATTGTGATATGAAGTTCTATGTGTACTTGTGAGACATTGCTTATCATGAAGAGTGCTCTTTTACTTGTTAAAAACCCATGTGAGATTTTGAGCCTTTAAATCATGTACATAAACACATGATATTTCTTTCTGGTGAGTATCATTCTTGTGTGTGTATTCTAGAACTTGCCTTTTGTCTTACTTGAGACTACATGTTATGTTAGATGATGGGAGATGATTTAAGGCTATCCTTGAATTTATGAGTCACTTAGCCAAATAATTTCCTACCAAATAATTATATATCCGTAGTTAGCCCCTTTGAGCCTAAAACCTCATTCTTTGGCAACCTACGAGAAATAACCACTTCGAGTATCTTAATATTTTTTTAGCCTTGATTGTCCGTCATGAAGATAATTAGAGGCTTTTCAAAGTGAGTTGATGGAGCTTGATAACAGCTTGGGAATGAATGAAATTGGTATTAAAAAAGTGATTGATCTTGAGAATACATCTAAAGAAAATCATGGAGTAGTGCTTAAATCTAGTACTTCATGAAACAAACACCCTAGGGTAGTGCCCAAAACTGGTACCCTATGGAGGATGCGTGAGGTAGTGCCCAAAACTAGTACCTCAAGAGAAGGAAGAAAAAAATATATGTTGTGCATGGAAGAGAAAAATTGAAGAATTGAGGAGGATGATGTGCTTAATTGAAGTGATGAAGAGGAATGAAGATCAAGAGGGAATGCGTGCTTGATTGATCCGAGTTTTGAGTCACTTTATCCATATATTTCCTACCTTAACCAAAGAGCCAACATTACATTCTATGAAAGTCCTTTTTGATCCCATTATCGAATCATACTTTTAATTGGTGGAGAGTTTGAGACGTTTGACAAGCTTATGGTTACGCATGCACTTGAATTGAATATAAGTGTAAACACCATACCCATAAGTGCACATCTTTTGCACTTGAGTGAGAGTGATATACTTCCCGTGAGAATAAGTTGATGGAGCATTTTAATTGGTGGTGATTGTCTTAACTTGTATGCTATGAATGAAGTATTGCATGTGATAAGAGTGCATGACTGGAGTTAATGACAATTGTATGTTGAATGGCCTAGTACTCATATCCTTGTTTTCCCTTAGATTTACACACTAGTTTTCTTCTTATTTGTTCTTTTTCGTTGTTCGGGGACGAACAACATCTTAAGTTAGGGGGTTTGATTAGTGTGAAAATCTGCATGTTTTAGGGTCCGATTTAGCACCAATATATGGGGATTATTCGTATTTGAGCATCTTGTGGTAGAATTGTGTAAATATATGTTTCAGATGCACGTGAGGTGTTATTTCGTGTTTTCAGGTGGAAAATGAGGTGAAAAGAGCAAAATCGGAAGTCGTGGTCGAAACCGAGTGAAAGTAGAAGTTGTTACAGCATTGCACGACTTGTGCCGGCCAGGAAACCAGTTGTGCCTCCCACTTGTGCCGGCCACATGCGGCACGAGATGCCATCGCCGCCCAGCACGCCCCGGAAGTGCATGACTCGTGTCACTACTTTGCACGAGTCATGCCATACTCAAATGGACGAATTTCTAGGAGTTCTTTATTTGGTTGGAAAGGTGAGGAAAAGAGGATTGTGTGAGCGCAAAAATCACTTCGGAGATCGGATGACAAAGTTATGAGCAAAACTGTGAGGACACACAGGCTGCCGAAGGGCTACACGACCAGTGCGGGGAGACCGCACGACCCCTGCAAGGGCTGCACGACTCGTGCCATGGCCTGCACGACTCGTGCAGCTTCCCAGCGAGGCCCGTCGTTGGTTTTTGTCATTTTTCCGGCCCATTTGTGTTTTTAACGTGAAAAAGCCCACTTTTAAGTCATAATTCGTGATTTTCTAGTCTCCAACTATAAAAGGACCCCTTGGGGTGTTCCAAATCCTAACTTTTTCATACCCTTTCATAATTCACTATCCCATCCACCCATCCCGGAGTCAGTATTGCTTACTTGAGAAGGAGAACGAGAAGGTTCAGAATCACGGAGGAGAGAATAGAGGATCACATCATTCCTAGGGTTTTTCTTTCTCTTTCTTTCTTACTTTTGAAAATGCTTTCATGTCTAACCATGTGTGTTGCCTGTAACATCATGGGCTAGTACTTCTTGGATAGTGCTAGGTTTGAAGGTTAAGTTGTGTTGAATTAATGATCTAGATTTTGAATTGGATACCTGCAGTATATTTATTCCTTTATTAATGCTTTGATTTGAGACTTATATTTTGTCTTATATGATCTGTCCTTATTCATGAGTATGTCATTGTTCTATGCATGTTTATGATTATTGCTTGTATCATAGAAGGGATTATATTTGTCAACCTGTTATGGGTAAAGGGGATTCAACCATATAACATTTATTCATTAGAACAATTAATATTGGACACCTAATATATTTATTAATTACCATTCTAGAGGATTTGGTTTCTTAGATTGTTAGGTGGGAATCGAGGTTTAATTCTTAAGTACCTATAAAGGGAAGTCTAGTGTACTAGCCTTTAATGGAATTTTACATGAAGTACATAGAAAGGGAGTAAGATTTATTTTTCTGCATCTGAGGGTTTAAACCAGATTTATGTGTTAAGTTTACTTCAAAAAAGGGATTTAACATAATTTAGTGATTGCTTTCATAAGAACTGCAGGAATTCTAATTTCATGTCTAGTGATTTGATTTGACAAACTTAACTGGATTTCCTAGTGCTATCTGTCTTCTCTCTTGAATACTTTCCATATTTATTTTTACTGCTATTTTATATTTTTAGTAATTATTTTCTGCATAATTAATTTAGATAATTCTAAAAATACTCCAGATTTGTCTTAAATTAGAATAGTCATAATTAGATTAAATAGTAGATCTATAATTATCTTTGGGGAACGATATTATTATTTTTGACTTGGACACACGTGGAACTATAACCGATTCCCTACACTTGGGGACACTTACAAAAAGGTGAACAAGCAGTAACCGCGGGTATTTGAGGCATTACCCGTAACTGTCCCAAACCCTAATGGTATTTTACACAACTACCCATACCCGTTCCAAACCCGTTTACAACTACCCGTATCCTACCTATTAGGGTTCGGATAGACCGCGTACCCAAAAATACCCCTCCCATTGACATCCCTAGCCTCCACCGCACCGCACACCACCACCAAAATCCACTCTCTTCTCATACCTCCACTACACCACTGCACACCATCACCTCTAAGTGTCATGTCGTACTATTCTTCATCAATAATGTCATGGATCTGCTCATCGAGATCTCTAATCCGCTTCAAATCTATTTTCACCATAGACTTTAGATTTGGATTCATTGTATCTCTCTCCAGCTGTGTTCTTCATCATTGTATCCCTCTCCAATCTGCTGATCCATATCTTCTCTTCATTGCTCCCGCAGACCTGTTCTTCATGATTTCATATATAAAAAAAATGTAATAATACATTTATTAAAAAAAGATTTATACATTAATGATAAAAACTTATACATATTCAATTATGATTAATACAATTTTTTTTAATAAAAAATTATTGATTTATACATTAATGAATTTTTTTTGTTACATGTAGTAATTAATTTTACAAATAAAATTTAAATTATGTAAGTTTTTAAATAAATACTTAAATAAACTATATTTAAAACACTAATGTAGTATGTATTTTCTAATAAATGTGTTAGATTTTATACAAAAATGTATAACATTTTACACTCTATAACTAAAATTAATAAAAATTAATAAATGTACTAGATTTTATACAAAAATGTATACTCCCTCCGTTCCCCAAGTATTTCACACTTTCCTTTTTCATCCGTCCCACCAAGTATTTCACATTTTACTTTTACTAAAAATGATAAAAGATACACTATAACAATACCTACTTTTACACACATCCCAACATAATACTCATTTTTTTCACACATTCCAACAACTTTACACACTATTTTCATTAAATTAATTAAAATACTTCTTCTCTTTCTTACTTTATACATAAAATAACAATTTTCAACAATACGTGAAGTATTTCGGGAGACGGAGAGAGTAATATCTTATACTAAATTGTATAACAAAAATTAATAAAAATATACAGCTATAATTAATTGTTTCGATTTTTTTAATTACAAACATAATTAACCAAACTGTATTGTCACAGTGAATTTTTGTGGCTCATGTATTTTTGTTGCGTGTAAACGATATAGTATAATATATCTCGCGGTCACATTTCCTCATTGAAATTCGTCATTCATGTATATTAACCATATTTAATGTATTTTTTAATAAATGTATTAAATTTTATAAAAAAATGTATAACACTTGTTATTATATATTTTGTATAATTAAAATTATTAAAAATTAATAAATGTAAATGATTTTACACAACGGTTATGACTTTATTTATGCTCACAGCCGCCGGAGTCTCTTTTCCCCAGAACGATCGACAGCGACGCCCTTTCCTAATCGGTCTCTCCCCCGAATCCACACCTACTGTCATCTACAAACCACGCATATCCAATCACAACACAAATCAATTATCAGCCAGCTAAGATAAAGGAAATTTGGCGTATGGCATTCTATGGGCCGGAGAGAAGGGTAGAAGGTCTAAACCGGTGGATCTGAGTCGCACAACCCTAAATCCTTTTCTTAAGATTTTGAAAAGTGTTTTGGCTCAACCAACTCCATTACAGACAGAATAGGTTGAAACCAATTTTCAAGGGAATGAAAGATATTATTTGGAGATGAGAGATATGATAAACAATATAAAAAATTTTGGAGGTGGTGTGCGGCGAGGAGGAAATACGGGATATAGAGAGAGAGCGCGCGCGATAGGAAGATAGCATTGGTGAAGTAGTGAATGATCCATAATGTTGAATAAAGTATTTATATTCGGGCAATTGGGTCAAATTTGACCCAATTGCATCTTAAAAACAATTGCACAATAATATTTTCCTGAACTAAATGCTCATGAATTTTGTGTCAACGTGTAGGAAATATTTCTCAATGAAATAAAATGCCCCAATATCCTATAATTGTTTGTGAGATTTTTTATGTGTAGGGGATGGATTTTATGGGACCTTTTCCTTCTTTGTTTGGATTTATTTACATATTACTTGCCGTTGATTATGTGTCGAAGTGGGTGGAAGCAAAGGCCACCCTAACTAATGATTCTAAAGTGGTTGCAGGTTTTTTTCGATCTAACATTTTTTGTAGGTTTGGATTTCCTCGAGCTATCATCAGTGACAAGGGCACACATTTTTGCAACAGAACAGTGGAAGCACTCCTGCGCAAGTATTTGGTATATCATAAAACTTCCACTTCATACCATCCTCAAACGAGTGGTCAGGCGGAAGTTTCCAACCGTGAGATTAAGAGAATTTTGGAGAAGACGGATAATCCGTCTAAGAAGGATTGGAGCTTACGATTGGAGGATGCCTTATGGGCCTGTCGAACGGCTTATACAACACCGATTGGTATGTCCCCTTACCGAATTGCCTATGGAAAGCATTACCACCTACCTGTGGAGCTCGAGCATAAAGCATGGTGGGCAATTCGTAGTGTAACATGGACTATGACAAGGTCGGAGAGCAAAGGAATTGAGAAACAAGGCCTATGAAAATTCAGTCCTTTATAAGGCAAAAACAAAGGCATTTCATGATGCAAAAATATCAAGGAAAAATTTCAGCATCGGGCAAAAAGTTTTACTGATAAGTCATATTTTAGCACAATTAATTGGTTAGAATTCATGGTTATTTGATTGTTATATGTTTTAACTTGGGTGCTTAAATTGACTTATCTTATCTTTGGTTAGTTGAAGCCTTTATGTTGTAAAATTGATGAGAAACGGGCTGTTTTGTGCAGGAAATTCGTTGCTGTCAAATAGGCTGACACTGACCCATCAGTGTCAGAAGGGACCTGCAAAAATTCAAGATAATTAAGGAAAGTCCAACTGGAAAATTCCTACATATTTCCCATGTATTCCAGCGATTTAAATCACTAAAAAATCAGGGCAAATCTGATTTAGAGAATAAAAGATATGAAGAGAATCTTGGAGATATTTATGGAAGAAAAGATAAGAAAAGAAATCAAGATTACTTTGGGAACAAGATAGAGATATTTTAGAGAGGAGATAATGTTTAATTATTTTTGGGAGGCTAATACACGATATTTTTGGGGGATAGAAGAACACGATCAGAACAAAAAAAGGAACGTGAGGAACAGAAATAGATTGGCATGAACCAGAAGAACACTGTTGGTCTTTATTCGCGCACCCCAATTTAATTCCCAAGTGTAGGAATGTCAATTGTAATGGCAAGTTCCCAAGTTAAAATAAATGTCGTTCCCACTGAGACAGTATATTATTTATATGATTAATATTACTATTCAATTAGAACTGTGGTTTCCAAATTTCAAGATTTTGATTTAATAAATATTTAAGAATTTAAATGGCAATTAACAAATAAATAGTAGCAATAAGAAGTATTAAAGATTTATCAAGAGAAAAGTAATAGCTCTAAGGTTTCAGGTGTAATGCAATTGATTTGGTTCCCTAGACGTCCTATTTTTCATTCATGCTATTTTTATAGAAATACATCATAAGAAATGATGCGTGAACAGTTATAAGCCCCCTGACTAGATACTAATAAGGCGAATTTAACAAACCTCCGGACGGCCAACTCGACTAACATATATTCTCTGAAAGTACTACTCACACTTATTCACTCCCTACTTGATTTCCTAATTGCATTGTTCCACTAGAATAATCAAGTATCTTGTTTACCGGCCCTTAGGATTATCGTGTTCACGGGCAAACTACCATAATCCCCAGTAAGTAGACAATATTAATAACGTGTGCACACTTGCTAACACAATATACCACGCATCACGGGCAATGTCAATGGTGTATTATGAAGACATTACACACGTATTAACAAGGTCTTATAGAATCACATAAACAAGAATATTAATAGCATGAATTTCAAAATAGTTATCTAAGTTTCCAATTCAATTACATTACCCCTACACCTTAGAACTATAAATGAAGTTAGCCCATGAAGTTGATCAAAACATTCATGGCTAAGCAATGCATAACAATAAACACAAGAAAAGATTTAAAGAAAAGAATACAAGAACCTAGTGTCACGTGTTCTTCGATTCTCCACTTATCTTCGATTGTGTTGCTTCCTTGATAGCACAAGAACTCTCCTTGCAGCTGGTTGATCTTCGTTGCAGCTGCTGTTCTTCGTTGTTTGCTGCTGCAAACAATGCACACCACTCTTCTCTCTTTATTTGTGACTTGTGTTGTGTGTGGAATGGTGTTGAGATGATTTCAATGGTGTTGTGTTGCTGCCCTTTATATAGTGTTCCCATAGATGCCTTGTTGGTGACTTGAATGATGAAGAAGGCATCTTTCATGCATAAACAAATGGATTGGCAGGTGGTGGTGAGTCATTGAAAGCATCTTCCATGCATAAAACAAGTGTTCTTGTAGGTGGAGATGCTTTTACATCACTTTCATTTCCATTTTTAATGCAAGTATATGGTTGTTTGATGCTTCTCCATGAATCACAGGGTATCAGATGCTGTATGGTGTTGTTTCTTGGCTGATTGGAAGGTAGATGGAAGGTGGACGTCGGCAACTAACCACCGGTAGGTGAATAATTGAAAAATACAGTCTGTTCTGCACATCAGACGCTTCATTCAACCTGTTGGAAGGTCTTTCAACCAGGCCTGCTGGTCGAATGGAAGCAGTCGTGGTCGAATGGCGTGAAAAAAATAGCACTTCGAGCATCATTCGACATGAATGGAACTCATTTGACCATCATTCGACCAGCACCTCTGGTCGAATGGAGCATGTCGTGGTCGAATGAGGTGTCGGCAGCGTACAGCGGCGCCATTCGACCACGACGCTTGTCATTCGACCTTCAAGCTTGGTCGAATGAAGGTCAAATGGGCTTGTTCTTCTTTCAGCAGCTTCATTCGACCACGACATCACCAATTCGACCTGTACTCCAGCTCGAATGGAGGTCGAATTGGCCTTCTGTTTCTCCGGCAGCTTCATTCGACTTCGACAAGGTCTATTCGACTGATTCCTTTGGTCGAATCAACGTAGAACCAAGTCGAATTGCTTAATTTTGATGCCTTTTTGTCCTCCAAAGTTTATTCTAGCCATATCAATGCATTTGGGACTTAGAGTACACCAATTCAACTTCCAAAATGTGCTCCGAAATAATGAATCTTTCCCACAAAAACACCTTTTCTCCAACCTAACATTTTTGATCATTTTCTTTACCAAAACACAACAAAATACCTTAGTAACACCATAATCATACAAAATATATGAACCATGCAATCTCACATGAATATATGGCTTTTTCTAATTAAAACAAGGTATTTATGAGACCGAAAAGTAGTAAATTTCCACTCTCATCAATCCCCCAAACTACCATATTGTTCGTCCCCGAACAACGAATTCAAAATAAGAGAGAAATGAGAGTTGAAATTAGACAGCAAACAAGTGATCATGTAAACCAAGATAATATACTTAATGCTAAAATTTTATCAATCGAAACATGTGTTTCAAATTAGTCCCTTCCCATTTTAGAATGCTCATTCTCCAATCTCACGGATAGTGTTTACGCTCATAGCTCAAGTGTGAACTATATACTCTCATGGTTGAAATATAAGCACTCATATCAATTCGCATGCATGCGTTACCATAAGCTTGACAATTATCTAAACTCTCCACTAACTTGAAAAGACTTAATGATGGGATCACAAAGGACTTGTTAAGGGTTGTAAAGTTGGATCTTTGGATAAGGGTAAGTAATTATGGTATGAGTGACTTGATCACCAGTAGAGAATCATCAGTAGAGATACCTTTTCAATACATCAATCTCATTCTCTTCTTTTCAGTTCCATTCCAATCTTCCCTTAATTTTCAAGTATCAACGTTTTTCCTTCAAATGGGGTACCAGTTTCAGGCACTACCCCTTTTTGCAAGTTTTAACCATCCTTTATTTTTCAATCATGATCAACCAATATTTATCTTTCCATTTTTCTTAGCACAACACACCATTTTATCTCCTTTATTTCTCTACCAGGATAGGTATTTAAAAGGCTTTTAAAGGATTAAATTGGCTATCTTCATAGGTTTCCAATGAAAAAGGCTTAAAGGCTCAAATGGAAAAACTATGGATAAAAATTTTAAGGTAGGATAAATATTTGGCTAGTAACTCAATAAAGAACAAAATGGCCTAAGGTCATTTCCCATCATCTAATCAATCATCTAGGCTTAAGTAGATTAAGAGTCAAGTTCTAGAATACATGCATGTAAACGATGCTCTCAAGAAAGAAATTAATCATGCATTATTTCATGATCTATTAAAGCTCAAATCTCACATGGGTATAATAGAATAATGAGCACTCCTACAAGGGTCTATGAACCAATTTTAATACATGCAACAATCTATTTCAACATTCAAGTACAAATCTCTGATATTGTCAATTCAATCAAGATCCAACAATCAATCTTAAGAATCAAGAACCATAGATACTAGGGAAAATCACTCAATAAACTCAAACAAACGACATGCACCTGGACAATAACAAAAAAATAGACCTTTCAATATAATCAAATTAATTAAAAAATTCTGAAAAATCGCAAAAAAAAAAAAAATCATCCAAGCACACAACAAAAGAAGCAATTTTACTTTGGTGTAACAAGACGCAAGTATATACGTATCCCCCCAAACTTAGCTCAAACGAAATTAGAGCATAAGTTTGTAAAGAAGTGTATACCATAGTCGAGCAACACCTTAAAAAAATTACTAAACTAACACAGACTCAATAAAGCAATTAAAACAGGAGGGTCAGCCCCCAACAGGCGCTCATGTTTAAAGTCGGAGAGTCACGATGGGTACCTCTACTTTAAGTACTCAAGGGAGAGCACTTGCTTATCAAGTAGCGACTTGTAGTGTTTCAACCTTTGTCCATTTGCCACCATGATCTCACCTTTTTCGTCCTTTAATTCAAAACTCCCCCCTCCGCAGGCTCTATGTATGACATATGTTCCACTCCATTTGGACTTTAGCTTTCCTGCAAACAGTTTGAGATGAGAATTGAAAAGAAGTACCTGATCACCTATGTTAAATTCTTTGAAATGGATCTTCGCATCATGCCATCTTTTCATTCTTGCCTTGAAAATCCTCGAATTTTCATAAGCTCTTTCTCTGAATTCATCTAACTCATTGATCTGAGTAAGACGAAAATATTTTGCATCCTCTATGCTCAAGTTCAATCGCTTAATTGCCCAAAGAGCTTTATGTTCAATCTCTACCGGAAGATGGCAAGATTTTCCATAAACTATTTGGTATGGCGACATTCCTAGGACTGTTTTAAAAGCAGTCCTATATCCCCACAAAGCATCCTCCAGCTTTGTGGACCAATCTTTTCTTGTGCTGCCCACTGTCTTCTCCAAAACCTGCTTGATTTGACGGTTTGACACCTCAGCCTGCCCATTTGCTTGTGGATGATAGGGTGTAGTAACCCTATGCTTCACTCCATATTCCCGAAGCACTTTTTCCAACATCTTGTTCGCGAAATGGCTGCCTCCATCACTAATGAGTGCTTTTGGTACTCCATACCTGTTGAAAATATTCTTCTTTATGAACTCTTGTACCACTTTAGCCTCATTTGTCCTGGTTGGAATTGCTTCCACCCATTTTGACACGTAGTCTACTGCAAGCAGGATGTAAAGGAATCCATTAGATGGGGGAAATGGCCCCATAAAATCGATCCCCCACACATCAAAAATCTCTACTACGATGCTAGGTTGCAAAGGCATCTCATCTCTCTTTGAAATATTTCCCATTCGCTGGCATCTATCACATGTATCAATATACTCTTGACAGCTTTTGAACAAGGTTGGCCAATACAAGCCAGATTGAAGCACCTTTTGAGCAGTCTTTTGGGCACCAAAGTGACCCCCATTTGGCTGAGAGTGACAGAAATCCAACACACTCTCCCATTCTACCTCAGGAACACATCTCCGGATAATGGAATCAGTGCAGATTTTGTAGACCCATGGCTCCTCCCATAGTATGGTTTGTACATCATGTAGAAATTTGACCATCTGGTGTCTACTCAACTGATGTGGTTTTACCCCCGTAGCAATGTAGTTTACATAATCAGCATACCAGGGAGCATCCATTTCCTTTTTCTCCGGGTAAGTCTTCAAAACAGCGAATACCTGTTTGATGTCCACTATTAATATCTTCTCATCAGGAAAGTATTCATTGATTACCTCATTAGTGTTATCACAATGCTCTTTAGTCTCCAGGCGTGATAGGTGGTCGGCTAAGACATTCTCGCTACCTTTCTTATCCCGAATTTCCATGTCGAACTCTTGTAGCAATAAGACCCATCTGATTATCCTCGGTTTTGCATTTCTCTTATCCATTAAGTATCGGATAGCTGAGTGATCAGTATACACAATAGTTTTCATGCCAACTAAGTAAGGTCGAAACTTATCAAAAGCATACACCACCGCTAAGAATTCCTTCTCGGTGACTGTATAATTCTTTTGAGCAGAATCGAACGTCTTACTTGCATAATATACTGCATGAAATTTTCTGTCTCTTATATGTCCCAGCACAACTCCTAAAGCCGTATCACTAGCATCGCATTCCAACACAAATGGTTGTGTCCAATCCGGAGTAATGAGAATTGGTGCAGTAATCAATGCTTCCTTGAGAACCTGAAAAGCATGTAAGCAAATTTCATCAAAATCAAATGTAACATCTTTTTCAAGTAACTTGGATAGCAGTTTTGAGTATTTTGAAAAATCTTTAATGAATCTCCTATAGAATCCCGCATGCCCCAAGAAACATCGAATTCCTTTTTTATTAGTAGGTGGTGGAAGCTTCTCAATTGCAACCACCTTGGCACGATCAACCTCTAAACCTGCCACAGAAACATGATGTCCCAGGACTATCCCGTCTCGAACCATAAAATGGCATTTCTCCCAATTCAAGACGAGATTAGTTTCTTCACATCTTTCCAAAACCAAACATAGATTAGATAAGCAAGAATCAAATGATGAACCAAATACGGAGAAGTCATCCATGAACACTTCCATGACTCTTTCTATAAGACCTTCAAAATTTGTCATCATGCACCTTTGAAAAGTCGTAGGTGCATTACATAAGCCAAATGGTAACTTTCTAAAGGCAAAAGTTCCGTAAGGACAGGTAAATGTTGTCTTTTCCTGATCTCCAGGCGCAATCATTATCTGATTGTACCTAGAATATCCATCCAAGAAACAGTAAAAATCATAACCTGCTAACCTATCCAACATCTGATCCATAAAGGGTAAAGGAAAATAGTCCTTACGTGTGTTCTCGTTTAATTTTCTGTTATCAACACATACACGCCACCCAGTTGGAACTCTAGTAGCAATCACTTCCCCCTTATCAGATAAAATCACAGTCATTCCCCCCTTCTTAGCTACCACATGTAGAGGGCTAACATAAGTGCTATCGCTAATAGGGTAGATAATGCCTGCATCTAGCCATGAAAG
Organism: Pogostemon cablin; assembly: GCA_023678885.1. NCBI lineage: Eukaryota > Viridiplantae > Streptophyta > Magnoliopsida > Lamiales > Lamiaceae > Pogostemon > Pogostemon cablin. The sequence continues at coordinate 29,205,087 of CM042967.1, forward strand.
GACTTGTTTTCTAACAACCTCTTGCATAGCAGGATTCAACCTTCGCTGATGCTGCACAGAACATTTATTTTCATCATCTAACCTAATTTTATGCATGTAAAAAGTAGGATTAATCCCTTTTAAATCTTCAATTGTCCACCCTATGGCAGACTTATGCCTTCTCAACACTTCAAGCAATTTATCTAGTTCACATTTAGACAAGGTAGAAGATACGATTACTGAAAAAGTTTCATTCTCTCCCAAATAAGCGTACATCAGATGATCTGGAAGTGGCTTGAGCTCTATCTTCTTATCCTCTTTTAAACTTTCACCTTCAACTCGAAGAGGCAGATATTCCCTTGTCCACATTGCTTCTTCCTTTGGTGAGTCCTCTTGTCTGTACCTGTTCTCATCAAAATTAAGTAAGGCTTCAAGAAAATCAATAACAAGTTCATTAGACATATTATCAAGATCAGTAGTAGGTAAAGTTAGAGATTCACTGATACAAGTTTCCACTGGATCCTTTGACAGGATCAATGGCTAGTCTTCCTCCAAAATCTCCTCTACTACTTCAATCAACTTGCATTGCTGATTCTCTGTGGGCCACTGCATCGCTTTGTTTAATGAGAAGATAATTTCCTTATCATTTACCCTTAACCTCAACTCACCCTTGAATACATCAATCAGGGCTCTTCCAGTAGTAAGAAAAGGACGCCCCAAGATTAGAGGTGCACCTTTTTCATCACCTTCCATATCTAGAACCAAGAAGTCAATAGGAAAAACAAGGTTAGAAACTTTTACCAGAACATCTTCAATCACCCCTTCTGGATATGTCAATGATCTGTCTGCTAACTGCAACACTACTGATGTAGGTTTTAGCTCCCCAAACCAAGCTTTTTGAAAACTGACAGTGGCATCAAATTAATACTGGCTCCAAGGTCACACAACGCTTTCCTTGTCGGCCCTTTTCCTATCTCACAAGGAATGATGAAGCTACCAGGATCCTTCAGCTTCTCAGGTAACTTTCTTTGGATTATGGAACTACAATTTTTGGTTAGGTTCACCGTTTCCACACTGTTCAGCTTTCTTTTTCTTGAGATGAGTTCCTTGATAAACCTTGCGTAATATGACATTTGCTCTAAGGCTTCTGAGAAGGGAATAGTCACTTGGACATCCCTCATAACCTTAGCAAATTTCTTGAACTTCTCGTCCAAGCTTTTCGATAATTGTCTTTGAGGAAAAGGAAGTGGTACCTTTGTTTTTGGAAGTCCCAAACTGTCTTTCTCGAACTCCTCTTCTGTTTCTCTCAATTTCTTTGCTCTCTGCCATTTTTATCAGCAATGGCCTGATTAAATTGCTTTGGTTGTGTAGGAAACCCCGGAGGTGAGCTCAAATTGAGCTGTGCTCGAACTGCTCTTTGAGGTTCCGTCTGATCCTTCTGAACACTACTTGGCTCGGCTTTGTCACCCTTCAATTCTGGAATGGTTTCTGAACTTGTGGATGGACGGCTTTTTTCCTCCTTAGTTTTGTCTTGCATCAGTTCTGGACCTTCGTATTGTTTTCCGGACCTAAGAGTGATTGCATTAACACTCTCTTTCGGGTTGATCTCTGTATCTGAAGGAAATTTTCCCTTCATAATTTGCTGCTGCAGTTGATTTACTGTTGTGGAAATTTGGCCCATAGAGTATGTGAGATTCTGCAATTGCTTATTCATTGCTTCATTTTGTTTTGCCATGTTGGAATCGATCAACACTATGCAGTTATTGATTCTTTCGATGTCTGCATCATTTTTGTTCATGTATTTTGCCCACACATCATCAATACTTGGCTTCCCTTCTTTAGTTTTGGCTCCATGATCAAAATTTGGAGGGAAAAGAACTGCATTATTCAGATTTGAATAAGCAAAGTTCTCATGCTTCTGCGGATTCTTCCAACCTGCTTGATTACTGGGACCTCTCCCTCGGTTATTTCTTTGATTAAAATTTCCTTGGGGGTACCTGTTTCCTTACCAATTTTGATGTGCTCTTGAACCTTGGAGACTCTGCCCCATAGCCCAATTTACATCCTCAACTCTTTGAATGTTCATCACCAAATCATCATTTGCTGGTCCTTGGTTGTCTCCTCCATTCTTCCCTGATATCAGAGTAATCAGGTGTTTGTTCATTTGCTCTAATTGAGAGACAACTTTATCATCTCTGTCAGCTTCGGAGAACTTCTCTTCTATTCTTGCAACTTTGCCAAGTATCTAAGTTCCACGTACTCTTTCAGATGGCCAATCTCTAGAGTTCATAGAGATATCATCAAACAACTTCTCGATGGCATTTGACGTTTTGCCAAAGATCGTTCCTCCATCAGATGCATCAACAAGTACTTTGGATTCATTATCGAGCCCATTGTAGAAAACACTGATTAGCTGAGACTTTTTGAAACCATGTTGTGGACATCGTCTCAGCGAATCAGTAAATCTTTTCCAGGCTTCCCCAAACGATTCTTCTCTTCTTTGCTTGAACTGATTTATTTCTTGCTTTAATGCAAGAATTTTCCCTGGTGGCATGAAACGATCAATGAACAACTGCTGCAGCTCGGTCCAGTTTGAGCAACTGTCTCCTGACAGCTTGTCGTACCACTCACTTGCCTTGTCAGCTAGGAAAAACTGGAAAAGCCTCATTTTCCATCTATCATTGGTATTGTCGGCGGCTTTAACAGTATCCATGTAGTTGTTGAAATGTTTCAGATGTCCGTATGGTTCATCGAAAATGCCTCCGGCAAAAGGATTTTTCTCCACCATATTTATCAAGGCTGGTCTTATATCGTTTGCTTCATTAGCTTGAATAGCCCCGACCACGCTGATCCTCTGAGATTGGTGGATTTGAAGGTTTCCCGGATGACAATATCATCCTCATGAGTTCTATCTCCCATGGCTCTTTCTGGGATAACTTGATTTGTTATCTGCTCTTCTTTTTCTTCCATGACTGTTCTAGGCTCTGGTATGTCCGTTGTCTTCTTTTGAACTGGTGCCTTCACAGCTTTAGGAGGTGCGTTAAGATTCTTTGCTGCTCCTCTCCTTTTTCTAGCCGATGTTTCAATCTCCGGATCAAATTCAAGATTTTGAGTTCTCTTTTTTGATCTGGTGTTCATACAACTTCGAGAAAAATTCAAGGAATATGCAATTAAATCTTAAAGCAAAAATTTTAATTAAATAGGTAATAAAAACACATAAACAGTATACTGTCCCCGGCAACCGGCACCAAAAACTTGTTGGTCTTTATTCGCGCACCCCAATTTAATTCCCAAGTGTAGGAATGTCAATTGTAATGGCAAGTTCCCAAGTTAAAAATAAATGTCGTTCCCACTGAGACAGTATATTATTTATATGATTAATATTACTATTCAATTAGAATTGTGGTTTCCAAATTTCAAGATTTTGATTTAATAAATATTTAAGAATTTAAATGGCAATTAACAAATAAATAGTAGCAATAAGAAGTATTAAAGATTTATCAAGAGAAAAGTAATAGCTCTAAGGTTTCGGGTGTAATGCAATTAATTTGGTTCCCTAGACGTCCTATTTTTTATTCATGCTATTTTTATGGAAATACATCATAAGAAATGATGCGTGAACAGTTATGAGCCCCCTGACTAGATACTAATAAGGCGAATTTAACAAACCTCCGGACGGCCAACTCGGCATATTCTCTGAAAGTACTACTCACACTTATTCACTCCCTACTTGATTTCCTAATTGCATTGTTCCACTAGAATAATCAAGTATCTTGTTTACCGGCCCTTAGGATTATCGTGTTCACAGGCAAACTACCATAATCCCCAGTAAGTAGACAATATTAATAACGTGTGCACACTTGCTAACACAATATACCATGCATCACGGGCAATGTCAATGGCGTATTATGAAGATGTTACACACGTATTAACAAGGTCCTATAGAATCATATAAACAAGAATATTAATAGCATGAATTTCAAAATAGTTATCTAAGTTTCCAATTCAATTACATTACCCCTACACCTTAGAACTATAAATGAAGTTAGCTCATGAAGTTGATCACAACATTCATGGCTAAGCAATGCATAACAATAAACACAAGAAAAGATTTAAAGAAAAGAATACAAGAACCTAGTGTCACGTGTTCTTCGATTCTCCACTTATCTTCGATTGTGTTGCTTCCTTGATTGCACAAGAACTCTCCTTGCAGCTGGTTGATCTTCGTTGCAGCTGCTGTTCTTCGTTGTTTGCTGCTGCAAACAATGCACACCACTCTTCTCTCTTTATTTGTTACTTGTGTTGTGTGTGGAATGGTGTTGAGATGATTTCAATGGTGTTGTGTTGCTGCCCTTTATATAGTGTTCCCATAGATGCCTTGTTGGTGACTTGAATGATGAAGAAGGCATCTTTCATGCATAAACAAATGGATTGGCAGGTGGTGGTGAGTCATTGAAAGCATCTTCCATGCATAAAACAAGTATTCTTGTAGGTGGAGATGCTTTTACATCACTTTCATTTCCATTTTTAATGCAAGTATATGGTTGTTTGATGCTTCTCCATGAATCACAAGGTATCAGATGTTGTATGGTGTTGTTTCTTGGCTGATTGGAAGGTAGATAGAAGGTGGACGTCGGCAACTAACCACCGGTAGGTGAATAATTAAAAAATACAGTATGTTCTGCACATCAGACGCTTCATTCGACCTGCTGAAAGGTCATTCGACCAGGCCTGCTGGTCGAATGGAGGCAGTCGTGGTCGAATGGCGTGAAAAAAATGGCACTTCGAGCATCATTCGACATGAATGGAACTCATTCGACCATCATTCGACCAGCACCTCTGGTCGAATGGAGCATGTCGTGGTCGAATGAGGTGTCGGCAGCATCCTGCGGCGCCATTCGACCACGACGCTTGTCATTCGACCTTCAAGCTTGGTCGAATAAAGGTCGAATGGGCTTGTTCTTCTTTCAGCAGCTTCATTCGACCACGACATCACCAATTCGACCTATACTCCAGCTCGAATGGAGGTCGAATTGGCCTTCTGTTCCTCCGGCAGCTTCATTCGACTTCGACAAGGTCTATTCGACTGATTCCTTTGGTCGAATAAACGTAGAACCAAGTCGAATTGCTTCATTTTGATGCCTTTTTGTCCTCCAAAGTTTATTCTAGCCATATCAATGCATTTGGGACTTAGAGTACACCAATTCAACTTCCAAAATGTGCTCCGAAATAATGAATCTTTCCCACAAAAACACCTTTTCTCCAACCTAACATTTTTGATCATTTTTTTTACCAAAACACAACAAAATACCTTAGTAACACCATAATCATACAAAATATATGAACCATGCAATCTCACATGAATATATGGCTTTTTCTAATTAAAACAAGGTATTTATGAGACCGAAAAGTAGTAAATTTCCACTCTCATCAAACACCATCGGACATCATTCAGTTTTATTTTTTATATTTTAATTTCATCTTTGTTATGAACATGCGGGGCTAATCCCCTTTTCTAGTTTAGGATTCGTGAACCTCCTGTTGAATAATTAATTTAATTATTTGGGATTTTTATGTTGAATCTTGTGTGCAAGTTTATTTTATTACATGCGTTGATGTTCCTATAGTAATTCAATAATTATTTTGTCCCGATAAACTAGATTAATTATTTAATTGCTTACTGTTATTCTATGAGCTACAATCCGTAATTGTTGTAGGAATTTGATTAAGTAACAAATAGAGATAATTCCCTCTAGGTGTAATAAAATCTAGGTTGTATGATACCTAGCCGGATTTCGTAGCCTAGTAATCCTATGTTTAGAATTTTAATGCGTTTATGAGTTCGAATCCATAGGGTCACTCATAGATATTTCAACTTAGTGGTCGTACCCTAATTGATGAACATAAGAACATTCGGGTTGATTGGTCGTACCGTCAATCTAGGGATTTGAGTTTGTGCACTAGGCTAGATGTTTAATTCTTGTAGTTAATTAATTTAGTAAACGGTAGGGGATCGACATCCTAAACTAAGCTTTTCTTATTTGGTTAATTTTATAAATAATTTTCATCAGCTTTGTTATTTAAGTATTGAATTAATTTTACTTTTGTTATTTTCAACTTTCCATCAAACAAAACCCCCCTTTTTATTTATGTTATATGTTTGCAATACATTGATTTAATAAAAATTCATAATACTATCTGTGGTTTGACCCGTACTTGCCATTATACTACGTATTGTAGTAAGTCAGAAATAAATTATATTTTGGTAGGCCGATGACAACATATCAAATTTATGCAAATTTGGCGCCGTTTACTCGGGAAGTAAAATTGAATTTTATTAAATTTTTTGTGTTTCTGACATTATTTTGCATTGTTACAGGTGCTGGAATTTTTTCGAAATTTTCTGAAATTTTCGAATTTTTCAGTTACATTGACACTGACCTCATCATTGTCAGAAGGCCACTGTTTTCGAAAATTTTTTTCTGTGGATGATTACTCAATATTCAGGTAAAAAATAGCTTGAATACATGTCTGAAATTGAGAGAACTGCCCGGAGGTTGAGAAAGGAATCCCGAAAGAAGAAGGAAACAAGTTCGTCCATTAGCGAAACCGTAGAAAACCTTACTGACGTTGAACTTGCAGCTGGTCCACTTCATCTTGAAGAGGAGAATTCTGAATTTTCTGATTTGGAGGAAGAAGATACTGCAGACTCTGAGTCGGGAGAGGAAAACATGGTTGGAAATGAGGAAAAAACCTTGAATGAATTGGCAAATCCAGATGTAGTCCATCAGCCATTATGCATTAACTTTCCTGCGATTACTGGAAATATTGCATTTGAATTGAAATCAGGATTGATTCACTTATGTCCTGCTTTCTACGGTCTTTCAGGTGAAAATCCTCACAAGTTTTTGAAGGAGTTCTCGATGGTATGCATGAGCATGAAACCAACTGGAGTGACGGAGGAAATGGTCAAGCTTAGGGCATTCTCCTTTGCAGTGAAAGACATGGCGAAAGATTGGTTGTATTATCTCCCTCCTGGATCGATTAATACGTGGGCTGAAATGGAGAAACTTTTTCTCCAAACTTACTTTCCGGCCACTAGAGTTGTTGTGTTGCGTAAGGAGATATCTGGAGCTCGTCAGATGCAAGGGGAGAGTTTACATGAGTACTGGGAGAGGTTTAAACGCCTCACATCAGCATGCCCCCAGCATCAGATAAGCGATCAGTTGCTATTGCAATACTTCTATGAAGGGTTGTCGATCATGGATCGAAACATGCTTGATGCAGCTAGCGGGGGAGCATTCATGATGAAAACACCTACTGCTGCTAGAGACCTGATTGCTAGCATGGCTGCCAACACTCAACAGTTTGGCACACGTGATCCATCGATTAGAGAAGTGAAGGAGGTCCATGATTTTAAGTTGGAGGAAACTTTGAACAAGTTGACACTTGCTGTGGAGAATCTTGCTAAAGGAAAATGGGTAAATCCTCCATCTTGCCAATATTGTTTAACTAACGATCACTCTACTCTTGATTGCAGGGTTACACCTAGTGAGGAGCAAGTAAACGCCATGGGGCGACCCTATGATCCCTTCTGTCAAACCTACAATCAGGGTTGGAGAGATCATCCCAATTTGAGGTATGGTAGTGGACAAGGAGTAAATTGGGGGCCACAACAGTTTCAAGAGCAGAGAGTGGTGAATAGGCAACAAAATTACCCTCAAGATGGTGGAAATTACCAACAAGGTGGTTCAAGTTCTGGAGCTTCATTCGAGGAAATGATGAAAGTGATGGCTGCAAATAATCTCAAATTCCAAGAGATGACACAGTCATCCATTCAGGACTTGAAGATGACAACTCAATCGTCAATCCGAAACTTGGAAAATCAAGTAACCCAATTAGCTACAACTGTAGGCCAGATGCAGGCTCAAAATAGTGGAAAGCTGCCCTCACAAACGGAGGTTAATCCTAAGAATGTGAGTGCTATTACCTTGCGGAGTGGGAAACAGTTGGAGGAAGTTGAACCGCCCAAAAAGCCTGACCAAGACATGGAAAAAGATGATGAAAAACCTACTAGAACAGTGGAGGATCAGTCTGATCAGTTTGGGATAGAAAAGTCGGATGTGCAGAAACGTAACACTGACACTGAACCCCTAAGTGTCAGAAGGTCGAAAAAAAATCAAGTTAAAAATTCTGACCCTATTCCTTTTAACATTAACCATTTGCCTTTTCCAAGCAGGATAAGGAAGTCGGACACCACTGAGAAGGATAAGCAGCTACTTGAAGTGTTTCGGAAAGTGCAGATCAACTTACCTCTTCTTGAGGCGATCAAGCAGATTCCGAGATATGCTAAGTTCTTGAAGAATTTGTGCACCAACAAGAAGAATTTGAAAGTAGATGAAAAAGTTGTGATAGGAGATAACGTTTCAGCTGTCTTCCAGCAAACGTTACCTTAGAAGCGCAAAGACCCTGGAATGTTTGTGGTTCCTTGCAAGATTGGGAATTGTAAGGTGGAGAGAGCTATGTTGGACCTTGGAGCGTCCATCAATGTGATGCCTCGATCAGTGTTTGAGAAGCTGGGTGTGGGAGAGTTGAAAAAGACTGGAGTTGTCATTCAACTTGCTGATCAAAGCCAGGTATACCCAGATGGAGTCATTGAGGATGTTCTTGTTCAGGTAGATAAACTCATATTCCCTGCTGATTTTTATGTGTTAGAAATGAATGACCACCCTTCGAATTCCACTCCTATTCTGTTAGGGAGACCATTCCTCAACACGTCTTGCACTAAGATAGATGTGAGTGAAGGTACTCTAACGATGGAATTTGATGGGCAGATCATCAAATTTAACATGTATGATGATATTAAATATCCTGATGATGCTAACCTACTTTCTGTTGTGAGTACTATTGATCCTATTGTCCAGGAACACTGCGAACTCACTAGTAGGGATGCATTAGATACAGTAATTAAGTATGAAATTATGAAGGAGGATGCTGAAAGATGGGACAATGAGGAGCTGAATCACTATGTCAATACTTTGCATAGTTCTTCTCAGAGACCAAGCACATTAGATGTAGCTTCTATTAAATTGCCTGTGAAGTCTCCTAAATATATTAATTCAGTTTTTGCTTTGAATGTTGTTGAGCCTTTGGTGCAGGATTATTTTGAACTAACTCGCAGGGATAACTTCGACACCATCATTGCAAATGGAAGCATGAAAGAGCATGGGAAAAAATCGAGAAAAGAAAAGCTTGGTGAAGTGCCAAAATTAGAGTTGAAAGAGTTTCCCGAACACTTGAAGTCCTCATTCTTGGGGCCGAACCATGAACTTAAGGAATATCATAAGGGGTTTCGCACTGTTGAGGTTGATCGGATGGAGTTGAAGGAAGTTCTTCAGATTTGAAAGATGCACCTTACCTAAGTCGAGCCAACGACAATAAAAAAGGCGCTGATTGGGAGGCAACCCAATTTTCTCGCTTTATTTTTGTTTATTTTAATTTAATTTATTTTATTTTATTTTCAATAAATTGTCTGATTGTTCACTCTTAATTTTCTATTGTGATTAGCAGTTGTGATACAAATTGCAAAGCTTGATCGTGGTCAAAGCTCTACCCAAAACTGAATCAGGTGTATTCTACCCAATTACATGTTTAGTCTTTCTTATACTGTATTTTGCTTGGGGACAAGCAAACGTTTAGGTGTGGGGAGGGATTTTATATGATAATTGGGGTAGAAAAGTGGTATAAAGTTGCTCAATTTCTTGTCTCATGTTTTGTTCTTATTGGCCTCTGAATTTTATATTGATGTGGAGTTGGATAATTGAGGAACAAAGATCTTTTGAGGTGATGAGAGTAATGCATGATTGAGAGGGTAGCAGTGATGTTTAGGAGTTGTTGAAATTTGAGTTTCTTTATAAATTTTTTGTGATTGTAGTGGTTGATTTTATTTCGAATTTCATGGCAAATTATACCCTATTTTTGTGAGCTTTTGAGCCTTAATGAGCTATCATCTATAAGCTCCATTGAATTCCTTTCTTGAGTGCATTGAATTTGAATTGCTCATTCTAGAACTTGCTCTTTTGAATGCATTTCAAGATCATGTGACTGGTTGTGTGTGATAAAATGATAAGGGCACTTAGGTTTAACCCTCTTGGCTTAAATTGTCCCACCTTAGTATGATGAACTTTAGGGAAGCCACGTTGAGCCTGAGCCTTTTCTTTGGATTATGAGCACATAAATTAGCCTTGAATTCTCATTTCTTTCTTTAACTCTTCTATTTGAACCCTTCATTACTTTGCCATATGTGATCTTGAGAAATACTTTGTGGTTGATGATGAAGGGGGGAGTAAGTTGATAAAAAAATTGGAGAAGAAAAAAAAAGAAAGAAAATGAAGGAAGGTTGGATGAAAAAAAAAAGACAGAAAAAGAGGAAAGGGACAAAGAGAACTGTTTGTATTGAGTTGCTGAAATTGTTTAGAAAATAGTGATTATTTTCAAGCGTTGCACCTACTGTTCCAATTGTTGAAAAGGAGTAGGTGTGGGGAGATTAAAAGTGCAAGAAAAAAGGGTGTTGTGGAAATAAAAAGTTGGGGTGATGAAGAATGTTTTGATTTGTAAAGATCACATGTTGTGAAATGATGTATTTAACCATTCTTATCTCTCTTTTTACCTTACCCTGACCTAATGCCCCATTACAACCCTATCAAAGACCCTTTGATTATTGCACATGATTCATCCAAAATTGGTGGAGAATTGATTTGGGAGCAAGCCTATGGTAATGACTGTTCCTGTTCAATTTTTTAGTGATCTTGCTACCTTAATCATACATTTAAGTGTTGTTGAGTGAATCTTTGTGAGGCCATGTAATTTTGAAAAGATTTGATGCCATGAAAGTTGCAAACTTTGAGTGAAGAGTCATGTTTCATTTAGTTCCGAATGCTCATTGGTTACTTTTCTCTTTAAGTGTGTGATTTTCATTTACCTTAATAGATGATGTTCCTTGGTTTTCTATTCGCTATCATCTTTTGTTTTGATTTGCTTGAGGACAAGCAAAGTTTAGGTGTGGGGAGATTTGATAAGTCATATTTTAGCACAATTAATTGGTTAGAATTCATGGTTATTTGATTGTTATATGTGTTAACTTGGTTACTTAAATTGACTTATCTTATCTTTGGTTAGTTGAAGCCTTTATGTTGTAAAATTGATGAGAAACGGGCTGTTTTGTGCAGGAAATTCGTTGCTGCCAGATAGGCTGACACTGACCCCCTCAGTGTCAGAAGGGACCTGCAAAAATTCAGGATAATTAAGGAAAGTCCAACTGGAAAATTCCTACGTATTTCCCGTGTATTCCAGCATTTGAACCACAAAAAAATCATGGTAAATCTGATTTAGAGAATAAAAGATATGAAGAGGATCTTGGAGATATTTATGGAAGAAAAGATAAGGAAAGAAATCAAGATTACTTTGGGAACAAGATAGAGATATTTTAGGGAGGAGATAATGTTTAATTATTTTTGGGACGCTAATACACGATTTTTTTGGGGGAGAGGAGAACACGATCAGAACAAAAAAGGAACATGAGGAACAGAAGGAGATTGGCGTGAACCAGAAGAACACCATTGGACATCATTCGGTTTTATTTTTTATATTTTAATTTCGTCTTTGTTATGAACATGCGGGGCTAATCCCCTTTTCTATTTTAGGATTCGTGAATCTCCTATTGAATAATTAATTTAATTATTTAGGATTTTTATGTTGAATCTTGTGTGCAAGTTTATTTTATTACATGCGTTGATGTTCCTATAGTAATTCAATAATTATTTTGGCCTGATCAACTAGATTAATTATTCAATTGCTTACTGTTATTCTATGAACTACAATCCATAATTGTTGTAGGAATTTGATTAAGTAACAAATAGAGATAATTCCCTCTAGGTGTAATAAAATCTAGGTTGTATGATACCTAGCCAGATTTCGTAGCCTAGTAATCATATGTTTAGAGTTTTAATGCGTTTATGAGTTCAAATCCATAGGGTCACTCATAGATAGTTCAACTTATAGGTCGTACCCTAATTGATGAACATAAGAACATTCGGGTTGATTGGTCGTACCGTCAATTTAGGGATTTGAGTTTGTGCACTAGGCTAGATGTTTAATTCTTATAGTTAATTAATTTAGTAAACAGGAGGGGATCGACATCCTAAACTAAGCTTTTCTTATTTGGTTATTTTATAAATAATTTTCATCTACTTTGTTATTTAAGTATTGAATTAATTTTACTTTTGTTATTTTCAACTTTCCATCAAACAAAACCCCCCTTTTTATTTATGTTATATGTTTGCAATACATTGATTTAATTAAAATTCATAATACTCTCTGTGGTTCGACCCGTACTTGCCATTATACTATGTATTATAGTAAGTCGGAAATAAATTATATTTTGGTAGGCCGACGACAGCATATCATTTACTTTATCATTCAAAGCTTAAATTATTTCCTGAAAAGTTGCGTTCTCCTTTGATTGGTCCATTTATTGTGACTAATGTTTTTCCTCATGGTGCAGTTGAGATAAGAAGCGCAAACTCTGAAAAGAGTTTCAAAGTTAACGGGCACCAACTTAAGGAGTATCATGAAGGAGTCCAGAAGGTTGAGGTGGACCAAATGGAGTTGGATGATTTGGTCAGCAGTTGATGACATACTCCTTACCTAAGTCAAGCCAACGACAATAAAAAGAGGCGCCGAGTGGGAGGCAACCCACTATTTTATTGCTTTTATTCTATTTTGTTTGTTGTGTCTTGTGCGAGGTTAATTATATCATGGTGCACGCTTACACATAAGGTAACAACATCCTTTTAAACTTAGACTCAACTCATGTTTTCGTCTAAGTTTGGGGGGATGTGTTGTTCTTCACTCCATCCGCACTCTGGTATGTTTACTTTGCATTGTCTTGATATCTGGTGTGTTTTTGTTCATTTTTGGGTGTCCCTTAATGCTTTGTCTCTGATATTGTTATCTCTCATGTGAGGATAAGTTTTGTGTTTGAGCTTTATTGATCAAGAAGATATTGAAGCGAAAAAAAAAAGTGAGTTCTATCTGAGGCATACGCTTGACCAAGTTGAAAAACATAAGGAACTTGCAAGATGTGAAAGAAATTGAAATCAGGTTACTTCGTTCCTTACTCTAATATTTTCTGTGAGTTTTGAAGTCCTTTAAGTGAGGAGCAGGAGCTTAAATTTCCATAACTTGAATTTCATGAGATCCATAAGCTTTCATGATGCCTTTAACAAGATGTTGATTATACTTGATAAAGGGAACATGCTTCAATTCTTGAGTACTTGAAGTTCTTAATGTGTTTGTTATGATGTATGCACAGCCTTTGAAAGTGCTCGTTCATTCTATGAAAAAGTCAAGTGAGATTAGAGCCTTTAAATCATGTCACATGATGCATGATATTTTCATTCTTGAGCGTATCATTCTTGTATGTGTATTCTAGAACTTGCCTTAAGTCTCCTTGAATATTCAGGAATAGTCTAGTGAATTATGAAAATGATATTAGGCAATCTTTGATTTTTAGCCCACCTTTTCCATGTACTTTACCTGAATTCATTAAATCCCTAGTCAACTTATTGAGCTTTGAAAAATCCATTCTTTGAATAACCCGTTGAGCTTAATCAGTATTTGATTTTTCCTTGTACTACTTGGATCAATTGAATAATTGTTGAAGTGGTTAGAAGAAGAATGTTGAATATGTTGGAGTTAAAAAGGAAGATGAAGAAATAAGAAGAAAGGAAAAGGAGTTAAAAAGAAAAAAAAATGGAGAGAAGAAAAATTATTAGTGGGGTAGTGCACAAAATAAATACTCCCGATGCTGAAAGAAAAGAAGAAAAAAATACTCTCTCATTCTTGTGGTTGAAGGAAAGAAATGAATAATTTGGAATTGAGAAGAAATTGTACTGTAATGAAAGTGATGAAAAATGAAAAATCATAATAAACTACAACTTGATTGATCCAAGTTTTGAGTCAATTATCCATGTATTCCTACCTTTTCCAAAGAGCCAACATTACAACCAAATAAAAAGACCTTTTTGATTCATAATTTGCTGACTATAAGTAAAAGGAGAGTTGAGACAATTGACAAGCTTATGGTTACGCATATACTTGAATTGAATTTGAGAGCACATATATATAACCTTAGCGGTGTAAACTTTATACACCATGAGCGTGAGAGTTATACTATATATATCATGTGAGCATAGGTGAATTGAACACTTGAATTGGTAAAGTAATTATCTTAACTTGCATATTTTGAATGAATTGATACTCTTGAACTTGAAGTTATGTGAACCAAGTTGAGATTGATTACATTTGTTAAAGACATAGTTGACATTTTGATCCTTACCTTTGAACATGACTTTCCATCTCATTATTCTCTTGGTTTGATGTTTCGTTGTTAGAAGACGAACAACACCTTAAGTTTGGGGGGATTTGATGAGAGTGGAAATTCATGCATTTTTCGGGTCCAATTTGATACCTTTTTGAGTATATAATTGCTATTATTTGTACATACATTATTACTTTGAACTATTATTGATTAAAAGGTGCAACTAAGGTATTTTATTGTGTTTTGATAGGGATCAAAAGTGCAAGATTGGAGAAAAGGTGCCATGCATGCAAGGATAATGAAAAACGCATGTCCAATTTCATAATTATGATGTGTTAATTGTGGAGATCAAAACTAATAGTGTGATATAAGGTTGGAAAGCCACTGAAGAGAGGGTCGTTTTGGTGCAAAGAACAGACCAATCGAGTTCCGAACGAGAAGTTATGAGCAAAATGGTGACAATGCGCAAGGGGTGCCGAACAGAATTGTTGGCTACTTTCTGTAGCTTATTGCACATTCAAATCTTGGTGTTTTTGGAAGTTCATTACATGTATTGAAAGCCAAGGAAGTTAGGATCACGTGAGTCTAAGAATTACGCAATTCGGAACTCGGATGTGGAAGTTATACACGAAGCGATGAGAAGGTGCAAGTCGGTTCGACCTAAACACCTTGCTTCGAACAAGCCATGCAAGTTGGCAAAGTAGTGCACACATGGGGAAAAAAGGAAGATAATACACTTCACTTGGGACACATGAAGCACCAAACATGCCATAGATTCTTCAAGGCAGATTAGACAAGGAGAAAGATTGGAAAGAGTGGCATGATAATTTGCAAAAGCAGCAAGCAAAGAGAAGTGGAAGCATGGGCAACAACAAGCAAGAGAAGTGGGAGCATGGAGCAACATGGGAAGCCATTAAAGAGAAATGGATGCATGTGATGTTGTGTCCCTTTCCATAAGTATAAATAGAGGAAGAACAACCCACAATTCAGCATCCACTCCAATACAACACAACACAACATCACACACAACAAAAACCCCAGGTCCTCCTCTTTTGGAGACTTGGAGAAGAGGGAGCAGTGGGCAGGTTGACGTGAAGATCATCGTCAAACATCTACAGTTCCTTCTACTTTAAGTCTATTTTCGTTATGAGCATGCGGGGCTAGTTCCCTTCTCTAGTTTAGGATTTCGTTAACCTCCTGTTGATAGTTTTATGAATTATTTAGGGTTGTACATTGAATCTTTTGTGCAAGTTTATTCTATTACATGCTTTAATGTTCTTAATGGTTGTTTGATAATTAATTTAGCTTGATCAACTATTTGATTATTTTACAACTAAATGTTATTCTATGAACTACAATCCGTAATTATTGTAGGGATTGGATTAAGTAACAAATAGAGGTTGTTCCCTCTAGGTGTAATGGGATCTAGGTTGTATGATTCCTAGCCGGTTTTCATAGCCTAGTAATTCTACGTTTAGAGTTTTAATGCATCTACGAGTTTGAATCCATAGGGTCACTTGTAGATAGTTTAATTTAGTGGTCGTACCCTAGTTGATGAACGTAAGAACATTCGGGTTGATTGGTCGTACCGTCAACCTAGGGATTTGAGTTTGCTCAGGCTAGATGTTTAAATTCCAGTAATTGATTAAATTAGTAAATGGGAGGGGATCGATATCCTAAACTAGACTTTTATCTCTTATTAATTTTATAAATTAATTTCCACCTATTTTGTCATTTTAAATTTTGAGTTGATTTATCATTTTGTGTTATTTTCATATTGTCACCAAAACAACAACCCCCCTCCCCCATTATTTATTTTATTGCATCTAACGCTTCAATTTAATCAAAATTCATTTTACTCTCTGTTTGACTATTTTGTAGTGTAGTACTTACGAGCAAGAATACTCGATCGTTGTAGTAGTATATCCCAAGAAAAATTATCAATCCACAAAGGAGTTATGTTCGGATTAGCAAAGTACGTGAGCTCATGTTCATGTTATTTTTGTAAGGATGATAGAGGTTTTGAGAGTGATTAACAACTAAAGTAAGAAGCAAATAAATAAAATAGCGATTAAGAAAAATGACAAGTAAAGATGAATAACAAGAAAAGAGAATGGGTGTTAAAGTTCAAGTATGGAAAAATATGGGATTAGAATTACTAGGCTAAATAGTTAGCTATCAAGCTGGTGGGACTGGAACTAAACCTGCACATGTAGTAAGGTTGGGAAGAGTCTTTGTCGCTTCTTCGGCCTACCACCTTTCTTTTTCAAGGTTGAGCTTATTCAACAATTGAAGCTAATGCCCTTCTCGCAATGGATAAAAACATCTTTAGCAAGGCCGCCCCATCAAGCATTAAAACTCGAGCGGAAACAGCTGACCAAGAGACAAGAGCTACCTCACCAGACTCCATTGCTCCTAAGGCTTCTAGAGAGTCTTACTAATGGCATACTTCTTCGGTCGAATGCTCCGGGGAAAAAAGGAAGATTACATAGACTATGCCGTTTATTCAAAAGAGCCATCATAGCTTATGAAAGAGCAGCTTGGAAATGGCTAATTAGTTTAAGGTACTGACCAACTGAGACGGAGAGAGCCCTTTTTCAGTGTTGTCGGAATAGGATAAAGAACGCACGAAGGATCAGAAGATTCTAAAAGTCTCCTTTCATTACTTATGGATAAAGCTCTGAACCTTAAACTTTTACGAACAGAAAGATCTTCAAATTATAAATAAGAATGAGAGTCTTTCAACTAGATGTGCTCATTTGGCTGGGTTTGAGAGAGCATGAGATAGTTGGTATAATAGCTAGTCCAACTTCCTTGTATCTGAAAGCGATAACAGGATGTTAGGTCTAGTAAGGAGACTTTTTGGATAATTTACTTCCATGAATAGACTGTTAGGTTAAGAAGAATAGTTTGGGCTCCTAGAAGTCACGATTTTCTTGACCGATAAAGGAGACACAGATATGAATGGTCCTCTCGGACGCAGACCATCTGTGTTGCCTACTAGATCCAAGTAGTACAGAGAGCTAAGAGAGCCAAAGCGGGACAACAAAGCAGGAGTTTCAAACTAAGTTCAAAGGTTGACCTAGGGAAATTTCCCAAGATGAGAAATATGGATGCCCTGCTGGTCTTGAGTAATTCTAAACACGTATAAAGGAAGGTCCATCGCTTATTCTTTACCGGTTCTTGAGTTCTTCAATTAAAGAGGGAAAATGAACCAACAAAAACCCGTGGAATACCAGTATCCTACCTAGGATAAGTCAGATTGTGAGCAACGAGGGAATGAGTTAGGACTCTCGCTGTAACCACTACCCCACTTTTGATAGGTGGGACATCAATTTGAATTAGATTTCACAGTAATTAGCTGATTATAACTCGATTGCTAATTGAATTACTACTTTTAGTAAATGAAGAATAATGGAATAGATGAAGATAAAAAAAAAGAAAGAAGACGTTGCATAGTACCCTTACGAATACCAACAGCATTAAAAGAATACGTGCTTTCTCGTCCTCTTACGGGTACTTACTCATGCACGGAATCAAAGAAGAGGAGGTCTTACTATATATATTACTTATGTTGTCGCAGATGGGTTCTTACTTATTAGTAGCATATCCGCTGTTAATATCTTTATGCTCTTAACCTGTATCAGCCAGTTTAATAAAAATGCTTTGTCTTGTTGTCTATTTCAGCCCTATTTGATTTAGTAAGGGGGAAGGCTTTCTTTAAGAATATCCTTTTGATCCAAAGCGATTGAAAAAAAAGTGCTTTTTTTAAGATGTATTGGTAGGCCATCTAGTAGCCTTCCGTAGGCCAGCTAGGGGAATGGTTTACCACATATATAAAATAAGTTGGGGTTGAATCCCCTAGTGTAAATAAGGTTATCTGACTTAATCCATCTGGCAATAAAATAAAGAAGGTGCTTGCACTTTGTTCTCCTATACCTCTATGCTTTCCGGACCATTAGTCATCCCTTTTAGGGCTATAGAGAATTCTTCCTCTTAAGGCTAATTCTCTTCCTGGGAGGGTTCTAGATACGAGATAGCCTGAGGGTAAGATTTTCTATGGCAGATGCTTTTGAATATTACTGCTTTCTTTATTATATGCTTTCCTGGAGGACTACTATCATATTCTTTCTTTCCCAAAAAGGGAAAAGAAGGGTAGTTTGACCCTGATCGGGACCTTGTTCAAATTCTATTTTCTAGGATGATACTCTGGAAACCACATTTTCCGTCTACTGGTCTCGGGTTTCGGATGAGCCAGAATCGTAGGTAGATCACTCTCTCTCCGAATAGATCGATCAAGCTTCCCTCTTCAAATATCGCTCCAAACGTTAGTATTCGAGCCATCCCCGATGATGGATCTGATATACCTTTTCAGAACGTCTCTGATCGAGAGTATCGATCTCCAAATGTTGGAGGTGTGGTAGGATGGACGTACATCCCAGAAGGTGTTCCCGCGAATGTAGTGTAGTGTTCCCGGATTCAATTGACCCATAAGCAAGGTTTGTTGGAAACTTTTTTCCATCCATGCTAAAGTAGCGCAGCAAGATTGCAATCCCAAAGCCTCCGGACCCCCCAGCCTTCCTTCCGCTTTCGGCCGACAGACATCCTTTCATGCTAAAGGAAAGATTTTTATGGAATAAACCGCCTCTGAATGCAAAGAGTTTCCGCATTCTAGTTCTTTCTTTCAGTAGAGAGTTTGTTGACTGCGTAGGCTACAGGGTGCTACGAAATGAAGTGGCATTAGCCGGTGCAGACCCATCATGAAGAAGAGGGTAGGAAGAGGTGTGTTGACTTCTTTGTCACCAGTCATTTGAGTGCGTTCAAGCAGCTCACAAATCTATTTATGTTGAGATAGAAATAGTGCCGAGACCAGCAGGCGTGGGAATCACCTCAACACACAGCAAAGAAGGTTCAGTCCTGTGTTCCCACTTTCTGCCATCTAATGTAGTCTATTTCGGTCTGATTCGTATGTTTTAAATAGATCTTTAGTCTCCTGTGGTACCAGTCACCCTCGGTCCAAAAGGAGAGGCATACTCTGACTCCGCGGCGGAAGAGGTTGTACCAGATACTTGATTCTTAAGCTAAAGAAGTTTGATGATCAGACTCTAAGACCTAGTTCCGGTTATAGGTACTACCAAACTCAGTAGAGAAAGGTCTTCTTCGGTCAAAGCCAACAAGTAGCTTCCAACGGGAATTTCTGAGAACTCACTAGGTACTATCCGTCTTCTTTGCGAATGGGTTTAGTACTCCTTCATGTCTGACTTCTTGGACTACAGATACATACTTTACCTATTAGCTCTCTAAGAGGATGGAAAAAAGTCGAAGCTCCCAAGGGCACCTTGAGCGGCATCTTTGTGGGATATGAGTTGAGGATAAAAGGAAAGGTTGTAACCCAACAACCTGTCGGTGCTCTCTGTCTCGAAATGTCGTCTTTGATGAGGCATCATCTTGGTGGGCACCTAAATAGATGGCATTGCCCGATTCTAAGGAGATAGAAAAAAAGCTCCAAGAGAGATTGGGGGAGCAATCTAAAGAAGTGAAACTAAGTTCAGAAGATGCCGAGGAACCCGAGTCACCACGTTAAAGAGAGTCTAAAGGGAGACACCAATAGAGAAAAGCCCGTGGCCGTGGCAAACAAGTGTGTATCACCGAGTTACAGAGGAGAATAGTCCAAGTCAGTTAGAAGATACTATAGTTGAACGAGTCAGAGAAGAAGTTATGTCACAACCACAGCTAAGACAATAATTGTTACATCTAACACTTACCACTTTTCTATCACCCCGGAAATGTCCCAAACAAGTCAATAAAGGATCTTAGACACCGGGGACCGGCTTCGCGAGCCCATTTCGGACTACACATGGCTAAGCTCTGTGGGCGGTGCTTTCTCGATCCCTCTCTTGACTCGCAAGACGCGCTTTACTCACCATAGAATAGATCGAGGTTTCTTTATCCCATTGCCTGCTTGTCAGGCTAGATTCCATCCGATCTTCTTTGACTGCTTATATACAAAATAAGTTAACCCTTCCAATTCTGGTAATCTTTCAACCCATCTAGGATTTCGTACTTCAGGCTAGCCTTTTTTCATCACTTCCTCACTCGAGATCGAGTCTACTACTTCTTAAGTCATGTAGAACTCGTATACTATATTGGACAAGTTCTGCCAAAGAACCCTTACTGCTCTACCACTCGCTCACTTGCCTAAGAAACCTTTCCAGTTTCATAATAAAATAGAGGTTCATAAAAAGTAAAGTCAAGGTCTTGCAGAGCCTGCGTTTAAGCTAGCAGAAGTTTTGTTTTGAAGGGATCCCTGGATACAAGTCTATATATTCTTTGATTTCGTTCCCCCCGTAAGATCAATATCACAACCAATAAGGTCTGCAAGTTTCACATCTAAGTAATACCCGATCCGATAGTTTACGATATAGATAGATATATTTAACAACAATATTCTAATAAAAGATATTAATAGATATCGGTAGTTGTCCGGTCGTACCCAAACAATAATATTCCAGAGGAAAATGCACCTAAGATCAAATATTTCGAGCCGGCTTCCGTGGAAAATTCAGACTTTCTTTTTGATGCTGCGATCACATAAAAACATAAACTTTGAGGCTCAATAGCTAAATACATGGCAATTGAATCATAAGCCGAGATCATAAAGAGCATACTGCGAGTAGGAAGTGGAATTAATACAATGAATTCAAAAGCATCAAACCTCTCTTGTTCGGAAGAATCGAAACACATCGAAATGGTACTAGCCGTACTTAATAATAGAAGGATTTGGCAGAAATATGTAAAATGGTCCCTCCTAAAAAGATTATTCCAGAATAAATAGGCAATAGTTAGGAGAGGTGCGCCAGCGGCGAGCAGAAGCAAGGTTATTAGATACCTCAGGAAAGCCCGGCCAGAACCACACGTGCAAGTTTCCCTGCATGCGGCTCGTCCGTGATAACTTCTTCGGATTTGCGTGAACTAGCGGACCGATCACTAAGTGGGGATGCTCCCTCCAGCATGAGCGAACCCTTTCGGAACTGATGTTGAATGGGCGCCACTATCCCAGCCCGGATCCAGCCAGGTTCTATTGACCATGTCCTCTTCCCATTTGACCTTGTCTTGGGGCGTCTTTGGCTTTACGAGAGAAAGCTCGCCGGATCATTTTTGATCTTCCCGTCCCGGGGCATACTCCGGTGCGTACACAGAAGAGGAAATCGCAATGCATCTTGCTCAGCAGGCCTAGCTTGGAGTGAGAGTGTAGCGGGGGTAAGGTAAGGAAAGTGGCCGCCAGAGAGGAAGCCAAACCGGCTGCGTAAGCGCAGCTAAGCTAATATGCACCGGAGAAAGCCAGGTGCCGTAGGTAAGCTCTATTCGGTCCGGAGCATTGATTCCCCATAACGAATAGGCTAGCTCTATCTTTCAATTACCTATCCTGTGCTCGAGAAGGTCCCTCAGTTCCTCGGCAGTTGAGGTGTATTTAGTTGTCTTACATGAGACTCGGGATATTCCCCACTACATGGCATGACACCTTTCGCTCATCCATTCCGCCCGCCCGTCCAGACGCGGTGCCTTTTCTCATTATCATCTACCGCCCTTTCTTTCCTCCCGGCTATTCACGCATTAAGAAACTCGTATGTATGCTCGACTTCGGTTGCCGGTGTATAGGTAGGAGTACATTATGGCAGGATCAGTCACCCGGGCAAACAACCCTCCTCTAAGAAGAATTGTGCTATGCCCCCCCGATCCCTATAGAGCGAAAGAGCTGCCTGGTGATCCCTAGGTTGCAGCACGTCCGGTCGTTAACTCCTTGCGCAGCCGCCGTTTCTAGGACCGACCGACGCCTCACCTGCACAGGTACCTACGTAGTGTCAGTCGCACATTCAACATAGCGTTCGGACTCATGTGCCTTCCAGAACCAGGGGTCTTCGAGCCTGCTGCGTACGATTAGTAGCCAGCCTTGCGGCGGCAAAAGGATTAGACGTTCCCCCATGCTATGGTTCCCTGCGGTCCAAACCCGGTGCCGCATTAGGTTAGGGAGCTGGACGAGAATAGCTCCTCCGCATCCCAAAGCGCGCTGCCCTCCTAGGCACGCAACACTAAGTAATCCAAGCCAACCCACATTACTGACTAACAGCGGATAATCATATTTCTTAGAGGTACTAAATACAACTCCATGAATGAGCAAAATGAAGGTTGCATTAATGATAAAAATCTCTGGGGAAACCGCTAAAAAAAGATTGAACATGTGGGAGGATCCGAACGAATTCTGCTTTCATTTCCCCTGTATGGAGCACTGAGTTACTTACGTTACGGTCTTCAGTAGGCTGCACTCTAGGCTAGGCTCTATGGGCGGGCCCCCTTAGATTATGTCCAAATCATGGCTTTCTATCGCCCTGACGACTCGCCTGTATGGAACAGAGGCTCGAGTGCCTAAGCGGTCCATACTTGCGACATAACCTACATACGTTTTTTCGGTTAAACTCGTGCCAGAAGGATAAAACATGAAGCCCCGTATCTGGTGTCGTTTGGCTAAAATAGCATCGGGAGGGTATCCATCCTCAACTAAAGTGGCTTCGACGTTTTCTACCACAGCAATATGTGCAGCGATGATGCTTGCACATTCCCTGGGGTTTAAGTTTTTTTGAATAGAATTGATAGAGAGGCGGCTGGCCAATTCTATCATACACTCCTCAGCCGTCATCAAGTGACGTCGATTCGCATCTTCTGGAATCCAGGGCGGCCTACCTTACAGCTTAAGGAGACAACACCAATTGGACAAAACAAGACCTGGGTTGACATCCACGAGTCAATGAAAGTAAACAACAGGGTTAACCACTCGGGGATCTATTTTGTTCCTCAGTGACTCAGAAATGCACCACCTCAACACTCAGCTTGGATGAGCTGACCCTTCTCAACCAATACTGGGATTTCTGCTTTTGCTCTTGCATTCAATAATGGGAAGAACTTCTTCGTTTATTCTCTTCGGGGAGAGAGCCATTATTGGGCATATAGAAAGACGTACTCTTCTGTACACCGACTACGAGTTTGAGCTCTTTTCTCAACAGCTTTTCTTCGCCGATGAATCGATTACATTATGTAGCGATTAACTCGTTGGTTCAGAAGATGGATTGGACTTGGTATTGGATTCGCCTTCTATCTTTTTCTCTCTCTTCCCCTGCATTTTCAGGGTGGAGTCATCATTTAGTGTCGAAAATAAAGTATCATTTTAGAATTCCTACAAACGATGAGTGGAATGATCCGCTTGATGAAGGTGCTTTTAATCTGCAAACCCATCTCTTGCATGGTTTGATCCATGGAAATGGGTTTGGCCACCTGATTTGCATCAATGGGATTGAAGGGGGTTGTAAGTACATCTATGGTAGAGAAATAATGGATCTCTGGGATCGAAGAAGTAGAGTCCTTATTCTATTTCCGATTCAGAAGAGGTACCAAGGAAATGTAAATGGGACTCTCCAAAGTCTGTCTTCTCGGGCTCTTTGATCAACTGACTTTCGGGTTTGAATGCACACTATCGGACCTTATTCCATATTCCATTCCTTCCCGACATGATGAGACTACTCCTCGGGCTGTAGACCATCACTGTAGGTAGTATCCTAATGCAATTCTCACTTAGAGAAGTGGTCTTCGCCAATCTGGACATAGAACTCAAACTCCGGAATGGGTATCCCGCTGTGCCTCGTAAACAGGGGTTTGGGCGATGTGTCCTCCTTTACCTTAATAGAGTTCCGACTCAATAGCAATCGATGGTTGAAGCGGGAAGCCCCTGCCCCCTGAAACTAGCTTTTCTCTTTCTAGAAAGAAAAGCATTAATCAGATCTTACAAACGTTCAAAATCTTTCTAAATATATAGTAGCTCCCCCGCGCCTAGTAGAGCTAATACAATTAGGCCAGAACTACGAATATATATCTTTTTTTTCCGGACTTGCTCACTGGAAGCTAACTTATGTACTAAGAAGCCTACTTTGAAATTGGAATAAAAGCACTTTTTCACTGGCTTATAACCTGGTGTGACAAGAAGCTTAGCTCTCCAAATAGATAGGAGTATATATGAGTGTACTTATGCTCAAAGAGATAAGCAACTGGAAATGCATCGAAGGCCTAGCCTGCAATCGAAGATAAATGGGATAGCCCGATAGATATGATAACGGAAACCCTTAGAACTACAACTCGATCAAAAGCACTCGGTAAGGGCTGATGAAATGCTATCCCATTAGAGCCCCCCTCTCTCTCTGGTCGAGTGACTGCGTACCTCTCGCTTCGCTCGAGCAACACTAATCTATCTTCCCCCGGACAATTATCATTGCCTCTCCCTACTCTATCTTTCCATACTATACTTATAGCGAGACTTTCAGTACTTATGTTATAGAGTTCAAAATATCACGTGGAAATAGAAGCTGTTGTGCCAGCCTTAGCATTGCATTGGTAAGCTAAGCCTCTTCTGTCCCAGTGGAAAGTGAGAGGAAAAGTAGTTCCAAGTCTCATTCCACATAGTCCTAGCCTAGGATTTCTAGTTACATTGCGCATCCTCCCGCCTGGATTCTCCTGTCTTGACATATCTCATATCTCTAATGAGAGTGCCTGAAAGCCTACATTAAAAGTATAAGCAAGCTCAGGTTCACCACCAATAAATAAGGTAAAGTATTTATATAGTAAATGCTGCATTAGCGTATTACCAGCGTATATATACATATAATAAGAAAATCTGTCCCTTCGATAGCCGTCTAAAATGGAAGAGAGAAGGTCTAATTCCACTAGTTCATTGTCAACCGAACTAGATAGCCATAAATAGGCATGCAGGCAGGCTTAAGCTCTAGTTTTTCCTCTTATGCCATGGCACTCACTTTGGACGAAAGACAGATCTCATATAGATATTAGATATGGATCTCCTATATATCATATCTCCAGCCGGATGAAATGAATCAGATGGGATCTCACTAGCCGAATGAAACTCATTGCATCATCAGCAACACCGATGAAGAAGTGGTTGAATCCGACCTTTTGATCTCTACCATCAGTGTGAATTTATGGGGAGAAGTGAAAAAGAAAACCCCATCAATCTGAAGAGGGCGAGTGAGTATACTCACCATCTTCTCTTTCTCTTTCTTTTCACTTCGTGCTTTTCCCTCTAAGCAGGAACAAGGGCTTTCAGAGGACTTTCTCTCTATCTCCGAATAGCCTTACCTTAAAGAGGAAGTGAAAGTATGAACTATCATACAAGTTACTGCATACATTTATGTTTCCATTTCTATATAAGATCAGAATATCACCCCCAGTCAAGTTGAAGACTGATGACGCACCGGGTTGTATACAATGAATCTCACACAAAATTCCAGCATCCAGTAATGCGCCATTAAAATGGAGTATGTCCACTTCCGACTGCTATATAGACAAAGGAATAAGAACTTCATGCATGTATCGAACATATTTGAACTTTCGTAATAGTCTTAGGAAGCTTCGGTCAACTATATCCATATAGAGACTATGCAACATTGGACAGAGAGTGTCTACTGGTGGTAGTCCTATGCCATCCTTCGATAAGACTATACCTATTATAGATATCTAACGTAGGTTCGCTTAAGTAACCACCTCTCATATCCGATAACATAAAGGTCTCCTTCTTTTTAGATTCGTGGAACATAAAATCCATTTCTGATACGTGTTTCCAAGCTAACGGCTTGCAAACCATTGGAAGATTCAGTTTCAACGGAAGAATGACTCCGATGCTCGTCAGTCCGATCAATAGTAGAAGAAGGAAGGGAATGCGCAGGTGCCTTGGCGGAGCACCAAGGAGGGCTGTGGGTGTGGAAGGGGCCTCCTCGGCACTATTAATAAAATAGATTCAACAGTATAGGCACTGCACTCTTGAGCCCTAAGACGAAGAGCCGATATTCATCCATCATAAGGAAGTATGCTTTCTCCCCTTGCGGAAAGAGCGGTCTGCCGCTGAAGGCGGTCGGTTAGTCGCTATGTTCTTTAGAAGGCGACTTCCTTAGCACGTAGATAGGAGAGATGGTAATTCGCCCTTACTTTACTGGTTGGCTTCATCCACTTTCCTCCTTCACAACTAGCTCAAGCGCGCCTAGGTACATGAGGTCTAACTAGTTGCATAAGCATAATGGACAAAGTCTGGCTAAGCGGCTATCTATGGTGCCGGCGAGCATATAAAGATTTGGGTCTATCTTTGCTTTGGGTCGGTGAGTATCGACGGGCTACACAAAGCCTAGTCTAATCTTGAATCTAAGCATGGGCGTCATACCAAAAAAGATGAATGAACAATGGGGAAGCTGATTGATTGATAGAGTGAAGCGAAAGCCGGCCCTACACAACTCATCTCAACCCCTCCAACCAAGGGGCTAATCCCTTCACTTCTTCACTCAGCTGGTCTTTGCACTCTCCATCTCCTTCTCCGCCTGGGACTGATCCTGCCTTTGACGACTTGTCTTTCTCTCCTTCTTTTCATATAGTTGTGAGTCGGTATTACACTAGCGTACATGTCATCACTACTATAGATTCTTGGAGAATCTAATCTGGGTTAATGGGATTAGGTCCTATTCCGACCCCCTGCTAACTGAACCCATATAGAAATTCCCTACTAAAGAAAAGTCACACACCTATGAAAGGTTTGGAACCCATTCCAAAAAAGGCTACATCCAATACAAAGGTTCGAGAATAGAAAGAAATAAAACAAGAGGACGAGATCCACTGGCGCGAGCCGATAAGACATGAGACAAGGCTAGACTAACTAATATGCATGAAGGAGAAAGACAGAGACAGTCCGGGCCTTCGGAGAATGGTTAACTGGTTTCAGGATAGGCCGGTCCGGGAACAACCATGGAGGGAGCAGCCAATGAGCTAATCAATTGATTCATTCCTTTGGTCTTAGGAGATGAATTAGCAAGAGTAGCGTTGAGTTCGGCTCTTTAGGCAGGGTTTAGTAGCCAATCCGGTTGATTCAACATCTGATCCACTACATTTAATTTAGAAAGGCTCTATCGGGCATCCATGTACATTTTAAACAAGCCTCTTCTCGCATCCCTAGCCAGAAGACAGGTGGGAGCAAAGCAAGGAATGTCGCACGTAAGAGATCCATAGTACGCAAAGAGAGCAGTTTCCTTTTTACATAAAGAGGAAGGGGGGAAATCTTCACATCACTGTCAAAAGTGGCATAACAGAGACAAAAAAGAGAAAACCAGGGGCATCGGCCTATCAAAGCCCCTTGGCACAGGCTCCTTGACCTCTTTTTCCTTTACTTTAGCGGCTGGGAAGGACCTAGACAAGAGGGGCCAGTCCCCTATTAATGCTATTCATCGGCCGTAAGTTCCCATTCTATTTTTATATGATATTCTTCTTCATAGTAGGAGATGTTCCATCAAAGTAATTCATCTCAGGAAGAGCCCGGTTGGCTTACGTCATAAGCATGCAAAAGATGGGGGAGCATTTCCCTACACTGCGCACTAACACTAAATGGCATAAGAGGCTAGTAATAAGGAATAGACTAGATAAGTCAAAAGGGGGGAGCCAGTAGGAAGGAGGTCAAAAGCGTGCCTTAGTTCATCAATATCAGAT
Organism: Pogostemon cablin; assembly: GCA_023678885.1. Taxonomy (NCBI): domain Eukaryota; kingdom Viridiplantae; phylum Streptophyta; class Magnoliopsida; order Lamiales; family Lamiaceae; genus Pogostemon; species Pogostemon cablin. The sequence goes on from CM042967.1 coordinate 29,233,027, forward strand.
AGGTGTCGTACTTCGCTTGCGGCGGCGCGGCAGTTGGTAATCTAGAAGTGGACTAGATATCGGATTGAAGTTAGGTGTAGCTTTTGAGGGATAGAAACCTTTAGGGTAGCAACCGGCTGAGCACGAGGTCCCACATTGTCTCCATCAGTCAGCGGCTAGGATCAAGTCTTTGACTCTTCTTCTAGTTTACCACTGCTTTAGACTATTCCTACTATGAATAGTTCTCAATCTGACTTTTCTCGTCCAAGTCTTATATAGTATAGTCTTTTATAGTATATAAAGAAAGAAGAAAGTAAAGCTTTCCCAGAATGGCTTTGACTTGTAGCAGCAAGAGCAAGGAGCTAGGGCAGCTACTTCTACTATATATTCAAAAATTGAGTCTTTTGTGCTCCGACAAGGGCTACCCCTAATCTGAGATTGTGCTATACTATCACTTCCGCGTAAGACCTCTACCAAAGGTCATGTTCCGACTTCCGGTTCTTCTTTTTCTTTTTTACTTTCTTGCGGAATTGACTTATCATAGGCTGCCCTTTCTCCCCCACAACACCTTGGTTCACGATCCAGGAAAGCAAGAATCGAAGCGATCCAAGCACGCTGGGGTTATTTTGTTTTGAGCAAGCTCTAAATCCTATGTCCTCGTGCTTGAGCCAAGCCTATTTTGAAGCCAGTCGTGGAAGATGTAGCTCTGGCAGCTATTGTTGCCAATGTTGCAGAAGGTGCCGGGACAGCTCGGATGAGCTGACCCTTCTCAACCAATACTGGGATTTCCGCTTTTGCTCTTGCATTCAATAATGGGAAGAACTTCTTCGTTTATTCTCTTCGGGGAGAGAGCCATTATTGGGCATATAGAAAGACGTACTCTTCTGTGCACCGACTACGAGTTTGAGCTCTTTTCTCAACAGCTTTTCTTCGCCGATGAATCGATTACATTATGTAGCGATTAACTCGTTGGTTCAGAAGATGGATTGGACTTGGTATTGGATTCGCCTTCTATCTTTTTCTCTCTCTTCCCCTGCATTTTCAGGGTGGAGTCATCATTTAGTGTCGAAAATGAAGTATCATTTTAGAATTCCTACAAACGATGAGTGGAATGATCCGCTTGATGAAGGTGCTTTTAATATGCAAACCCATCTCTTGCATGGTTTGATCCATGGAAACGGGTTTGGCCACCTGATTTGCATCAATGGGATTGAAGGGGGTTGCAAGTACATCTATGGTAGAGAAATAATGGATCTCTGGGATCGAAGAAGTAGAGTCCTTATTCTATTTCCGATTCAGAAGAGGTACCAAGGAAATGTAAATGGGACTCTCCAAAGTCTGTCTTCTCGGGCTCTTTGATCAACTGACTTTCGGGTTTGAATGCACACTATCGGACCTTATTCCATATTCCATTCCTTCCCGACATGATGAGACTACTCCTCGGGCTGTAGACCATCACTGTAGGTAGTATCCTAATGCAATTCTCACTTAGAGAAGGGGTCTTCGCCAATCTGGACATAGAACTCAAACTCTGGAATGGGTATCCCGCTGTGCCTCGTAAACAGGGGTTTGGGCGATGTGTCCTCCTTTTCCTTAATAGAGTTCCGACTCAATAGCAATCGATGGTTGAAGCGGGAAGCCCCTGCCCCCTGAAACTAGCTTTCCTCTTTCTAGAAAGAAAAGCATTAATCAGATCTTACAAACGTTCAAAATCTTTCTAAATATATAGTAGCTCCCCCGCGCCTAGTAGAGCTAATACAATTAGGCCAGAACTACGAATATATATCTTTTTTTTCCAGACTTGCTCACTGGAAGCTAACTTATGTACTAAGAAGCCTACTTTGAAATTGGAATAAAAGCACTTTTTCACTGGCTTATAACCTGGTGTGACAAGAAGCTTAGCTCTCCAAATAGATAGGAGTATATATGAGTGTACTTATGCTCAAAGAGATAAGCAACTGGAAATGCATCGAAGGCCTAGCCTGCAATCGAAGATAAATGGGATAGCCCGATAGATATGATAACGGAAACCCTTAGAACTACAACTCGATCAAAAGCACTCGGTAAGGGCTGATGAAATGCTATCCCATTAGAGCCCCCCTCTCTCTCTGGTCGAGTGACTGCGTACCTCTCGCTTCGCTCGAGCAACACTAATCTATCTTCCCCCGGACAATTATCATTGCCTCTCCCTACTCTATCTTTCCATACTATACTTATAGCGAGACTTTCAGTACTTATGTTATAGAGTTCAAAATATCACGTGGAAATAGAAGCTGTTGTGCCAGCCTTAGCATTGCATTGGTAAGCTAAGCCTCTTCTGTCCCAGTGGAAAGTGAGAGGAAAAGTAGTTCCAAGTCTCATTCCACATAGTCCTAGCCTAGGATTTCTAGTTACATTGCGCATCCTCCCGCCTGGATTCTCCTGTCTTGACATATCTCATATCTCTAATGAGAGTGCCTGAAAGCCTACATTAAAAGTATAAGCAAGCTCAGGTTCACCACCAATAAATAAGGTAAAGTATTTATATAGTAAATGCTGCATTAGCGTATTACCAGCGTATATATACATATAATAAGAAAATCTGTCCCTTCGATAGCCGTCTAAAATGGAAGAGAGAAGGTCTAATTCCACTAGTTCATTGTCAACCGAACTAGATAGCCATAAATAGGCATGCAGGCAGGCTTAAGCTCTAGTTTTTCCTCTTATGCCATGGCACTCACTTTGGACGAAAGACAGATCTCATATAGATATTAGATATGGATCTCCTATATATCATATCTCCAGCCGGATGAAATGAATCAGATGGGATCTCACTAGCCGAATGAAACTCATTGCATCATCAGCAACACCGACGAAGAAGTGGTTGAATCCGACCTTTTGATCTCTACCATCAGTGTGAATTTATGGGGAGAAGTGAAAAAGGAAACCCCATCAATCTGAAGAGGGCGAGTGAGTATACTCACCATCTTCTCTTTCTCTTTCTTTTCACTTCGTGCTTTTCCCTCTAAGCAGGAACAAGGGCTTTCAGAGGACTTTCTCTCTATCTCCGAATAGCCTTACCTTAAAGAGGAAGTGAAAGTATGAACTATCATACAAGTTACTACATACATTTATGTTTCCATTTCTATATAAGATCAGAATATCACCCCCAGTCAAGTTGAAGACTGATGACGCACCGGGTTGTATACAATGAATCTCACACAAAATTCCAGCATCCAGTAATGCGCCATTAAAATGGAGTATGTCCACTTCCGACTGCCATATAGACAAAGGAATAAGAACTTCATGCATGTATCGAACATATTTGAACTTTGGTAATAGTCTTAGGAAGCTTCGGTCAACTATATCCATATAGAGACTATGCAACATTGGACAGAGAGTGTCTACTGGTGGTAGTCCTATGCCATCCTTCGATAAGACTATACCTATTATAGATATCTAACGTAGGTTCGCTTAAGTAACCACCTCTCATATCCGATAACATAAAGGTCTCCTTCTTTTTAGATTCGTGGAACATAAAATCCATTTCTGATACGTGTTTCCAAGCTAACGGCTTGCAAACCATTGGAAGATTCAGTTTCAACGGAAGAATGACTCCGATGCTCGTCAGTCCGATCAATAGTAGAAGAAGGAAGGGAATGCGCAGGTGCCTTGGCGGAGCACCAAGGAGGGCTGTGGGTGTGGAAGGGGCCTCCTCGGCACTATTAATAAAATAGATTCAACAGTATAGGCACTGCACTCTTGAGCCCTAAGACGAAGAGCCGATATTCGTCCATCATAAGGAAGTATGCTTTCTCCCCTTGCGGAAAGAGCGGTCTGCCGCTGAAGGCGGTCGGTTAGTCGCTATGTTCTTTAGAAGGCGACTTCCTTAGCACGTAGATAGGAGAGATGGTAATTCGCCCTTACTTTACTGGTTGGCTTCATCCACTTTCCTCCTTCACAACTAGCTCAACCGCGCCTAGGTACATGAGGTCTAACTAGTTGCATAAGCATAATGGACAAAGTCTGGCTAAGCGGCTATCTATGGTGCCGGCGAGCATATAAAGATTTGGGTCTATCTTTGCTTTGGGCCGGTGAGTATCGACGGGCTACACAAAGCCTAGTCTAATCTTGAATCTAAGCATGGGCGTCATACCAAAAAAGATGAATGAACAATGGGGAAGCTGATTGATTGATAGAGTGAAGCGAAAGCCGGCCCTACACAACTCATCTCAACCCCTCCAACCAAGGGGCTAATCCCTTCACTTCTTCACTCAGCTGGTCTTTGCACTCTCCATCTCCTTCTCCGCCTGGGACTGATCCTGCCTTTGACGACTTGTCTTTCTCTCCTTCTTTTCATATAGTTGTGAGTCGGTATTACACTAGCGCACAGGTCATCACTACTATAGATTCTTGGAGAATCTAATCTGGGTTAATGGGATTAGGTCCTATTCCGACCCCCTGCTAACTGAACCCATATAGAAATTCCCTACTAAAGAAAAGTCACACACCTATGAAAGGTTTGGAACCCATTCCAAAAAAGGCTACATCCAATACAAAGGTTCGAGAATAGAAAGAAATAAAACAAGAGGACGAGATCCACTGGCGCGAGCCGATAAGACATGAGACAAGGCTAGACTAACTAATATGCATGAAGGAGAAAGACAGAGACAGTCCGGGCCTTCGGAGAATGGTTAACTGGTTTCAGGATAGGTCGGTCCGGGAACAACCATGGAGGGAGCAGCCAATGAGCTAGTCAATTGATTCATTCCTTTGGTCTTAGGAGATGAATTAGCAAGAGTAGCGTTGAGTTCGGCTCTTTAGGCAGGGTTTAGTAGCCAATCCGGTTGATTCAACATCTGATCCACTACATTTAATTTAGAAAGGCTCTATCGGGCATCCATGTACATTTTAGACAAGCCTCTTCTCGCATCCCTAGCCAGAAGACAGGTGGGAGCAAAGCAAGGAATGTCGCACGTAAGAGATCCATAGTACGCAAAGAGAGCAGTTTCCTTTTTACATAAAGAGGAAGGGGGGAAATCTTCACATCACTGTCAAAAGTGGCATAACAGAGACAAAAAAGAGAAAACCAGGGGCATCAGCCTATCAAAGCCCCTTGGCACAGGCTCCTTGACCTCTTTTTCCTTTACTTTAGCGGCTGGGAAGGACCTAGACAAGAGGGGCCAGTCCCCTATTAATGCTATTCATCGGCCGTAAGTTCCCATTCTATTTTTATATGATATTCTTCTTCATAGTAGGAGATGTTCCATCAAAGTAATTCATCTCAGGAAGAGCCCGGTTGGCTTACGTCGTAAGCATGCAAAAGATGGGGGAGCATTTCCCTACACTGCGCACTAACACTAAATGGCATAAGAGGCTAGTAATAAGGAATAGACTAGATAAGTCAAAAGGGGGGAGCCAGTAGGAAGGAGGTCAAAAGCGTGCCTTAGTTCATCAATATCAGATAGGTGTCGTACTTCGCTTGCGGCGGCGCGGCAGTTGGTAATCTAGAAGTGGACTAGATATCGGATTGAAGTTAGGTGTAGCTTTTGAGGGATAGAAACCTTTAGGGTAGCAACCGGCTGAGCACGAGGTCCCACATTGTCTCCATCAGTCAGCGGCTAGGATCAAGTCTTTGACTCTTCTTCTAGTTTACCACTGCTTTAGACTATTCCTACTATGAATAGTTCTCAATCTGACTTTTCTCGTCCAAGTCTTATATAGTATAGTCTTTTATAGTATATAAAGAAAGAAGAAAGTAAAGCTTTCCCAGAATGGCTTTGACTTGTAGCAGCAAGAGCAAGGAGCTAGGGCAGCTACTTCTACTATATATTCAAAAATAGAGTCTTTTGTGCTCCGACAAGGGCTACCCCTAATCTGAGATTGTGCTATACTATCACTTCCGCGTAAGACCTCTACCAAAGGTCATGTTCCGACTTCCGGTTCTTCTTTTTCTTTTTTACTTTCTTGCGGAATTGACTTATCATAGGCTGCCCTTTCTCCCCCACAGCACCTTGGTTCACGATCCAGGAAAGCAAGAATCGAAGCGATCCAAGCACGCTGGGGTTATTTTGTTTTGAGCAAGCTCTAAATCCTATGTCCTCGTGCTTGAGCCAAGCCTATTTTGAAGCCAGTCGTGGAAGATGTAGCTCTGGCAGCTATTGTTGCCAATGTTGCAGAAGGTGCCGGGACAGCTCGGATGAGCTTCATGCAACAGGATGCCCTTATTGATATTTCCTGACAGGGTGTACATGCGTCGATTCACCGGCCGTAGGAGAATATGCAGTAGAAAGACAAGGAGCGTGAGACTTGACTATGAAAAAACAGCCTCCAATTGAGCTGCGCTGCTCGTGAAAAAAGGGTTGAGTTTCGAATGCAATGTGAATAGGCACTTCCAGTCGCTAAAAGCCAGGAAGACTTCTACTCGGTAACACCGTTCTCAACCTAGATGGAGATTTACAGGGTTTTATGGATAGCCGGAAATAGCAAAAAGGAAGGGGGCTTCTCTTAGGGAAAATGGGCAACTTCAGGACTTAAGGGATGCCTTAGATAATTGCAGGTTATTTGACCTGGGGTGCATATGGTATCAGTATATGTGGTAAGAAGGTCGTAGAATGACTACTGGCACAACTAAGGAGAGACTGGACAGAATTGTGCTACACAAGAATGGATTTATCTGTTTCCTGGAGCAGTTGACCTTTTAGTCGTAACCAAAAGTGAGCTAGCCGTCTAATCAATGGCTGGACTCAACTCTCCCATCTAATAAAATATTTCGTTCCCTACCTTAATGGCCTACTCGTGCCGACGCACTGGCCACCCTAGCCACAAAACTTCCCTTCGAGGAGCAATCCGCGATTTCAATTGTCAAAAGGGTGGTACCATGCACAACAATGAAATTGGCTAAGGTTTAGAGTTGAGTACTTTATGTGCTAAGGAAGAAGTCATGATGGAGGAAGACTGGAGGGGAGTCATAAAGCATGAACTATCTCACCCCACACTATCTTCCATCCCCATACTAAAAGACTTCAGCATGATGGACGGGTCACTCTACCATCGGGGTCCCGAAGGCATCCTTGCACGGTGCATATCAAATGATGAAGCCAGCTCCAAGCTTGATCAAGCGCATCAGCAATGGTGTGGAGAGGAAGGTCAAAAGACATCTTTGATTACCCTTCCGGGATCACTTTTTTAGTTCCATCATTTGATTTGCTTTTATTTCCTCATCGAGACAAAGCATAATGAGTTGCAATGGAGATCCATGAAGCCATGATAGAGTTTGCACCTGATTCATACAGAAGGACGATAGCCTTTAGTACAAATTCCTTATAGTATGTGAATTATGACCCGACTTTCACCTCCGAAGAGGGAAGGGGCTTCCTGTTGATGTCAAACTCTTAAGATGAAAGCAATTCGATCTACAAACAAGGACAGGAGGCCCGCTACGAATTAGACCATGACCTGGTATTTTGGGTTTTGTTCCGTAACGTAAATAAGGCTCACTAGCCCAGCCCCAACTAACAATAGTTGCATCGATTGCAGGCCGGTTCATAGATCGATTGGCTAGGGGCAACAATTGCATCTGATAGAGTATAAAAGGAAACCCATCATAGGTCTAGCGAACATCGCCATAGGATCAGAAGGCCTACGGGTGCTTCCGTGGCTAATCGTATCGTAGGTTGACCACGTGCTTGACATGTTCCTTTTATTTAGATGGGCTACTCTGTCCCCATCGGTCAGCATAAGCAGCTGAATCTAAAGAGGAGAAGTTGTAACGATCTTCTTGTCTTGGATATGTTAGTTGGAAGCTTATGTAGCCACTGGTGCAGCTAAAGAAGTTGCTTCTCTTTCTCTTGTGTCTGTCCACTGTTCTGTTGCTCTAGTAGTAGCTGGTCTATCCTATGCCTAACAACATTACGGAAGGTCTAGTGTATACTGGTACTGATGTAGTTATTGTACCTGTAGTCGCGAGGGATGCTCTTGTTGCTAATGTAGTTGTTGCCCGCTAGTCCAACCCTTGCTTGTGTGAGGGAATGGAGAAGCAACTTTTGCTGCCTTTGCAGCCCGCCCCCCCTTGCCTAAAGGAATTGAGTTAAGGGAAGACCTTAGAGGACCTTATTAAAAGAAGTTCAAAGTAGATGTTAGCTTCCATTTGAGGAGAATCAGTAAGTCAAAGTCCGTAAAGCGTAAAGAGAGATTATCTTCTTGGTGCGTGCGGTTGGGTAGCATTCTTACTTATCTATCGATTGATAGTAGTAGCCTGTCTTGGCTGTAGATTGAGGATGAAGCTAGTCTTTGTATGAATATCTTAACCATGAGGAGCTATAAACGTCCTTAGCAAAGACCTGCCAATGATAAAGAAAGGACGGTTCATCTTTATGAAAGAGAATTCGAATGAGGGAAGGATTTATTCACAGGTCTAGCTGCACTACACCGGTACCGATATCCCCATTTTCATTCCCAATCCTGCCACCAACAACGCTTATGCCCTTTGGTATCAAACTCGCCCTTGCCTCTACGGGATCAACTACTACAACTATAAAGCACCAAAGGTAAGCAGTTCCCAGTCGAAAGAGAAAAGCTATTCTTCTTAGCAGTTAAACAAGTAAATGGAATGATTTTTCCCCCGAGGGTGACTGAACTACCTGGATCCTCATCTCTTTCACTCGTTCTGGCAGCTAGTTTAATGGCACCGGCATCTCATCTAGTCTAGATCGATTCCCTAAGAGCTTCTTCTCTAACAGGCGATTTGGCCCATACAGAATCACTTATAGTGGAAGTAGGGCGAGGATACTTTGAAATGAATACCTCGACTGATCGAGAAAAAGAAGTTCAAGAGGCATCTTCCATTCATATCGATTTGGGTTTTTCCGCACCATATTTGGATCTGCCTCTTCTTCGATTCGGAATTCCCAGCAAATCTTTGACTCCTCGAATACAATGGGATTTCACACCTGGCAAATCTTTGACTCTACCTCCTCTTATTAAGACCTTAGAATGTTCCTGCGAATTATGACCTTCGCCTGGAATGTGAGCAAATATATCATGTTTATTGCTCAACTGTACTTTGGCTATCTTACGTAGAGCTGAATTCGGTTTTTTCGGTGTTCTCGTTGAAACACGCGGGCATACTCCTTCCTTCTGGGGACATTGATCCAAAGCTCGAGTACGGTCCGTGCGCCGTTTTTCTTCTCTACCATGACGAATCAATTGATTTAATGTAGGCATCGCTCTTTCCTTCCTTTGTCCTTCCCCCCTATTTTTGCCCTATCACTAGTGGTTACTCCCGATCCAAAGCACCCCTTTTCCATTCATAGAGAGATCCAATCGTCAAAATCAATAAAAAGGCCATCATGGACCAAGATCCAAAGGGATTAATCTTGTTGGGAGGTACTGCCCAAGGAAAGGAAAAGGTGACTTCCGGATCAGGAATAATAAATAAAATTGAAACAAGATAAAATCGTATATCAAAACGACTTCTGGCATCACCGAAAGGATCGAAACCACATTCGTAGGCCGACAATTTTTCTGGATAGGTCGAACTATTGGAAGAAAATGGAAAAGGAAGACCGAGTGGGATCAAAGAAACTAGCGAACTGATCACTAAATAGATCAAAATAGGTGAAAATTCGGACATCACCACAGCACATTTTGTTCTTTCGCTCCTTGCTTTTGGAGCTACATACCGGAAAAAAGAAAGAAAAAACCATCTGCGTTAGGAAGCTCAATTGTGCGCCGAGATAAATAAAGTACTCTAAAAAATGGAGACTGGTTGTGGTATACCGTAAGATCCACGGGGAGGCCACTTTCTCAGTTGAAGCTTCAATCTTCTCTTAAGAGATTTCGAGAATGAAAAAACCCACCTTATCACCACTCTAAAATAGAGAATCAAGCCGAGAAGTCGTACTAAAACGTGCTGCATGAAAGCCTTGTGTTTCAGCTTGCGGATGTAGATAATCGACCGATGCTGAACCCGAAAATCTAAGCAAATAAGGCGGTAAACCAATGCTCATTCAATATTGGATGGGAATAGGATTGGGCTCTACACTCTACATATGAGATTCTGGGGGTGGAACCGGATCTAGCACGAACCAGGCAAAGAAGCTCCCCTTGAGTCTCGATCAAGCCCTCCCGCACTTAGTGCTTCTGGGTGGCGTAGTGTAATTATCCTTCCTTCTCACAATACCTAATTTGTTGAGGCCATTCTTAAACAAATAGAAAAGGAATCGATTTACGCGTATAGAATCTAAGCCAATTGAATCAGATCATCCGGGAGCTTTCTGGTCTATAGGGTGTCATCCTATCCAGTACTGGATGCAGTAGAAGGGGGCTTTCGGGCGCATTCCCCCCCTTTTTTTCATCAAGGAGTTCGCGAGCCCTTGGTCTGACCCTGTACTATTAGTGTATTAGTATCCTGTACCGATGAGAGCTTGTTCATCTATGGTGAGACAAAGACCTCAACCATTCAGTGACGAGCGAGCAGCTCCATTCTTTAAGAAAGGACTACTCGCTAGGTTGAACTACTTTTCTTAGCACAAGCACTAAGTAAGCAAGCTACCTTCTTTTAGTAGCGAATCTGGAATAGGTCATCCGGAAACTGGAAAGTCTCCCGTATTCAGTAAATCTGTGTTCTCTCTATCTGTCGGAAAGGGGCCAACCAGTCCTGTCGCATCTGTGTAAACTGTCCGTTGCTTGCTTCCTATCAATCTTGGTTCCTGCTTAGCAGTCTTACTTGTTTATTGGTTCCCTTCTTTTGCTTATTCGATACTAGTTCCCGTCCTGATCTCTCTCCGTCACTAGAATTGTAAATAAGTCGTGAAGCTTTGGTCAGATGGTGGACAGGATTCGAACCTCTGATCGACCTAGACACATAAAAAGTTCTCGGCGTCGGAAGTCAAACTATTCTGAGGCACTAAGTGACTTACGGATACGGAATTTCAAAAGAGTCGTCCAAGAGCACTTCGTTAGATTTGCGTGTGTTAAGCATATAGCCCAACTAGCATGATTGAGCCCTGCAGTGGTAGAACCTAGTGAACCGGACATATTCTTTCCCAACCTTCTTTTCACTTTTGTTCTCTTAATTAAAGAATTTATAGTTTAGAGAGAGAGAACAGAGCTATACATAAAATAGATTCCCCAGGCGTTCACTAGATGCATTTCGCTTACAGTCACTAGGAAGGGCTTTTCTAAATATTTCTTCTATTCAATAGGTAGGCTTTATCATATTCATTTCAGTGCTTTTGGTCTACCATTATTTTTGGAAAGCAGGGGAGATCGGTTCAATTTACATAAAAGTGAAGGCGCATTCGTGCTTGCTGTGAAAGTGATCTTCGTAATCAAGAGATGGGACATTCTCTCTCCCTACTTAACTAAGAAGCAATGGGGACAAAGGCCTCGAATCCTGTCTTTGACGGTGATCATAGCGCTGGGAAACTGATCGAATGTTTTCTGTCTCAATGTCAGTGTGAAAGTACTAATATCTTTCAGAGGTCGAAATGTCGTAAAAGAATAAATAGATCTAATCACTAGCAACTCCTTGGGATAACTACTGCATGGATTCAATTCCGGCGCGCTTTGAAAGGGAGTTAGAGACGTGGGACTTTCGACAACAGAGTGTAACAAACGAACTCACTTCGAGCTCTATCTTCTGGTCTGGGGCTTCCATCTAATCAAATAAATGCCATAGTATAGTAGAGCAGAACATGCACTACCTTGACTTGAAGTGGAAGCTTCCTGTTCAAAAACGAACTAATCGAGCGCGATAGAGCAAAGACCAAGCGAAATGGGAAGGGAAGGAGGTCGGGCTTGCTTGGGAGCAGAAACTGGGGCGCAAGAATTAGCATAAGTAAGTACATCTCTTATAGAGGAGAGGCGAACGAAGGGTGAAAGATAGATTTGGTAGGAAGCAGGGATGCAGGTCCACGGATGAGGAATCGATGGAGTCAGTTTAGCCTCAACCAGGGATTTCGCTTCTACTCTATTATGAGACCAGTCCCAAAAACGAAGAATAAGAATTGCTTGCATCCTAAGATAAGTAAGGGAAAGGATCTATGGAAACCGGAATGGGAAGCTCTCTTGCGCCAGTAGGGTGAAAGCTCAGTGTCAACCTATGATGGAAAAGATACATGCCAACCCTTTCCAAAGAACTAGAATGAAGTGAAGAACACCCTTTCCCTCCTCTATCTATCACGCCAGAGCGATATCCATTCAAAGCATAAGCAGGGGAATAGGTGATAGCACCTAAGGCCTTAACTAAAATAATATTGTATCCTGGGTTGGACCAACTCCCATATCTTATTAGCAAAAGAGGAAACCTGCACGAGCTCTTCTTCTAGCTTCTTAAGCTAAGACTCTTTCCTCCATCCCAGAATCTTCACCTAATCAAAAAGCTTTTCTTCAACAGCCTAAGATCCCGCGTCGTGATTCTTTCAATTGAAAGTTTTTAACTACGATCCCTTCTTAGATTATTTATATTGATTCCAGAAACCCTGGGACAAGAACGATCAAGCTTCTTCTTCTTTGGTTGATGGACTCAGACGTCAAGATGTGGATATTGGATCTGATTGATTTCATTTCGTTCAAAAGTTGTCTAGGGCAGTAGGTCTTCCCTAACAGGGTAGGACGGTGCCTAAGCCTTTTTCAACTAATCGAAGAGGGCGAGCCGCCCCATAAACCACGTATTCCTCACTCACCTAAGTCCTTCCGAATAGAAATGAAATAGAAGAAAACGTTCGCTAACAAGAAAAACGTGGTCCAAACATTCTTACCTCGCCTCTAACATTCTCTTAAGCTTCTGCCTATACCATAAGCTTATCCCTTCGTTCATCAAGTCCCAACTCTTATAGGTGAACGCAAGCAAGCATAGAAGGGAGACTGGACTTTATGCAAGAGGCTTGACTTCGATCTGAGTTAGAACATTAGAATAGGTAAGATAGTACCAAAGCCAATTCCACTACATTAGTGTTGAGAGATATTTTCGAGAGAGACTGGCAAGCTTTGAGATGGTTCGCCCGCCAATGGACCCTTCTTCAAGCGAGGCTTTTAAAGTATGGTGGGCGTCCCATTATGAGCATATGATTAGTTGCAGCCTGCCCGCAACTTTTGAACATCTTCTGCCCCCAAAATCGAACCCCTACTCCTTCTCACAGGCCCGGTAAGGAACCGGCCTCTTCAAATAAAGGAAAGAGAAAGCTAGAGAAAATGAGTTCCTCTAGAAGAGTTACGAGATCTGCTGCCGCCGTGAGGGCGACAACTCAAACGACTCTCCCACCAGTGGTTTTTAGGGAGCCAATTGCGATTCCGGCTGATTCGGACAGTTCCAGTGAGTCTGAAGATAATGTCGTGGCTGACCCTATGGAATTAGCTAGTCCGCCTACCCTTGCACTACCTCCTCCTGCTGAAGTGACTCCCACTCCACTTTGCCTGAAGAACAAATTGCTGGTGAGTCTGCTGGGCCAGCATCTGGTAGTCCGTCTGACTCCCCTCCGAAGTCCATATCCCAGATTGCGCTAAGCCAATGTCGACAACAACTCTCCTAAATTATGGGGAACTTGTCCCACCATGGGGGGGCGTCTCGGTGACTAACCCGAGATATCGATGCTACCGTTAACACGGGACATCGACCAGGGTTGACCTGTCCATATTGCTTTCCCAACCGGGCAGGTTGCCTTTCTTTGGACACGAAACCTACTCACTCTAACTTTACGACGTTTTCGCTCAGGTGCGCATACAGTCTTATAGACTACACCCATACAGAGGATTCGGATAGGCGAGTCAAGGCCTTTGTGTGAAAACTCTATCTGTCTAAAATAGAGATGGGGATGGTGTTTAGTCAGTAAGGCAATCTCGATTCAAGTAGAAGCAACTCCATCAAAAAGCCTTCTTTCATTTTATCTTCTTTCTGCTCTCTATTTCTTAAGTCAAGCAAAGACCAATCCAAAGCTTATGGGAAAGAAAACTCCTAAATGCGACCCTTCTCTTATATACGATACCACCAGACGCACCTTGGTACTTCCATCGGCCAATCCAGGCTAGTGGAGCGAAGAGAGTGAGTCAAATCCTAAAAGAAAGGTCCAATGTTTCGAAAGAAAGGGCAAACTTCTTTTCTTTTTGTGCCAGAACTGCTATTGAATCCGATTTTTTATTTTCTTAACCGGTGTGAGAGTCTACTTCGGAAGAGTTGAAGCTGACCGCACTGATTGGATTGCTTTCGTCCTAAGAAGCAGATCCTTCGCCATAGAATCAATCTATCGGTCTGGGTCCTACCTTGAAAATAGGTCGTTTTCTCGCTAACGCTATCCGCTTTGGCCCACCCATTAACAAGCAAGAAAGCCAAAACAAGAAGATCTGAGCTAGCATCTGAGTCTCCCCTCATCTTTTGATTTCTCTTTTAGTGCATCCTTTCATTTTCTATTGTTCTTTCCCGCCCTTGAAAGATTCTAGATTGATAGTATCAAACTGGATCGGTCGAATGACCAGGAGGGACTTGTTATAATTCACCGTCCTTCGTTCGGCATGAATCCTATTCGTGAACAACTGACGCTATTTGCAGTGGAGAAGGAGCACCAAAAAAGCGAGGGCCTTTACTTACTAGCTTCCTCCTTTCTTAGAAAATCTCGAGATAGCCAGGAGCGCATTGTCTTTTTCTTCCACTTGACTTGAAAGAAGGAATCCGCCAATCATTTCATTCAAGCTTTTTAATTCCCCAATCGATCTACTCTAATGAGACATTAGGAAGATAGAAGGATCTTGGTCACGCTACCATAGGTGATGGTCTTATGACTGTTAAGGGTCAAATTGGAGCTTTTTTTCCTGGTCGACCTGGTGGGTCTTCGTCGAGTGGCGCAAATCAAAGTCCTCGATCGGGTGATCTTTCTGATGCCACCCCTCTTTGTTAACGAAATGGGCTACGTCACTCAATATGAATGATAATGAAATGGGAAGCCGGTTGAAGCCTTTGGGTTATTCATATCCACGGATTGCTGTATTTCCGAGAGCTTCTCAACTGGATCCATGAGCAAGACCTCTGCTTTTATCTTAATAGGTTAGATAAGCTGCTCACTAAGGTTGGCTCTCCCCAGACAGCCTTAGCTTATCCGGACTCCACTCATGGATTGGAAGAGGCTGCTACATATATGCTACCTCCAAAAAGGACGAAATGAGTACAAAAAGTGAAGTGACTTCGGCGTGTACATAACTACTGATTGCTGTGAACATTAGACTAAGACTGTGGGCTCTTGGGAGCCAGTCTCTGACTGGAATAGCTTTATATAAAGGAGAGGCTCAAGAGAATCCTCTTTATCCATTGACGATTCAGTCCTGGATTCTTAACAAAAAGGAAGAATCGAGGTGAATTGTTCATCGGCCAAGTCCGAAAGAAATAGAAATAAATGGCTTAGCCAATGATGGATTGACCAAAGATCTAAACCCTGGTCAGGCATCCTCGCCGATCTAATGAGAAAGATTCCGTCTTTGATCCTGGGGAAAACATTTCTATTAAGGCAACTGCACTTGGTCAGTAGAACATAGTCTCGGCTGGACCTATACATCCCCAATGTTATGGTTGAGCAGGTATCGCTGCTAAGGGAGAAAGGGACCTCTGTCGGAGCAAGCTAAAGAGCACTTCGTTCATGAGTTGCTATCGCTTTAGCTGTTATAACTATAACTTAAGCTATCTTCTCGAGTGAAAACTGCTTCTGGTTTATTTTTTAACAAAAAGATCAACATGGTTGCTTGCTGCAAAAACGAATGCAAATAAGAGGGATCTCATACTCAGACCTGGGGATTCCCCAATTCTCTCAGCTCGTCGATGAATTTGTTCCAAATGGAACAGCGAGCCGTCCCGAAGTCGCGCTTGAGCCCACGGAAATGCAGCAGACGCTCATCGATGTCGTGCTGACAGTCGTCATAGAGAGCCGCCTCGAGTGCACGCTTCACATCCTTCGGATCTTCGAGAGTTTGATCCCCTTGAGAGAATTACACACGAGGGCGCCTAAGCTCACGCTTTTGATTAGCAAAGTTGGCTTTGTAGACCTTCCTGAGGAGGACTCCAGCGGAACCACATTGGCGGTATTGAAACTCGCAAAAGCACGTATTCTTTTGGCTTCCTCTTGAGGATATGAATCGGTTGGCAGGACATTTCCCTTTGGCAAGGGGGCCCTTGAATATCCAGTCCCTTTTGAAACCGGAGTTGCAAGTCCCTTTTTGGACCATTTTCGGGTGTAGGCCTGCCATCCTTATTGAATTGAGAAGGCAAAAAGCGTGCATTATCTCATGACTTTGAAGACATGTGCCAAGACCACCTAGTTGTGGTACATCTGCGCTCCCGAACCAACTACTGAGATCGGCTTCTCCTTGAGGTAGAAAGAAAGAGGAACTCCTACACATAGACGAGTTGGAACTCTGAATCCGTTGATATCCCTGTTTGCAAGCGAGAAAGTTTGGCTTCTAGGGAAAGCAAGGTACGTGCCCTTTGTCTCCTTCTCTTTGATGCAATTATGAACCTGACTTCCTTACTCAGCCTCCTATCGAGCAAGCAAGCATAGAGCCAGGCCGCTAGGAAGAAGACTTAGAACACGATCCAACATTCAATCACTAAGGCTGACATCCCCTAGGAGGCGTACCCAACCAAGAGCAAGAATGGCAATGAACGGGAAAGGGCAATAGAATTGGCGAGAAGGACTTATCTTGAAACTGCTCGGAAAGAGCTAAAGCTCTCCTCACACGCATTCACACCCTCTGGAAGCCCTCCGGCGATATAGAACTTATAGACATGGGTTCAAATTGCTTCTGTCTTATAATGGAAGACAAAGAAGCAATGACTCATGCCCTCAGGCTTGGCCCTTGGTTGATTAACAATCATTATATTATATATAGTTAGTATATATAGTTAGACGATGGCGCCCGAGGCCCGTCGACGGATACTGTCCAAACAACCATTGTGTGGGTAGAGTTCAAGAATTTTCCATCCTTTATCTACTCTTTCATTGGTCTAGTCCGTCTTTATCAAATTCTTCTTTTATCCTTGCTCTTGAACAAGAACCTGAATGGAATCGAAAGGTCTTCGAACCTTTCAAATGATTCCATCTACCCACTTTGGTCGAACATCTTTCCTCGGATTCATTGGCATTGGAACCTTCTCTTTTTCAAAACTTGACTCTCCAGGAAAGGTAGTGTTTAAATAGTTCCAAGTCAGCGGGTCAAGCAAGGTTCTGCAAGACTTTCGCTTACTCGACTTATTGCTAGAAAGCCAACCTTGTCCCTTTTTTCTATTGAAAGAGCCTTGCTAAGGCTTGACTGAACTCTGCAACTACTCAACTAAATAAGCAAAAAGAAATGACTCAACAGAAGGTACTCGGCTTCTGTGCTGGACTTGGATACAGTTTCTTCTTTCTTGCTTTTCCAAATGATCAATGATGAGCCAAGGAAAAACAACCACCGCTTGGTTTTGACACTCAAGCGACCCGCCCTACTAAACATCGATGGAAAGGTTCGATTTGACCACCTCTATCTACCCAACTAGTCCTATTTGATCTAAAAAATCCAACTGTATCTACCCCAGAAAACCCTCTATCTCCAAGCCCCTTGTATAGGTTGGGCAAGCTTTGATGCCTCTACTCCCAACAAGTTGCGGGTCGAGATCATGGAACTATCGCTCGAGAAGTAAGTAAGCTGGTCCTTATTGGTCATAAGGAGAATCGTTCTTCTTAGGTCAGGGGCGGCCGGACCGGGGCCGCGATTGGTAATGGCACAACCAGAAGAGGAGTAGAGGAGACAAGGTTACGCGCTGGGTAGCGCAGCGCATCTGTTTCGGGTACAGAGGCGACGAGGGGTGCTAACCCGGCCACCCAACCCAGTAGGTCAGGGGCGGGCCGGCCATAGGTTCGAATCCTGCCACCTTTCTTGTGGATCATCCTGTGGTTACCGGATGATGGGAATAACAAAGCAGAAATTTGGAAATGAGCACGAAATGTCAATATATGAATTCTTTCATTATTCGTTATTTCCGGGTCTTTTCGTTGCATTCAACAAGAAAGAACCACCAGTGTTTGGTGCAGCACCTGCATTTTGGTGTATTCTTCTTTCTTTCCTTGGTCTTTCGTTCCGTCATATTCCTAATAACTTATCCAATTACAACGTATTAACCGCTAATGCACCTTTCTTTTATCAAATCTCAGGGACATGGTCTAATCATGAGGGTAGTATTTTATCATGGTGTCGGATCCTAAGTTTTTATGGATTCCTTCTTTGTTACCGGGGTCGACCCAAAAGCCATAATGTCTCAAAACGAGGAGGCCATAGAGAAACTCTTTTTTATTCCTTTCTTTCGAACTTCGTGAAGAACTCCATTCTATCTCTCCCTCGTTACGAACAAAAAACGCAGCCCCAGTTGTACACTCCCTTCGTTCTACGAACCCTTGTTGATTCTGAACTTCGTTCGCGAAGAAACCGGACTTTTTACGGACCAGCCCTTTTTGATTTTTATGCGCCGCTTTACCCTGAAAGGAAAATGAGCTTTGCTCTTCTGGGTGCTAGGCGCTCCCGCGGTTCGCGAGAAGGAAAAAGGACTCATCCTTTGTTGCATCTGGCACGAGATGATAAAGAGAGAGCTTCGTTTATCGATGAACAGTGGATTGACGGAGCTCTTTGCATTGCTTTGTTTTTCTCTCCTTTCCTATCAGCGAGTTCCGACCCTTTTGTTCGAAATTTCTGCGTTCGTACCGAACCGCTTGCAGAATCAAATCCTGTTCCACAAGATCCAATATCAGCTATACATCCTCCTTGCATTTATGCCGGAGCCGTCGCCGGTGCTATGGGATGTGGCTTATGTAGATCAAAAATGATGAATGGGATTGTGGCACTCCACTCGCCCCTAAAATTCAAAGATGCGGGCGCAAAATGTTATCCTGCTCTATTGTTACGTAGCAATAGAAGCCTGCTTATGCTGCTTCGGCGGCGCTTTTTCGCCTTCTCTTCGCTCTGGACACGAGCGCTAGTGGACACGGGGAGGGAGCAGGCGAAGCGTGTCGTTCGTAATGGAAAGAAAGATACCAGTACTGCGCCTCTTTGTTGGACCGCCGGCGCGAACACAGTGGTCTCTGACCAGGACCAGGAACCAATTCGAATTTGGATCTTGGCATGTCGGTGGTTTTTAACCGTAGGCATTTTGCCAGGAAGTTGGTGTGCTCATCATGAATTAGGTCGGGGTGGCTGGTGGTTTCGGGATCCCGTAGAAAATGCTT
Source organism: Pogostemon cablin (assembly GCA_023678885.1). Lineage (NCBI taxonomy): Eukaryota > Viridiplantae > Streptophyta > Magnoliopsida > Lamiales > Lamiaceae > Pogostemon > Pogostemon cablin. The sequence continues at coordinate 29,252,223 of CM042967.1, forward strand.
CTTTTATGCCTCGGGTATTAGCCACAGCTTGTATTCATTCAGTAATTCTACCCCTTCTTCATTCTTGTATCTCCTTTCTTAATATTGTGACTTTTCCATGCTGTGTCTTAGGAACCTTTTCAATACGGTCCGGATTGCTAGCTCCCGTTCATAGTTTTGCTACAGATGATACACGAGGGATCTTTTTATGGTCGTTCTTCCTTCTAATGACCGGCATATCTATGATTCTTTTCTCCCAAATGAAGCAGCAGGCATCGGTCCATAGAACCTATAAAAAGGAGATGGTTGTGGCGCGAAGTACTCTTGTGCACCTACGTCATTCGACTCGCGCGCAAGCCCGCCCCGTTATCTTATGGAAGAATTGAGCTTATTGCTGAGCTGGTTATTCAGAGCCAGCAATTGGCTGTCGGATTTCGTCCCGCAACTAGAAGAAGATGGCTTCGGGGGTCACTGTGGTGTGGCTGAATAGCAGTCCGCCCTTTTCACTACAGTACAGGGTTTTTCTTTTTGGGGTCTTATCTTCGGACGTGCACTCTTCCCGATCAAGTGAGTCATGACTCGAAAGAGTTCTCGTCAGTGACACAGAGACTTCTTCGTACGACCCAAACTGTGGAGAACAAGAAGTCAGTTCGATTCCCGTGGCTGGGGAAGCCCAGACTACGGTCGTGGAGCAAGCGGGGCCGTCTGGAAGAGGACCACAGAACGCCTCTCCATAGGCCCCTCTATACTCTATAGGCAATTAGTACCTTGCGCCTGATTTGGAAGCTTGCTGTGTAATTTCATAAAGAAAGAAAAGTGTGTGAACCTCAGCGAATGTAGATTTCAAACTAGCCTCCTGGACTGAACCGACCTTTTTAATAGATTCGAACTATCAATAAAGTAGGAATGGTAAAGAAAGAGATGCACTTTCTGGACACAGGATCCAGAGTTTTTTCGAGAAAAGGTCCCATCCTTCAATATCATGATTGGGTCGACCAGGCCAGATCATGAGTGAATAGAAAATAGAAAATGTACATAGCTCTTCCAGCGGAAATACTTGGAATAATTCTACCACTTCTACTAGGAGTAGCCTTTTTAGTGCTAGCTGAACGTAAAGTAATGGCTTTTGTGCAACGTCGAAAGGGTCCTGATGTAGTGGGATCATTTGGATTGTTACAACCTCTGGCAGATGGTTTGAAATTGATTCTAAAAGAACCTATTTCACCAAGTAGTGCTAATTTCTCCCTTTTTAGAATGGCTCCAGTGGCTACATTTATGTTAAGTCTGGTCGCTCGGGCCGTTGTACCTTTTGATTATGGTATGGTATTGTCAGATCTGAACATAGGGCTACTTTATTTGTTTGCCATATCTTCGCTAGGTGTTTATGGAATTATTATAGCAGGTCGGTCTAGTAATTAGGGGGCGGCCGTTCGGTCGCCTATGATACTAGGACCAATAGGTCAAAAATCGGTTTGTGCCGCAGGTGTTGAACGATCTACTCTACACAGGTGTGGGCTTACAGGGCTAGGGCTCATAAACCCTTTCTTTCATTCATCAATAGGGCCCTGGTTGGTCACTTTTCTGGGCCGGGATCGAATCGATAAGTGGAAGTCATAAAAGAGAGATCTTTCTATTATTTAGATAGAAAGAAAAAGATTCGCTGTCTTTTAACCGGCTCTTTTCTTCTTTGTCAACGCTACTAAGGACCTATAGGTTTGCCTACTTGACTTATGAAAGAGTTTGAGAATGGGTTATGCAAAAAGGAAAGGGCCCTACTTAGTTTCGCAAGCCTTTGTCATTGTCAGTCAACTAAGTAGGGCCTGAGGCCCCCTGCGAATCCGTAAATCTGAGGAGCATGCCGCAACAAAAGTGCCAGAATGGTCCCCTATGCATTTCATTCTTTCCGGAAGGGAAAAAAAAGTACCCCCATCATAGTGAACCTCTCCTTGTGATCGGGATGAGGTAGATGCCTCCCAGCCGGGGGGCGGATCGAATCGGAGTTTCCTTAGGTAGCCACCGACCTACAGTTATCCTTAAACTTCCGTGCTTGGTGGAGAAGAAGCGAACAAAGGTACGCTCGCTTGATGTCTTGTTCTCTGTCGCGAACTGGGATCGCTCGCCAGCTAGGTCAGATTGGAGGAAGGATGGTCGAGAACATATTACCCAACTTAGGGGACAAGGGGCGGAACGACCTCTCGATCTACTTACAGCAGCCCAGGAATAAAAACGTCGTCTAGGCGTTCCCTCTGGCTCCGATCTCCCCTACGCCTAGGACGTTGTCTGGGCCAAGAGCCATAGTTAGTTGCTGTTTCCATTTGGTTCTTTCTTTATCGTTGTTGATACCGGCAAGACCCAGCCAGATGATGTCTGCTCTGGTTGGTAGTGAGAGGACTCTTAGTACCTGCATACCCAAAAGGGGGCGCTGGTTAAAAAACAATCAAATCATTGGATTTTCTTTCTTGCTCGCCCTTAGCAGCGGGAAATGAGTCTATCTATCTGCCTAGCTTTGGTAGATTTCCCCCAACGCAATCCACAGAAATTCCACGAATCCCTTGGTGGATAAGTCCGACGACTCAACAGCAGTGCGGAATTGAAGTTTCTCCATCTGGTGGATCTGATCTATAGTTAGGGGGCAATACATACCAAAAGGTTCGAAGAAGGAAGGCGCATAAGAGTATATAACCAACCCACCCTTCTGTATAACGTATTCACATTAGTGAAGCGGCTGGATGCATAAGGGAAGCGCACGTTTATGAGACCTTTGTCGGGATGCATAGGGGAGTCAACCTACGAGCACGGAAGAGCGTGGTACCGATACCCCTCTCTAAGCTCCTTCTATCTCTAGGAGGCCTAGCCCTCTTTCTCAACTCGAGTCTTAAGTTCAGCGACTTTCATCGTTGACGAATACCTTGCGCTAATAAGATAAGACAAAGAAATGGGGAGTCTATGCCTTGAATGAATCAGTAACAATGGATTAGTGGAATGAGGGATCAAGAGACGGATAGGGGGGAATGGCCTATCAATCATTGGTGGACCCTCCCTTTTTCCAGTCACGGAGCTCTCAACTGAGTTGTTTAGGTTCTGGAATTTCATCTCTAGTTGGGGGTTTCGATTCGAAGGAACTCAAATGTGGTGCGGGTTCATCTCTCTCGACCAGTTCAGGTTCAAGGGAGGCGAGGGTGTATGTATCCCAGGTGAGCCAAGAGGTGAAGAGTGGGAGTAGATCAGTCTATCCTCAACCTCCATTCGTCATTAGTAATATAAATTCGCTTTTCCTATTCACTAGTACACTGCGCGCTACAACTAGCAGCCCCTTGACTAGTAAGGGGAAAACGAAAGTGCGCTCCTGCGCACCAGCTGAAGAAAGGAGCTTTGGAAGCTTACCTTATTAATTAATAGTTTTCAAAATGGATATTCCTAATAAGAAGAAAGGGGCAAGCTAAAACAAACCTACTCCTAACAAGTTGCTGGGTCGAAGTATTGCATTCTCCATCCGCCCGACAGCAGCAGAGGGGGTTCGATTCCCGTTATACGCGATGTGGCGAAAAAGACTGATTCAACGAGATATGCCTTGCCTGCATTAAGATTTCAAACTTGTCGTCTACTTTCAGGAAATGTTTGGAACAGAGAACTTACAATAATACAACGCCGCATTCTCAAAAGATTGAGAAACAAGAAGAGATCTATTAAGAGAAAGATTTATTCGATAAAAAATCTTAACAGTTACATTCAATCACAAACTACACGAAAGTTGTCCCTTTTTCATGGAGATTTAACCATCGCAGAAATGCACAGAAGAAGAAAACGATCATATATCCCTTTTCTACTCAATCCAGAAACAAGATCGGACGTTATTCCGGTTCGTCTCCATTTTCGTGAAACTATTCCTCAAGCAAGGCAGCCGATAAGTCATCGAAGGGTTTGTGTGAATAATAGAATGGTAAACATTATTCATTTTAAAGTGTCCCACGGTGATATTATATCTTTTCCAGATAATGATGCGAGAACCCGCGGTGAATATATAATGAGATCTTTCTATATCGAAATATCAGTTGATAAATTCATAGGAAAATTTCTGGATCGCCCGGTCAGAATGTGGAGAAGAACCAAAACAGAATGGTTCCGAAAACTAAAAACTAAGAAGGAATGCCGCCTACTACTAAAATCCAAGTTTTTGCAACAGTTGCATTCTTCTATGCAAGAAGAAGACACAAAGAAGTTTGGATCCAAAAAAGTATGCTTAGGCAGTTATTTCGATGAGCACAACAGAATGAAGAGGAATTTTTATCATTTCAAATCCCTATTCTTATCGAAGAGAAGGAACGATAAAAACCTAAATATTCATATTCCTGCTCAAACAAGAAATCCTATAGTTTACAACTCTTCTTTATATAGTAATTCGACCTATTGCTCCGCATCCCCCCATCAGTTTACTATGAATAGAAAAATAAAGAATAAAAAAATAAAAAGAATCGAACTACCTACTCATTATTCGGAGGTGAATCATAGAACACCAAAAGCTGTGGTATCTTATGGACCTAACATAGGTCACATCCCTCACGACATAAGATTGAAAGATCCAAACCTTCTTCTTCGGAGCGGAAACGAACGTGGCCAAAACATATAAAGATCCGCGTAGTCGCTCATAAGGGACATATCTATCCGGATAGAGGATAGTCTAGATCGATTCATAGATAGATCTCTCTCCATATAGATAGGTATCTTCGTGGATAGAGATAAAGATAGGGATCCATCTAGATCTTGAATCACTATTTTCATTTTTTTTCTTGATTCTGATTGATTGCCTTTTTTTACCACAAGTTTGAAATGGGCAAGGAAATCTCTTCAATTATTCATTATTATTCTATTAGGGTCGGAGCGTAGACGAAGCGAGCAGAGCCCAGGAAACAGGGAAGCCCGTCATAAAGCAGTCGACTAGAAGTAGAAGAAGACTGCTGGCCTGCGAGAAGGCGGCCTCTCTCGGGAAACATGGTCCAATTTGTCTTCTTTCTTTTTTATTTTGTGGGTAGGTTTAGTAAGAGCAGAGGAGATCAGATACACGGAAACGAAGACCTTCGAGCACAAATATTATATTGGACCGGGAAGAAAAAAGGGGAAAAAGGAAAGTAGTTGTACATATGGCACGAAAAGGAAATCCGATTTCGGTAAGACTTGATCTGAATCGTAGTTCAGATTCAAGTTGGTTCAGTGAGGGCGACCGCGAAAGTCACCGAATGGGTCAGCCTTTTCCTTCAGTTTGTCCCAGATTTCAAATAGAAAAATGCGTGGGAGGACGTTGCGGATGTCCGGGGCGACTTCTTCTATTCTAAGGCTAGAAGACCACTGAAACCCAGGACTAGAGCATGTCGTGAAAGAAGCACACTGGGCGGGCGCGGGCGTGCTTCGACCGCGTCTCCGGGGCACAGTTGAATGTAGATATCATGAACGCAAGGTGCAGGATACCAGGCCGAGAAACCCAGGCAACCACTCCCCTATGTGCCAATCGCTAGCGCATCCAGGGCCCCGGCGCCCAGCTCAGCTGGAGAGGCCTAGCCTGATCTGAGAAGTGCTAATTCGGTTCGGATAGACTTCATTCAAGAATGCCGCCGCCCCTGGAATCAATAAGAAAAGAAGTGCTAAGTTTCAGATCAGTGAATAACCCGAAATGAAAGAAGAGACATTTCTCGCTCGGCGCCTAAAGCGCACTATGCTCCGCTTCAACAAACAAATGAGAGTTTTCGGTGGAACCGGTGAACCACGCGAGCTGGTTAGATGCGTGGGACAGAGGGCTCGTAGTACCTGCTAGCGCAGCTATGCAGTAGAAGGGAAGGAGCCTAAATCGACCCCCTTTCTTCTTTGAAAAAAAAAGAAGTACAAGGACACTTTTCTTTAAGTCGGATGAGACTAAGCAGCTACCGACCGTTCCAACGCGCCCTTGACCTATCTTGATCAAAAAAAAGCAAAAACCTATCTAAATGGGAGCCTAGTTTAAGCTGTCAAACAAATGATAGAATGGAAAATGAAGAATAACCACTAGTAGGGATATGGGCGGAGTCTCGCTCATTAAAGAGAGTGTAGATTCGTAAAAGAGGAGAGGAGCCTTGACTTTCTATCTTATTAGTCAAGCGCTCTAGTTGCAATCAAACTAAACTAAAGCAAGAAGTGAGAAAGTGGACTTTGAGAAAGAAGGGCAACTATTTAGATTCGTTTCTTAGTAAAGGCGCGTTAGCGCATCCGTTTTCTTGCTCGTTAGCGGCTTTCATTTTCAATAAAATAAAGGACGTTTAGGCTTTTCTAATATGAAAGAAAGGGCCTTTCCTTTCAAATGACAACTGCCTCTTCTTGCTGCGAGGGCGTTGCACGAAACCAAACCGCCCCCCGCCCGATCAAGTACCAGTTGCTTCGCTGGTAGGTCCACTTAGGTTAGGGGGCATTGTCCCTCAGTTCTTACCAACCTCCGGTGTGTAATCGACATCTTGCTAGCTATAACTCGGTCGAATAAGAATCATGGATTCCCTCTGCTGTCAATTTCTTATTCATTCATGGCGCTCGGCCGGTGCTCCTTTCTCATCTCAAACCAGAACAACTCTGAACGTTAGGGAAGATAAGGGAAGACCACCTGAGCGAACCGACCGAAGGGACTTGACTTATCCGAACCGAACGATAGCGGCTTTAAAGCTAAAGCCTATCACGAGAATCAAAATCCTTGATCGACGAGGAGCATCTCAAAGTATGGGGCAAAGGATCAAGCGCTTTGACTTTGTCTCCCGGGATCCACCACAGGTTGGGTTTGAGAGCCGTGTGATGGGTCACTATCCAGCACGGTTCGGAGAGCACTTTTCTTTGAGTCTGCGTTGGTGAATAGAAGCCCCCCCTATCAAGCAAGAAGGAAGCGGCTCTTCCCACGGCGGAGTCACCATTGACTCTATTTATTATTATGGGAAATCCGTGTATCAAGATCTCAATCTGAGATCTTATTTCGGTTCGATACGTCCACCTACGAGACTCACCTTTGGCTTTCGCCTCGGTAGGTGTATTATTATACAGTTTCCCAAAAGAACATTCATTCATTTCTTTCTTCCCCGTCGACCACGACGATTAAAACGATGCGAAAAATCCAGACCCGGAAAGGCGAAGGACCGGCGGTGGGAATTTGGGAAAGTCGGGCCGATCGGGTGTCTTCATTCAAGCGACGGTACAGAAGAAGAACGAAAGGAAGTGAGAGGTCGGGGGTCGGGGAAAAGAGTCGAGTCGATCAGGCTCGACGATCGGAAGAAGCAAAACGAAATCAGGATTTGACCGAAAAAGAAGCAAGGCTATGGATACCATGACCGATCACCATCGATAAAGAAGAATCTTTCTAAATCACTTCGGGTCAGCGGGGCCTTCAAGCATCCGAAATACGCCGAGGTTGTAAATGGCATAGCCTTCCTGATAGAAAATGACGACTCCTTCAGAAAAACGAAGTTCTTCTTGTTCTTTTTCCCAAAAAAGTCCCGCTCCGGCGGCCCGAGGAGTCATCTACAAGAAAGGACCCTCCCCGCAGTGCGCTCTTCCTTGAATTATTCGGTCATGCAATACTTATTGAATACAAAGAACAAAATGCATTTCGACCCCGTCGTAGTTCTCAATCATTTCGTGGCACCGGGCGTGGCTGAACCATCTACGATGGGGGGAGCTAATGCACAGGAAAGAAGCTTAGATAAGAGAATACGTTCTCGCATCGCTTTTTTTGTAGAAAGCTCGACCAGCGAGAAAAAGTGTTTGGCCGAAGCCAAAAAGAGGTTGACCCACTTCATTCGCCAAGCGAATGATCTTCGCTTCGCGGGAACAACAAAAACCACCATCTCGCTCTTTCCTTTCTTCGGTGCTACCTTTTTTTTTCCAAGGGATGGGGTTGGGGTGTATAATAACCTTTTTTTTGAGAATGCCCGGGAACAACTTCTAGGTCAATGTTGGAGAAAATGTTGGAACCTCATGGCTAAGGATAAGGTAATGGAATTGATAGATAAATTCATAGACCTAGGTAGGATAGGAGAATTGATAAAGGGAATAGAGATGATGATAGAGATCATACTGAGAAAGAGAAGAATTCCGTACGGGTACAACTCTTATTTGAACGAAGTGAAAAAAATGCGATCTTTGTTGTCTAATAGAACAAACACTAATACCTTAATTGAATCGGTCAAGATCCAATCTGTTTATCAAAGTGCTTCTCCGATTGCTCAAGACATCTCTTTTCAACTGAGGACCAGAAAAACAAGATCATTTCGTTCCATTTTTAGTCAAATAGTTAAGAATATTCCATTAGTAATGAAAAAGAGGGTTACGGGGATCCGTATATGTTGTTCAGGTTGATTAAAAGGTGCAAAAATAGCTAGAACTGAATGCGGAAAGTATTGAAAAATATCTCGTAATGTATTTAACCAGAAAATCGATTATGCTCCTGCGGAAGTATCTACTCGTTACGGAATCTTAGGTGTCAAAGTGTGGATTTCATATAGTCAAAAAAGAAAGGGGCGTGCTATATCCAAAACGTACGAAATATACTAAATATCGTAAAGGCAGATGTAGTAGGGGTTGCAAAGCGGACGGTACACAACTTGGTTTTGGAAGATATGGCACTAAAAGTTGTAGAGCAGGTCGTCTTTCATATCGAGCCATTGAAGCAGCGCGTCGGGCTATAATCGGACACTTCCATCGTGCTATGAGCGGACAATTCCGAAGAAATGGGAAGATATGG